>CM031236.1:95020602-96220602 GCA_018340775.1 Taxus wallichiana var. yunnanensis
CACGTATTGCTGCGGGGAATGGCTCAGATAGGACAAGGCAAACAAAGCTAGAAGTGAATCCACATAGTGTTTGTATTTTTGAAGTTCCTCGTTTGTGCGTTGGCAAGACGCCTTATAACTTGATTGACTACCACCGAGAGTCGCCAAAAATGTTGATAGATTTGATACCTAAGTGTAATCGCAGCAACTGGGAGACCTGGTAACAAGGGCCTCTGGTATTCTAGTCAACATTATTAGTGCAAGGGAAATGTAAGTCGGAATGAAAGAGGCATAGGTTCAAGCCGTTGAGAGGAATGAGAACAATGCCAGCTCCTCCACCGCATGGCGGCATTTAGATCCATCGAAGAAGAGGTCATTGGGTACAACTCTCCGTGAGGGAAAGAGTAGCGATGAGTTCATCTTGAAATATGAAATTGCAAATTGTTCCCAGACAGAGCGTCCGCCAGATTGGTCTGCGATGGTTTGTCCTTTGATTGATTTCTGGTGATAAACTCAAGGTCGAGGTCGGGCGAAGACATGAGCCATCTAGCAATGCGTTGGTTTAGATGAGGCTTCGCGTACATGTAATGGATGGGTCTACGTGTCAGGTGATGACGAAAGTCTTGTGATTTAGAAGGACAGTGCCTGAGTTTGGTGGCAACGAATGATAGGCAAGGCACAATTTTTCTACATGTGTGTACCTAGTCTCATAGTCCACCAAAGTATGACTTATATAATAAACGGCTTGTTCGTGATTCTCGTGGAAGTCACGATGTGCAAGCACGGCTCTACGCGTGGCTCAAGTCGGTGGAAAGGTAAAGGTAGAAAGGGCGGTTGTCTTGGGGTGGATAAGCAATAAGGTGGCTGTAAGAGATAAGCTTTGAGAGCTTCAAGGCTTGGTGACATTCTTCGCTCCATTAGGGAATGCAATATCCTTTTTTAAGGAGGTGATGGAAAGGTTGACACCGATCCGAGAGTTGGGAGATGAAACGTCGGATAGATTGGAGCTTACCTTGTAGAAACTACGCATGATTGTTTGAGATTTTTGGGTGGGGGCATTTCTAGGATAGCTTTGACTTTCGATGGATCGACCTCAATGCCACGCAAAGAGACGATAAAGCCAAGAAGTTTTCCCGAAAGAACACCAAAGACACATTTCTTCATTGTCATGAGGCGCGATGGAATATTATCAGCAATACAGCGATCAAAAATAATGGTTAAAACATCAAGATGTTCACTACGATGTTTAGACTTGCCGAGAAGATCGCCGACATATAGTCTCAAGGATAGTGCATAATGTCATGAAAAATGTAGGTCATAGCGCGATGATAGGTAAAGACCAGAAGCATTCTTAAGGCCAAATGGCATGACACGATAACAAAAAGGTTCCCCAAGAGTTATGAAGGGCTGGCCTTGTGTTGATCTGGTAGGCAACCAAAATTTGGTTGTATCCTCGAAAAGCCATCCATGAGAGAAAGCATTTCATGACCTCGCAGCGTGAGATCAACAAGTTGATCAATACTTGGGAGTGGGGAAGTCATCCTTAGGGCAAGCGAGGTTAAGATCCCGAAATCCATGCATATCCGAAGTCCCCCCGTCGCTTTAAGTGACAGTGCACGATGTTGGAAATCCATGAGGATAGTCAATAGCGTAATGAAGGAAACAGAAAGGAGTCGTTGGAGTTCCTTTGACCAGAGAGCAATGCGTGGATGCATTTTTCTCAATTTCTCGTTGACTAGTTTTGGAATCGGGGTTTAGGGTGATGTTATGGACGGTAATGGTAGGATCAACCCTGGCACGTCAACAAGACCATGCGGCGAAAGCTTCGTCATGAAAGCACTGAGAAAGGTAGTAAAGGCGGTTTGTTTACGATGTGTTAAGGGATTGTCCAATCTTCACTATGTGAGGATCTTCTCCGTGTGGATGTTGATTTCTATAGTAGATCTGCTCAAAGATAGTTTGGGTTTCAGATGGTAAGGCACGTTCAATATAAGAATCATCCGCGCCTGTAAGTGAGGATGGAGTCGGCATCCCGGCATTCAACAACATTAATCAAAGGCGAATCCTCTTCAATCATGTTCTGGATACGTAAGGGAAGAGAAGATGGGTCCTCATTATCGCGTTGATAAGTGAGAGGACCTATGAAGATAGCATTTATGAAAAAAAAGTTAGAGGGATAAATTCGTGGTCCATCGATTCTCGTGGGAGATGATGGCAAAGTGGGTGATGATGTTTCTGGGTAGGGGCAACGCCTTCCTCTTCCAGATGATACGGTGACAGAGGTGTCTCTTGTGTAGGTGTTTGGAAAAACCGAGACCACCGCGATCATTATGTTTTTGCGTGTGGTCACGGAATAAGTGTATGTCGGCCTTGTTCGTAAAGGCCAAAACCAAAGCCTTTCCACGCACAAATGAGTCAAGAAGGTGAGGGATAAACGACGATTTGTCAAGTATTGAAAATCGGATTGGAAGGGAACCACACCAAGAGGAGGTTCAGGGTAATGGAGGATGCATCAACACCCCCATACGTTAGGTTAGTGTGACAATGGGGTGGTCCGTAAGAGATTACCTCCCACGCGACTTGGCCGTAGGTGGATGCGCATGTAATTGTCGCACTCTCGCGGGTAGGAAAGAACTAACGTTATATAGCGGTACTCCCCGAAGGCGTGAGGCGATGAAAAACATCTACTAAGGGTCGGAGGTTGGGATGTTAGCCGGGGAGAGAGAGGTGTCAGGCGATTGACGGTGGTTTCATCACCAAGGCGTAGAGTGCGCGGAGGTGGATGGTTGAGGTACATTTCAAGAGGATGGTCGGGTTGAATGTATGGGTGTCTTAATTGTATAAGCACATCGCTTGGGCGGTATAACATATCTGCAAGTTTTGAAGGGGGAGGATCAGCTTTTACAGTGTAGGACTTCCCTCGTACTCAAATTTTATACATCGATGTAATGTTGAGGGAACGCATCCCATGGCCAGGATCCAAGGGCGACTGAAGAATATATTATATTGGAACTCTCCTTCAAGGACATAGAAGAGTTCGGGCAAAGTACGTGGGCCTACGCGAATGTTGAGGATCACGGTGCCTAAGGTAGAAGTAATAGCCACACAATGATCGCAACATGATGGGGTTGGCACACGCAACTAGAAGGGATGTTCATTTGTTGGAAGGATTTTGAAGAGATGATGTTTAGGCTAGCGCCCGTCAATCATAACCCGACATACTCGAATGTCTCGGACGTAAGCGGAAATGAAAAGGGCAGGGTCGTGGTCTTCTTGTACTAAAGTCGATAATTTCATCTTCCGAGAAACTAACCGCATGCCGGCTTCGTTGTTTGAGGCGAAGTGGTGGGGAGATGGATTGTTTGGTGAGAGAGGCAACGTGATTGGGTGTTAGAATGGAGGTAATGGCGGGGTTTCGTTGGGTAAAACCTCTATCCTCAAGGATCTCAACGAGAGCTTGTCGATGAGATTCGAGAGGTCCGAATGAGATCATATAGTGTCATTTTTACGGGCGATTGATGAAGCTGTTTTGATCATGGTTCGGTGGGCAACTCCATTAGAGCGGGATAAGGCGGGTCCACGAATAACCACTTTAGGTGGTGGTAATCGGGATGGTCAAGGAGAAAGAGATGCCGCAGTGTGTTTTCTTCGCTTTTCCCATTGTTTTTCTGTCCTAGTAAGCGACACTAATCATATTAATCTCGTAGACTGAGATGAAGAAGATGGTTGGGATAATTCATGGTCTTTAAGAGGTGGGGTTGTAATAATGATCGATCTTGGTGAGGCGGGGACAGATGGTATAGTAGAGGGAATTGACGCTAGAGGTCTCTCCCTTCGTAAGTTGTCTTTCTTAACCTTTGTATCCGGAAGAGGTGACTGGCGAAGGATGGTTTTTAGAGCTTTGCATCCTTCTACATCATGTCCAAAAAGTGCGGTGATAGGCGCAGATTTTAGACTCATCATAACCCACAGGTCGGGGCTTAGACGGGTCATAAGGTCTAAGTGGAGGTAGGGAGATGGTCGCATTCTCCACCAACATAGCAAGGATTTTGGCGTAAGATCCTTTGAGTGGGTCAAAATCAGAAGAAGATGAGGGTATTGATTGTGTGGGTTGTGGTAATGTTTGGGCGTGTTTAGTTCATATATGGTGGTGGTTTAGCCGAGGGTGCCGACACATGTTTTTCACTAAATGTGGTTTCTAGACACGTGTAGTTACGTTCATTGGTTAGATGATGAGGCTACGAGATGGCATGGTAGCAATAGAAACAACCACGGAGAAAGGGGAGTGACAGAAAATAAATCCTTTGATGATGGGATTGGTTTAGGTTGATAGGTGGACCGGATACGTGGGGTAACGATGTTGTGATACCCTTTGATCTCTCGTGGATAGGTGTAAAAGGCATAGGTCATTTTGCACAGAACACAACCGGAGGTATGATATATTGGTGTAATGTGGAGGGATGAGGTCCCAATATGGAAGGTGGGGTGACGATGAGGGTTTTAATTGTGATAGAGGCCCGGATTGCGTTCGTCTCCCTAGGTGGCGGAACGGATTTATTTTTGGATAGATCGAGTCGCCAGCGGTGTGTTGGACCGGGCATTGGTGAGGTCCTAAGCGTTAGGGGAAGATCTGGTTAAGTTGATAGAAGTGGACGGGCGTTTGGGTAGAGGTGAGGGGGTGAAGGCGAGAACAGGGGCATTTTAAGCTTCAGTAAGCACTTCGGGTAAATGGTGGAGACATCGGGATCGGCCATTTGCATTTGAGTAGAAACAGAGTACTCAAACGTTCCCATAGGGCCTCGTCTCATCTTCTCGTGGAATGACAGCCTGTGTGTGATTTGTAATTTTGCAGTACAGAGGAAAAGTGAGTCAGTAATTCCAGGTCCATTGCATGTGGTGTGACACAGAGGCGGATGAGGCAATCGTATCAATAGATGTCGGGGAGGTCAACCGGTCGTTGAAAAGATTTAGGCGATGAGGGACTAACAGGTGGTGGAGGGCGTGTTCGAGGGAGATCTCGTCATGTTAAAAGAATGTGGTGATGTTAGTGTAAGAGATTTTCGCCTAAGGATGTCAAAAGGAGTGGTGAGCCTTCCTCTTGTGCAAAGCAAGAGTGGTAGAAGGGGATGTTTGGGAAATAGATAAATTAGATAAGCATCCGCTCGCTCAGAGGGATGTGGTGTATGAAGACTCATACTGATGGGAAGGGAAGCCTGGGTAGTTAACTCTTCTATGAGTAAAGGAACGATTTCGCTTTGGCTTGATGGTGGTAAAGGAGGTTCTGCCTCCGTGTTAGTGAAGAGGCTTGATTCAAAATTTTTCGATAGAGGCTTTTGGCCGAGAATCGAAGACTCGCATGGATCTCATGAACACTCTCCTCGCTAAGATATCTTGGTTTACGTTATTGCTGGACGAGTGATTCGGGAATGGCTTGTTGAAAATTTTCAGATTTCGGTTACAAGCAGGGGCGTTAGGATTATCGAGTGTTATATCCCCGGTGCATCAACCATTTCTGCACTATGTTTTTCAACATCTTGCAGTTTTCATGACTATGTCCTTTTACGCGGTGAAAGTTACAAAATTCATTTTCTTTGTATCAGAAGGTATTACGCGGGTGGAGTCAAACCCAGAGTGAGGTTTCACAGGGGGCAAGGTGATAGCCCCTGCCTTTGAGCAATTTCTCTAGGATGACGCCATAAGTTTCTCCCAAGGAGTGTAATTGGTGGGCTCGGCTTTGTATTTATAGGTGGTTTTGGTGGAGTATCGACGGTGATTGGGATTTGACCATCACCGCGTGGGACAGCTCCTTTGATTTAGAAGAGGTGGACGCGTGAGGAGTGGTGGTATTTGGTTTATTGGTAGAATCGGGAGTTCGGAAAGTGGAGTTCTTGTTGCGCAATCGCAGATTTCTCTTCCTCTAAGGCTCGAATTTCTAATTTTCGAGCCATAGTAAAAGGCCTCGTCGAATTTACTGTAAAGTTTGAATTTGGAGGGTAGGGGAGATGGTGCTTGCAGGCTGCAGCCCGCGTAAACAGCCTCGATAAGTTCGGTTTGAGGCAAGGCATACGTAAGTTGGTTGATAAGGCCCCGCCATCGTCCAACGAAATCAAGCGATAGATTCGTCTTGAATCTGTTTGATGGCATAGAGGTCGATGATAGATACTTTCTTGGCAATGTTAATGGAGAAATGATCCAAGAAAGATTGGGCTAGTTGGTTAAAAGAGAAGATTGAGTGCTGGGTTAAAGCACTATACCACTCCAAGGCAGGCCCTGATAAGGACATGGGAAAGGTGCGGAGTAACAAGGCATCATCATGGGCAATCAAATAACAAGCATGTCTAAATGATCGCAAGTGTTGTTGAGGATCCTCTTTACTGTTAAAACGAGTAAACTTTGGCAACTCCCATTGAGGAGGATATGAATGAAGGGGGGAGAAGGGTGAATGGGCTCCCGACAAACTTGCTCGTATGTCATGCGCTACGACTTCCAAACGGAAGCCTCCTGTTTTGCATTTTGTCCATCATTTGCGCTTGATGAAATCTGCGTGGTTGGATGAGGTGATGGTGCCACTGAATCAGGGATGTCCCATATAAGGTGTTGAGGTTACTGGATACGTGTATGGGAATGAAAAGGTAGGCGGAGCTTGAGAAGGAAAGCTCGTTTGAATAGGTGGCAGAGAGTAAGTCATGAATGGAGTGGTCTGAAAGAGAGACGAGATAGGGGCAGTTGGTGGTGGCGATACGTGGGGCCCCAGGTTAACCAAAGGAAAGCTAATCGGGGTCGTATGAACCTCTGAAGCTGTCGGATTGGGAGACGGGGCTAGAGATGCAGGAAGCAAGGCGGTATTATCGTGGATGAGTGGGAGCTAAATGAGCAGCTATACCGATAGGCATACCTACCTATGCGAGCTGACCATCGTGTGTACGGTCGTGGGTATGAGACAAATAGTATTGTACAAATACTGGAATTAGCATCCGTAAACTTGGCAAAGTCCTTATCTCCCACAGGGATTTTAGGAACTTCACTGGTATCAGTAGGATTCCCCATAGAAGGTGAAGGGGGTGATTCAGGCAAAGAGACAGAACAAGCGTGTGAAACCATGGCGGCGGCTTGTTTTCGAGTGATAACAACCATGGACAAGAACACACAGGAAAGTTTCAATCTATCAAACCCAGAATGATGAATTTGGCAAGTTTCTGGTTTATCCGGGGCTGAGAGAGACAGTAACCGATATCGGTTTACTAACCGGTGTCGGTCACTGAAAAAAACGACGTCGGTCCCTTAACCGATGCCGGTGTCAAAATCTAGGATAAGAAGATACAAAGGGGCTGCTAATTTGATTTTTAGCAACGTTGAGTATTTTTATCAACTTATTGATCACATGTAATGCAGTATGACAGAAAAAACAACAGCAAACAAGCAAGATGCACACGCAAATCCGCAGAGATTAACCCTAGGGTTAATTTTAATTATTGTGGGCTTATGCCTTTAGACGTAGAATACTGTCAGAATCCTAAACAAGAGACTTAGAGGAAATGTCAAGTTGTTTTGGCTTATAAGGTTACTCTCAATCAAGCGGAGGAATACCATGGAAAAAGGGGGATGTTTGAGTTGTTGTGTTAATTGTGAAGTGATTCGGTATGTGTGGTGTAAAGTTGAATGTAAGATTAATTTCCGTCAATACCGTGGATATCACCCCCACGTGTATGACCTGTTACTTAATCTATGTTCACTAGAATTGAAAAACAACAGCAGAATGCAATGCATGTGTTTTAAAACCCAAATCGAAAGTGATATTCAATGAAGCAAAAGAGATGACTTTTACTAATGCAAGATGCAAAAAGCAAAGCAACTTCTTTTACCGTAACAATAAAATACCTTGTGAATATCTTTAGAGGAAGAAACAGCAAGTATGCTCCTATATGAAAGCAAGCAAGAAATAAAGAAAAACCCAAAATGGGTCCCACTGTAAGCGTGCCAAAATGTTTCACTCAGGAAATGCTTCGTCTCTTATAGAAACAGAGTATAAGGTTAGGGTTAGGAGGAATACCTCGTAGAATGTCGAGATGATGTGCGCACCGTAGAGAAAGATCAAAGTTGATCGCGGAGAACTCCTTTTTGTCTGGGAAGGACTACCTGCAAATAAGAACACAAGACCACAAGATTTGATTAAACAATAAATGAGGAAACTCGCCTTGGGCCCAGGGAAATGTAAAACTTCCTTTCAAGGTGGTCGCTTTCGCTAATATGAATTAACACAAAATACTGATAAAGTATCAATTAAATTGCTTCGTTGAACTGGGTAGGGGAAAGGCTGTTTTTCCTGGTTTTGATCAAAGGAACCGATGCCGGTTACCTATAACCGATGGCGGTCACTGATAACCGATACCGGTTGGTTCTAGGATCTTCTGGGCTGGTTGTGGTGTTTGTAATGGCTGGTTTTTGGATAGTATTGAGAAATGGGATGGTTAGAAGCTAAGGAATGATAGTTAGGGGCAATGGTACGTTAGATAATGGGTTCAGGAACGGATTTGGGAAGATTGCAATTCCAAAAGCACAAGAAATGTTATAATGGAGGACATGCAAGATATAACTTACTGGTTTTGATGAAGGTGCAAGTTGATCTCCTTGGCTGCCAACTCTTCTGGTTTCTTCACTCGTCTCCGCTTGGTCAAGTGAAGTTCTGGACTCTGCTAATCGCTTTGGACTCTCCTTTGATTCAAAAATCCTTCGACTGATCTCCAAAATGAAATTCTGATCCGTTGTTTTGGTTTGGGAAGCCCATTTACAGGGAACCGATGGCGGTTGCGTAACCGACGGCGGTCGAGTAGGAACCGGCATCGGTTAGGAAAAAGTAGGCTATTTTTAGTAAAATAGCCCACCTTCCTTGCTTTTCTCCCGAGAGATCGGGTTGCGGGCTTGGTCAAGTGGCTAGAAGGTCGGCTTTGGGTGCGAGTAACGAGGCATTAGTTATGGATGTGAGTCTGACCAAGTCATGGGTCCTAATTAGGTTAGTTTAGGGTTAGGGCTAGGTCATGGTGAGGTGGCCAAGTGAGGTGGTAGGTAAGGGCGATGTGGATTTATCAATTACAAGGTAATTAATAAATAATTGTGTGAAGTTTAGGTAATGAGGTTAGGTTGCGAAATGGGATGCGGGTCACAAGGGGTCGTGAGACACGAATTTGGTGTCTACATTTTCTTGTAGGGT
Source organism: Taxus wallichiana var. yunnanensis (assembly GCA_018340775.1). Taxonomy (NCBI): domain Eukaryota; kingdom Viridiplantae; phylum Streptophyta; class Pinopsida; order Cupressales; family Taxaceae; genus Taxus; species Taxus wallichiana. The sequence goes on from CM031236.1 coordinate 95,029,790, forward strand.
TGTAATATTTACGAGATGTGTGTAGCATTTTTATCTATGCTCCTAATGTTTTTAATAAAATGTGCAATTTTTTTATTGTTGACATATGTGTAGCATTTTTTTTTGCTCCTCATTTCTAATCAAAGCTCTAACATTTTTATTTTTGACTTTGTTTTTTAGGGTTCTAACATTTATGATATATGAGTAATATTTTTGTGCTCCTAATGTTTTGAGAATTAGAAACAATTAGGATGATTTATTTTTTTATTTCTTAAGGTGTGGTGACATTTATTTGACCACCAAGAACTCAGCCAAAGTATGTATTCCAATTAAATATAAATACTCTTAGATGATTTTTCATTTTTGGTTAAGTATGAATTTAGTTTTACTTGGTTCCCATGAAGTGAAGTGGTTTCCAAAAATACCCAAGCCTTAGAAAACACCCTTACATGGATTTAAGCCTCATGTACCATAAGGTATATTGAGGACTCACCTAATAAGCTTATTCATCCTAGCATAAGAATGATTTTATCTATAGGTGTGTAGTCCTACCGAGAAAACAACATTCCATAAGATACCACGCATACCCTCAAGGTATATTTTTGGTCCACTACATGGTTGCATAACTTATCCGAATGTCATAGGTTGATATTGTGTTCTTTTCTCCACCTATCAAAAATTACCTAAAAAAAAAGGACATCCAAAACCATGTGTCAAATAAAACAAAATCAATAAACTAAAAATCCTTTCTCTTCTAATTCATCCTCCCATCAAAATGATGATGATGATAACAATTCCCAAATAAATCAATTCCTTTAATAACTTATGGACAACATCCTCCTCAGGCTCATACACCTAATATCAATGATTTCATTCAATTTGAATCCTAAAACAATAGCCAACATCATTAACCAAAATGATCCATCCATATAATATCCCCCTCTTCCATCTAGAAACACTTTGGGTTCAACCTCATCGAGTCCTAAATCCATTAGCAAACACAATGATCACAAAATCCCCCACATGGAAACAAAAATTGAAAAATAAGAATTGGCCCTCGACAAACAACAACTTCCTCATAACCAAAACCAAAACATACATAATCAAATCCAACATTTGAACCATAATTTGTCCCATATAACATCACATATCATTTCCAAACTTGAATCATTTAGTGTTTGATTTAAAATCACACAATTAGGCCCCTTAAACAAACCAATCCAATAAATCAAATTATTATTCTTTTTATCCATAAAAATCTAACTTCATATTACCACTACATCACTCTCCTAGGGAAATAGAATGTATCGACCCCAAATTAATTAATTGGAGTTATCTAATTAATTTACATAAATTTAAATAAATGTTATAGCAATGTAATTAATTCACATTATAATAATTTATAATTACATAATGATAACTAGAGTATTATATGTGTATTAAATTGCTAAGTAATTGAGAGTACACTTAGGGTTTAAGATGTGACTTATCTAGGTCGAATTCGATAATTTTGTTGATAAATCTAAAAGGGGTGAATAATTTTAAATGTACCCAAAACAATTGTCACCCGCTTAACTACTTAACTATAAGATATATAGCTAATTCAAGACTAGATTCCAAAAAACATACCTAATTATATGGTTTTGAACTTGTAGATGAAAATATCATGATTTATTATATGTTACTTTTTATCACATGTGTCACATGTTGATATCTTTTTGCTTGGTGACATTAATAGACCTCTATTGGGTACTCCCCAAGACTATCATTTCTTGAGTAAACACAACATAATAGATCTTAACCACAAATAAAAATTTATTAACATAAAATCCTCACCACATCTACAATTTTCAATCCTTTATGGGAGAGTTACCAATCTACAAGGCTACATGGGTGATAGCTTAAAATAATTCCCAAAAATTCCCTTAATCATGGCATTGAGAAAATATTTATAAACCCTTTTTCCCACCCATAAGGAATTTTTAATTCCTTCTATAATCCTATCGTAATCCCGTTCAATCTTGAATTTGAACTTTTTGCATTAATGGTGTTCAACTACCCCCGATCTAATAATTGAGATAAGTTTATCTAGCCATTCCACATCACTATTGAGTTTGAATCCTTTGTAAACCTACTAGTTGTCATGTCTCATGCTTCAAAACCATACATTCAAAATTTATTTGTGTCGTTGTGGTAATCTACCGCACCTCTTCCCTAAATTTAACCAAAATTTCATACACCGGTTCCATCCTTCTTCCTTGCATTATCCTTTCTTCCCAAAACTTTTACACATTGTTGTGTACTATTCTCATGCACCTTCTTCTTAGTTGATCTATTTCAATTCTCACATATCCTTACTTAACCGAAAATTCCAAAGTTCATGTAGTTCTTCGATGTCTCATGATGATCCTACATAAAACACCTTAGGTAAACAAAAGTGAGCTCGAGACTCATGAGTCGGGTTCTATAAAATGGCCTAGTTAACTAAACTCCCTCATACTTATCTATGTTGTATCTGTCATCACCAATCCAGCACTATGATAATTCTTCACCGGGAACTCCTCGTGCTATGATTATTTACTAATGCATAGCCTTTAGTTTGGTGGATGTAATCTGGAAACAAAACAACAACATAACACAAGAATACCATTAACTATGATAAGACGGAATGATGACAAATCTGAAATATCAAAGTAAATTATAATATTAACATGAAATTGTTACAATCTCACCCATGAGGTACTTCAAGTGTTATTGACTTCACTTGCCTTTCACCAAGACTATGGGAGAAACTTTACAATTACACCTCTTAATGGCTTCTTCAACACACCTTTAAACTGATGGCTTCCTTCACACACTTCCTACAATATTTCTCACTACTTCCTTCTATGCTAAATGAGGGGGTGGCCTCTCTATTTATAGAACTTCCAGGCTTATCCATCTTATCTCTAAGATAGGATAAGAAATCCACTCTGACGAATCATATTCCATACCTTAACTCTTATCTGTACATGTAAGCTTATCTTTTAAGATAAGATAAACCTTATCATTTTACATGGGTTCCACATTTTTAGACTTTTTACAAATAAAATACACAAAATATTTATGACTTCACTCCTTGTCCTTATTACCAATATAATATTTCTAATTCCTAATCATGTAGACCCTACTTCTCTAATTACCCAAACTTTGACATTTTAACATTACTAGACCACTTACGACAAATATTTACTTTTTATAACATTCCTATTGTACTTTGATCTATTACCGTACTCCATATTATTGGCGGCACCGTCTTGTGGTCTGTTATCTTCTATCGAGGCGTTACTACTAATTATACTTAACAACATCCTATTCCTAATACATACATTAATGAAATATAAATTACGGAGGAAAATTTTAGTGTCAACATCTTCCCCCTTCCTAGCTTCTACTCCGTCCTCGAAGTAGACTTATTACAGTGCTTGGAAAATATTCAACTTTCCGTGGTTGACCCATTTTGTAATGGGAGTGCCATCCAATTCCTCCAGTCATTACGTACCATTTTCATGCATGTATGCTATTTTGTAGGGCCCTATCCAGTTTGGAAGAAATTTTTGTCTTCTTTTTTTGTATCTAGAATCATATACTAGAACCAAGTCATTCACATGAAATGGAGACCACCGGATCTTTTGATAAAAGTATTCCTTCGCTTCATTTTCTTCTTATGGTTTGTATCCTTTGCTATTTCCCTCATTTCCTCTACCAAATGAAGATGTACCAACCTTTCTTTTACGGAATCACTTTCATCCATCCTTTCATTTTTCATAACTCTCACAATCGGAATATCAAACTCAATAGGAAGAAGCTGGATCAATGCCATAGGCCAACTGAAATGGAAAGTATCCCCGTTGTTGACTTTGATGTTGCCCTATATGCCCACAATGCTGCATGAATCCTTTTATCCCACTTATGTACCTGCAAGGATGCATCTTTTGCTAGAATTTGACACAACACAAAATTTGTTCGTTCCACCTGTCCATTTGTGCTTGGATTGTATGTTGTTGCCTTCCTGTGCTTAATAGAAAATTTATTGACTAGGGCTTCTACTACCTCATTAATGAAGTGGCTTCCTTGATCTGTTACAATTTCTAATGGACAACCAAATCTGGTGACAATGTGTTCATATATGAACCTTGCCACTTCATCCATGGAAGTTGTTTTCAATGGCCTAGCTTCAACCCACTTGGTTAAATAATCTATGGCAACTACAATATACTTATTTTGGCGTGAGGTAGTTGGAAGTGGACCTACAATGTCTATTCCCCACTTTTCAAAGGGACCAAGTGGAAGAATAGGACATAATGGAGCTAATGAAGTCTTACGGTTACCATGTGTTTGACAAATATCACATGTCTTACAATAATTATAACAATCTTTAAAAAGAGTGGGCAAGTGATAACCTGCATCCAAGATCCTTCTTTGCTTTGTAAGTTGTCCGAGAAGTGCCCTCCACATGTACCATTGTGAAATTCTTCTATCAGTTCCTTCCCTTGATCACGTCCAACTGCCCTCTTGTACTGTCCATCAAGTCCTATTCGAAATAATACTCCATGTAGAATAGAATATGGACGACTGGCTTGAGTAATCTTTCTCTTAGTCTTTGCATTGGCACCATCAGGAAACTTGAATTCATTCAAATAATTCCAAATATCTATGTATTCACTAGGGATTGTGTCAAGGGATAACAATGTTGCATCGGGAAATCATCATCATCACAAGATGATCCTAAACCATCATAGGCTCGAGAGAGTGCATCTACATTGACATGCTTCTTTCCTGGCCTATCTATAATATCAAATTCAAATTCTTGTAGCAAAATTATCCATCTTGCTATCCTCCCTGATGGGTTAGGCTTATTTACAATATATTTTAGAGCCTGATGATCTGTTACAACTAGAAATTTTTTCCCTAGCAAGTAATTTCTAAACTTCTTTATAGCAAAAATGATAGCGAGCCTCTTTTTCGCCATTAAAGTATAATTTACCTCAAAGATCTTGCTCATTTGTCTACTCCCAAAGTAAATTGGATGTTCATTCCCATTTTCATCCTTTTGGCTCAAAGTACTTCCTAGTGTTGCATCTGAGGCATCAGTGTACCCAATGAATGGCTTGCTCCAATCTGGATTCTTCAAAATAGGTGAAGACACCTGTGGCTTCCTTTGATTGTCCAAAAGTTTCATGCGCCTTATTTCCTCGGTTCATAAGCAACATCCTTCTTCAAGAATGGGTTAGTGGTCAGGCAATCTTTGAGAAATTCTTGATGAACCTTCTATAGTAACCCACATGGCCTAAAAATGATCTCAACTTACTTTTATTCATAGGAAATGGTAAATCTCGATTTTTGAAACTTTATCAGATCAAGTACAATACCATCTCTGGATACAACATGCCCTAACAAAACGCCTTTAGAACATCCAAAGACACATTTTGTAGGGTTTAGTGAGGCTTGTGCTTCATCTAACCTTTGAAATGTTGTCTCCATCTAGTGCAGGTGGTCCAACTTGCTCCCATAGGTGCAAAAATCATCCGTAAATACTCTGATGAAGGTCCCAATGTAGGGTTCAAATACCCTATTCATCAAACGCTTTGGAATGTTCTTTGGAGCATTACATAACCCAAAAGGCATAACTCTATAAGAAAATGTTCCCCAAGGAGTGGTGAATGTGGTCTTGGTGATCTTTCTTTGCTATACGAACTTGGTTGTAGCCGCTATATCCATCAACAAAACTATAGCACTCTGGCCAGCTACTTCGTCAAAATTTGATCTCGAAAATGGAAGAGGGTAATAATCCTTCTTTGTTGCCTTATTGAGCTTCCCTGTAATCAACACAAATGCATAGCTTCCCATTCTTTTTTATTGAGATCACAATGGGAGAAACCCATTCGAATTCTCCACAAAGAAATATGAATCCTGCATCAAGCAACTTATCTATTTCTTCTTTTACGGTCTTGGAAAATTAGGATTCATTCTATATGGCATTTGCTTTATGGGCTTAGCACCATCTACCAGCTCAATAGAATGTTCTACCCAACTTACTTGATGGAGTTCCTTGTAATCAAAAGTGAATATGTGTATGTACCTTCGAAAGAGCTAGAGGTAGGATTCCTTCTCACTCTCCATCACAGCATCACCAATCTTTATTTGTTGGAGACGATCATCAACTTCTTCTTCAGATAATTTTATGGGGTCATGAGTTGGTGTGACTGGAAGGATATCCATGACTGAAACATCCACCTCACTTTCTTCATCGTCAAGTGTCCACTTCACTTGGGTACTAGAGTAATCGAGAGGATGTCCAATCATCGGTTTCATCACTTGAATCCACAGAGTTCGCCTTATGATGTCGAGGATCACGTTTATCTTCACCCTCTCTCTACCACGTCCAAGTGTCATGAAACCTTCATTCCAGTAGTTTCTTACATGAACTCTCTTTAGCCATGGTCTTCCTAGAAGCATTGGAGTGCATAGCAAGATACCATTTTTCATCACCGAAAGTCTACTACACATACAACACCCATAATGAGATATTGCCACATTTGAAACTACACCTTCGGTTTATTTTTTCCTTTATTTAATGACCTTAACATAAGTGTTGAAGGGCAATCAATTTTTAAACCCAACATATTCATTATAGACTCGGTCATTACATTAACTGCAGCACCTCCATCAACTAAGACATCATGAATTGAAATACCATTACATAATACCTCAGCTTGTGGAGCATAGGGATCCGCCTCTGCCTCTAAAATAGGGACCTCAACCTCCTTTCTTCGTCGAGCATTGAGTCCACTTCGCAGCCTACCGCCTCTTCTCGAAGACATAGCCAAGAGTTGACCATATGTAATATTTGCGAGCCTTTTGGACAGATCTTCCAAGATGGAGTATGGTCCTTGCCTCGTGAAATTAGAAAATCCTACACACCCAACTTTCTTCTCCTATGTTTCTTACTAGTTTCTCCTTTCATCTTCTTAGGATCATTTCCATGTTGATTATCTTTTTCTTTCTTTCTTTTTTTGTTACAAACACATCTACTTCATTATTTCTACTCTTATCTACTACATCAAAAGAATTCATGGTGCTTTTCCTTTATCATTATCTCCTTTACCGGATGTAGAAGCTCTATCTAGACAATTATACTTATAATGACCCTTTTATAACAACCATAAAATACAACTTCAGAAATATTTATTTTGGACCTCTATCTCCTCCCCGAGAACTAAATTCTTTTCCTTGAAGAAGATTAATAGTTAATCCGACCCATCTTTTGAGCAGATCTTCATACTCAGTAGATGTACTAGGAGAAATATTTGTGCTCACCGGGAGTGGTTGTGGATTCTGGACCAAAGGTGCTGGTGTAGGCTCTACTTTAGCAACAATTTCTTTGGGCTCCTCTTCCATGCTTTCTTCTTGCCTTCTTGCAATCTCCTTTGCTTGTTCAATGGTAGCTGGGTGGTCATACTTCACTCGTTGTCTGATCTCTGGCTTCATCCCAAGAATGAAGTGCTTACATAGGAGATTATCCACGCCATTCATCAACCCATCCGCTAATCCTTCCTTCCGGATCTAGGCATCGAGCTTCCTCCTTAGCTCTAGAACACGAGCATGATAATCCCTTATCTTCTCCTTCTCTCCTTGGGATAGCTTTGTGATATCGATCATGAGATCTACATATTTCTGTTGTTCACCAAATTCTTCAAGAAAACTTTCAGTTAATAAATCCTATGAATTTTTCACATTATCACCTAGTGTTTCAAACCACCTAAGTCTTTGAACCATCAAAAAGGTAGGAAAAATTTAGTCCATTGTTCCCTTCTTATGAGGCCATTACAAATACAAGATCATTTAAACTCTTGAATGAAATAAGAAGCATCTTCATTAAATTGAGCTGAAAAAACAGAATCTTTCCCATTTTCAAAAGTAACCACTAGTGAAATACCAACCCACAATACAATCAACAAGACTTATGTGCACAAATAATTGGAATCACTATACTAGAAAGTGACTTTACACCTTTCTACAGTAAAATAGAAATGACCACGGTAAACTATGGTAAAACTTGACTTACTGCGGTAAAAGCGACTTTCTTTATAGTAAACACTATTCACGGTAAAAAGTGAATTCTTTGCGGTAAATACTATTCATGGTAAAAAGTGACTTTTTTGCGGTAAATACTATTCCCAGCAAAAATGACTTTACTAGGGTAACTACTATTCATGGCAGAAATGACTTTACCATGGTAACTACTATGCACAGTAAAACAAGGTTACCCTCTAATTGATTTTTGACTAAGTGGGAATATCTCTCCAGAAAATCCACCAACGAGGAATGGTCCCGGAACGGAACCAAAATGTCATCACCAATCCGGCACTATGATAATTCTTCACGGGAACTCCTCGTGCGCTATGATTATTTACTAATGCATAGCCTTTAGTTTGGTGGATGTAATCTGGAAACAAAACAACAACATAACACAAGAATACCATTGACTATGATAAGACGGAATGATGACAAATCTGAAATATCAAAGTAAATTATAATATTAACATGAAATTGTTACAATCTCACCCATGAGGTACTTCAAGTGTTATTGACTTCACTTGTCTTTCACCAAGACTATGGGAGAAAATTTACAATTACACCTCTTAATGGCTTCTTCAACACACCTTTAAGCGATGGCTTCCTTCGCACACTTCCTACAATATTTCTCACTACTTCCTTCTATGCTAAATGAGGGGGTGGCCTCTCTATTTATAGAACTTCCAAAATTATCCATCTTATCTCTAAGATAGGATAAGAAATCCCTCTGACGAATCATATTCCATACCTTAACTCTTATCTGCACATGTAAGCTTATCTTTTAAGATAAGATAAACCTTATCATTTTACATGGGTTCCACATTTTTAGACTTTTTACAAATAAAATACACAAAATATTTATGACCTCACTCCTTGTCCTTATTACCAATATAATATTTCTAATTCCTAATCATGTAGACCCCACTTCTCGATTACCCAAACTTTGACATTTTAACATTACCGGACCACTTACGACAAATATTTACTTTTTACAACATTCCTATTGTACTTTGATTTACCGTACTCCACATTATTGGCGGCACCATCATCGACGGTGCCGTTATCTTCTATCGACGCTACTACTAATTATACTTAACAACATCCTATTCCTAATACATACATTAATGAAATAGAAATTACGGAGGAAAATTTTAGTGTCGGCAGTACATCCGTGAGATACTATGTCATGCAAAAGGGATCACGGCTTCTAAGCGCAAAGAAAGTCAATTTACAACTACATTGTAGGGATGTGAACACAGTTGGTACATGAAGTTTGATCCTAATAAAACTTGTGTAGATTATGCAACATTCAAAGATGCATTGCTTAAAGAGTTATATATTCCCGAATTTGAGTAAAAGAGTATAAGCGCACTCAAAGATATTAAACAAGGCACTACTGAGAGTGTCCAGGAGTATGATTTCCATTTCAAAACACTTTTATCTAAGCTTTCTTATGATATTCATGCAAGCTAACATGCACAATGATTTTTGGAGGTCTGATCACACCTTTTAGAAGGGCACTGTCACATAAGACATACACTGATCTACGCGAATCACTTGAAGCATCTTTTCACACTGAGGCATTCAGGAGTAAAGACACTAGAATCAGCCCATTCTTAGAAGCACAAATTGTAGCTATGACAAAGCAGTTGGAGAAACTATTGGTGAATTTGACACATGAGATGCACACTAGGATTTGGTGTGCAAACTGTGAAGTGGAGGGGCACACCAAATATAGTTTTCCCCATAGAATAATATCTTCATTGTTGCTAGAATATGAGATATGTCACCTGAACCATGACACCAGCCATTGCCCATCATTACAACGCATGATAAGGAAGAATGTATCCTGCTCTTGTAATATTTTCTGGTCCACAACTAACGATATAGAAGATTGCGGGTTGATTGATCAAATCTATGATACTATAGATATTGGTGTGCTGCAGACGGGAGTATCGAGATAAGCTGTAAGGGTAAAGATGAGCACCAAGATCAAAATCACAATCAAGCACACTATTATTGGAACAAGGAGTACTATGAAGGAGGATGTGTTAGAGATCGAGGATACCATGGTGGATTCGGAGGTCGAGGCCATGGTGGTGGATGAAAAAAATCCCTCGTGGAACATGATTTACATGTAGATCACACGACCACTACGAGCACGAATATCCTCGAGAATATTACATGTGGTTTTTTTGGGAAGAATCATAGCTACGAGGAATGCTCGGATCTATATGAGCATCTTAGCAAGCAATATAAATAGGAGAACAAAGATGGAGGGATTGTAAGGATATAACATGCTTTGGAAAATCAGTGGATGCCAAAGTTGGCACCGAGACTTGAGGTATTTCCTATGATGATCACTACATGCAATAAAGCTGCGTGCATTAGAGAGACATTATAGAAAAATCCTACCATCACTAAGGAGTATGTTTTGTATGTAAGGTATCCAGATCATGCACACTAGAAGGAGGTTTATCAGGAGACCATGGAAGTATTCAGAGATTTTCAAGGGGAAATACAATATTTATAGGAGAAATCACGGATGATAGAATAGAATAAGGCATCAGAGACGGTCCAGTCAGATATTGATGACTTGAAGGAGGTATGCAAAATGTTGTGCCAGGATAATATCATTCCATTACTAGGGAGTTGGCTAAAGGGAAACACTCCACACGTGAATATTGAGAATGGGTGTCAGATCCTGCATGTGAATCTTCCCCCCATAGCTTATATTATGATAAGGATATCACTCTGAATGCTATTGTTGATGAATGGATCTTGAGTAATATATTGATTGACACATGCACATAAGTAAATGTGATTACTTTAGATGCATGGGTATAAATGGGGAGACCTTCATTGTAGCCATCTTCTAATGTATTTTTATGGCTAATTGAACTAAGGCCACTCCTATTAGAGTTTTAAAAGATGCATCCATTACTATACAAGGGGCCAACTTTGGGATTTTGAGTTCTTAGCGCTTGCATAAGTAAACAATTTCCTAGCTTTTCTTGGGCACCCTTGGTGTTACCCAAATAATGTCGATCTTCAATTTAATAAGGGATATATTAGTTTTGAGAATAAGGAGGAAAGATTTATTATACCTTTAGCACATGTGAAGTATGTGCCCTACGTTGAGCCTTTGAGTGAGGAATATATGAATAGGATTTATGTACACGCCATTCAGGACCCAGAAGTACTCGAGCCATCTAAGGAAGGAATTCTTCATTGGGAAGATGCACGAGTCTATTGCGATGCTACAAGTTTTGCTTGTGATAATTGGGCTCATGTTACTTATGATATGGTTGGGAAAAAAATAAGGAGTTCATTTGTGCATAAAATCAAACCTTGTTGCATCAAGAGGATATGTGACTCTATACCTTGGTACACCTTTGGAGAAGGAGACCCTATGGTATTCCTGCACACCATGGAGGAACAGTGGGTAGATTAATTGGAGAGAAGAAATATGTTAGAATATACTCGCATGGGATAAAAACATGGTGGTGGGTGGTTCACATGGATAATATTGTACAATGGAATGAAGTCAAGATTGCTCTTACAACTTGGTTTTCTAGGAGTAATGCACCTACTCAAATATGCACTTATCATGGTAATCAACCTATTCAGCACCATGTTCAACATTGTGAGAGGCTCTAGATATAGGTGTAGGAATATTTTCCACCTTCACTATGGGTACACAAACTTTATTCCACTTTACAAGGCTGCACATGCACTTGGTATGTATATGCGGAGCTACATAGAGAAACTGGAAATTGGTAGGATTTGATTGCAGGTATGGTCTAGACTTTTGACTACTTCTCTACTAAACCTCCTAGTAGAAGAGGCATTAAGGGTTATAAATCATTTAACTATGGGAGACAATGAAAAGGTGAAAGAACTCATTCAGGAGTTATTTGATGAGAATGACTCAGGAGCGTGCTTTGATGAAGAAGCAGAGATAAATGCCACACTACTTAAGCATGCTTTCTTGGAGAAAGAAAAAGGAAATATGGTCTACATAGTGGATGATGAAGAAGTAGAAAATATGGATATAGATCATTCAAAAAGTACGTGTGAGGTATTGGACAGTTTGGATAACAATACACGTGCCTATCATGAACCTGTGAGGACAAAGAATGTGAATATTGGTACAAATGTTGAACCTAAAGAGACAATAATTGGAGATTATTGGTCTGAATCCGAAGTGGCAAAGATAGTGGAGTTGCTCCATGATTTTTAGGACTTATTTGCTAGAGGTTACCATGAATTAAAAGGAGTGCATGTATCATCGGGAGAGATGAAGATAAATCTTAAGGAAAGTGCCCGCTCGATCGGGAAGAGACCTTACAAGATGAAGCCTAATAAGAAATTGACAAGATGTTGAAGTCTGGCATCATCAATCCCATAGAAGAATCAGAGTGGGTTAGCCCCATGGTTATTAGTATAAATAAATATGGTTGGATTAGGATTTGTGTGGATTACAGAGAGCTGAATGCTGCATGTGTGATTGATCCCTTTCCTACACCTTTCACAGAGGATATATTAGAAGGCATTTAAGGGTGCAAAATCTATTCTTTTATAGGTAGATTCTATAGGTATCATCGAGGTTTGGATTGCCTTTGGAGGATCAAGAAAAAACAACTTTCACCATTAAATGAGAAAGTTTTGCATATATTGTGATGCCCTTTGGTTTGAAAAATGTGCTTGATGTATTTTCACAAATAGTTGTTCAAGCATTCCAGGATTTTATTCACATTTTCTTGCAAGTTTACTTAGATGATTGAATGGTGTATGGGTAGTTAAGGATAATTATGAAAATTTATGCTTAATGTTTGAAATATGTAGACGATTAAGAATATATCTCAACATTAAGAAGTGCGTGTTTGCTACACCTTTTGGCACTCTGTTGGGGATCATCATCTGCGCAAGGAAGGTTTGTTAGTAGATCCAGCTAATGTTGCAGTTATTGTAGGTGCGGAAGAGCCTACTAGTCAAAGTGAGGTGAGAGATTCTTGGGTCACACTTGGATATTATACAAAATTTAACAAAGGATGTGCTAAGGTTTCCGCACCATTGGAAGAGTTACTAAAAGGAAAAGGGGAATTTTATTAGGGAGAACCACAATAACGCACATTTGAGACATTGAAGGAGAGACTTACTACAACGCCTATTCTTTATTTTCACTCATGGGACCAACTGTTTCATGTACATGTGGATGCCTCGACATGACCATTGACATGGTGTTAGCTCGGTCTGGAGAAGGTATTATAGATCATCCTATCTATTTTTATAGTATAAATTTGATTGCTGCAGAGTAGAATTATAAAACTACTAAGCACAAAGTCTTGTTAGGGATCTATGCACTGCATAAATTCAAACAATACCTTTTAGCAACACAATTCATATTTTACACTGATCACATGGCATTGAAATACTTGGTAAACAAGCCTGTTTTACATGGGCATATATATAGATGGGTGCTATTATTCCAGGAATTTGATTTCATAGTTATGGTAAAACTAGGGAAAAGTAATTTTGGCCCAGACCACTTATCAAGAATTGATCTGTTGGTTGGATATTTTGTCAACCCAAAATATGAGGTTCAACCACAGTATATGGGATTAAATCCCTCCTCAAAGACAGGTGAGGCTGCCTGCTTGCTACTAATCTAAAACACAACGAAAACAATATATACAGTATTCACACTAATCTAACCATTGGGGGTTGGGATAGAATCCCGAAATCCGCATTCACACGATTCAAAGATATTGCTTTCGTAAATGAACGGGGTTAGAAACTATTACAATGAAAGAAGCACAATGGAAAGGAAATGAGAGAAACATATTTTCTTTCGAGTAAACGCAGAGCACGAAATAATCATACGAGCTTTAGATCATAAATATAATGTCTGAGATGATTAGCCACACTAAGATGCTATGCAAAGAATAGCTTAAGATCATGAACATAAGAACAATGTCTTAAGTAAGATATATCCCACAACACAAAGTTTGTAAAATAATATCAAATCCTATTCTTTGAAATGATCGAACGAAAACACAAAGTTTTTCTTCTTTCCAATAGCTCCGAATATTACAAAAATCTCGACCCTTTGGAATGCATAAGCATCCCTTATTTATAATAAAAGGAAACGAGAGAAAATAGGATAAATCCTAGAAAATAGTGTTCTTTAAAATAGAGTTCTATTTTGCTTGACTCTCACGCAGGAGACCAAGTCAAAATTTGCTTCCTATGTGACGAAACAGAAATGAAAAAGACATGTCAATTTCAAGATTGAAATGACATGAAACATTGGGACTTAGTCTGAATCGTCATCCTTTGCTCCTTCATCTTTTTCTTCCTCCAGCTGAGACTGTTTGTTCTGAAATTCTTGGAACTTCCGAATTATGCCTTGCATCTCGTTCTCATCAGGCGCAGTGGAATGATCATTCCAAATTTCGCAAGTTTCATGAGTATCGCTGGCATTGCCGGGAAGCTTTTTCAATCCTTTGCTGAGCTTTCTTAAGGCCTCCAAAGAATGTTCAATCCTTACCAACCGATCAATGATCTCAAGACCAAATCCATGCACTGGTTCATATTGAACAGACTCTTGGACTTGTTTGAAGAGATCATCCGCTGATAAGATACCTGAGTTCCCAACTGACACCTTTGGACAAATCTTCAGCAATTCTTCTTCTAGATCACTTTTTCCATCAATCAATTTATCCCTCGATTCTCTCAACTTGCTGCAGGCTTCATTGAGAATCTTTACTCTGAACCTGATGGCCTTGGTCAGCTGAAAATGCTTATCCGTATGCGGGAGAATACCTTCTTCTACTAAGAGATGTGCTGGTATTTGCTTTAACACATGGAGAGCTTCAAAAGTCAAATCAAGATGTCCAATTTCTTGAGAGAATTCATCATCCATCTTCTCTCCCTCCTTCTGAATGTCCCCTAAAGACTGATGAACTTTCACAACGTCTTGAATTACTTCCTTCCCCTGTTGGAGCAACCTTTGGATCCATTCATCAACCACCCTTCCTTTTTTAGCAATCTTTTCAATTGTAGGCACCGATGAGAAATCGAATCCGACAGAGACAGAAGAAGGTGGTATGGATTCAAGGGGTTTTGAGAGTTTAAGCAAAACCTCTGTCAACTGCTCCACTTTTCTCTTAAGCTCATCTCTGCTGTCTTTTGTTTCTTTTAACTTTTGTCACAAAGCACGTTTGTGGCATCCCGTGCATCTTGTTGCACCCCTTCTGCTGTCACTTTCCCTAGAGCCACCCTGGTTATCTGATAATCAGAGGCTGTTATATCCTCTCTAGTTTTGTCAGTCGAGGGAGTGGCAATCTCTGCGAACTTATCTCCTGAAGCGTCCACCAAAACCCTTGAAACTGTTTTGGGCTTCTTGCCTGATTTAGCAGTAGGAGCCTTGAGTGAGCTGAAATCAAAGGCTGGTAGGGGCACAATCACCTTCCTCTTCCTCAGAGTTTTCTCGAGTAGCCATTGCGGCATATCAGAGGGAGTTGCCATGGTTGTAGAAGCTGGTATCATACTCTCAAGGGGAGAAGATTCTACTAGTGGAGGAGGAATAGTTACCAACGTGGTAGTAGATCCAATAAAAAGAGGCACAGGAGGGGGCGTGTTGGTGATCACTTGGGTACCAGCAGAGAGGGGTGAAAGTCCAAAGAAAATATTGGCCATTACTGAAGAAGTTGATGGAGAATAAGGAGGTAGGAGTGGTTGTGAGGAAAGAGGCACAGATCCAGACTCCAAAGCCTTGGATGCAAGAGATAAGGTCTCTTCAGTTGAGCAATCAGCAAATGGTGAAACCAGAGGCTGACTTCCTTCTCCTTCCAAAGTAATTTCTCCTATTTCTGGTGGTGTTGGTGATTCTGGCACATTCACTGTTTCTACTGGAGAAATAATTGAAGAGATTTCTCTTTCTTTCCTCTTTTTGACAATCTTGACCTTTATAGGCCCCCTAGAAGACTTTCTGTCCTTTTCCTTTTTGGAGGGCCCCGCCTCTGAAGCAGCCAACTTTGAAAACTTATCATCTTTAAAATTCATTCCCCAAGAGGAGAGCCATGCTTTGGTGTGAGCAAGGATTAGAGCCGACCTATCTGAAATGGAGGCTTTTTCACTGACTGACCAATCAATAGGTGGGAAAACATATTGATCTTCATTTATCCCATCATAGGAAAGATCCAAAACACTTTCATTGTCACTCGTACCTTCTGGTAAATCAGCAAGCTCCAGTGTTTGAATCTCAGCAATTGTCAATCTGCTATTATCCTTTCTGCGAACAGCAACCTCATTACGCAGATCAATCCAAATATCCTCTATGTTTGGCCTGTGCAGATGCTGGGTTCCATATGCCCTGAGCACTCCTCGGATGTCAAAACCATCTCGAGGCTTCATATGCTTCTTCAACTTGTCCTGAAGTTCGTGGACAACATTTTTGGCCTTCACTACTGTTGAGCAAGTGTATCTCCCAATAGAAATTGGGAAGGATACCGCAGCCTTATGTTTACTTTGTTGGAATTTATGGAAATCCAACAGCTGCCTAACCAATTCCATCAATATCAGTTTATCCCCTGGATATCGGGGCAGGCGAAAAGGATCTCCCGAGTACATGACCACCCGAAGATATGTAAACTTCTTGAATTGTAAGAAGATACATCCCCATTTGGAAACTTCGGCCCAAGCCTCATCTGAGACTCTTGTCTTCCTCAATTCAGGGTTTAGCCTGCAGATGTTTTCATAGAAGAAGGCATCATTCACCCTTCTGAATTGGTCTTTGGATCCCTTCTTTGTCAATTGAGGGAAGTATTGATACACCTGGTTCACCGTTCTGCTTCCCTTGGTATCCAGCCCGGGATAATTCCTCATCCCGGATGCTGCGTATGTGACATATGAAGACATATAAAATTTCCCCGTTGACAAGACCGTTGTCATTTGGGAATCAATCTCATTGCTGATGAGAGTGCCCCAGTCAATCCCTTGCTGATTCTTCTTGATGGTGATCATGAATTGATACATCCATCCTTGGAACACATTCGATTCGGGCAAACCAAAAACCGACTCAGCAGAGTAATGATGTCATTGATTTCTTGGATGAAATCACTCCTGGGGATAAGTCTTGGAAATCTGGAGACAGCCGGCTTGGCCTTGATCAGGAACTTCTTGTTTACATGCTTGATGCAGTCTTCCTGATCATTGTCCCAGGCTTTCTGAGCTGACTTGATGTCCAACTCTCCATACTCTTCAAAATTGGGCAGTTTAAGGAGGTCGTCAAAGTATCCTCCGTCCAATTTGATCACTACTTCACCTGCCTGACTTCTGACAGAACGAGAAGCCGAGTCATAACTGGAGGCACAGGCCAAGATGAATTCTGGACACTGAGCAGACATGGGAAAACCCAGCTGCGAGAGGCAAACCACTATCAGCTATAGATTTCATCCATGGAGTTGGGGAGGAACTCCTTACCCTACTCCAGAAATCTTCAATATCTATATTCCCGAGCTCTGTGTCCCGGATGTCGTAGTTGCAATCAATATATGATGTAGACTCCACCTTTTTAAACTTGTATTTCATTCTTCCCGTCTTCTCTGTCTTTTCTTGAGATGGACCAGGGTCTGACATGAAGGATGTCGAAGGAAGGAAGTTCGGAGATCAGGGGATGTCGAGCACTGTGAAAAACCCGATCTACTGGATATGTCGGAAGAACGGAAGAGTCACGAACCCCGGCGGAAATCCAAGAAACCCGATGCTTGTTGAGAATGTCGAAACTCGGAAAGTCCAGACCGCTAATGATGTAAGAAACTGAAGAAAGTCCAACACTTGTGTTGATGTCAGAAACTGAAGAAAGCCCGACACTCCAAACCTTCAATATACCTCGGGTCTTCGACACTGCACCTTCAAAACCCGAGAAGGAAAAACAAGGTTTTTGTTGAATTTCAAACATGCAATCTCCTTTTTAACCATTCATGTACCAAGCATATAATAAAATTTGAGGAAATAACACCAAGTGGAAATTTCGAAGAGATAGACCCTAAAACCTAAACCCCTTTTAGAAAACGACTCTAGAAAGAAGAAGAATAAAAATCCCTCAAAACCCAGTTAGAAAATGAGAAGAATTCACGCGCAATCAATCCATAAAAACTAGGAACAAAGAATGGAGAGAGAAATACCTTTAACCAGAGAAAGGAAAGATCGAAAACAGGTGATTCAATCGGGCACAAGCGAGCTTTCGGGTTTCGAGATTGGAAGAGCATGTACGAAAATCCACGAGTTAAAAATACGTCGGTAAAAATGACGTGGAAATCCGCATATTTATAAGAAAATTTGTAATTAATACACTTCAGCTTGGCACGTGCCAACTCACCGACAACTCGGCATTAATGCCATGTCAGCATGTTCGAGAGGTCGAAAACCTGACACAAGGAGCTTAGAGCAATTCGGGTTTCGGGAAACACAAGACATAGAGCATGAGATGTTTAGATGCTTCACAGCTCCGAAAACCTGATACAAAGGACTAAATCAGACTTCGGGTATCGGGGAACAGGTGACACAAAACATGTTTTGAATAAGGCATGTTCCGATGCGCCGGAGGTCCGAAAACCCGAATTGACTCTACATGAAGCGGGTTTCGGGTTTCGGAAAACAGGTGACACAAAGCATGTTTTGGATAAGTCATGTTCCGATGCGCCGGAAGTCGAAAACCTGAATTTCTCTTAAAGAGGCAATATTACAAAATCAACTTCAAAAATTTCGTAGGGGTTATCTGATCATTTTGTCGTGAACTCAAAACGGAGATAACACAGACAGGGGAGGACATGCAAATAATTGAAGATATAATGTTGGATGCACATTTGTATAGGTTACACCGAACGCCTTCAAAATTGGAAGATATTGCTATCTTTTTACAAATAGGTATGGTGCCGTAGGAAGGAATGAAATCCTTGGAGAAGAAACAAATTGAAATTCGCGTGACACCTTTTATTTTAATTAGTGGTGACCTATACAAGTTAGGACAAGATGAAGTATTGCACCAGTGTGTACTAGAGCACAAGAAATCAGATATCATTAAAGAGGCTCATGGTAGTATTGTAGGTGGGAACTATACAGGTGACGCCACTACGTGTAAGATTTTACTCGATGGATTATGGTGGGAGACCCTCTACAAGGATTGTAAAGCATATTGTAAGGTGTGTGATCACTGTCAACACGTTGGTAAACCTGGGAAAAGAGATGAAATTCCTTTAAGACCTATTCCTAGTGCAGAGTGATTTGAAAAATGGGCTATAGACTTTGTGGGTCCTATTTCACCAGCCATGTATAGAACTAGATCATGCTACATCATCAATTGCAGAAATTATCTTACAAGGTGGGAAGAAGCAACAACTACAACAACCAGGTTCTTATGGGAAAATGTTCTTACAAGGTATGGATTCCCACTGAGCTTGACAAGTGATAGGGTTACACACTTTTTGAATGAAATAATTAGGATACTATTGGATGCATTTATGATTGCACACCATAATACTACACCCTATCATCCTCAGGAAAATGGGACTACTGAGGCCTTCAACAAGATTTTGAGCTAGACATTGACAAAAATTTGTGACATTGGAAGGAAAGATTGGGATGATAAATTTTATACCATGCTTTGGGCATATAGAAAAACATATAAGAGATTGAACAAGGCTACACCCTTTTAGTTGGTGTTTTGCATAGAAGTAGTTCTTCCTATGGAATTCATGTTACCTTCTTTGCGTATTACACACGGAGGTCTAGCTAATGAACAAACTTTGGAAGAAAGAATTGATAAATTGATACTGAGTTAGATGATAGGCACACCATAGCATGTTGGATTCAGAAGTAGGAAAAGGCTAGGTTGAAGGCATGGCATGACAGGAACATTAGGGACAAAAACTTCAGATGGGACAAATGGTGCTTATTTATGACTCTAAGTTTCTACACCATCCAGGAAAACTTAAAGTGCATTGGTTGAGACTGTATATTATCACTCATATACTTGAATTAGGTGCTTATCATTTAGAGACATTTGATTGAATATGTTTGCAGTTACTTCAACGGGAGTAGGCTAAAGCCCTACTATAAATAAGTCTTCTTGGTGTTTGTAATAAGGAAATGTTACCATTTAGACTAGGTTTTCATTTTTGTATTTCCTTAGTGTATTTTCTTTTTCGTTGCTATGATTTGTAAATTTAGTGGGTGTTTTGTGTAATAAGCGTGTTTGCATGCTGGAAGCTAATTACCATTTGAAGAAATTTTATGCATAGAGGACTACACATACCATTGGTGTGGGGTGGTTATTTACAACTGGGTACACATAAAGGAAAAAACTACTACAGGTGTTATTCAAGTTTGGAGAGGAGTTGTTAGAAAGGAGATTGCTTTAAAAAGATGACCATATATGGAGATAAATGAGGGAACAATATAAACATGAGGTAAGCATCGACCAGTGAAGGCTACTAGGGAAGGCACAATAGCATGGTACTTGGGCACATAGAAGCACGCTGAAGAGAAGTCTATAGCCATAAGGTAGGAAGACACACTAGAAGGTTATAGCTGGGGTGCAAAGATGTGCCACACAGAGATTGTGAAAATGATCAATTAATGAGATGATTGTTAGTTAGTGAAGGAGTAATAAATGCACTAACTTTTTGAAAATCTATATAAGAACATGATGTGAGGTCATTTTTACCTTTGTGATCACAAGTATTTGAGTGAGTTAAGTGTGATTGAGCTGAGTGAGTCATATTAAGGTGCGAAGAGTGTGAAACTAGATGTGGAGAGTGGATTATTGTGCGGAAGAGGCTTACGTCCCCATTGGTGAAGGGTTTAAGTGTAACAGAGGTGTTAAAAAGAAACTAGGGTACACGGTTTCAAGCTAGGGCATAAAAATTTGAGCTAGGGTTTGAGTTTTCTCATTATAGAAAATGAAACGGCAAATTTTACGATGACACCAAAGAAAGCACCTACTGCAGGAAAGAAAGGAAAGAAGAAGGTAGAAGATGAAGTTGAAATGGCTCCCGAGAGTAATTTTTTAGAGATGCAGTACCTAGAAGGTGTGATAGTTGGACAAGAGTGGGATTCCCACATCCATAGGTGCAAAATAAGTGACTACAACCACCGTACATCTGACAATAAGAAAGATTTGGACACATTATTGAGTACAAAGACCAACAAGCACACTGTGGAGGATATGCCAGTATATGACGATCGTTGGGGAGAAATTGTTGAAGTAGGTAGGAGTCTATCAGTTGTATGAGCTCCCGTATTTTGGAAAGTATGAACCATTATACCAATGGCTGATGAGTAGGGTCCATGAGGAATTCTTCTATTTCTCCGGACAAAGGGTTAGAATCATAACAACCCTAATTTTGACACTGACAAGATTGAAGGGCACAGGGGTAGACCTTGCTAGTGATCTAACTGATAAAGCAACAATCATAGAGACAAGAAAGGATTTAGGGTATACTAAGGGTCTGCATGCAGAATGGACATTGATAAATTGAAGAAGTATCCAGTGGTTTAGGTAGTGTGCATTTGGTAACCAAGTTGAATGATCAAGAGAGATGGTCGTAGGTGAATACCATGTGGCTGCATGTTGCAAAGAAAATGTCTTAGGGAGTAGTCTACAACCTAGTGGGATACATTATAGACAACATTGTCAAGGAAGCACACACAAGAGAGAAGACAAGTTTTGGCACTATCCTCATTTCCCTTCTGTTTGCATAAATTAGAGTGCCCGATGGACCAAAGAACAAGATCTGGGAGTATCCCATAGAAAATAAGTCTCTCGTGGAGAGTTTTGACAAATATTTATGTGAAGGATCAATGAGTGGGCCATTTAAACACAAGGCATAGATGTGTTATGCCCGATTTCACACAAAATTTGAGGATTGGCACATTCCCAAGGAGCTACCTTCAGTGGTGGGCAAGGTGGTATAGTTTATAATGTACCAACACTTCTACATCACATGATTTTCTATGAGGGATGGGGCATGAAGCCCATGGTGCAAATTTCCACATGCCTTCATAACATGCTACTTATAGGCATAAGTCCACCAATTTATTAATGTGTGCCACCGAACTTTAATGTAGACAAGTCTGTACAATGTGACTAGCACACTCTGAGGAAGGCATATGTGTATCCAGGCCGGCTTGCCTATATTGAAAGGATCATCTTAGATGCCATAAGTATGAATCTAGTAATCTTGGATATTGGGGATAGTGGATCCGCACTCGTATACCTTTAGCTTAAGTCTAAGCTGGAGAATAACAAGTATGTAGAAAATGAGTTCGCGCTCAGGGGCCACCTAAATGAAAACATACAAGAGAGAACATGCTAGCCCCATAGCCTATAGAAAACTAAAGTTGAATGAGGAGGTAGAGAATTCTATAGAGAGCATTCTTGGAACCCTTTTACAACCAGAAGGTGTGGAAGAACCCAGGGATGAGGATATGAAGGATGAAGAAGAAGGTACGAAGGAGGTAGAATAAGCAAAGCATGTTATTTCTCAAAACATCAAAGATCCAACTCCAAACCTTGGCGCTCAAGTTCCTAAGGGGCCGAGAATGAGGATAACCAATGGGGAGTATGTTGGACCAACCATGGTTTATGATGAGGACACCGTAAAATTGTCCACACCCATTTCCAGAGCACAATGGGCCTTAAGGGGGTTGTATGGATGAGAGTTAATGGACCTACACATGACAACTAAGTGCGTGAGGAAATAACTATCTGGTCCATGTAAAATCATATGGATGAGCCTGATTGTGATGTATGTGAGGATTCATGTGTGTCCCAAAGAATGAAGAAGGGACGAAAGAGAAAACACATGACTATAAAGTGAACTCTCATGTCTGATGAGTAGGAGAGCAATGCCTTGGTTAAGGTATCTATAGAAGTGGTGCTGAGGAACATAGATAAGGCTACCAATATTAGAGTGCCACGAGAATATAACAAGGCAAAAGCTGTGTAGAAATAGTGCATATAAAAGGGGAGAAGGAATTAGAATAGAAAAAGAATGAATCCTTCATCAACATGGCAGAGGAAATTAGTAATTATGTCCTAAAAGAAAGACCACACTTAGAGTCTAAGGTACCTGAAAAGTTTCCTTTAGCTATGCATTATGTGCATATGTTAGTTGATTTGGTGCTTGAGGATGGACCAATTCACATGTCAATACCAAAGGACCCTGAACAGGAAGCAGAGAGAGCAAGGGCCTCTATGATTAGAAATATTTCATCATATGAGGCATTGCTCCAAACTTTACAAGATGAGATGAAGAAAGAAGATCAAGATTTGAACATGTGCACAACTCCGGATGTAGTGATCAGGATCAAAACTATATTGGAAGATAATGAAGTTTTGAAAGAAATGAAGGATGATACTTTAGGGTGCATAAAGAGATTGGCGTTAGTGAAGCAAAAGTGCAAAGCCCTTGCAACAACACAACATCTGCATAAGGAGAGGTTGGATGAGCTTAGAAATCTCATAGCACAAAAGATGGATCTTTTATAGGGATGGATGTATATTATGGCTAACATTGCCATAGTATTGTAGAATAAAAAGGGGGAGATGGCTCGGGATGAGTTGGAGTCCATTGTTGTAGACATTCTAGAGAAGAATAGAAATGCACTGGATGATTAGCAAGCCTTGGAGGTTGAGATTAAAGAAGAATATCTAGAGTTGATCCTGCCAATTGAAGCAAAGGAGATTCGAGAATAGAATTACATTCTTTACAAAGTAATTCTTTACATTCTTATTATTTATTCTTTGGGAACATTAGGAGGAACCCCATTGCTAGGATGAAAATGTAGTTTAGTGTGGGGTAATGTTGAGAAGAAAAAATATGACACTAAGGAGAGGACACATAGAAGATTCACTCGCAGTAGCAAGGCATATTTGAAGGTGCGAAAAGACATGGAAGGAAACACACACGAAAGATATATTGATTTGGGAATTAGCCATTTTCATGATTATGGGATATTTTTGGAGATAGCGTACAGAGCACACAATGGGATGGAGACTTGCGCAACACAAAAATGCTATGTTGGGAAGAGCATCTACTAAGCGCTATACATGAGTTCTAGTTAATAATATTATTATTGATGTCAGTTAATTATAAGAGATCTATTATTAGCACACTTGCATGTGTGCATGTTATTGTAAAGGTGCATGACTATTTTCAACATGTGACCTATTTTTGTAATTGCGTAAATGGTGAAGGGAAAGTCCCCACCCTTATAAATATGTAATAATCTGTGTAGTAAAAGAGACACTTTGTATGAGCTATTATGGAGTTATGCTGCTAGATCTGATGTGTGTATAAACTTATGATATTACTTATTGTAAGAAGATTCTACATTTACTATGTTTAATATAATGGAGTGTATTGGGTGAATAATGGTGATAAACATGACTGTAACTGACTCTTGCATGGTTGAATTCATTATGTTTATCACTTAATTCATGATTATTTTAGATCTAGATCTGGAATATGCTCCATGGAATATTTATGCTATTTATGGATATGAATACATTACATCTTCATCATGTTCACATCCTATACAAACATCTATAAGGAGGGGGCTCGGTACCTTTGCGCACTTTGGGTGAACACTCGGCTTAGGGTGAGTGATGTGCCAACACGCTTGGGTTTTTGTGGTAAATTATAGGTCGCATCATGTCTCAATGTTTCTAATTTTTTTGAGCATTGGAAGTGTGATCAGGTGTGATAGGTTTTTCATTACAAATATGGGTGGAAAAAGAATCAGGGTCAAGCCAATGAGTCAAGGTATCAAGGCTTTCAATCGGCCTTTGTGGAAAAAGCTCAGGATTGGGGGTTTTCACAATTTTATCTCTAAATTGCATGGTTATGATCCTTCGTTGTCAAAGGATTTTGGTATGGCTTGGAATGAGGGAAAGTTTATGGTGAGAGGTATGGAAATTGAAGTCACAGAGAGCACCATTGCTCAAGCTATGAAGATGCAGACAGAAGGGCTCAATATTTTTAAAGACAGAACCCATAGGGAGCACAAAATTGAGACATTTTTGTGGGTAAGGAAAGGTGTTCTTTTTCACTGATGGAATTACTAGATCTTGTATTTCAGGAATTTGGAAGGAGGTGTGTCTCTAAATTATGAAGTATATTACTTTGGAGGGAAAATATCATAAAATTTACACACATCATCTATCTTTCCTTAACATGTTTAGACATAAAATCATGGTGAGCATTCTATTTTTCCTTTTCATGTCGTTGAATGCTTCTTTGAAGGATTTCCAGAATGAAAAGGTGGAGACACCTCTCCATGAGGACTCATCCTTCGATGTATGAGAATGGGAAACCCATC
The DNA here is from genome assembly GCA_018340775.1 of Taxus wallichiana var. yunnanensis. Taxonomy (NCBI): domain Eukaryota; kingdom Viridiplantae; phylum Streptophyta; class Pinopsida; order Cupressales; family Taxaceae; genus Taxus; species Taxus wallichiana. The sequence continues at coordinate 95,055,278 of CM031236.1, forward strand.
CCTGCCATTTCCCTGAAAGATAAGGAAGAGGAGGAGGACATCACCTTGGTAGAGTGCCTCACCAAGATGAGGGCCGGTAAAATGTCTATGTATAGGAATGCTGCAGAGGATGAAGGACTGGATAAAGGAGTGGAAGGCAGAGGTGAAGCTAGCACTTCTAGGAATAAGGGTATAGATGGTGGTGACAAGGATCTTGAGGGGTTGATCAATAAGGTTCAGTATTTGGATAGGGTTATACATGATATGGAGGAGACAAATTCCAACTATTGGGAAACCATGATGGAATTCATTCGAGCTTCCAAACAAATTTGTTCAACCCAGGTGAATTCTAAGAAGAAGATTATTGTGCTAGAGAAACAGGTCAAATATTTGAGCGACAAGATGGACGTGATGGAGGAGGGCATGAAAAAGAGAAAGTTTAATTTGTGTATCAAGCTGACTCTGAGGAAGATCTGGAAGAAGATATGAATGAGATGAGAAAAGAGGAGGAACTCAACAAAGATAGTCTTGTTGACAATAGGAAGTTTTCCTAAAATTTAAATGATCTTTTGGTTTTGGGTCATTGGCGTAGATTTTCGCAAATTATCTTAGCCTGGTTTTTTCTGGCTGTTTCATTTAGTGCCTCTGGTTTTTCTCTCATGGTTCAAATTTTTTTGTAAGAGTTAATATTGTTTAACTCCTTATGGACATATCTGTATTTTTTTGTTGGTTGTTTTCTACTCCTTTTTATTGTTTCCACCTTTGTAAGGCCCCTAGGAGCTGATCCCTATTTTTAACTTATCTAATAAAAAACAAGGTGAGAGGGTCGAAAAAATGGTGGCCACTTTTAAATATAATCTCTTCTAACCACCTTTATGCCATCCCATAACAAATGTTTTTCATAACAATGCAAAGTGGTATCCACTCTATTATTTGAAACCCAAATATATAGATCATGTGTATATCAAACCTCGAGTAAATCAATGCCGGATGATATGATTCAACATTTCAATGATCTTATCGAATGATAGAAACCAATCTTAAAACTCATCAAAATATGTGAAGTGGTAGCCTATTAATGCACTTAAACAAAATAATGATCACTTCAAACCCACCACATTTTCATCATATCACTTTAAATAAATCATTTCCAGAATGGAAAGAAGAAATATACCATGATGCGAGCTTGAAAACCAAAAATGATATCACAAAACAAAACTTGATCTCCATTATTGAAACCATACAATCCAATTTGATGAACAATATGTGTGTGTGTGTGTGTGTGTGTGTGTGTGTGTGTGTGTGTGTGTGTGTGTGTGTGTGTGTGTGTGTGTGTGTGTGTGTGTGTGTGTGTGTGTGTGTGTGTGTGTGTGTGTGTGTGTGTAATTTCCACAAATAAATAACAAGCTGAAAAAGTAAAGAATACATGAAATTACTTAATGTTATATAATTAAATAATGCATTAAATATCAAGTGGCCCCCTCTAACTTATCACAAATGCATGTAGGTATAATGTCGTAAAATGAGGATAGGAAACTTTTAAATGTTTTCAAAAAAGGAGGGTATGTAAAATTTTGTCAATAACATGATCTCTTTTAGATTTGGTATGTTGTATGCATAATTTTCATAAATCAATATCGAGACAAACATTTTTGTGGGACCCAAGTGAACTTGGAGAAGTGGATATTTACTTGTGCTAGATCTTTTTGTTGAATTATTCCTTATATAATAGAAAGGCGTCTTTTTACTATTGTGGGTTTTCCCCACTTTAATTCTCTGGTCAAAGTGTTGTATATATTTAATTTACTTTACAATAATTTATACTTAATATTTCTTTGTATATGTGTACACATCATAGTAAAGACTCTTGTGAAATATATTAATTAAATATTTAATCTACATTGTTTATTAAAATATTTCTTCTAACTATTTATTTAGATACATATAAATTAATTAGATAACTCAAGTTAATCAATTTAGGGTTAAAACATTTTAGTGAACCCACTTTTTTTCGAACCCTTAAGCTAGATTAGGGTTTAAGCTATCTATCCATTAGTTGTGCCTTTTAATTTATAAACCCCTAGTGAATTTAGGGTTTCTTATTGAATTGGGATATTTGACTTGTAATATTGATTTGTAAAACCATAATGGGCACTATCCCTCTAACTAGTTCAATACCTCTCATGGGTTCAATAATAAGGGTCTATCCACACTCTAACTTGATGTCTATTTCTCCACTATTTTTTTCTAGTTGATGTGACTTATGATTATGATGATAATTCATCTTATAATCTGTGTAACATCCACCCCAATTTGTATATCCTAGTGTGACACCTACTAACAATCTACCCTATTCAAGATACCTCTTTAGCTAGTTCTCTACTCACATAAGAGTCACTTTATGAGTTTATTATTTTGAACACTTCTATTTATTCTCCACAAGTAGTTGAACATAGTTCTCCGACTCGGTGGAGCCAAATTTTGATAATGATCTTAGTTATGAGTATGCATTTAGTGATAGTGATCAAAGCTAATGATGATCATGTCATTTTGAAAAATTTCCAAGTTCTCATAATAATGCAATTCATACCATCATAAAATCTATGCGTAAGTGATTCCTTTTGTAATGATGATCGGTCTCACCTAAGTGGGTATTTCCTACACATAATTAAAGAATTAATTGTAATTATATCATTTCTTATAACGACATGGATATGGATAGTGATGATGAATGTTATTCCACTTCTATAGATGGTTTTGGACATGTTGATCTTAATATTTCATGTAATAATGATGTTTTATGGCTTCTCCTAAAATATTATTATACTACTTGTGTCACTACTCTCTTTTCTTGAATGCAAAAATGATATTCATGTTTATGTTTATTCCATGCCTATTATAAATACTAATTTTCAAAACGATATTGTACCTTTTGTATGTCTAGAAAAATATATTCAAAACTCAAGTTTCTTAATATAAAGGGATTATCAATTTTTATATATGAAATTCTAGTAGATACCATTCCCCTCCTCCATGATATTGATCGATAGAGGTTACGATATCCTAAGATGATCCCTTATCAAATGTACTAGTTCCTCATCCTCTTTTAAGATATGTCCCTCGAATAGAAATCCTAATAATCAACCACTATAAAAATCTAAGCTCAAATGGGTCAAAAAATGTGTAGTGGTTTGTACTACATAATAATGGGGCTAATCATATATCTTTCTCGGTAATGCTTATGAAAAGTATAGACCACCAACTAGTACTTCACATGTAATTCATGACAATGAATCTTTAGGGTCCAGTGTGATTGTGCATCCCTTATTCAATTAGGCCATCATGACCTCTCATTCATAGTTAGTCACGACCATTTCCTTGACATCATTTCTATTTTCTAAACATGACATCCCTTATCAAATTATTGAAGGCATATGGATATCAACCTTCCTTCTTTCTTAAGAATAAGTTTCTTCACATTAGAATTTCTCAGTGTAATTTGATGGAGGGATTCATCCCAATATTTTACATATTATGTCTTATGCACTTGTATCATAAAAGTCATTATACATTACTACATTCATTATACATGATAAATTCTAAAAACTCAATCACAACCATTGTAAAAAATAATAAAATTAATTGTAATAATTGACATACATACCATCAATATTTATATAGATCAATCACAATTTACACCAAATACAAACCAAATTTACTATCAATCAAGTATTCATCACACATTAAAACTATATTTTATTAAACAAAAATAAATATATGTATGTATCGTGTATCAAAATTACAAAAAGGGCGTGCCCTTATATAATCATATATTCCTCATCACTTAGATCCCAATCCTCATTGGAAACATCTAAGGGATCTCAAGAACCTGAGGCCTCCTATTGAGTTATGGAGCTTAATTGCTTCACATTAGCATGCTTTATTAACTTCTTTGGAATATACGAGTAGAACCGACGTTGGTCACTGGGACTGATATTGGTCAAGGAAAGAAGGAACCAACATTGATTAAGGATAACCAAGATCGGTTTCCTATGAGTGATTGTTTTGTGTGTTGACTGATTTACTCACGAGAGGATTTATGAATGAGTGGGAGTTAAAACAATGGCGAGAAGATGGAAAATACGAGTTGAAAAATTTAACGGCCGTAATTATTAGCTATGGAAGATTATCTATATCGAAAGATCTATACTTACCGTTAAATGAAAAGGTAAGACCTATAAAGATGACTGATGAAGAATGGAAAATTATTGATGAAAGACTCGGGATTTATAAGATTGAGTATGGAAGCATCTGTGGCTTTGAATATTACCAAGCAATAACCACGAAGAGAGTTGAGCGAAATCTTTAGCTAATTTATATGAAAAACCTAGTGCTTCAAATAAAGTTTATTTGATGAATAAATTATTTAATTCTAAGATGCAAGAAGTTGAATCTACATCAAGTCATTTGAATGATTTTTTATATATAGTAAATCAATTAAATTTGGTTAATATTTCATTTGATGATGAAGTGAAAGCACTTTTATTTCTATGCTCTTTTCCAGATAGTTGGGATAACTTGGTAGTGGTTGTTATTAATATGTCTGCTACTAATATTCTAAAGTTTGATGATGTGGTTAGTATAATCCTAAATGAAGAAATACATAAAAAAGTACAAGAGAATTATCATCTAGTAATGCTTTGAATTTCGAAAGTAGGGGAAGGAAGAAGGAGAGATCCAAGATCAAGAGAAATGTATAATCCTAATTGTTCTTCTAGTTTATTTCCGTATTTATTGCTTGTATACTTAGATCTAAATAATATATATGTATAAATGGTGTGATTAACCCCAAAACGGTATCGATCTTTTTTTAGGGTTTTGTGTGTTGACAGATTTACTCACAGAGGGATTTCTGATTGAGTGGGAGCTACAACAATGGCAGAAGATGGAAAATACAGAGTTGAAAAATTTGACAGTTGTAATTATCAGCTATGGAAGATTATCTATATCAGAAAGATCTATACTTACCGTTGGATGAAAAGGAAAGACCTACAAAGATGACTGATGAAGAATGAAAAATTATTGAGAAAGACTCTGAGATCTATAAGATTGAGTCTGGAAGCATTTGTGGCTTTGAATATTACCGAAGTAGCAACCATGGTAGATTTGATGAAATCTTTAACTAATTTATATGAAAAACCTAGTGCTTCAAATAAAGTTTATTTGATGAATAAATTATTTAATTCTAAGATGTAAGAAGGTGAATCTACATCAAGTCATTTGAATGATTTTTATCTATAGTAAATCAATTAAAATTGGTTAATATTTCATTTGATGATGAAGTGAAAGCACTTTTATTTCTATGCTCTTTTCCTAGATAGTTGGGATAACTTGGTAATGGTTGTTAGTAATACTTCGCTACTAATATTCTAAAGTTTGATGATGTGGTTAGTATAATTCTAAATGAAGAAATACACAAGAAAATTATAAGAGAATTATCATCTAGTAATGATTTGAATGTAGAAAGTAGGGGAAGGAAGAAGGAGAGATCAAAGAGAGAGTAATGGGAAATCAAAGTCTAAGAATGGCAGATCTAAATCTAGAGGTAAAGGACTAATCTGCTAAAATTGTGGAAAGAAAGGATATGCAAAGAAGAATTGCTGGTTCAAGGAAAATAAAGAGAATGCACTAGAGAAAGGTAAAGATGAAAACATTTCTGCATATGAGGTAATGAAATATGCCCTTATTCTCTCCTTAGATAATAAAATTTAATCATGGGTTTTAGATTCAGAAGCTTCTTTCCATGCTACCCCTAATAAGGGTTATTTCAAAAATTATGTCGAGGGTAATTTTGGGCATGTTTATTTAGGATATGATGAACCATGTAATATTATTAGAAAATGAGAAGTTAATCTTAAATTGTAGAATAGAAATACATGGATATTGAAATATGTGAGGCATGTGCCAAGCCTCAGGAGAAATCTAATTTCTGTAGGACAACTAGGTGAATTTGGTTGCATGGTTACATTCACAACCGACTCTTGGAAAGTTACTAAGGGATATCTTGTTGTAGCAAGAGGCAAGAAGGTAGGAAATTTTTATTTATCTACCTATATTACTTGATTCATTTTTGTGCTATCCACTTTAGATTTAGATGTAGGTATGTGGCATAATTGGCTAGACCATATGAGTCAAAAAGGAATGCAAATATTAAAGCTAAGGGTAAGTTATTAGATTTGAAAGAGTTAGATCTTGATTTCTGTGAGCATTGTATTTTGGAAAGCAAAATAAAGTGAGATTTCTCAAAGTTGGGTCAATAAAGAAGGAACAAAAATTGGAGCTTGTGCACTTAGATGTGTGGGGACCAACCTAGGTAGCTTCTCATGGAGGATCCTAATACTATGTGAATTTTATTGATGATGCCACAAGAAAGGTATGGGTTTATTGTATTAAACGTAAATATGATGTTTTTGAAAATTTTAAAAGATGGAAAGCCCTTGTAGAAAATGAATCAAATTCAAAGTTAAAATTCCTTAGATATGATAATGATGGTGAGTACTACAACAAGGATTTCAATGATTATTATTCAAGTAAATGGAATACGCAGAGAAAAAAATGGTTCTAGAACACCACATGAGAATGGTGTTGTAGAAAGAATGAACATGACAATCATGGAATGTGCAAGAAGCATGAGGATACATGTTGGATTACCCTTGTAGTTCTGGGAAAAAGCAGTAGACATGGTGGTTTATTTAATTAACCATGGGCCTTTAAGTGCACTTGATGGTGGAATACCAGAAGAAGCTTGGAATTGAAAAGATGTAGATCTTTCTTTTCTTAGAGTATTTGGTTCAGAATATTTTGTGCATGTTGATAGAGAACATAGGAAGAAATTGGATGCTAAATCCAAGAGATGCACTTTCATTGGTTATGGTTCTCATGATTTCAGATTTTTTTTTGGGATTTAGAAGATTATAAGATTGTTAGGAGTTGTGACATTGAATGGAATGAAAAGAGAATATATAGGGATCAAGTTTTGGTACCCAAAGATGAATCGAGTAGAAGAGTTTGTGGATGAAAATACATTCTTAGATTTAAAATTGACACCTACAAGTTTACACAAGAATAAAAGTGTCGATTAACCCTTGACCAAAATTGGTTGCCTATACTAATGTTAGTTACAAAAGATACTGATTAGTGTTGGTTAAGCGAAATGGCATCGACAAGAGGTAACCAGTGTTGGTAACTGTCTGATATTGATACAAATTTGTAGAATGAGAAAAATGAGCCTCCAACACCCCAAATCTTAGTGATAAGGTCACAAAGGGTAAGTAGACCTCTAGAAATATTTTCACCTTCATTATATTACTTATTATTGATTGATATTGGTGAATCCAGAGAGTTTTGAATAAGTAATGCAAGATGAGACCCATGTGCAGTGGGAGCATGACATGGATGAGGAAATGACTCCTTGAAATAGAATCAGACATGGGATTTGTGTAAGTTTTTAGCAGGTAAAATGACACTGTAGAACAAATGGGTTTACACGATCAAGGAAGAAGAGGGTGGATAGAAAAGATACAAGGAAAGACTTGTTGTAAAAGGATTTGCACATAAATCAGGTATTGATTTTGGTGAGATATTTTCTCATATAGTTAAAACAAATTCCATTTGTAATGTTTTAAGTTTAGTCAAAGTTGAAGATTTGCATTTAGAACAACTTGATGTTAAGACAAATTTCCTTCATGGTGATTTGGAGGAAGAGATACATATGCAACAATCACTTGGGTATGAAGTCAAGGGTAATGAGAAACTTGTGTCCAAGTTGAAAAAGAGATTGTATGGGCTCAAGCAATCTATAAGGCAATGGTATATGAGGTTTAATAGATTTATGCATGATCATGATTATATGAGATGTGAATATGACCATTGTGTTTATTTCAAGAATATTGGAAATGAGAGCTATATTATTTTGTTATTGTATGTGGATGATATGCTTATTGTAGGATCTAGTATGCAAGACATTGGTGAGCTTAAAGAAAAATTAGCTCACACATTTGCAATGAAGGATTTAGGAGTTGCAAAGAAAATCCTTGGCATGCAAATTCATAGAGACAGGAAGAACAAGAAATTGTATTTGTCTTAGGAACATTATATCAATAAGGTGTTGGAAAGGTTTAATATGCAGAATTCAAAATCTATAAGTACACCTATGGATGGAAACTTTAAATTGAGCAAATATCAGTGTCCTACATCACATGAGGAGGTTGAGTACATGACACAAGTTCCATATACTTCAATAGTTAGAAGTATCATGTATGTTATGGTTTGTACTAGACTAGACATTGCACAGGAAGTGGGATTTGTGAGCAGATTTATGGCCAATATAGGTAAAGAGCATTGGAAATAAGTCCAATGGATTCTTAGGTATTTGAGAGGGACATCTAACATGTAGTTATGTTATGGAGGGTCAAATATTTCTTTATGTGGCTATGTTGATTCAAATATGGTTGGTGATTTAAATGGTAGGAGAAGCACCACTTTGGATATGTATTCACAGTAGGTGGGATGATAGTTAGATGGATTTAGAGATTACAGAAGGTTGTGGCCTTGTCTACTATAGAGGCCGAGTATGTTGCAGCTACAAAAGCTAGAAAAGAGATGATATGGATGAGTAGGTTCATGGAAGAGTTGGGAAAGGAGAAAGAGGATTACAAATTATACAATGATAGTCAAAGTGTGATTCATTTAGAAAAGAACTCAATGTTTCATTCAAGAATGAAACAATTTCAATTGAGATATCACTTCATACGAAAAGTGTAGGAGGATGGGAAACTGAAATTGGAGAAAATTCATAGAAATAAGAACCCTGCGGATATGCTAACAAAGCCGTATGAAAAGAATAAGTTGGACCTACACTCCACTACTATTGGTCTTCAAGTTCAAGACATGAAGAGGGAGAAACATGCCAAGGAAAGGATCCAAGAATGGATTTTTACGGAACAATGTAACAATTTATCTCCAAGTGGGAGATTGTTGAGTTGTGGAACTTAATTGCTTCACATTAGCATGCTTTATTAACTTTCTGGAATACACACTAACCAACGACAGTCGGCAAACCAATGTCAGTCACTTGGGGACTGATATCAGTCAAGGTAAGAAGGAAGCTGTTATCAACGAATCATAACACCCTATATTTTGCACAAGTGTGTGTGCACTGGGATCACAGTGTGATTGGATAACATGGGCACTATATCCAGTTGTGGGACTTGCTACTTGAGATAGACCTCTAGAGAAAGTTAGTTCTTGCTCCTAAACTACCTACCGTAATCTACTCTAATGCAGGAAAAACTATCTTTCCTAATATAAATTTCTAAGGGACCAGGGAGAGAGAGTTTATGTAAAAACAAATCCTACACTAAAGCGGTGATACACAGAAAAGGAGAGTGTGAGAGTAGTCTTCTAGTGTGTGAAAAGTGCAAGTAAAATACATACTAGAAGAGGTGATCACAGTTCTCCATAGTCAAACAAAATGCATTCACAAAGTAACATTTAATACACACACAATGATAATAGATCCTGCAAAGGCATAAGATAAACACAATATATATGCAATGAGATCGAAGGGGCAAGATGAATGCAAATAAACACAATAGGGGAAGAATTATCCACAAACTTGCATCTATTGCTTCATTGATATGCACAGTTCAATATATTATAGAATAATGGCACGGATCACCATGCAAGGAGTCCACTATAAGATCCTGTAACACATTGGCTTCACAAAATAGTTTTGTGAGTCTTACTACTAAAAAAATATCTCCTTTACAATGATCCCAACACTCCAATTTATAGAAATTTGAGAAGAGAGAGAGAGGGAAGATGAAAATCCTAAAATATGTCTTTTCACCACTTGAAAGATGTAGTAAATGTAGTGAAATTATGTTCTTTTGCTTGTAAAAGGATCCCCATATTGTCCCATAACTTGTAATAGTGAGAAATATTAGCCCATGCTCCATTGAATGCATCCGACTACAAATAAAATTAGTGTTCTAGTTTGGGCACATTTTCTACAAACTCACCATCTATTTCTCACAAAATTCTAAATTTCTTGATTTATGTATGTTGGGCTTGGAGCCATATTCCAATGGTACCAATTTTATGTGTTTTTTCCGAGAAATGTAAAATTTATGGTGTTCGAGTGTGGGCGGCTATTTTGGGTCTGCCAAACATTTCTGTCATTTAACGGGACTGAGCACTTGATTGACTAGAGATGAAGATGTTTCCTTTATTTTCATAAAGCTACACTCATTAAAAATAATAAATCTAGTTCTATGGCATAGAGGATGCCGTGCTTGTTCCAGAAAGTCAAAATTTGTGAAAATCGGAGCCGGGGCAAAAGTTATGGCCATTTGAGTTCGGGAGGGTCAGGAATTGAATTTTACTTTGTATGTGGGAATTTTGGATATATCGAGTCCTTATGTCCCAGCTGTCCCGAGAAAAAAACCTATGATCAACCCATAAGCCTAATTCTATGGAAAAATCAGAAAATTTCGGGTCCTCGATGAACTCGCATCCCAAGCGCACTTGGATTGTTCGGGTCTCCCTTCTCCGCTTTTACCGATTTTATCTTGGTGTAAAAATTTTGGGTTGAGATGTCCCATGTGTCCCTTCATTGACTAGGCCATCGGGGATGTTGACTACCACTTCATCTGTATCCCTTTGACCCACCTTGTGAAATCGGACAAGTCGGGTTTTCGGGTCCTAGCTGTCTGCGTGTACTTGTGTTGCCTGGACCGCTTCGAACCTGAATTTTCCACACAACAAAGGAATGCGGCTATTTTGGCTCTACGGGTCCCATGTGTCCCAATGTCCTATGGATCGTCTGGACCAAATATACGACTTTCTGATTTGAACTACTGAAGTGATTTCGGGTTTGGTCCGGATGTCCCACGTGTGTACTGTGCGATCTGGGCCCTAAAACCCAATTTTGATGATTTCTTTGCAAATCGACCATTTTAGCCATGTAGGTCCCCGATGCCCCATGCGTAATTGTGTAGCAGGGCTCCAAAAACCCCAATACACTATCTGGAGCCAGTTTTCAAATTTTTACATTTTTCCGAACTCCTTGAATTTTTCCTTGGATGGGGGTTAGAAAAGAGCTAAAGGGACCTTTAAAACCTGATTTTCACCTTCCATCATTTCTTCTTGCTCCAACATGAGGAGATTATGCAAGTTATCCAAATTACCTCAAGGGGTGAATTTGGGATAATAATTTGGTGACTCAATGGGGTTATATGCCTACTAGATGAAGTATGGCCGTCACTGTTTGTAGCAATCCGTTGGGCATGGAGTCCACTAGTGATCTAAAATCTGATCTAAAGCTTTGAGAATCTACATCCTTGAGTCGTTGAAACACTTCCCTCTGCTGTTCACATTCTCAATTTGACAAGAGAATTTGATTGTAAGATTTACGAGAGTAGAGAATTGCTTGAAAACCAAATCTCACCCATTCCTGCAACTGTGATCCATGGGGCTGAATGATGAGTATTTATGAATGTTGCCCCAACACCTGATTCAACATTTGTTTAAATCTTGAACTTTATAGCCATTGCATGAAACCATGAGCTTTCTACTGTAGCAGTCCCTTTGTTGGTTGGAACCTTGATGGACCATAAACAAGGCATATATTAAAAGTAATAGAGCGTGTGCACGAGCACTTATGGGAAATGAAACCTATTCTAAAAAAAACAAACGTGCATAAGAACTTGGAGGAATTTGAAATCGTAGATTGATATGTACAGAGGTGAGGAATTCTCTTTCTAGTAGCAATGTTTAAGATAGATTCCATTGACTGGAATCTGTAATTCTTCACCATGTATTTTAGCTAGCCAAAAATCATTGCTACCTTTGCCTTCAGAGATCATGTATGGGCCACTCCATATGGCATTGAACTTGGAATGTTTTCTTGGCTTTGCACGATTAGCATCCCACTTCAGTACCAAGTCTTTGACTTGGAGTTTTCAGGCCTTAGAGTTCTTGTCAAAGATCTTCTTGATCAATTCTTGATCCTTTTCCATGGTCTGCATTGCATGTTATCTTTCTTTTTCTAATTCCATCAACTATACATACCTGATTTCCATGGGCTCATACTCAACTAGTTCCAACTGTTTCATGAGTTCTAATGCCGACAACTCAAGTGATATAGGAAGAAATGCTTCTTTCCCATATATAATCTTGAATGGAGGGCTACCTGTAGACCTCTTGGGTGTGATCCTATCAGCCCATAGAGATGATTTGAGCTTTGTGTGCCAAGTTCTCTGATTCTCATCAAGAGTCCTTCTGATGATTCTTAGTAAGTTTTTGTTTATGGACTTTGCTTGTCCATTGCCTTAAGGGTAATAGTTCGAAGAAGTGTTGAGGTACACACCATTCTTGACAGCCCATTCAATGATTTTGGTGCCAAGGAATGCCAATGCATTATCTGATATGATAGTGGCGGGGACACCAAACCTTGTGACTATCCCTTCATAGAAATCTAAGATCTTTGGATTCATTTACCTCCTTAAGTGCCACTACTTCAGTCCACTTGGTGAAATAGTCATTTCTGTAAGTATCCACTTATGGCCTTGACTTGAATTTGGATTGATAACTCTAATGAAGTCCAATCCCCATTGCATGAATGACTGATCTACTAAAATTGGATGAAGGGGCAGTGATGCTAATCTTTCTTTCCCTATGAGGAATACAGATTTCTTCCATTTCTTGATCCATGAGTAGCAATCACTAAACACCATAGGCTGGCCAATAGTAACCAGCCTTCATGATTTTGAGAGTCATTACTTGTCGAGCAAAGTGGCCTCTGTTTCCCATCATGGAACTCATGTAATACCTTCTCAACTTGACATGTTCCAATGCATCTTAACAAAACACCCTTGATGTCCTTCTTGAACAAAACACCATCAATAAGCACATATGGGATGGCCTACAATCTGAAATACCTTCTCTTAGATTTGTTCCATTATGGAGGGCACAAACCTGTTTGGAGATGATGCACCAAATCTTGAGTCCAACATGGAATGGGTGCATTGTTAGCTAGCTGTTCTCGCTCATTATCCAATAGTAGGACAACCTCTTCTTCTTTTGAATCATCATGTAGTTTAGAAGTGAGTTGCTCACTTGAGAACTTTTCCACGTAACGAATTTGTTACTTTGATTTCAATATCATATTCCATTACCCGAGTGATCCAACCTGCTCTTTTCTCATTCAAATCCTTGTTTAGGAGAAAATCCTTGACACTAGCATGAGACACCAATAGTTGAATCTTATTGTTTGAGACCAAGTGTCTGAAATTATTCAAACTCCTAATGACAATAAAGACATTATTTTCAATAAAAGAATATCTTACTTCACAAACTTCGGATTTGGTGAAGAATGCTATGGGCTATTATGAACCTTCCCTATTCAGCTACACCAAGATAGCTTAGATTGTGTCTGATCCTCCAAAAACATACAACATGAAGTCCTTTGAGAATTCTATGTTAATAAGAGTTGGAGCCTATGATATTACATTCTTGATAGCCTCAAAACTATCTTTACCTTCTTCTTTCCATTTTAATGCAAGACTCTTCTTTAGCATCAATGTTAAAGGCTTCACAAGAGTGGAAAAATTAGGCAAAAATATGTGGAAAATGTTTATCCTTCCCAAGAAGCTTTGGAGATATTTCTTGTGGTGTGGCAATGGAAGTGTTCAAATGGCTTCAACTCTTTCAGGTCAATTTTTAACCCTTCTCTTGAGACAATGTGGCCTAAAAATTTTCCTTCGTGTGCCAAAAATACACACTTCTTTGGATTCAATGAAACTTTGAACCTTCTACACCTTTGAAATACTTGCCTGAGGTGAAAGAGGTGGTCTGCTGCATTCTTTGAGAAGATAGTGATATCATCTAGATATACTAGCACTATCTTGTTGATTAAGCCTTTGAATTCCATATCCATAGCTCACTAAAATGTTTCTCCGACATTTGACAATCCAAATGACATCTTCTTATAAGCATATGTGCCCCATTTCATGGTGAATGCCATCTTGAATTGATATTATTCTTTCACCATTATCTGATTATAGCTTGAGTAGCCATCTAGTAATGAAAACCTTTCGGAACTAGCTACAACCTGTAAGATTTGTTCCATTGATGGAAGTGGATAATGGTCCTTGAGTGATGCTCTATTTAGATCATGAAAGTCTACACACAATCTGATTTATCCATTTCTTTTCCTCACTGGCACCAAGTTTGTAACCTAGCTTGAATGTTTGATGGGGAAGATGATGCTAGCTTCAATCAGTTTATTCAACTCCTTCCTCATGAAAGGTTCAATGTGAGGATTCACCGGCCTTTGCTTTTTTCTGATAGGATTGGATTCTGGATCCAGCTCAATAGTATTATGTGCCAACTTTAGATTGAAGATTCTTAAATCCTTATAAGTGTAAGAAAAGACATATGGGAATTCTTGACAAAGATAAACAAATTTAGATTTCTCTTGTGGGGTACTTACATTTCCAATTTTCAATGTTTTTCCTTCATCTACCAAAATGGGCTCGAATCTTCACCCTTTACCCGAATGTTTTCCTTCTCCTTTCGGAATTGATCATTCGGATTAAAGATTGATTTGTAAAGTTACAAGATCTTGTGGTAATTTGTTAGTTCTATCTTTGCACCACTTGGTCACCATATCTTTGTTGTTCCAACTTTTCTTGGTTCTGGCGGAGAACTCGGTTTCTTCCCTTAGAAAATTGACAATTTGTTGATCATTCTTGAAGACTTTCCAACTTGTGTTGTTATCTGGAATAGCTGGCCTCACCACCACTTTGATGTGAGGTGGGATCTCTCATTTTTGATACTTTCTACCACATCAAATGCTGCCACGATCACTTCATATCTGTCTACTACTTCATTCTTCTTCCTTGGGATCGAATTGATGCCAAAAGCTTCAAAATATTTAATGAGATCCCATACCTAATTCTTGTAGTTCTTCAACAGATCATTCTTGGTAGCATTTTTTCTTGTGACTTGGTTCACAATTAGCTCACTTGTCTCCAAAGACTTGCAAATTATTAATACCTTTCTTTCTTGCCCAATGCAATTTATGAACTAAGGCTTCATACTCAGCTATGTTGTTTGAGCAAGAAAACTGGAAACGGAAAAAGTTGAGTAATATTTTGTACCTTGTGGTGAAATGATCATAGCTCCTCCTCTTGCACCTTGTCTACTCCTTGATCCATTAAAGAATAATTGTCATACCTCATTATCATCCTTGTGGTTTGGCTTGGTGATGTTAGGGAGAGGATGATTATTTTCATGCAAACAATAAACTCCTAGCTTAGATTCCTCCATTTCTTTATAAGGGTCAAAAGCACGCCTCTTGTTTGCCCATTCATCAAGAGTCAAGTCTGGAATGCATCCAACCTTGGTGTCTACTTCATGAGTTCTTGGATAATCCTCTTGATCAAATGTTGAACAATTTGCATTGATTAGGCTGCGTACATGAGGCTCAATATGGAAATTCACAATTGGTTCATATCTGATTATAGCCTTAGCTCTATACCTTGTTCTAAAAATCATGTGTGACTAATCAATAGACAAATAGCCTCCAATTTTAGTGAAGAAGTCTCTTGATAAACATAATGTAAATAGTGGTGGAAAGTATATGACTGATACATCTTGCAAAACAGTCACGTTGGACATGCATGCAATGTGAGGCTCAAATCTTTGATTACTCCAACTTTTGTTATTGTTGTCCCATCCAATTGCACCACACCTTTAGAGATGACTTCATATTGAAGGCCCAATTGATCAACTATTTGTTTTGGCATGACTGAGCTACTTTCTCCCGAATCAATCATGCAATTATGCACTAATTTATCTCCGATGATCAATGAGATATAGAATGGTGGGGGCTTCAAATTCTTACCTTGGTGGCTTCCTTGATTTTCTCCTTGCTTGAGCTGCATTGGTAAGCACCTTTTCTTGTTGATTGGGTGGCTGATTTGATGCTAACCAATTTTCCATAGCAGCTTGCAATAGGTCTCTTTGTCTTGGGATAGCCAATGATTCCCACATTGATATGTTTACATTCATTTTCTTCATCTGCTCAATGATGTTGAATGGAGATGAGTTATCTCTTTGCTTCCCCTTGCCTTGCACATTCTTCTCTTGTACATGGGTTGTTGCAACCGACACTTGGGTTGGTCTAGAAGGTGGCTTGGGTTGGCTCTGCACATTGGGGGATGCACTTTGATTACCCATACTTTGTGAAGTAATAGAGGGATGTGGATTATTTGAGTTGGATGACTTTCCTTCTCCAATGATTCTTTTCTTGGACCATGTATTGGCTGACACACTTTGAGAAGGACTTTGATTTATACAAAAGAAATCTTGACACCGCCAATTGACAAGTGTGGACTCATTTGGAGGTGTCTCTTGCTTTGAGTTGTTTCCTCTTTGCTGATTTCCTTCTTGGATCGTTTCTTGTTCTACACCCATCATTGTCACCATAAGAGCTTGATTTAAAGCACCATTGAAACACATTGACTGGTTATGAGGTTGATTGCATGGGAAATACCAATCATATTCTTGAGCCATGTTATTTTGTACTAGCACCAAGGCTCTAGATGTGGATGCAAAATTAGGATTGTAAGGCTGGAATGGTCTATTAGTAGGAGGCCTTACTTGGTTCTGATTTGCAATTTGAATGGGTGGCCTATTAGGCTAATATGGAGGCTTATTAGGTTGAGTTTGAGGTTGATATGATCTAAAATTTTGGGCTTTCTACCTCTTAAGTGTCACTAACTCGTTACCCAATTTTTTTAATTGCTTCATGTCTTCTTAGAGCTCATTTGAGGTACTAGAGGATGAAGTAGAAGCTTGATCAAAATCTAATTTCTTGGAGTAGGAATGGGAGCTAATGTGGGTGCTTGACTAGTGCTTGGAGCTCCTAGTTCTGGATATAAAGGCATGGGTGACCTAGGTGCAAGTTTACTAGCTTGGATTAAGAAATTTTCAGCTCCAATAGAAATGTTATATGTTTTTGAGGTAAAGTTATACCTCCCATAGATTGGATCATCATGGTAATATCGAATTTAAAGATTTAATGAAGTATAGAAAAGCACCTTCATCTGCTTGGTCTCACGGCCAAATGAGAATCCTATCTCATGTCCTTTGAAATATGAAGTTGAAATCAGTCAACCGTTCATTAAGGGCCCTCTTGATTTTTGTCAACTGCTCCAATAGAGACAAATTATCTCCCTTTTCCCCAAATTGATTGTGGAGAGCTATGCACAAATGGTCCTAATTCGAATAGACCTTCTTTGTTAAACTTATGAACCATTTCAAGGTTTTACCTTTAAAGGAGGATGCCAACAGCTTGACCGTAATGTCCATTTCAATGATTTCATGAATTGCACAGATATTTGCAATGTCCTAGATGTGGTCAATTGGAGTTATTTGGTTCTCCCTAGTGAAATATGGAATGTTCTTCAACGCTGCAACCGTAACCAGATTTTGTGCATTGAGAGCAAGTGGGATCTTTGCCGGTGAAGTTGATGTAGGGATTGGGTTGCACCATTATGATTGGTCAAAGAACTCTAGTTGATTTAACAAAAGGCCTTCCAGGTGGATGTGTTGATAAGGTTCTATTCGGTGGAGATGGAGACCTTTGAGCTCTTCTTCCTGTTCTTGCTCTTTATGGGGACAAGTGTAGATAGATAAAGAGTCCCTCCTCTCTAGTTCTTGACCTTGTTTGGATCCTTCTTATGAATTTCCAAGCTTGGACTTCGAAACCACCTGGATTCTTCCTCTTAGGAGTCCCCAAATTTGTAATTTCAAAGCTTCTTACAAGCTAGAAACATACAACAAGAGCACATAAATCTTGTTGTAATTAAAATGAATACCTCTTCTCCCACCCAACATTCCAGAACTATTATAAGAAAATCACAACACCCTATGGTTTACACAAGTGTGTGCGCTTGAGCTCACAGTGTGATTGGATAACATGGGTACTATCTCCAAGTTTTGGGAATTGCTACTTGAGATAGATCTCCAGAGAAAGCTGGTTCTTGCTCCTAAACTACCTGCCACAATCTACTCTAATCCAAGAAAAACTATCTTTCCTAATCTAACTTTCCAAGTGACTAGGAGAGAGAGTTCATAAAAACAAAGCATACACTAAAGTGGTGATACACTAGAAAAAGAGAGTATGAGAGTAGTCTTCCGGTGTGTGAAAATTGGAAGCAAAATGCATACCAGAAGAGGTGATCATAGTTCTCACCAATCCAACAAAATGCATTCATAAAAACATTTCATACACAAACAATTGATAATAAATCCTTGGAAATTCATAATATAAACATGATATTTATGTAATGATATTGAAGGGGCAAGAAGAATGTAAACAAACACGGAAGGAGAAGAAGTATCCACAAACTTGCATTTATTGCTTCATTGATATGCATAGTTCAATCTGTTGGTACCCAAATTTGTTCTCCTTTTCAGTCTGAGAAGCATCAGAGATATGGCATGAAGCTTGAAGTCAGATAGATCATGATGTGTGTCATTTTGTAGCCGGGAGGTGATCTAATTGGCACTCATATTTGTGGAGAGATGGATAGCACTTTGAAAGGATTTTGATCTAACCCTCACTATTTTAGGTTGTGCCTTTCAACCAAGGTAAGAGAACCTATATTGCAGCCTCTGTTTTATGAAGGAGGTGGAGATATCCTTATACTATGCATATTATATGGAGATGGCCTTGGGAAAACATGATCAATCTTCCATTATTCAAACTCAATAGAGATGTCACTACTAAATGATGGAAATGCTTTCAAGACAAGGCTGAGGCTACTAGAGACATGGTGTGATCCTGATTTGCCTTGTGCATTTTTGTAGATGGGTTAGATCCTTTTGTTTACACACAATGCAATGCAGGGGTAGTATGGGTAGGATTAGTTTGTTTGAATGAATTTTTTGGTGGGGTGTTGACAAGACAAACTGGGATATATCATATCTTTGACAACCTCTGCAATACTTGAACAACTATCAGATAAAATTCTTCAAATAATCGGGATAGTTTTTCATCCGAGAAGGCATAAATGGAAGCCCATGTTGCATTCTTCACACAATATTTGAGAATTCACCACAAAATCTTGAAGTAAAGAACTCAACTAAACACACAAATCCATGATCAAACCATGCCTAAAGGTACCCCCAAAGGCTTACAATTAATCTTTGTAGTTAAGGAAGGTAAAGTGATTTTAAATTTGTTTATCTCTTTATCGGATGAAGGCTCTTGACCATGAGATTTCAAATACCACTAAACTATCAACAAGAAATGGAGATTTTGTGTGATTTCTAAAGAATTTCAATGCAAATTTGAAACAAGAACAATGAAAACTATTTGTAGGCATTTAAAAATGATAAAAAACACCATATTGCCTAGAAAAACATAGATTAACTCAAAAGCTTGTTAGATTCATCAGCGAGGAGAGTTTCATGAACAATCTCAGAGCTGTGTGATGGCTATACACTTATAACCAACTCACATACATGAAGATCTAACTCACAAGAAATTATCCTAGTTCTTTGGTGGGTTTCTCAAAAGATGAGCCTTTTCTCAGAATTTTCTCGTGATTTTCAATTCCCCTCTCTTTTCAATTTCTCCAAAATGCATTATATATCTCATGCCACATTGGAGCCTTCTTTCCCAAGCAAAGAATATGCCATGGGATCAAGTTTGTTACAAAATAATCCTCATGATTCAATGAAAATGACATCAAACAAAAACATTTGCATGTTGCCAGGTGTGCCCAAAAATATTAAATCATTACAAATATATGGATCATTATCCATCCTGGAGGCATGTTTTTCATCATTGAGGCATGCAAACACCTTCTACTCATCATTTTCACCTTTTTACCTTTTCAAATTACCTCTGCAACTTTTGATTTTTTCATTTCATGTTTTTTCTCAAGCTTGGGCAGAAATTACTTCAAAAACATCTCAGATCAAAGAATTAAGCCATGAAAGTGATGTCAATGATCCTGGAAGGCCAAGACAACACAAAATCACTATAAATTTGATGAATTTTGGTGCAAAAATCATGATTCCAAGCTTCCTGGAGCTCCCATGGCAGTCAAAATAAATGGATGCACAACAACCGTCGATCTTATCCATCTTTTTCCTTTAATCTGGGCCCTCCACGTGTCAAAAACAATTGGGACCGAAATTGGGATCATTTTTGACTTTTCCACATTTTTGGAAAAATGGAAAATTTTGACTTTTTCTCTGCCCCTCTGCCCTTGAAATTTGGAGCTAACACATGGCATATGGTGGGTCCCATTGAAATCGCACTTCAATTCTATGCATTTTGACCTTTTTTGGAAATTGGGAAAATTTTCACTTTTTGCCCCGCGGGCCCGCACACCTGATTTCTCCCTCGCCACGTGTCGCTTCCTCTATCGCTAAAATCCGTGGGCCCAATTTTCATTTTAACTCCCTTTTTGCTAAGGGAAAATTTTCAACTTTGTCTCCGTGGGCCCGTGCCTCTGATTTCTCCCCTGCCACGTGTCACTTGATGATTTTCTAGTGGGCCAACGCTTAAAATTTTGATTTTAAGCTTTCTTTGCAAAAAGGAAAAAATTCACTCCTGCCTCTGCCGACCCGCCAACCCGCCTTGTCCTCCACATGTCGCTCATTGATTTTCTTGCGGGCCAATGCTTAAAATTTTGTCTTAACTCCTTTTGCGAAAAAGGAAAAAATCCCCATTTCCCTCCACAGCCCGCACTTCCCTCTGACCCTTCATGGACACATGTCCTCCTGTGATTCGCCACGGGGCCGCGGTCCAAATTTTACTTTGAACCACTTTGCCAAAAAGGCAAAAACCTTAATGACCTCCGAAGGCCCGCATTCCCGCACAAACCAAAAATACCTCCATGCATCCTCCTCTGGTTAGCTGCGGGGTTGCGGACCAATTTTTGACTTTAATATTTTTTGCAAAATAAGGTCTAAAAACCTTAAGGGAATCCGACCACCCGCCATCCCGCCTGCTAATCAGAACATGCCACGTAGGCAAATTTGAAAAAAAACGGGTCCCTGGGCCCAAAATGCCCCATTTTCTTGAAAAGGCAAAAAATGAAAAGTTAGAGCACCTCCCCACCTTTCCTCAGCCAATGCAAACCCACCACATTGCCAATACCTTCGAGGATGAATTTGATGGGCAAATGACACCCGTCTGACCATCAAAATGTAAAAATTCCAGGGATGCCCTAGAATTGAAATTTTTCACCAAGGATGACAAATTTTTGATTTTGAATCAACTGAACCATGTTTTTACAACATTCCCGATCTAGGATTTGGATTTTCAAATACAAACAAGTATGAATTGATCAATTTTGATTTTCCATGATCGCAAAGGAAAAACAACATAGCCCACAAAATTGGAAAAACTAGGGCACAAAAAAGGGAAAAATTGGAATATTCTTTCAAATTAGGGCAAAACAACAAGTTTGTGAGCATTTTTAAAGCATTCAATTGGAGGGGAAGAATTTCAGACCATCAATTCAAAGGGTAAAACATTTTTGAGCACATACAAATTTGGAAAATTTAGGGCAACATGGTGCAAGCTCAAAAATGGCACCAACACAATCTATTACAGAATAAGGGTTTGGATCACCATGCGAGGAGTCCAATACAAGGGCCTGACACATTAGCTTCACAAAATAGTTTTGACAGAGTTTTGCTACTAAAAACTATCTCCTTTTACAATGATCCCAATAGTCCAATTTATAGAAATTTGAGAAGAGAGAGAGAGGGAAAATGAAAATCCTGAAATATATCTTCTCACCATGTCTTCAATACGCACTAGTGGAATTTGTGAATCTAAGGCAAAGAAGGCCCTTCTAACCTGAATCTGGTGTGATAGATCGGTCGCAAGGATGACGCTCAAGGCTCCAATCAATATCGAGCTCTGGCGTGATTCGATCTATGGGTTGTGGAATACGTGGAAAATGACCGGGATAGTTTCGTGTATGTCTCCAGATAAGGTCATATGGTGGGTAGTGAATACAATCGACTCTATGGATGATTCTCTGGCCTAGTCCAGAAATCTCTAGCTTTGCTACCTACTATATCTAGTAAGGATAACTGTTCGACGATGGTGGGTGGAAGTGGGGTAGATCGAATACTAGTGTACGTAGGCCAGTGTCTATGTCTAATTCTCCTATGGATTCATTGGGTTACGGGATTTGTGGGTCACAACCGTAGACTCTTGGTTGTTGCGGTCCTGCTATGGTCATGTACGAAATCAGTCCCTGATCCCTAGTATCCAATAATCATATGCTTTTTCAGCCTCTATATTTAAAATTAATAATTGTGTGATCTTCTCAGAGTACCTCACAGTGTTCTTGCAACCTGGATTCTTAGGCTGGTATCTATATCTAGAAGAGTGTCTCCCGTGATCGGTCATGTGGGACCAAAGGATCACAACCAAAGGTTTGTTCTCTTTCGAACCCTTCTACAGTCATATGAATGTTTGCCTAGGGTAATCTGTAGTTCGGTTGATTTGACCAAAATGTGTGTGCTTGGTCGTCTTCTATATTTAATCCCCTCAACTGAGAGCTGATCTGTCGTAAATCTGTTGTTGTTTGGAAGATTTGGATTCTAAGATTCTGGTCTATATCAACTATTGTTGTGACGAGATTGGGTTGAGGCACAATTGGCTCAAATACGTATTCTCTGGGTTCCCTAGGTCCCGTGATTGTCATACAAAACAATAATGTAAATCTAACTGCAACAAAGCAAATTTAACTACGTGGAATAAATCTAGAACATATATAACTTCTATTTTTGTATTTTCTGAGAAACCTTAAGAACTAAGAAAGCAGCTATTTAAAATATCTAGAATTGACAATTAAGATAAAACTTAAAACAAACAAAATAACCGAGTGTAGTTATTTGTCTGTGCAATTTGTAGATCTATTCTAAATAATGAAATAACTTGCCTAATCTATTTGCTAGACTCTCGATCCTACCTCAGAAGTGAGGAGTGAATCATAGTTTCTCAGAAACTATCAATCCCCACAGCTTCCCTGGCAATATCGAAAGTAAACTTGACTGAAAAGAAGTGATTATCTACTTTATTTGATATATTTCTAATCTAGAACTTTGAAAGCTAGAACCTGGATTCTGCAGAACAGTGGCGAATCCAATAGTGTGTGTGTGATCTTGTCCCCTCAGTGTGATCTCCTCGTTCCTTCGTGTTCACGTGAATCTAGAAAAGCGTGTAATGCTAGCATCAACAGAAGTAGATATCGGGACAAAGGCAGCTCAGAATGCAGACTGAATATAATGCGAGTAGGAGAGGGATAGCGCAAGAGTACAGAGCTTGGCTTATGCAATTCCTAGTGGGATCTATTGCGAGTCATGCAACATAAAGCGTCCAGAACCTGAAACTATCTGTTTTGAGGAGAAAAACCTGCAACTTTAATGGCTTCCTAAGGTATTCTACTCCAATGGATTGGGTGAAATAACAACACTGCCTGCACAAGATGGATATGTGGCTTACCAACAGCTGAACAATACTAACTAAGCATGCAAATGAACTGAAACTATGGCTTCTAAATGAAATAACAGACTGAACTACTGAAAATGAGAAGATGAGAAGTGAATGAGGGGCCGACCATTTGTTTGAGCACAAGCCATTTATTTATAGCTTTTCATTCACCCAAAGATCAAAACCAAACTGAACTCTAAAACTATAAACAATGGCCAAACACTATTCCAGGGGACCAAAAACATAAATGCAAGCCCAAGTCGGTAAAAAAAGCTGGTGAATCATTGATTTTTACGTGAGTCACGTTAAAAATGCTTTCTGGAAAACGCGTAAAGGACCGCCGAAAGGTGGTGGTAGCAGAGGGGTGGTGGTTATAGATCACCGCCCCATTCGATCAGGGTGGCGGTTTTCAGAATCAAGGCAAAAGGGCCAGAAAAGAGGAAAAGAGATAAAACAAAGGACGCAGGGGCTAAGCGGGGCATGGGATGTTAACGCATACTTGGAGATCTTTTCCGGATCCCGAACACCTTGCGAGGAGACCTGTATCATCATTGGGGCACTTGTTACATTGTTGTTCGCAGTACAGTACCTTACAATTTTGGGTACGTACATATTGCCCCCTCGGAGAAGCGTTTTAGCCATGAAGAGGCGTAAAACGGTGGGTCCGAGTATGGCAGTCCCGAAATGGGAAGTTAGAAGTTATACCTGATACGTCCGTGTGTTGAAATGACGCCATCCAAAATTCCCGCTACCTGCAAAACGAAAAGAGAACTCAAGTGCAGATAGACACAATAGTTTGAAAAATAAACGCTAAAATGACAGGGAATGAGAACGTACCATTTTGCGTGGGGATAGGAACTTACCTCCATCAGCGCTCCAAACCTGTGAGAAAGTCATTTTAAAACGAATCAGAGTGCTATATATATGAAAGTGGGCCCATTTTCCTATTCATTTGCGTGAGTCGATTTGATTGATTTTGAGCTCTGGGACCCACGGTGACGGTTTCTTGCGTGAGTAGAGTCAAAACGTCCATGACGAGATAGCGATCATGCCTCCACGTGTGGCACATCGACCCGCGAGATCACAGGTTAGTTTTCTTCAATTTATCCTTTTTACCCCCTTAATTTTGAAATGTTAAAATCTTTGTCATGGGGGTAATTTTTGAAAATGTTAGTGTCAAAAGGTTCATCTAGGGGGCCTACTGGGTAGGCTTTGTTTTTACGTAAAATGGTCTTTTTAACGTTTTTTAGGCTTTTTGGGTTTAAAAACCCGCGTGGATTTTCGGACCACGACCGCCGCCCTGCCCAGCGGCGGTTACATGACCACCGCCCCCGCCTGGTGGTGGCGGTTACATGACCGCCGTCCCCTCTTGGGGTGGGAAGTTACACGACCGCCACCCTTAAGGGTGCATGAAACCGCCCCCGCTCGTGGCGGCGGTTTTGCACAGAATGCAAAAGGAACCTCTTTTTGAGATTGTGTTTGTATTTTTAGCATTTCTACGTGCTTTCATGATTTTCTCAGTATTAATTGGATGCTAACTTGCTTTTTTTGTGTGTTTTTGGGTGTATGTAGGCGAGAGAGGAGTATATCCGGTGGAGTAGAGAGAGGGAGTGTGATTGGCTCCCAGGAGTATTAGATGCCCTCTCACAGGATGAGGAGGATACACTTCAGCGGGCCGGGATACTACGCATCTCACGTGCCCCATGTTACACCATCTAGTCACATTCTTTGTGACCTGTTCTCATACTGGGATGCAGATCGGAACACCTTTCGATTGCCAGGGGTCCGCGGTGAGTGGACCATCACATTGGAGGATGTCTATCGTATTCTGGGGGTCCCGATCATCGGGAGACGGCTTACCCTAGAGACAGCAGGCTCACGGGCATGATTGCACAGTGGGCCACATATATGGGAGATGCAGTCATCTCCATGGGATCGAAGAAGGGGGTGAGAGTTCGATCTATTCCTTCCTTGCCCATCCCCCTACTTCGCCAGGCCATCATGGGGATCCTTGCCTCGAGACTGATCGGGGACAAGGGAGGAGATACACTATTATACTGCTGGTCCCCCATCATTGCACAGATAGAGGGACATGGACGGATATATGCCTGGGGAGCAGACATACTTGGGACTACCTACCATGACTTATACAGGGTAGTCCATTTACAGGGGCAGTCATTGAGCCACCCGACTCTAGTCATGAGTTGGGTCTATGAGCATTTCATCCCTTATGGCAGGGGTGTGGAGGTGGCAGATCCTGGAGCTGTGAGGGCAGCCAGATGGACAGACATGTCGGTGCTTAGAGCACCTCATCAGCCAGCTGCCTCCCTGACCACTGCCGACATGGAGGCCACACCATATCAGACTATGGCGGGCATATGGGGTGAGGAGACTCTTACCTTGATCTCCTGCTCCACGACAGGGCAGCTTATTGACTGAGTGGGACGTGTGGAGATGCACCCCTTTGGCCGAGTTCCTCAGCAGTTTGGCCTACCCTACATGGGTATGCTTCCCCGGTGGCGCCAGTATATAGATCAGTTCGAGAGGCTGAGGGGGGCCTAGAGGCCGGGGTTGGACAGTGGTTACTCCTGGCATTCCTATTGCAGCCAGGAGGATAGTTCATGCCAGAGGGAGAGCCGGTGCGCCTCAGGCACCTTTACTTCGGATTGCCGCGGGTCCTGCCCACAACAGCGATGACCCTATAGAGGTAGACTCCGAGTCTGAGGAGTTTACTGGGGGAGACAGAGGAGGAGACCGAGGATAGTGATCCTGAGTGGCATGATACTCAGGATATCATGCAGGCAGAGAGGGCTGAGCAGAGTGCAGAGAGGGATACTCTAGTTTCAGAGGAGCCACTCTCCCAGGGCCATGGGGAGGATGAGTCTATTGCGGGGCGTTACGTTGCTCCAGCTACAGGAGCAGCCCCTCAGTCGGTAGCGGCATCCGTGGCGGGCGCTGACCCCATAGATCCATCCTGGAGGCCGGGTGATCCGAGTAAGTTACCCTCTCTCCCTTCTAGTGTTTGTTTCTTTGTTAGGACCTCCTTAGTTGCTATCTTGTATCTTTTAATTCCTTGTTTGGTTTCTAACTTGTTTTCTCCTTTGTTTGCAGAGACCGCCGATGGGTGGCGAGATTTGATTCGCAGGGTATGCACTGATTCCCTGATGATCCCCATGGATAGGACCCGTGCAGAGCTGTCCGTAGACGCTGGGGAGCCTTCAGCAGCCGGTAGGCATACCGACGTCTTTGCTCCAGTCTGGCATGTGGCCAGGATGGTATCGACCCTTCGCACCGAGCTAGCGGGGTACAGGACGGCTGAGCGTCTGATGAGGAGCCATTCTCGTGGTGAGACTGTGGCTGCCCCTCGGGATCCTGAGCCCTCCGTGCATTCAGAGCGCCGGCGTAGCCGGAGTCCTAGGCATGGGCGTGCACCTTCAGAGGGGTCCCGTAGAGATTGAGAAGCCGCTTGGCTCTCGTAGATTTTTGTACGATACATTCTTTTGTATATCCCGGGCTCTTTGAGCATTTTGACCATGCCTAGTGCATGATGGCATTGTACATAAATGTTGATCATTTATATATATATATATATATATATATATATATATATATATATATATATGTATATTCTTTTTGGATCAAGCTTTTGGCATTGATGGCTTTGTTTCCTTTTCCAGTTTCCCTATGTATACTACGATGTATGTTTATATGCTTTTTAGAATGTATGCAATGGAGAACAAATGATGCAAATGTTTGTTTTCCTTTTGTATTTCATGATGCTGATATATGATAATGTAGACATAATGTGATTTTGAATCTTAGTTTCTTTAAGCAATTTTTGATACTTCATATTTGTTTTGGCAAAGTGATGAATATAACCTAGTATGATGAGCAGATAAACCTGCCCCTACTCCCAACTCCACACAACTAGTAAGATGCGAGGGCTCATCACCGAGAGCTAGAAAGGGCACAAGTTGTGAAATATGCTGAAATGATAGTGATGAAAGACATAGACAAAGCTTTGGTGGAACCAAATTGGAAGCTACAAGCTTACTCTACCCGAGTGACTTCATAGTTTAGAATGCTACTTACTTTGCGGTTTATCTAGACTTAGATCCGTAGATGGCCACATAGTAGACAAAATCTGGGTTTTTAGGATTTTAATTCTCTTAGAATTTTGAACATCTGATTCATTTATCTTTGATTTAAGACCTCAAGATTTGGATTGTTTGCTTATGACCTTTAATGTTTGCTTGTCAAGAGGACCCCCTATACTTTGCCCCATGCTACTAGTAAGAAGCGTGGGTTTATCACCATGGACAAGGTATAGGCGAGTAAGGGCATTTCCATCCTTTCCCAACCCTACGTCACTAGTAAGAGACGCAAGCTCATCACCGAAGGTTGGTGGGGCAAGGAAATGTGTAAAATTAAAATTTTCTGTTTGATCACTTTTTGACTCGTTTTCTTGAGTAAAATGTCAGTATGTGCTTATTTCCAAAGAGACATATATATGGGATAGATGTGACACTATGAAGCTTCTAGAACAGACCATAGGCAAGACACCTATCCTAAGAAGAAACTAAAAGTGAGAACAAGCCCGCAGATCTTGGTATGGTTACCGTTAAGACTTTGCCATGTCTAGCTTTATTTGATAAAATGATTCCGAGATAAATGATGATATCATGAAAATGGAGAGGTATGATTAGAAAGTTTATGCCAACAACATCATGAGTTTGTAATGAATTGCTTTGAGAATAGATTCCTTGATCACCATTTATGTAAGAAACAAGTGGACAAAATGATCTTAATCTATATGAAGATGCAATGTAAATATATATAAGTAGTGCTAGTTGCTTATGCGTAGAACCGCTTGAGGTGCAGGGAATTGACTGTTTCACCAAATTCCTCACCTTCTAGCGTACATAGGAGGTATGCACCATTTCCATAGTCCTTCATGACTCGGTATGGGCCCAACCATTTAGGCCGGAACTTCCTTCCTTCGCCGGTCTTCTTGTCGATCCGACTGTCTAGCCTTAGAACTAAATCACCTTCATATATGTCGCGTTCATAGACCTTTTTGTTATATTGCCGGCACATCCGGTCAGCATAGGCTCTGTGCCGCTGTTCAGCATCTAACCTAGTTTCATCTAGGCTTTCTAGTTGGGAAAGACGTGCTTCTCTGTAAGC
Source organism: Taxus wallichiana var. yunnanensis (assembly GCA_018340775.1). Classification (NCBI taxonomy): domain Eukaryota; kingdom Viridiplantae; phylum Streptophyta; class Pinopsida; order Cupressales; family Taxaceae; genus Taxus; species Taxus wallichiana. Next base: position 95,084,046 of record CM031236.1, read on the forward strand.
GTCTTCATCCAGAATCCCTTGTAATGAAATGCGGAGACTGGGTATTTCGACCTCAAGTGGGAGAACTGCCTCTGCCCCAAATACTAGTGAGAAAGGAGTTGCTCCCGTTGGTGTTCTTATTGAGGTTTGGTGGGCCCATAAGGCCGGATATAACTTCAAATGCCAATCTCGTTTGTTTTCTTTCACAGTTTTAAGGAGAATGGCTTTCAGTGTCTTGTTTGTTGCTTCAGCCTGTCCGTTGGCTTGAGGGTAATACAAGGAAGCCGTATGATGGCTTATTTTAAATTTATTGCATAGTTCGCGAACTTCATCATTTTTAAAAGAAGTTCCATTATCTGAGATAATGACTTGTGGGATACCGTATCTGCAAATGATTTGGTTCAAAATGAACTTGGCGACAGAACCAGTATAAAGAGTAAGAGGCATAGCCTCTACCCACTTGGTGAAATATTCGGTGGCCGTGATTATAAAATTATGGCCATCTGTAGACGAGGGAGAGAATTTCCCTATCAAATCAAGACCCCATGTAGAAAAGGGCCATGGAGTAGCAATTGGTTGTAGAGCTTGTGCTGGCATATGAATCTCGTGGGAGAATTCTTGACACTTATGACACCTGCGTACAAACTCCACTGCGTCGTGTTCTAGAGTGGGCCAGAAATAGCCCATTCGATGTATTTTGTGAGTGGTGGCATGGCCACCGAAGTGGCCTCCACACATTCCACTGTGAGATTCGTGGAGAATCTTCTTGGATTCTTCTGTGTCGACACATCTCAGGAGCATTCCATCGAATGCTTTTCGGTAGAGCACTTGCTCTATGATGACGTATTTGGCTGCAATAATACGTAACCGCCTTCTTTGTTGTGGTGTAGCTCCTTCTGGGTACGTATGGTCCATGATATAATTAATGATATCAGTGTACCAGGGACACTCAGAGATAGAGGGTCGGGTTTCGATGTAGTATACGCACTCATCTGGAAAATCTAAATCTACTAAATCACCTCCATCTAATGGGTTATCAGCTAACCAATCTGCGATGATTTGTCCTTTAACCGACTTCTGATTTACAAATGTTAATTTGAATTCCCCCATTAAGGTTATAAAACGTCCAGCCTTTTTAGACAAGGATCCTTGTGTGAGGAAAGTTCGTAAATGGTCCGTTTTTACCATGACCCTCGTTTCTTGATTCAGCATATAGTGTCTTAAGCGTTTAGTAGCAAAGACTATGGCAAGGCATTCTCGTTCTGCCTGTGTATAACGTGTTTCATAGTCAAGTAATGTTCGACTAATGAAATAAATCACGTGTTCCTTCTTGTCATCATCTTCTTGGGCCAACATACAGGCCAGCGAGACATCGGTAGCTCGTGAATACAAAATTAACGGGTGGTCTATCTTAGGTGGCATTAGCGTAGGTGGTGATAACAGGAAACGCTTAACTGCATCAAAGGCTTCATTGTAGTCTTTGGTCCAATCAATGCTATAATCCTTCTTGAGTAAATTGTTGATTGGATGAATGGTGAAACTTAGGTCCGGGATGAATCTCCGGATTGCACCTAGTTTTCGAGAAATGACCTGATTCCAGATTCATTCGAAGGTGGGACCATTTCGAGGACAGCCCAAATTTTGGTTGGATCAACATCTATCCCTCGTGACGATATGATGTAACCTAGGAGCTTTCCTCCTGTTACACCAAAGACGCATTTCTCTGGATTTAGCGTGACTCCGTATTCTATTAGGCGTGAAAGAATGACGCGGAGTACTTCCGGATGGTCACAACGCTTCTTGGCCTTAGCCAACAAGTCATCTACGTAGGATTCCATGATTTTATGAATTAGATCGTGGAATATATATGTCATAGCTCGCTGGTACGTAGCACCAGCGTTCTTGAGACCAAATGGCATAACAACATAACAATAGGTTCCCCAAGGAGTTATAAACGTGGTTTTGGCTTGGTCTTGTTCAGATATTCTGATTTGATTGTATCCCGAGAATCCATCCATGAGAGACAAGAGTTCAAATCCAGCTGTTGCATCAACAATGACATCTATGGATGGTAATGGGAAGTCGTCCTTAGGACATGCTTTGTTAATGTCTCAGAAATCTATGCAGATGCGTATCTTCCCATTCTTTTTGAGAACGGGAACAATATTAGATACCCATTGAGAGTAATCGACTGGTTTGATGAATCCTACTTGTAGGAGTTTTATTATTTCATCTTTCACCATGAGAGCCACCTTAGGTTTCATGGGTCTTGATTTTTGTTTAATCGGTTTTGCATCAGATTTAGTGATGAGGTTGTGCACCGCGATGTGTGGTGCAATGCCTGTCATTTCCTTATAATTAAATGCAAAAGCTTTCTGATGTTCCTTGAGGATCTGAGTGTGTATTTCTACTTCTTCGGGGTTAACGAGGACCCTAATTTCAATATTTTTGGTTCATCCTCCGTTCCGATGTTAACATCAATTGTTTCTTCGATTAAAGAGGCATTACCCTCTTCAAACTCAGGTGGGGCTGGAGGTAAATCCAAATCGTCCCCACTTTCTACCGTGTATACGCTAGGTTCCATTATGGGATTTCCAAGTAAGAAGATGAATGTGGGATTAAGGACAAATCTATCATATGATAGGAGAGATGTAGTGCCGCATAGGTGTTTAAGTAATCCAAAGTGGCCATATCACTATCAACATGGTCTAGGATAGTAGATTCATTTCTGTTTAAAAGAGAATTTGTCGTTGTCTTTATCAATGGTTCATCACGAAGGGATACTATGAAACGGGTATCCTCTAACTTATTGCTTGGAGTAAAACGTGATGCGGAAGTTGCTATTGAATCAGCGAGAAGATTTTCTTCTCGTGGGATTGCTTCAATTGATATGAAGTCAAATTCCTTGCTTAAATCTAATACAACTTTTTTGTAAAGCTGTAAATGCTCGGCTTTGGTTTCATATATCTCAGAGACTTGGTTTGCTACCAATTGTGAGTCTCCTAACACTCTGATGTTATTAATACCGATCCTCTTGGCTAAAATGAGGCCAAGGAGGAGGGCTTCGTACTCAGCACCGTTGTTTGTACATTCGAAATTGAGTTTAAAGGCAAAAGGTAAGACTTTTCCTTCAGGGGAAGTGAAGATTACACCTGCCCCCGCTCCATAACGGCATCTAGCTCCATCAAAATGGAGTGTCCAATATTTAGCTGGGAATATGGATGCTGGGATATTTGTTGTGTTTGCGCATTCTACTTCCACCATACAGAGATCCTCTGCTGGAAGAGAACCAACACCTAGGGAATTTCCCATGCCCACAGAATCAAATGGTAAGAACATTGGTAGATCCTGTTCCAGTAATTCAATGATTTTTGCAGTAGTTCCTAATGATACCATTTCTACAATGTTAGCCTCATCTTTTGAGGCTGGGATTGTCTTGACTAGATTCATAGTCTCAAGATCCGTTGTAGGTACCAACTTCTCCTCTGGTTTTGCGTCAGTGGGTTTATTAAGTTGGTTTGTTGGAAGTTCAAATTCCGAGTGCACACCTGGTCTTTTCTTTAAGTCAGCTAGGTGTATATCGAATGGCTTTGGATCACCTTTGGCTACAAACACCTTTCCTAGATGCAAGAATCTTACTTCTTGGAATAACGTAGAAGGGATTGCCTTCATACGGTGTATCCATGGTCGGCCGAGGATCATATTATAATTAGTTTCCCGATCTATAATATAAAACTCAGTCAGGATTGTTTTGGGTCCTAAGGTGACCGGTAGTATTATAGTTCCAATCGAAGTGGCTTTAAGGCTATCATAGCCTCTCAATGTATTTCGAGTGGTGGAACAATTTGTTTCCCCATATCCTAATTTTTGAAGGAAAGAGAAGGGGACTATGTTAACTGCGGCCCCATCATCAACCATTGCTCGTTTTACGTAGTTATTATAAACCCATACTTGTAAGTGTAAGGTTGGATCACCTCTACGTGTAATTTCAGCATCTGTAGGCATTTTACTTATTTCGAATATGAATTCGACATCCTTATCCGGCTGCCCTGGAGGATGAACATCAAAGTCCACATGATTTACCTGTGTTTCAGGAGGTGGAGTGATGTTAATTAAATGACCTAAACCTAATGCTTCTAAAAGAGCAGCCCTGTGAGCAGGAGAGTTCTTTAGTAAGTCTAAAAATGAAATGTGCGAGAAGGTTTTTGTTAGGTCGTTAATTAAATCATAGGCACCTACGGGTTTTTCTACTATTTGTTGACTCTTATCTATTTCTGGCAGGTGACTTGGGCTTGGTTGAGAGAAATACTCTCGTGTTCTTGTTATAGCTTCGATAGGTAGTTCAACGTCTAGTTCTACTAAACTGACTATCTTGGGTCTCGGCTGATTTCCTAATTGTGGCGCAACTGATGGATTTAGTGAAGTCGAGGCTTCATGATCATTGTTTCCCGTCATTACGCTTTTGTTTGTCCCATTTAGATTTAGCCTATTGTTATCGTGATTTGGGAGTGGATCGTTAAAGATCTTGAGGGGAGCATTCTGAGGGGAAACTGCCCCTGCGAGCGTGCTTGGTGGTGGTGACACGGGATCTGCCAAAAACAAATCTGTGAAGAACTGTCTTTGTTCTTCTGGCAAACGTTGCATGAATTTATTGTAGTCACGGCACGTTCTAGTGTCATGACCTCAAATTTTGTGGAAACCACAATATGAATTGGGATTGTAATTCCTGGTTTGTTGGTTTGGTGTATATTGTGGCCTAAAATTTGATTAAACTGTTGCCTATTAGGATTAAAGTTTTGCATTTGTTGTTTCTGGCTTTGATTTTGGTTTTGATAACCAAATGAGTTTTGGCTTAGACCCTGTGTGGGATTTCACCATTGTTGTTGTTGAGGATGATTAAAATCCACTGTATTGATTGTGGGGGTAAAGTTATTGTTTCGTTGATTGTTCATTGGTAATGAAGTATTCACAGTATTTACCTTTTTAGGCTGATCAGTTACTCCATCTGTTGTCACCCCGCGATTTTTGTTAAGGATTTTAGGTCCTTGATTGACGTTCGTGGTAATAGGATAAGTTGTAGTGTTCTGGCTGGAGATGATTAATCTCCCATTTGTTCCATAAGTCTTACGACCACTATCAATTGCTGCTTGATCTATTCGAAGAGCGCTCTCAAGTACTTCATCGTAAGTTCTTAGTGGGAATTTCTAGACTTCTTCCTTCACCTCTCTGCTGAGAGAATGAAGGAATAAATCACATAGTTCCATCTGATCCATATTTGGAGCACTTGCCGAAGAATAAAGAATTGTACGCCACCTTTGGATGAAATGGGTGACAGATTCATTGTGTTCTTGTTTAATGTGCAAGAATTCCCTGATTCCTATTCTTAACAGTTTGTTCATGTCGAATGCTTTGATGAACTCTGAAACGAGTTGTTTAAACGAATGGATTGAAGCCTCAGGTATTCTATAATACCAATCAAGAGCGATGCCTTCCAAGGTTTTTGGGAATATTTTAGCAACAACCCCATCCCATGGGAGTAGTTCTCGAATGGCTGTAGCGTAAGCTTTGATATGTGCGTTTGGATCTCCCTCACCTTTGTACTTGGGTAAATCAGGAAGGGGTCTTGGAAGCATGACGCTTCGTATGGTGAAGTCTAAGGGCTCTTTCAAATATTTTGAATAAGTCCCTATCGCATAGGTTTCGACCATTGATGGTGCTTGCTGAGGGAGTGGTGGTGGGATGGGTTGTTGATATGGCGTAGCGTATGCGTTGGCAGGGGCATAAGGAAGTCCCTGTGTTTGAGCAAAAATGCCGGGAGAGGAGAACATATCCCCTTGTGGTGACTTGGAGTACATGTTTAAGTATGACGGGGTATTGTCCAGGAATGGATTGTTTTGTACTAGACCGGGAGGAACGGTGTTAGAGATGATGGGCCTAGTTGGTGCTTGTTGTGGATACTGAGGAGGCATGCCTAACGTGCCTATTCCTGTGAGGAGGTCTACTTGGCTAGGATGGTGTGGAGGATTGGAACTCCCTGCTTGCATGAATTGTGAATTTTGACTTGCTTGGGCAAGTTCTAACCCTCTCACTTTTTCTACTAACGTTGAAATGACTTCATTTGGTGAAGTCACGGTGCTTTGCCTTAGCGGCGTTTGTTGTATACCCTGGTGTTGTATAGGCATGTGATATCCTGCTATGAACTGATCACTATCTTGCCAAGTTTCTCTCGAGAGTATTTCCTATATGCAGTGGCATAGAGGTATTTTCTTGAAAAGAGACCTCGGGTTGTGGTTGTAAACCTCCTACAGGTGGGTACATACCCCGAGAGCGTTGTTCACTCCTAGGATAACGTATTGACTGTTCATCATCTAAGACCAGGTATGGGTCTGATTGTCTACTAATTTGTGGTCTAAGTAGCATCTGAGGAGATGAACCAGATTCTCCAGTAAACGTCATATTATTCGAGCCTGAAGGCTCTGTTTGTTGTTTTTGAGGGAACTGATCCAACTCCTCAGTTTGAAAAGATGAATTATATCTGATTTTTGGAGTTTGTGTTGACAACTGATTAGTTGAGTAGTTGTCACCCCATACCGAGAGTGAGGGTGATGATTGTCTATTCTGTTGGGCGTAGTATGCCTCAAGACCCAAGAGGGGTCTGCCATATGCATCGAATCCCGACATATTCGGGGGTATATGAATACCCGCAGAATAATGGGAAGGAGCGAAGGTGAAAGCCAATGAGGTAGAGAAGATGAAAAGTATACTAAACTTGGAAGAACACGTGATACTCTGACTCCAGATCAGAAGGTTGTGTTTGTTTCACGTCGGGTTCACCAATTTTGTACGCCGGAAAAGTGACAAGCGAGCGTGGGAATCTACAAGTAACTCTTCCGCATGTACCCGACCTCCCGAGGTCGTGCCGAGACAGCCGGTGGGGATGGAATATGCGTGTGATGCAGACAAGCTAGTTAGGAAATCTAATGTCTTCAATACGCACTAGTGGAATTTGTGAATCTAAGGCAAAGAAGGCCCTTCTAACCTGAACTGGTGTGATAGATCGGTCAGCAAGGATGACTGCTCGAAGGCTCCAATCAATATCGAGCTCTGGCGTGATTCGATCTATGGGTTGTGGAATACGTGGAAAATGACCTGGGATAGTTTCGTGTATGTCTCCAGATAAGGTCATATGGTGGGTAGTGAATACAATCGACTCTACGGACGATTCTCTGGCCTAGTCCAGAAATCTCTAGCTTTGCTAGCTGCTATATCTAGTAAGGATAACTGTTCGACGATGGTGGGTGGAAGTGGGGTAGATCTGAATACTAGTGTACGTAGGCCAGTGTCTATGTCTAATTCTCCTATGGATTCATTGGGTTGTGGGATTTGTGGGTCACAACCGTAGACTCTTGGTTGTTGCGGTCCTGCTATGGTCATGTACGAAATCAGTCCCTGATCCCTAGTATCCAATAATCATATGCTTTTTCAGCCTCTATATTTAAAATTAATAACTGTGCGATCTTCTCAGAGTACCTCACAGTCGCATTCTTGCAACCTGGATTCTTAGGCTGGTATCTATATCTAGAAGAGTGTCTCCTGCATCTGGCTATGGGACCAAAGGATCACAACCAAAGGTTTGTTCTCTTTCGAACCCTTCTACAGTCATATGAATGTTTTCCTAGGGTAATCTGTAGTTCGGTTGATTTGACCAAAACGTGTGTGCTTGGTCGTCTTCTATATTTAATCCCCTCAACTGAGAGCTGATCTGTCGTAAATCTGTTGTTGTTTGGAAGATTTGGATTCTAAGATTCTGGTCTATATCAACTATTGCTGTGACGAGATTGGGTTGAGGCACAATTGGCTCAAATACGTATTCTCTGGGTTCCCTAGGTCCCGTGATTGTCATACAAAACAATAATGTAAATCTAACTGCAACAAAGCAAATTTAACTACGTGGAATAAATCTAGAACATATATAACTTCTATTTTTGTATTTTCTGAGAAACCTTAAGAACTAAGAAAGCAGCTATTTAAAATATCTAGAATTGACAATTAAGATAAAACTTAAAACAAACAAAATAACCGAGTGTAGTTATTTGTCTGTGTAATTTGTAGATCTATTCTAAATAATGAAATAACTTGCCTAATCTATTTGCCAGACTCTCGATCCTACCTCAGAAGTGAGGAGTGAATCATAGTTTCTCAGAAACTATCAATCCCCACAGCTTCCCTGGCAATATCGAAAGTAAACTTGACTGAAAAGAAGTGATTATCTACTTTATTTGATATATTTCTAATCTAGAACTTTGAAAGCTAGAACCTGGATTCTGCAGAATAGTGGCGAATCCAATAGTGTGTGTGTGATCTTGTCCCCTCAGTGTGATCTCCTCGTTCCTTCGTGTTCACGTGAATCCAGAAAAGTGTGTAATGCTAGCATCAACAGAAGTAGATATCGGGACAAAGGCAGCTCAGAATGCAGACTGAATATAATGCGAGTAGGAGAGGGATAGCGCAAGAGTACAGAGCTTGGCTTATGCAATTCCTAGCGGGATCTATTGTGAGTCATGCAACATAAAGCGTCCAGAACCTGAAACTATCCTGTTTTGAGGAGCAAAACCTGCAACTTTAATGGCTTCCTAAGGTATTCTACTCCAATGGATTGGGTGAAATAACAACACTGCTTGCACAAGATGGATATGTGGCTTACCAACAGGTGAACAATACTAACTAAGCATGCAAATGAACTGAAACTATGGCTTCTAAATGAAGTAACAGACTGAACTACTGAAAATGAGAAGATGAGAAGTGAATGAGGGGCCGACCATTTGTTTGAGCACAAGCCATTTATTTATAGCTTTTCATTCACCCAAAGATCAAAACCAAACTGAACTCTAAAACTATAAACAATGGCCAAACACTATTCCAGGGGACCAAAAACATAAATGCAAGCCCAAGTCGGTAAAAAAAGCTGGTGAATCATTGATTTTTACGTGAGTCATGTTAAAAATGCTTTTCGCGAAAGGACCGCGCTAAAGCAGAGGTGGCGTTAGGAGACCGCCACCCGATCAGGGCGGCGGTTTCAGATGCAGACCGCCGCGCCGAAGGGAATTAGGGCGGCGGTTTCAGAATCAAGGATAAAAACAGGCTGCGGGGGCGTAAAAGAGGAAAAGAGATAAAAACAAACCTAGGGTCATTATTGCTATGTCACCTCTGTGGTTCTCCGAAGTGAATATGTACAAGTATCTATAAGATGGGATGGTATACATCGATCCTATGCATAGCTGATATCATCATCCTCTATATATTGGAAAATTCACCACATCATGTAGAAAATCAACACAACACCTCCATCCACTACAGTAAGTTTATACACTCATAGAATAATGGAAGTCATAATAGAAATAAGATAGGCAGATGGCCTGACAATGTTTCCTAGCCCTAAGCAAATCTTTATGCACTATGCGTCTAACATGAAACATCGGTTGGTAGCACCTACACACACTCTCTCCTACTATTAGTATCCTAGAAATATGATAAACATCCTCCAAAGCCATTAATCATATTCCCTCATGGGAGAAATTTTTGCAAGTATTTGAGTTCCATCATCTACACAATTTTATAATTAAGTGCATATTTAGGGACACTTCCCCCAATCGGCCATATGCCATAATATGGCCCCTGTCTAAAATATACCAACTCCCATAATCTAATCCTAATGCAAGAAGGGTCTTCATATGATGAATTCCATGACACTCTATGACATGTGCATACCATTGTAATAAAAATTCAATCAAACATAACACATATTAGTTCAATTCTTATCACCAATGATAAAAATTATCAACTCACACTCTAAAATTTCAAATGAAAAATGACACTTTGGACTTTCACTATTTTTTTGCACATTGAGTATGGACCGCACAAGCTAAGTCAAAACCATACAAACCTAAGTTGGGACCATAAAAAATATGGTTCCACCCTTTTGGAAAAAAATGAAGTATTCATGCCTATATACTCTATTAGGCTCAAATTCATCAAAATTAAAAATTTCACAAAAAAATTATAATCTACTACTATTTTTTATTGGAATCATGAATTGTAAAATCTTACCAACTCATTGGTATCTATAAATAAATATATTTTTCACTTGATCAAACAACAAGCGTAAAGTCTCCACGGAATGGAACATCCTATCTTAATTAGAATAAAAATCATTGTCAATCATAGTACAAATGAAGTTACTATTCGAATGTTCTAACTTACCATTTATATTAAATGCCACTTGGGTATATAATCACCAATTCTAACCAATATTTTCTCGGCTTCTTAATGCCTCAAGCTTATACATCCCATATCTTGGTATCTATTTTTCAATTTATATGTCATTTACGATATTGGGATTATTACTCCCCCTATTTCCACATTAATGCATGAATATGCTATACTTGAATTCTATTTGGATTACATGACATTTGTTATCTACTATGTTATTTACATGTTGTTCAACTATTAATTTATCATCTCAATTGCATCATTTCTACGGTGTTGCTCTCACTTCATTATATTAGTCTCTAGTTGAAAATTTAATGTTATTATACCATATTATACAAAACAATCTCTATTTGCATTCATTACAAATTCAATCCTCTTGTCTAAGTTACCACTTCTATCAATGAAACTCACAAAAGCACAATATCTCTACAAATTCTATGTGCATTATCAAAATTCACTACTTGTTATTCACAATATAATATTTGGATATACTATAGCATTAATGATGTAGAGATAATAAAACAATCAAGCATACATCTACCTTTCAAGATTTTTCATTCATCAACTACATCTTCTCTTTGCTATCGAGGATCATACTACCTTTTTGTGTGCTAAAAAACAAGTAATCTTCCCCAAAATTCTATCATAAATAACTTCATGTAAAAATGTCAAATAAATATTTCCTTAAGAACCCATTTTCAAAATAGTCTCATAAGTATACCCTAAAAATATTAACACCTAAATACTTAAACAACATGAGTTATGCTCACTTTACCATGAGAGACATTTTGTCAAACAATCTACATACATTCTCAACCCAGCTAGGAATTACTTAAATATCTCAAAACATACTTATATTCAAGGTAAACTATTATAAACCCATCTTGAGAATGATCTTTTCCACCTAAGTCCCAATTTTCAAGTCATTTTTATTTAAAATGAAAAATTTATGCTCATTGTATCAGGACAGATCATCCACTTGTGTACACAATCACAATTTCCTATGGTTTTCACACACATACAAGATCTCATTGATATCCATATGATTGAAAATCCTATGAATTGTAAAGGAAACACATAATTTATTTCTCATAACTCATAAAACACCCTTCTCAAGTAAGAATCAAATGCAAAAACAAAGTATTCATTATTTCATATGGAATTTTGCTTACAAAATGCATATCTCTACATGCTTTCCTTCTTTTGTTCTTGAGGAAAATCCTTCTCTAACTACCCTCTTCATCCTCCACCTGAATAATCCCTCCAAAATAATCCTCAGCAACCACCTATTCAAATTCCTTATGCACATTTCAAGGGAGAGTGAAGTAGTTAGGTTTTCCTTTCTTAACTCATGCATGGTTTAACAACTCTAGTGAGTTAGCACTTAGGTAAGGTCAAGAGAGTTTTCTTAAGACATGAAAACTTTATTTCATGAACACTAGAACTTTACTAACCCCTAACATGACTTAAGAATAACACTTAGTCCTAGGCTACATTATAAATCTATTTGAATATTCAAATGCGGATTTTGGAGGGAAACCTTCAAAATACCATTTATTACAACATGAAGGGTCCAAATGGACCAAAACATCTACATAACACCTAATACTCCCTACAAAGACTAATCAAGACAAAAATTAGACTATGTACATGATGATCCTACATCATACTCCCCACGTGGAGAGAAACATGCTATATACAAAATACTTCTTCTTTATTTTCTTCCAATTGTTTTCTACTTGGAGTGTTCTTCTCTTTCTTGCCGAATTTTCTTCATTCTTTTTAGCTTCATTATTCTTTGAATATTTACTCTTTATCTTCATTTTCTTCTCATTATATTCACCCTAAAAATGAGGTCTTCATTTTCTCTTTTCTTAATTTGGGCTCTCAAATGAGCTTCCTTTTCAATGGTTTCAACTCTTTTTAATCATACCTACACATTCACAAATACACAAAACCTTAGATTAAAAAACATGAGACTTTTGAGTCTCTTAAACTGATTTCTCTTCATTTTCTTCCTCTTTTTCAATCTTTTCCTTCATTTCTTCAACTTCTTCTTCACCAGTCTTAACTTCTTTACCCTTTAAAGCACACTCAAGTGCTTGTAATTCTTCTTCTAACTATTCTTGGATTATATATACAAAATAAAAATAAATGTTTGCTTACTCTCCTATTAATTCCTTTTAAAAATGAACTCTTCCTTTACCATATCTCCGACTTCTTCTTCTTCATTCTTGTTTGCCTTCTTTTTCATCATTTAAATATTTTTTCCCTCTTCTTTTATCTTCTTTTTCAGCTAAACTTTATTTTATCTTTTCATGAGTGACTTTATGGGCCACTTCACCACTTTTATGATTATTATTTCTATGCTTTTCCTTTTCTTCATAAAAAATACTTCCAGCTACTCCATATCTTCTCTCAATTTTCTTATTTCTTGCTCCATCCACTATCTCTTCTTTTCTTCTTGCTCTCTCTTTCTCTCTTCTTTTCTCTTTCTCTCTCTCATCTCTTTATCTTTCCTTGCATTTATTATAATATCAAGAAATTTGTTCACTAACTCCACTTTATTTTTATCCATTTCCACTAGACAATTCTATTTCACCTTGCCCAAGTCTCACCTAGGTTTCTCTCTTACCTAGTCTTTTGACTTCTCTTCCTTTATCTACTATTTCTTCTCTTTCTCCACTTTTATTCACCTTTAAAAGGGGAAACCTGTCACTTCACACTCATTTAACTCATAATAAGGAAACCATTATCTTCAGCAACCCAATAAACTCAACCACATTCTCCATAATAATTATTTACAATGTTTTTCTTAGCAAAAAGACAATTTTACCTTCAAATCAATCACTTAAAATTCTTAAATTCCTTGCTATAATACCACATGATGTAGAGAGAATAAAAAAATTAAGCATACATTTAAATTGCAATATTTTTCATTCATCAACTACATTCTCTCTCTGCCACTGAGGATCATACTACCTTTTTTGTGCGCTCAAAAACAAGTAATCTGTACCAAAATTATGCCATGAATAACTTCATATAAAAATGTCAAATATATATTTCCTTATACCCCATTTGAAAAATAGTCTCATAATTATACCCTAAAAATTTCAGCACCTAAATCTTCAAAACACGTTATTTATGCTCACTTTACCATGACAGACATTTTGTCAAACAATCTACACACATTCTCAGTCTAGCTAGGAAATACTTCAATATCTCCAAAAATACTTAGATTCAAGGTAAAATATTAAAAACCCATCTGGATAATGAACTTTTCCACCTAATTAAAAATTTCAAGTCATTTTTATTTAAAATGAAAAATTTATGCTCACTGGTTTGGGACAAATCATCTACTTGTATACATAGTCACAGTTTCCTATGGTTTTCACACACATGCAAGATCTCATTGATAGCCATACGATTGAAAATATTATGAATTTTAAACAAAAAAACACAATTTATTTCTCCTAATTAATAAAACACCCTACTCAAGTAAGAATCAAATGTAAAAAAAAAGTATTCATTATTTCATATGGAATTTTGCTTACAAAATGCATGCCTCTACATGCTTTCCTTCTTATGTTCTTGAGGAAAAATAATTCTATAACTGCCCTCTTCATCCTACACCTGAGGAATCCCTCCGAAAAATCCTCAACATCCACCTATTTTAATTTCTTATGCACATTATGAAGGAGAATGAAGTAGTTAGGTTTTCCTTTTTAACTCATGCATGGTTTAGGAAATCTAGTGAGTTAGCACTTAGGTAAGGTCAAGAGAGTGTTCTTAAGACATGAACACTTTATTACATGAAAATTATAACTTTACTAACCCCTAATATGTCTTAATACTAACACTTAGTCCTAGGCTACATTATAAATCTATTTGAATATTCAAATGTGGCTTTTAGAGGGAAACCTCCAAAATGCCATTTATTTACAACATGAAGGGTCCAAATGGACCAAAACATCTACAAAACACCTAATAATCCATGCAAAGGCTAATCAAGCCAAAACTTAGACTATGCGCATGATGCTCCCGCATAAATTACACTTTCTATTGTTTCTTATTTTCACCTCAAGTGATTCTATTTCATTTCTACCATTTCATCAAAAGGGGGAACTATATGGGTTGGGTATGCAATCCCCCCCTCTCATGTACAAATGAATACACAGACCTAGTGATCAAATGGTCAACTCTGGCTATGAATATGTACTAAATAATAAATTAATAAGTTAGAAATGAACACACCACATGATCTATCAAGAATGTAAGGGGTAAATAATTGTAAAAATACAAATTATTAACACTACAATTATTATAGTACACATATATAAAAAATAGTAGGGGTATGAGATATCATTCCATTTTAAACTTGTAGGATTTTCAAATTTTTGGGACCTAGATCTTTCTGTAGTGGTGTGTTACAAAAATGGGAAGCATTATCTTTGGGGCAAATAGAAATATCCGTGACAATCTTCACTTGGTGTTGGGACACCCAATTCCCACCTAATAATAAAATATCTATTGGGGATTGATCTTCCACAACTTTCCACAAATTTCAAGTGTACTATCCATGTCTTTGAGTATTCCTATTATGTCTATTACACCCTCCAAAGTTAACATCACGCTCCTCCCTATCTTTGTGTGGGTCATTCCAATAGCTCATATGTTTTTCCATGTTATACTTACTCTCTCGGTGTTCCTAACAACTTATTTTCTTCATCACTATAAAGTATACTATTTTTATTCTTCAACATAATAAATTTTATTCACTAACATAAAGGGGGAAAATCTAGATGCTAAAATTAATACAAGATCATTATTACATTGTGATTTTGGAAAAAATTATATATATGAGTCCTGAATGAAAAATTAAGTCTTGGTGGCACAATTCCTTGTTGTTTCAATTTTTTTCTTGATTTTCCTTCTCGGTTTATAACTTATTCGACCCCTCCTTATGTTTCCATGTTGTGTTACATAGATCTATAACATTTTCAATTTACTATTTTACTTTCGATGAATTCTCGTCCTAGACTATATAGATTGTTCAGGACCATATTATGTTTTGGGAAGAAAGGATAGTGCAAGGAAGCATGATGGAATTAGGTACATGAAATTTTGGTCTAGTTTAGGTAATATGTGTGATATATTATGATAGTGGTGCACAAAAATTTTGAATGTAGGGTTTTGAAGCATGTGATATGACTCCTAGTAAGTGTATGAAGGATGCTAACTCAGTAGTGATATGGAATGGCAGAGATAGATTTCTCTCAATTACTAGATTAGGGGTAGTCGAGAGACATTAATGCACAACAATTTAAATTCAATATTGAGTAGGATTATGAGAGGATTCTAGAAGGAATTTCAAATTCCTTATGGGAAGGAAAAGGGTCAATAAATACCTACCAAATAATATGATTAAGATACTTAATGGGAATTTTGGGACTTATTTGAATCTATCACCCTCAGTAGCCATGTAGATTTGTAACTATCCCATAGAGGATTGAACATTGTTGATGCCGTAAGGATTTTATGTTAATAAAATTTGTTTTATGGTTAAGGTATATTCATTGTTGTGTTTAATCTAAAGAAACAACAGATTGGGGAGTACTCGATTGAGATATATCACCATCAAGTGGTATCTTAGAAGGATAATTTAACACAAAAGGAGGACTAGTAGAACACCAACAATGAGGAAACTATTTGGGAAGGAGAGAAGAGCCGCCAATGTGGGTGTAGAAAATGAAACTAATGGAACTATCATGGGAGCACTAGAGAAAATGATGACATAGATAAGGGTGTGAGGAAAAGGCTCAAGTCATTGATAAATATAGGCAAAGAGTATTTGTGGTGCTTGATGCACAAAGCGATGATGAAGGAAAAAAGTAAGAAAAGACACACACAAAGAGAAATTGTTGAGGATGTACGTGAAGTGGTGGAATCCATAGGTAAAAAATAAGTGTGATTACTACAAACAATTTCCAAAATGCATTATTGGCAAAAATGGATGTCCCATCATTTTCAGGAAGGTTGGACCCAAAATAATTTATAGATTGGTTGAAAAGTATGGAGGAATACTTTGAGTGTGAAGAAATCGTCGACCCACAATGTTTCATAGTAGCAAAAATAAGATGAGGGAACATGAGGTGTTGTGGTGGAAAAATGTTCAAAATGAATGACGAAGAAGAGGTACGGATAAGATAGTGCATTAATATTGTATGGTCATGAAAATGAGGAGTAATATTTTACCGTTTGACTACCAAATGAGTTTGTTTAAGTAATTGAAAAACTTTCAATACAAAAGGAAATGTTGGTTAAGGATTACATGAAGGAGTTCCACAAAATCATGATAAGATCTGGACATACAAAATTTAACTAGTAGAAGGTCTTACGATATATTAATGGCTTGAGATTTGAAATTTATGAAGAACTCATCCTGTTGTGCATCCAAATAATGAAAAAAATTATCTACTAGCCTTGAAGGTGGAAGAGAAATTAACATGTAAAATATTGAGTGTAGCTAGAAGAGGAACCTAAAATGTGTGCAGTAGAGGAGGTAGTAGCGATTGAGGATATAATAGAATGCAAGAAGATGAGTGTAGTAGTGAATTGGTTAATAAAGGTTCATAATATTTGATGGATATGGGATATTTAGTCAAGGAAGGGGAAGATGATTCTCTAGAACATGTTTTAAGTGTGGGCCGTAGGGCATTGTGGAATTAAATGCCCAAATGCACATAGTGAAGTCACAAGTAGGTACACGGAAGCTAGCACACATATGGTGCATAAAGATGTAGAATCAATGGGATCTATAAAAATTCTAAGATACCAGAGCATGGAGAATATCAAATGGTAAGGAAGTTATTGTCAAAAACATCGCAACAAGAAGATGAACCTATGCAGAGAAATAACTTATTTAGGACCATTTACAAGTTTGGAGGAAAATATTGTAATGTGATTTATGACAATGGAAGAATGAACAATATTATTTCCTATGAAATGGTGGAGGACAGGGGATGAAGAATATGTGCATCCCAATCCCTATAAGGTGTCATGGTTACAAAAGGGACACCAAGTTCTAGTAAATGAGCAAAGCCTTGTGAAATTCCAAATTAGGATTCATCACAATGAAGTATTATATTATGTGATGTTAATGGATGTTTTTCACCTACTATTGGAAATTCCCTATACGTATGATAGGAAATATGTCTATGAGGGGAAAAAAATATCATTCGCATCGAAAAGGATAGAAGTAAGTTTAACTTGTCACCATTAAAGGATGAGGAGAAGGGAGAAGTGAGCAGTTGAGTTTGCCCAAGGGTCTTGCTTGTATCAGGTAAATAATTCTTGTGGGGAGTTGAGGAAGAAAATGCATGTTATGAACTGGTACCAAAGGAAGTGTGTGGAGATTGCACAAGGAAGGTAGAAGTACCCATAGAGGTGCGTAAAGTATTAACCGAGTTTATAGATACTGTAGCAAAGGAAATTTCATGAGGATTACCTCTAATACGTACTATTAGTTACCGATATAATTGAAGCTGAGAGATATTTTTCCAAACAAGGCCCCATATAGAATGACCCAAAAATAAAATGAAGAGGTGAAAAACCAAGTACAAGAGCTATTTGATAAAGGACTAGTGTACGGAATTTTGAGTCAATGTGCAATACCAACAGTGATAACACTGTGTTACATATAGAGCTATTAACAAGATCAAAATTAAGTTAGGTTTTCGTTACCCAAAATGGATGATTTGGTGGATTACCTTAATGGCGTACGATACTTTTCTAAGATTGATATGAAGTGTGGTTATCACCAGATGTGCATGAAAGAAGGAGATGAGTCGAAAAACACATTCAAAATGAAATAAGGTCTATATGAATGGCTAGTTATGCCATTTGGATTAACCAATGACATGAGCACCTTCATGAGGTTAATGAATGAGGTACTAAAGCCATTCCTTAAGAAATTTGTGATTATATATCTAGATGATATACTAGTACTTAGAAAGGTGAAAGAATAACACCTTAAACACTTGTTTAGGGTAATGAAGTTCTTACAAGAAGATAAATTATTAGTAAACATAAATAAGTGTAGATTTATGCACAAGGAGTTAGTATACTTGGGTTTCATAATATCCCAAGAAGGATTGCGAATGGATCCAAAAAGATGCTTGTAATTATAGAATGGCCATCACCAAGAAAAGTGATTGAGATGCAAATATTTTATGGTTTAGCAATCTTCTATAGGATTTTTTAAAGAAATTTAGTGGAATATGCACAATGATCACAAAGACAATGAAAGGAGATCATAAGGAGTTTGTGTTGATGAAAGAAGAATAACACAAATTCCAGTAATTGAAGCAAAATATTAAAACGTAACCAATATATTAGCATTTCCAAGTTTTGAGAAGGTATTTTAGGTGGATTGTGATGTGAGTGGAACAACTATTGATACGGTCCTAAGATAATAAGGAGGTCCGTATCTTATTTTAGAAAAAAATTGAATGATTTCAAAAGGACATACTCAACCTATGATCATGAATTCTACGTACGAATCTAGGCATTATTTATTATTGAATGAGTTTGTTTTATACACTAATCCTCAGGTGTTGCAGTTTTTCAATAACTAATCAAAGTTGAACTAAAGGAATATGAAGTGGGTAGATTTCCTACAAAGTTACTCTTTTTTATTAAAACATCATAATGAAAAATACAATAAGGTTGCATATGCATTGAGTAAGAGTGTGTTAGTGTTGACATAAATGCAAAATGAAGTCATGGGATTTGAGACCATGAAGGAGTTATATGTGCAAGACAAGGATTTTAAAGAAGCATGGGAGGCATGTAGAGAACCAACACGTATGGATAGTATTCCTTGGTTAGACTATCTTATTAAATAATGAATGATGTTTCAAGAATATAGTTTTGTATATTGCAAGGATCAATGCATAAGAATCTAATTAGGGAGAAACATAGTGGAGAATTAGGAGGTCACTTTGGAGGTGAATTTTTTTGATGTAGTTACAAGAGTGATACTATTGGCCAAAGATGAGCATGGATGTGTGTAAGTATGTGCAAAAATGCAGGGTTTTCCAGGTTGGCCAAGGGAAGCAAACAAAACATAGGGTTATATTAGAATTTAACCATACCAAAAGGGGAATGGGAAGACATTAGTGTGGATTTTGTGCTAGGATGTCCTAGAACACGAGAGAAGAAATGAATCAATATTTATGGTAGTTAATATATTTTTAAAAATGACAGATTTTATTGCATGCAAAAAGACAAGTGATGTAACTGGGATTAGAAACTTATTTTTCAAAGAAGTGGTGTGATTACATGGATTACCAATGAGTATAATGTTAGACAAGAATACCAAGTTCCTAGGTCATTTCTAGAGGAATTTTTGGAACAAGTTTGGAATAAGGTTAACCTATACTTCAACCTACCATCCTGATCGATGGGTAAACAAAAGCGGTGAATAAAAGCTTAGGAAATTTATTGCACATCTTGATAGGAGATAAGCCAAACCAATGGGACAAAATATTGGTACAAACATATTTTTCTTATAACTCGGATAATAGGAGTAAAAGAAGGATACCATTTCAAATTGTTTATGGAAAAATTCCAAGAGGAGTCACATAGTTATGCAAGGTAATAAGCAACCAAAACACAGGAAGAGAGGAGTATGTAGAGTATATATGTGAACTACATGAGGAAGTGTGCGAGAAATTGGAAAGGAGTAATTAAGGTAAAAAGAACACACAAATAAAGAAAACAAAGCCAAATAATTTAAGGAGATAAAGTAATGACATATTTACGGAAGGAACTATTTCCTAAAAGGGCTTATAACAAGTTGAAGTTGAAGAAAATTGGGCCATGTAAGATAATTTAGAAAATTGCGCCTAATACGTATAATTTTGAGTTTACCAAGGGATTATATATATCTAAAATAAATCAACATCTCATATTTGAATGAGTTCCATGTAGGAGGTACTAGTGTCCACAAGGATGAAGGAAAAATCACATAAGAACTAGGAAAATTATGCACCGTAAACTAAATAAAATTTAAGTGGAAGAGGAAGATACCAGAGAAGAAGGCCAAAGAAATTGAGGCCATAATAGACTCAAGGGTAGTAAAGAAGACATGTAGGTAGGAGTACAAAGAATATTTAGTAAAGTGGAAGGAGTGTGCGAAGAAGAAGATATGTCGACACTAAAATTTTCCTCCATAATTTCTATTTCATTAATGTATGTATTAGGAATAGGATGTTGTTAAGTATAATTAGTAGTAGCGTCTGATAGAAGATAACGGCACCGTCAGTACGGTGCCACCAATAATGTGGAGTACGGTAACAGTCAAAGTACAATAGGAATGTTGTAAAAAGTAAATATTTGTCGTAAGTGGTCCGGTAATGTTAAAATGTCAAAGTTTGGGTAATTAGAGAAGTAGGGTCTACATGATTAGGAATTAGAAATATTATATTGGTAATAAGGACAAGGAGTGAGGTCATAAATATTTTGTGTATTTTATTTGTAAAAAGTCTAAAAATGTGGAACCCATGTAAAATGATAAGGTTTATCTTATCTTAAAAGATAAGCTTACATGTATAGATAAGAGTTAAGGTATGGAATATGATTTGTCAGAGTGGATTTCTTATCCTATCTTAGAGATAAGATGGATAAGCCTAGAAGTTCTATAAATAGAGAGGCCACCCCCCTCATTTAGCATAGAAGGAAGTAGTGAGAAATATTGTAGGAAGTGTGCGAAGGAAGCCATCAGTTTAAAGGTGTGTTGAAGAAGCCATTAAGAGGTGTAATTGTAAAGTTTCTCCCATAGTCTTGGTGAAAGGCAAGTGAAGTCAATAACACTTGAAGTACCTCATGGGTGAGATTGTAACAATTTCATGTTAATATTATAATTTACTTTGATATTTTAGATTTTTCATCATTAGTCTTATCATAGTCAATGGTATTCTTGTGTTATGTTGTTGTTTTGTTTCAGATTACATCCACCAAACTAAAGGCTGTGCATTAGTAAATAATCATAGCACGAGGAGTTCCGGTGAAGAATTATCATAGTCTTAGGATTGGTGATGACATTTTGGTTACATTGCGAGAACCATTCCTCGTTAGTGGATTATCGGAGAGATATTCCCACTTAGTCAAAAATCAATTGGAGGGTAACCTTGTTTTCTGTGCATAGTAGTTACCATGGTAAAGTCATTTCTACCGTGAATAGTATTTACCAATGGTAAAGTCATTTTCTTATGTGATAACTTCACTTTTTACCGTGAATAGTGTTTACCATAGTAAAGTCAGTTTTTACCGTAGTAAGTCAAGTTTTACCATAGTTTACCGTGGTCATTTCTATTTTACTGTAGAAAGGTGTAAAGTCACTTTCTAGTATAGTGATTCCAATTATTTGTGCACATAAGTCTTGTTGATTGTACTTGTGGGTTGGTATTTCATGGTGGTTACTTTTGAAAATGGGAAAGATTCTGTTTTTCAACTCAATCTAATAAAGATCCTTCATCTTTCATCTAAGAATTTAAACGATCTTGTATTTGTAATGGCCTCATAAGAAGGGAACAATGGACTAAAATTTTTCCTACCTTTTTGGATGGTTCAAAGCACTTAGGAAGTTTGAAACACTAGGTGATAATGTGAAAAATTCATGGGATTTATTAAGCGAAAGTTTTCTTGAAGAATTTGGTGAACAACAGAAATATGCAGATCTCATGATCGATATCACAAAGCTATCCCAAGGAGAGAAGGAGAAGATAAGGGATTATCATGCTCGTGTTCTAGAGCTAAGGAGGAAGCTCGATGCCCAGATCCGGAAGGAAGGATTAGCAGATGGGTTGATGAATGGCATGGATAATCTCCTATGTAAGCACTTCATTCTTAGGATGAAGCTAGAGATCAAACAACGAGTGAATTATGACCACCCAGCTACCATTGAACAAGCAAAGGAGATTGCAAGAAGGCAAGAAGAAAGCATGGAAGAGGAGCCCAAAGAAATTGTTGCTAAAGTAAAGCCTACACCAGCACCTTTGGTCAGAATCCACAACCACTCTGGTGAGCACAAATATTTCTCCTAGTACATCTTGAGTATGAAGATCTGCTCAAAAGATAGGTCAATTAACTATTAATCTTCTTCAAGGAAAAGAATTTAGTTCTCGGGAGGAGATAGAGGTCCAAAAAGAAATATTTCGAAGTTGTATCTTATGGTTGTTATAAAAGGGTCATTATAAGTATAATTGTCCCAGATAGAGCTTCTACATCTAGTAAAGGAGATAATGATAAAGGAAAAGCACCTATGAATTCTTTTGATGTAGTAGATAAGAGCAAAAATAATGAAGTAGATGTGTTTGTAACAAAAAGAAAGAAAGAAAAAGATAATCAAGATGGAAATGATCCTAAGAAGATGAAAGGAGAAACTAGTAAGAAACATAGGAGAAGAAAGTTGGGTGTGCAGGATTTTTTGATTTCATAGGGGCAAGGACCATACTCCATCTTGGAAGATCTGTCTAAAAGGCCTGCAAATATTACATATGGTCAACTCTTGGCTATGTCTTCGAGAAGAGGCGGGAGGCTGTGAAGTGGACTCAATGCTCAAGCGAAGAAAGGAGGTTGAGGTCCCTGTTTTGGAGGAGAGGCGGATCCCTATGCTCCACAAGGTGAGGTATTATGTAATGGTATTTAAATTCATGATGTCTTAGTTGATGGAGGTGTTGGATTAATGTAATGACCAAGTGTAATGAATATGTTGGGTTTAAAAATTGATCGCCCTTCAACACTTATGTTAAGGTCATTAAATAAAGGAAAAACTAAACCAGAAGGTGTAGTTTCAAATGTGGCAATATCTGTTATGGGTGTTGTATGTGTGGTAGAATTTTAGGTGATGAAAAATGGTACTATTGCGTACCCAATGTTGTTGGGAAGACCATGGCTAAGGAGAGTTCATGCAAGAAACTACTGGAATGAAGGTTTCATGACACTTGGACGTGGTAGAGAGAGGGTGAAGATAAACATGATCCCTCGACATCATAAGGCAGAACCTGTGGATTTAAGTGATGAAACTGATGATTGGACATCCTCTAATTACTCTAGTACCAGTGAAGTGGACACTAAAGATGAAGAAAGTGAGGTGGATGTTTCAGTCATGGATATCCTTCCAGTCACACCAACTCATGACCCCATAAAATTATCTGAAGAAGAAGTTGATGATCATCTCCAACAAATAAAGATTGGTGATGCTGTGATGGAGAGTGAGAAGGAATCCTACCTCTAGCTCTTTTGAAGGTACATACACATATTCACTTTTGATTACAAGGAACTCCATCAAGTAAGTTGGGTAGAACATTCTATTGAGTGGTAGATGGTGCTAAGGCCATAAAGCAAATGCCACATAGAATGAATCCTAATTTTTCCAAGGCGTAAAAGAAGAAATAGATAAGTTGCTTGATGCGGGATTCATATTTGTTGTGGAGAATTCGAGAATGGGTTTCTCCCATTGTGATCTCAATAAAAAAGAGTGGGAAGCTACGCATTTGTGTTGATTACGGGAAGCTCAATAAGGCAACAAAGAAGGATCATTACCCTCTTCCATTTTCAGATCAAATCTTGGGAAGTAGGTGGCTAGGAGTGCTATAGTTTCTTGATGGATATAGCGGCTACAACCAAGTTCGTATAGAAGAGAAAGATCAGCTGAAGACCACGTTCACCACTCCTTGGGGAATGTTTGCTTATAGAGTTATGCCTTTTGGGTTTTGTAATGCTCCAGCAACATTCCAGCGTTTGATGAATAGGGTATTCGAACCCTACATTGGGACCTTCATCAGAGTATTTCTGGATGATTTTTACATCTATGGGAGCAAGTTGGACCACCTGCACCAGATGGAGACAACATTTCAAAGGTTAGATGAAGCACAAGCCTCACTAAACCCTACAAAATGTGTCTTTGGATGTTATAAAGGTGTTTTTTTAGGGCATGTTGTATCCAGAGATGGTATTGTGCGATCCTAATAAAGTTTCAAAAATCGGGAGATTTACCATTTCCTATGAATAAAAGTAAGTTGAGATCATTTTTAGGCCATATGGGTTACTATAGAAGGTTCATCAAGAATTTCTCAAAGATTACACTGACCACTAACCGATTCTTGAAGACGGATGTTGCTTATGAACCGGGAAATAAGGTGCATGAAGCTTTTGGACAAGCTGAAGGAAGCCCGGTGTCTTCACTGTTTTGAAGAATCCATATTGGAGCAATCCATTCATTGTGTACACCGATGCCTCGGATGCAGCACTAGGAAGTACTTTGAGCCAAAAGGATGAAAATGGGAATGAAAATCCAATTTACTTTCGAGAGCAGACAAATGAGCAAAGCGATCTTGAGGTAAATTATATCATGAATGAAAAAGAGGCTCTGGCTATCATTTTTGTTGTAAAGAAGTTTAGAAATTACTTGCTAGGGTAAAAATTTCTAGTTGTAACAGATCATCAGGCTCTAAAATATATTGTAAATAAGCCTAACCCATCAGGGAGGATAGTAAGATGGATAATTTTGCTACAAGAATTTGAATTTGATATTATAGATAGGCCAAGAAAGAAGCATGTCAATGCAGATGCACTCTCTCGAGCCTATGATGGTTTAGGATCATCTTGTGATGATGATGATTTCCCGATGCAGCATTGTTATCCCTTGACACAATCCCTAGTGAATACATAGATATTTGGAATTATCTGAATGAATTCAAGTTTCTGATGGTGCCAATGCAAAGACTAAGAGAAAGATTACTCAAGCCAGTCGTCCATATTCTATTCTACATGGAGTATTATTTCGAATAGGACCTAATGGACAGTACAAGAGGGTAGTTGGACGTGATCAAGGGAAGGAACTGCTAGAAGAATTCCACAATGGTACATGTGGAGGGAACTTCTCTGGACAACTTATAGCAAGAAGGATCTTGGATGTAGGTTATCACTGGCCCACTCTTTTTAAAGATTGTTATAATTATTGTAAGACATGTGATATTTGTCAAACACATGGTAACCATAAGACTTCATTAGCTCCATTATGTCCTATTCTTCCACTTGGTCCCTTTGAAAAATGGGGAATAGACATTGTAGGTCCACTTCCAACTACCTCACGCCAAAATAAGTATATTGTAGTTGCATGCATTATTTAACCAAGTGGGTTGAAGCTAGGCCATTGAAAACAACTTCCATGGATGAAGTGGCAAGGTTCATATATGAACGCATTGTCACCAAATTTGGTTGTCCATTAGAAATTGTAATGATCAAGGAAGCCACTTCATTAATGAGGTAGTAAAAGCCCTAGTCAATAAATTTTCTATTAAGCACGGGAAGGCAACAACATATAAGCCAAGTACAAATGGACAGTGGAACAAACAAATTTTGTGTTGTGTCAAATTCTAGCAAAGATGCGGCCTTGCAGTACATAAGTGGGATAAAAGGATTCATGCAAAGCATTGTGGGCATATAGGGCAACATCAAAGTCAGCACACAGGATGCTCTCCATTTCGGTTGGCCTATGGCATTGATCCAGCTTCTTCCTATTGAGTTTGATATTCCCTTTGTGAGAGTTATGAAAAATGAAAGGATGGATGAAAGTGATTGATAAAAGAAAGGTTGGTACATCTTCATTTGCTAGAGGAAATGAGGGAAATAGCAAAGGATACAAGCCATAAGAAGAAAATGAAGCGAAGGAATACTTTGATCAAAAGATCTGGTGGTCTCCATTTCATGTGAATGACTTGGTTCTAGTATATGATTCCAGATACAAAAAAAGAAGACAAAGAAAATTTCTTCCAAACTGGATGGGGCCCTACAAAATAGCATCTGTGCATGAAAATGGTACGTGCACTGCACTAGAGGAATTAGATGGCACTCCCATTACAAAATGGGTCAACCATGAAAAGTTGAA
This sequence comes from Taxus wallichiana var. yunnanensis, assembly GCA_018340775.1. Taxonomy (NCBI): domain Eukaryota; kingdom Viridiplantae; phylum Streptophyta; class Pinopsida; order Cupressales; family Taxaceae; genus Taxus; species Taxus wallichiana. Next base: position 95,110,249 of record CM031236.1, read on the forward strand.
TATTTTCCAAGCACCGAGAATAAGTTTACTTCAAGAGACGGAGTAGAAGCTAGGAAGGGGAAGATGTCAACACTAAAATTTTCCTCCGTAATTTCTATTTCATTAATGTATGTATTAGGAATAGAATGTTGTTAAGTATAATTAGTAGTAGTGTCTGATAGAAGATAACGGCGCCGTCGATGCAGTGCCGCCAATAATGTGGAGTACAGTAGCAGTCAAAGTACAATAGGAATGTTGTAAAAGTAAATATTTGTCGTAAGTGGTCCAGTAATGTTAAAATGTCAAAGTTTGGGTAATTAGAGAAGTAGGGTCTACATGATTAGGAATTAGAAATATTATATTGGTAATAAGGACAAGGAGTGAGGTCATAAATATTTTGTGTATTTTATTTTTAAAAAGTCTAAAAATGTGGAACCCATGTAAAATGATAAGGTTTATCTTATCTTAAAAGATAAGCTTACATGTACGAGATAAGAGTTAAAGTATGGAATATGATTCGTCAGAGTGGATTTCTTATCCTATCTTAGAGATAATATGGATAAGCTGGAAGTTCTATAAATAGAGAGGCCACCCCCCTCATTTAGCATAGAAGGAAGTAGTGAGAAATATTGTAGGAAGTGTGCGAAGGAAGCCATCAGTTTAAAGGTGTGTTGAAGAAGCCATTAATAGGTGTAATTGTAAAGTTTCTCCCATAGTCTTGGTGAAAGGCAAGTGAAGTCAATAACACTTGAAGTACCTCATGGGTGAGATTGTAACAATTTCATGTTAATATTATAATTTACTTTGATATTTCATATTTGTCATCATTCCGTCTTATCATAGTCAATGGTATTCTTGTGTTATGTTGTTGTTTTGTTTCCAGATTACATCCACCAAACTAAAGGCTATGCATTAGTAAATAATCATAGCACGAGGAGTTCCCGGTGAAGAATTATCATAGTGTCGGATTGGTGATGACAGTACACGTGTTGATAGCATCTTCAATGCCCCTATACTCTGGAAGATGAAGAGACATCTCCATGTAAATATTTTGAGGTTAGTGTGGACCATGTCCACCTAATCCAGAACCTCTGTGTTGCCTCTACCTCCAGAACCACCGAACTAGAGCCACATACACCCCCGATCCTCCACCTATAGCCGAAGTGGTCAAGAATATGTACCACCCTATATTCCACTAGTAGTATTGTACTGAAATCCTACACTTTGCATGGTGATACTACTCCCAGAAGTGAGCCCCAAATTCTACGTGCTCAAATTATTTACAAATGATGCACCTGAAAAGGTACCTCCAAACAACAACAAAGCAAGTAAATTTACCCTACCATAGATGTATTTTCTATGTGACTTAATCATGCTTCCCTACTTCCCAAATTATCTTGTTGACTATTATATGTACTAGTAATTTGGAAAACCAAGTGCAAGGGCTAAGTTTCCAAGTAGATTCAATTATGTACATGCATCCCAGGTCATCTCTAGTGGTGTGCTTCTGTGTGAGGCCGAGGAGGGTTCCCTGTCATGCTTCCCCAAAATGGGGAGTTCTTGATTCTCTGGATCCATGCCTTCTACATGAGCTCTAAATCATGTACGAGCCATCTCTCTCCTCAACGTCATCTACTCTACAATGTCACGTTGCTTCTCTATCTCCCTCTCGTGCACCTCAATGTACTTAAGTCATCTTTATTCTCTCTTCCTTTCTTTTGTTGGGTCCACCATCTTTTGCCAAACCCGCTCCCCCCCTACGCATGGTGGGGTTTAGCTAGCCATCAACTTTTCCTCTAAATTTAGGGTTATCATCAATATCTTGATCGTCAGTGGAATGCCTTGCAAGTTCCCCTATGATACCATAAAAATTAGAACTCAACTACCTCTAGGAAAGAATAAGTGGAAATTGAGTATTCCAAGATATAGCTATTCAAAACACCATGGAACTAAGTATCCACAACGCATGTCCAAATCATATCAGCATCATACAAGGCTTGAAATTATTCCTATGTCTAGACAAGTGTGTGATACCTCCAATTCCACTTAGACACATAAACAACCAGCCACTCATACAGTTCTACTGGGAAAATAGCAAAGAAGCTCTCATACAGATAATCATACAGATTATTTTCCACCCACGCTTGTGTGTCAAACTCAGATCCAGTGTTGAACATCTATGTGTACTCTTATTCTAGATCTTTTATCTACTCCTCAACACTTGCTATGGTCAACCAATATGTCTTCATCGCTAACCATCCCGAAAACAAGCGAAAAAGAGGTCCTAGCAACAGAACCGGTGATGTAACCTAGAATTTACCACGAACAACCCAAGCACACTAGCACATCACCCAACCTGAGTTGAGCATTCACCTAAAGCACGCAAAGGTACCAAGCCCCTCCTAAGAGTTGCTTGTACAAAATGTTAATATGATGAATATGTAATGTATTCATATTCATAAATAGCATAAATATTCCACAGAGCATATTCCAAATCTAGATCTAAAAGAATCATGAATTAAGAGATAAACATAATGAAGTCAACCATGTAAGAGTTAGTTACAGTCATGTTTAACACCATTATTCACCCAATACACTTCGGTATATTAAACACAGTAAATACTGTGAAGCTTATTACAATAAGTATTATCATAATTTTATGCGTGCATCAGATCTGGAAGCATAAATCCACAATAGCTCATACACAGTGTCTCTTTTACTACAGATTAATACATATTTATAAGGGTGTGGACTTTCCTTTCACAGTTTACGCACTTACAAAAATAGGTCACATGCTGAAAATAGTCATGTGCCTTTACAATAACATGCACACATGCAAGTGCACTAATAATAGATCTCTTACAATTAACTAGAAGTAGTAATCATATTATTAACTCAAACTCATGCATGGCACTTAGTAGATGTTCTTCCCCAAATACCATTTGTGTGTCACTCAAGTCTCCATCATGTTGTGTGCTCCATACGCTATCTCCAAAAATATCTTGTGATCATGAAAATGGCTAAGTCTCGAATCAATCTGTCTTTTGCGCGTGTTTCCTTCCCTATCCTTTCATGCCTTCAAATATGCCTTGCTACCCTACGCGAATCTTCTGGGTGTCCTCTCCTTAGTGTCATATTATGTCTACTCAACAAGACATAAATTGAAACTACTCCCCTTAAGTAAACTATCTCAGCTCAAGTGACACCAATGCTCACTTGTGCAAGAATCATCAATTTTAGTGCAGTCTATCTCTACCAATTGCTTCATTAATTGTTGAGGGAAAATCATCACCTTTACTCTAGATTTTTTAATCATGGCTTTGTACACTGAAATTTTTCCAGCTTATCCGCACATGTATTACCTTGGCACAGGGTATGATTAATTGAAACCTTGTCAAAAACTTTTAAAATTTCCATGACATCACTAAGAACATTTCTTAAGGTCCAATTAATAGTGTTATTATTGTTAAGAGCATTAAAAATAATGAGGGAATCCCCCTCAATCTGGATATTTTTATCCCTCTATCCTTAGCCAAGTTGACACCCCATAGAAGAGCTCTAGCCTCTGCCATATTGTTAGTTTGTCTCCCTAACGGACCAACATAGGCATATAGCCAATCACCATCACTACTTCTAATGATCCCTCCCCCAGCCAAGACCCGGATTCCCTTTTGATGCACCATTGAAATTTAGCTTAACCACATTGTTCTTGCCTGGTCCATCTAGTGTGAATTCTTGGTCTTTTGATCTCCACCAGACTGAGGGCAAAACTTTTAAGAACTTCTTCCTCCCATCTTAGAAAGGTTTTTTTTTCCTTACCTTTAAACAATTGGTATTTTCTTTGATGGTCGTTATGACTCTACTTCAGAAATTTCTTGAGATTAGCTTTCTAGTCACGAAAGATACAGTCATTCCTAGCTTTCCATAAACCCCAAAAGAGATGTGGGAGGGAAATTTTCCAAGCCATCACCAAAATGGGGAACTTGAAGGGGCTCTCCCATTGTATGCAAAAATCCTCAATAGTCTTTGGCATGATCCATTGAAATTTGAACAGTTCCTGGATAGTCACAAAAACCTTTTGAGAGAAGGGGAAATGAAGGAGAAGATGATTGACATTTTCCTCCTCTTTCCTACAAAGTGAACATCTATTAGGGAGATTCATACCATGTTTCCTGAGATTATCCACCATAAGGATCTGTTTTGGACCACCAACCAATAGAAGATATTTACTTTAGGAGTAAGATCCTTCACCCAGAGTCTACCCCAATACTCTTTTTGAATAGAATCTTTAAAATTTAGTCTATAGGCTGATTTAACCGAATAATTCCCATATTCTTCCTCTTTCCATTTAATGGAATCTTCCTTGTTTTGTAAATTGGGTATGTAGAAATTCCTTAATTTGTTGTTGAGCTCCCAAAAAGGATGGAGGTCCCCATTATAATCCGGAGGGGGACAATGACCTCCCAATTGATGGCTCCCTCCTGAATCCAAAAGTCTCGTATCCAAATTTTTCCCCTATCTTCGTAGTGTTGTGCTACCATTTTCCAAGACTCCATGCTAGCTAGAGGATAATCTTCAAGCCAACTATCATTCCAGAAACTAATTCTATTACCTTTTCCAATCTCCCAGATTGAACCCTTGTTTAGTATGTCCTTAGAAGCCACAAAGGAATTCCTAGAATAAGGATCCTCTAGGAAAATCATTTTGGTTGAAAAAGGAGTCCAATCTACCTATATTCCACAAGTATTTCTTCTTGATGATGTCCACCCAAAGACCCTCTTCTCTAACAATCCTCCAACCAGCTTTAGCTATCAATGCCTCATTCATGAGATTGATGTTTTTTAATCCTAGGCCACCACATAATTTGGGTTTAGTAAATTTTTCCCAAGCCACAAGTGGAAACTTGAACTTATCCTCTGCTCCCGCCCATAGGAATCTTTTTGAATTTTTCCAAGGACCCAATGATTTTGGAAGGAAGCTTAAAGAGGGACATGACATAAATAGGAATTCCTTGAAGGGAACTTTGAAGTAATTGAATCTTACCTGCCTGAGAGAGAAGGATACCCTTCCAAGAAGACAATTTTTTGTTCACTCTCTCCAACAGGGTATTCTAGATAGATACATCAGGATTTTTTAGATAAGGGGCATTCCCAAATAAGAGTCAGGAAATTGCTTAATCGACACCCCAAAATGCGAGCTAATATGACTTGGATTGGATGCTCCACATTAATGAAAAAAATAGCACTTTTATGAAAATTAACCAATTGTCCCGAGACCAATTCATAGTCATTTAGAACAACCTTAAAGTTAGAGGCTTCTTGGATAGATGCTTTACCCAACAGGAAATTATCATCAACAAACTGATTAAGACAAAAAGTAGGAAGGCCATTAGATATTTTAATACCCTGAATACTATTGGAAGACAGATCTTGTTGAAAAATCCTACTTAAAGACTCAGCCATAATAACATAAAGAAAGGGTGAGAGAGGGTCTCCTTGTCTCAAACCTTGGCCCACTTGGAAGAAACCTTCTAGTTTTCCATTCACCAAAATTGAAAAGCTAGTTGTGGAGATACAGGTCATGATCATGTTAACAAAGGAGATATTGAATCCCACCTTGATCAAAATGGCCTGAAGGAAGGACCAAGAAATCCTATCATATGCTTTATGCATATCCAACTTGACAAACATAGTAGATCTTCCTGATTTTTCAATAGAATGAATAGCTTCTTGGATCACAATGATACTATCCGTAATTTTCCTTCTCGAACAAAAGCTCCTTGATTAGCCGAGATAAAATTGGCCAAAACATTTCTGATCTTGTTAGCAATGATTTTGGTAATCAGTTTATAATTGGTATTACATAGACTTATTGGTCTAAAGTCCTTAACTTCTTTGGCACCGAATACTTTAGGAATGAGGACCAAGAAAGTGTTATTCATTTGTCTTAGGAGGTGGCCATTGTTGAAGAAGTCTTGAACCATCTCAATAACCTCTTGCTTGATCACCTCCCAGAATTTTTGAAAGAAAAAGTAGGGAAACCATCAGGACCGGGAGATTTATCTAGTTCCATTTCAAAGACAACAAATCAAATTTCCTCCTCTCGTGGGTATCTTTAAGAGATCTCTATTTTTCAAGAGGGGAAATCACATTCTGAAAAATATCAAGAACTTTATTTTGAGCATTCTCCTCCACAGCCTGCCCCACATGGAAGAGATCCTTGAAGTAATTTATTATTATATCATTGATTTCCTTACTCTCTGAATAGATCACCCCATTCTCTCTTGATTTCATTAATCTTTAGGAGGTTGGCTTTTGAAGTAGTTGTGAAGTGGAAAAATTTAGTATTCCTATCACCCTCCTTGAGCCATTTCACCCTTGATTTTTTTCTCCAGTAAACCTCTTCCTTAGCCAAAATATCATGATATTCAATCAACAGTTTATGTTCTTGATCTTTGAGAATAGGGTTAAGGCCATCATCCTCCATTAGTTCCTCAATAGTTCTTAAATCCTCAACAATTTTTCTTTTTCTTAGAAAATATTCCCAAAGGTTTCCTTATTCCATCTTTTGAGATTACTTTTAACATTCTTCAGTTTAAAACTCAATCTAAAACTAGCCACACCATGAACTTGGATACCCCACCATTCCTGAATTCTATTGAAAATATCTAGATGATCCAACCACATCTTTTCAAACCTGAAAGGTCTTGCTTTCTTGGGATGATTCATCCCCAAATTTAGGAGTAAAGGATTATGATCCGAACCTGATTCTAGGGAGGGTTTTTAGAGAATAAATTTGATTGATCATGCACAAATGGCTAACCAAAAATCTATCCAGTCTAATCTGAATGAGCTCAGACCCCATCCTTCTATTCACCCAAGTATATTTTGGACCCTCCAACTCCAAGTCAAACAAATCATTTCTGGCTAAAAATTTAGCTAAATATTCCATGCTATCAAAATAAGAAATGAAGCCACCCTTCTTCTCTCTAGGGGAGAAGGGGGTGTTGAAATCCCCACCAATGATCCAATATTTTTCCTTGAAAATTTTTCTGAATTTAGACATATCCTCCCATAATTTCCTTCTTTCACAAGTCTTATTCGGGGCATATATATTTGATACATACCAAGTTTTATTTGACTCAATCTCAGTAAAACTTATAACCACATGCCTGGGGAAGTGAGATTCCACATAGTAACTATACCTCCCAAGGCTCCAGAGGAGCTACTTCCATCCCAACAACCTTCTTTCCAAATAATCCTACTCACCTCTTTAAATCTATCCATGCTCATTTTAGTTTCTTGAAGCATTAAAATATCAGGTTTATTTCTGATTCTAAGGTCCTTAGCTATTATATGTTTACTGGGGTTGTTCAAACCCCTAATATTCCATGAAAGAAGAATCATTTATACTTTCTTATTGTGGGAAAAATCCTTCCCCAAAGTGCTTTGTATTCCAATATCCACCTCCTTCCTAGCATTGTTTTCCCTTAATTCCTTATTACTTTTCCTACCCCTTGTAGCTAAATATTTTCCTACATCTACTCTAGAATTGCTTGAGTTAACTGGTTTAGATTTACTTACTAGTGTTTTGGGAGATGTAGCATTTTCATACATGTCTGAAACATAATCCATTAAAATCCCAAAAACATTTGAGGTAGTAATGGCATCATCTTGTCTTTGACCAAATGAACTCTGACCTATTGACGAAACCTCGTCCAACGAGGGTCCACAAGCAACTTGCAAAGCATATTTTCCTTCTGATTCCTAGACATACACATCCTCTATTTCTAGAACCACCTCTTCCAAGACAAGATCCTCATTTTATTTGTCTTTTTCTTTGTCTTGATATTTTGTGACAAACAATCCCTTGACTGGGGTTTTATCCTTAGGCAGGCAATCTGAGGACTGACTTCTTTTGGTATATCCCTGATTTTTGGCTTCTCATTAATCACCACCCTACCATTTTTCCCAATCTGCCTCCATTCTAAATTCTCCTTATTATTTATTGGCATCTGAGTTTTGATGTTTGATTCATTATTTTTCTTAGATTGAGGGCATCTTCTGAAGTCATGGCCCACCAGCTTGCATTTACTACAAGCAAAAGGGGATGGTTCATAATCAAATATTTGCACCCAAACTCCCTCTATGGTCATCAGTTTGATATTACTTTCCAAACTAGCATCTTGGCACATGTTGACATAGAATCTGGCATGAGTAAGCCTTGTCTTAGCTTTTGTGACTGGATCCAGAGCTATAGGGGAGCCCAAGCTCTTCGCAATACCTATAAGGACCTCTCGATTCCCAAAACTCAAGGGGAAATCCTGGGAGATTAACCTAGATCGAAACTTAGAAATAATTTTCTCAAAAGGGTTAAAATTCGGTTCCCATTTCTGGACTACCACATGTGATTTTCCAAGAAACCACGGCCCTTCTACCAAAATTTTAGCCACATGTTCTTTATTGGGTAGAGTGACTAGGAAGAAACCATTCACATAGGTCGAGACCTCAATGGCTCCATTCAAAGCCCATCTCCTCTTGGCCTAACCTCTGAAATAGTCAATGTTGGGTCTAGTACCCAGACATTTCACAAACAAGTCTCCTTCCATCGTAGATTTAGCTCTAGCCAAGAGAATCTCAGGGATTTTAAGAGATAAATTACCTTTCTCTTTGGAAGGCTCCAATCCATCCAAAATATTTTTGTCCAGTCTTTTGTCAACCAGTCACTTAGCCCACGTGGTCTCCACCGCAGACTCATCCTTATTGTCCTTTCTCAAAATAGTCACATGATCTTGCTCTAGATTTAGCACATTCTCCTACTCCATCTGATCCGCTAAAAGTTCTTTCTCATTTCCCTTATTCAAAATCGCTTGTTCTCCATCCCGTTCATTCAAAGTTAAAAGGGTTTTGGTAAACCATGGTGAGATTCGAACCAGAGACATAGCACCAAGATCATAAGCCTAACACTACACCTCACAACAAGCCTTCATCACCGACTTGGTTATCCTCCACCCTTCCTTGTCACCTTTTTTAGCTTATGGTGTATACTTTGATTTTTGAATTGTTAAGCATAAAAGGTGGAGGTTTTGTAATGGTTGGCCCATAGTGGGTGTATTAAATGAGTACATGGGAATTAGTTACACCAAATTAATGGCCTCGATCTAGGAAATAAATTAGAGTTTTGAGTCTTTTTAATTTGCGGAGGAAGTTTGGTTTTGGTGTTATGTTGAGTTGTTGTCTGCATAGTTGTTCATTTTAGACTTCACCATTTCAAGTGAGCATGTGGCAAGGCTTCAGAGGTATGTTGCTCTTAAAAAATCTAAGAGAAGTTACTCCATATGGTTCATTTGTTGTTTGTCTTACATGTATTTTTGGATTCTGTGAGTTCATAGCATTTGATAAAGCTAATATAGTGAAACCATTAAAATAATTTTTTACAATTTTCTATCATTTTCATTACCCACTGCAAAAAGCTTACATTTTTACAAATAATGAATTTGGTAAAGTTTGTTTGATAAATAAATGATTTTCGGGCTATGAAGTTGGAATCTAGTCACATATAGCCAATTTTACAATCGATTCGAGCTCTAACTTGTTAAATAAAATGAGAAAGAAGCATATGAATTTTCATTCCAATATTTTTCATTGAATCTCTTGGTTTTACTTGAGTTTGGTAAATATTCTTGGGTGGCTTTGAAGTTACTCTTGGAAAGGCCGTGTTTTATGCATGTGTATGTCATTTTATTGAAATGTGAACTTGTAGACTGTGATGCCCACTTAGACACACATAGGGATAACACAAAAAATAAACAGGATAACTTTTTTTACTAGCTTGACACATAACACGACACAACATGTCATCACCCAAGGTTACAACTAACTCCATGAACAACTTGACATAAGGATGACCACAAGGGTAACATGGAAACGTTCACACCCATCAAGGACAATTCACTCTTCTCTTTGACAAGACACCACAAAATACCAACCACAATACATAGTTACAGCTCAGGACGTCCCACTGTGAAAATCTTCTTAAGGTTATTTATTCACTAACGGTCTTCCAAGACTTGACTTTGGGATCTAGAAGGTTCATGTTATGTTTCTTACAATTCTTCTTATAGGGTTGGGTTTCTTTTCTTTTATACTATTAAGGTCTATCCTAGGATCATCTCTAATATGACAATTACTTGTTTAATTCATTTACAAAACCAAGAGGTAATCGATTCCACCAAGCTCTCTATCCGAACCCAAACTACTGAGACTTGTTTCATACTTCCTTTGCATAAGGAAGCAACATAAGTTCAAAAGAGGTGGAGTATTATTTAGGTTCAGAACCATAAACTTATTTGTTCAAGGATTAACATATTATCATAACTTAGAAAAGGATTACGAGGTACTATGGTAACAGTTAGAGAGAGAAGATCAATTTATTTCATTATGATCTATTTAGTTATTAACCGGACTTTTATTGGGACTTAAGAGTTCAATTGGATTGTATAACAACTTCACATAGCATTTTCTTGATTAGGTTCAACAAAGGAAACACAAGTCTTAATGTGGCACAATACTGAGAATAAAGTTTAATCCGTAGCTTAAGGTTAGCAATGGTAGATTCTTTTATACTAGTAGAAAACTCCTTTCTTCTCAATTGGAAATTCTTAAAATTATTCAATAAGAAACACAACTCCATAATTGTTTTATTTATTTAATCAACTTATGAATTCATTTTCTGTTCTTTTATTCTTTGATTAACTTTTTGAAAGAGGATTGCCACCTACTAACATGTACATAGAACTCCACTGATGCCAAGACCATGGGGAGTTATTAAAGCATGAAAGTCTTATGACTCGAAAGTAGAAGCTGCCATAGAAAATCGAGAGAGAAGAACATGGTTATAACCTTTCTATACAACATGGCATACCACCTAAAGGTGATCACAAGATACAATAGGACTTGGCTGAGAATAATAAGGTGCCAAACATGATCAAACCATGCAACCAAAATAGTTCATGACTGATAAATAATATTACCAAAAGAATGCTCATGACAGGGTGAAGATTGAAATATTATTTCCCACAGATAATTACAGTCTTACTTCAACATGACAAAGCAACTTTATAACACAATAACCGAACATCCAAGGCAAGAGACCCTCCAAAATCCTTTACAAACACCATTATAAGATTACAACACATTTGACATTTGAACAAGAAACTTCATAAATAAACCTGATGAGACCTTTACAACTCTTTCCTTTTATCTACTCACATAATCCATCTGCACAAGTATTAACTTGAGTCAGTTCACGAGAACTGAGCATGTTAAGGCTACACATTGCAATAGTAAGATAACATTTAACAATATCATGAAAGGAATGTTCTAATTCAAGAATGGATCAAAGCACAACCCACTAATCAAAATTTCTTCACACAAGAAAGAGATTTATACCAACCAACAAGGAGGAAGCCAAAAATACTAGTAAGAACAATATCTCATTAATCAAGGCAAGACCCTATGGGTTAGGAACAAGGAGGTCAAGAGTATTGAGATTTCAGTCATGTAATCCTGTGGATTACGTGATTGAAATCCAATACTCAATCCATCCATCTAAAAGGGGTCCAAGAGAAGACCAAGCATACTAGTTACGATCATAGGCGCGAAACAAAAAAAAGTTATTCAATCCCTCCGGGAGGGAGGTTTCATACTAATATGGGTTTGATGCCCTAAAACAAAACCCACTATAGTTTCAGTTTTAACCAAGGAGTTTACCACTACCTCCTTACAGGATCTCTTAAAAGTAGTACTTGTTAACAAATCAAATCCACTTTTCAAAAGCAAACAAAAGAGACACAAAAAGGCCATTATTCTACCAAAAACCTCATCCTAATCATCAACTTCTCTAAATAATATAAAGGGTAACCCCAAAAGTCGTTAATAATTTTTAAAATTTTCTGATAATATCAATAAATATTTGGAAACTGATTGCCTTAACGAAGCCACAAAACGGGACTTTTAGTAACCAAGTTTGAAATATAAGATATTCGAGTTTGAAAAACAAAAGGGTTCGATACACTATAGGTAATACACCATCGATGCCCCAAACTCAAAAGACCTTACCACGAGTTGCAACCACAAAAACAAATAACACATAACCATCTGGGGTGGTTACCTGGTATAATCATGATTGAAAACTCCAAGAGCTTTGAGTCAACGGTGAAGTGAATAAAATATTAACAATCCACATGGCCCCTCGAAAAAGGCAAACATTTACTAGATACTTGATACCATTAGCCACGAGGGCAAGGAGATTTGAAACATTAGATTGAACGATATATTCCCAGCTGAATTTAGAAGTAAGAAACCTTAATATACATAGTACTAAATCTCATGGTTCTCCCATTTCTTCCAAACTACAGAGAGCTGCTCTTTGTTCTAATACGTTTCAAGGCACAAAAAGGAAAACTCTCGAAACACATTTGCACAGAAACCCTGAGTTTTCCTTTTATTCTATTGTTATAGAGAATGATATTCCATACTAAAGGCATTATAGATGTTCATCATTATTAAGGTAAATCTATGTTTCCTCAATACAAAACAAAACAAAACAATTTGAGAACAAGGGTATCGACTCGTTATCCTGAGATGGGTAAGCATACTACCCACCCAAAACAATCTCCTAGAGATAACTTCTTAAACCCATATGGTAACTACATACAATGATATATGTGTATATATACACATTTTTGAACTCGTAGGACACTCCCCTAACTTCCCTTACAGACAAACAAAATTGCAGGTTTGTATCGAGTAACAGATATAAAGGGATGCCTTTACTCACATCCAAGTAACTGGATGAAGGAAGTCGAATAAGATAATTGATTCCCATTAAGACCATAGGGGTTTGAGGTAAAAAAAAAAATTATAAAGTCTTATTACAACAAAACGACCTGTAAAAGTAAAACAATAAAACTCAAATACCGCATTTTCAAGAAAACAAAACCAGAGATACACCCATTACTTTGACAAGTGATTTCTTTGTAAAAGGATGTGTTCCTTTGATTGAGAAGTCATGCTTGATATGTCTTGTATCTTCTTCTTTTGAGAGATCTTTGCAGTTGAGTCGGAATAGATTGGACTCTTTTATTTATTTCATTTTGCATCTGAGTTTAATCTGACCTCGGAATGAATTATGGAGTTATCCATCTATAAGACCTAGCCTTGGATCAGTGGAATTGATCCAAGTGGTGCTTTAAGTTTATTCGTGATGAATTAAAATTACAGACCTTAAGCAGGTTGCAAGGTCTGGATGCATTGAATAAGCTAGTCCGGAGTATAACTCAGGCTGATCATGTTAAATGAATTGGTTCCCGATATCGTAATATATCTGGAAGGTCTTGATTTCAGACCAGGTAATAATTCTATTACATATAATTCTATAGCCTAATGGCAGTACAGGAGTGAACCCTGTTCGAGAATGTATGTTGTAGGTTCTTTTTCTGAGCATATGAAATGTTAGACCTAACTGGAATTATTAATGTTAGTAACCTAAAACTAAACTTAACCTAGGGGTTAGATTAGTGTTAATCTAACCTAGACCTAGGCTAAGAGCTAATGCTCTAAGTTAGTATCTATGTTCTAAGAGGTTAGCCTAGGTGTTATCCTAAATCCTAACCTAAGTTACTAACCTAACTATTGAGCAAGGATTAAAGGGGACCTATGGAGGGGTGCGAACCATGGGTGGTAGTTTCTATGTTATTAAATGCGTGGATAAGCTTGAGAGACAGGTAATTTGGTGGAGGTTTTAAAACGGCTAACTAGAGCCGACGTGGCAGGTCGCCAAAGTTGGAAATGGTCTTTGAATTTCATTTGTCTATCGCCAACTATGGCGGTCGGTGGCAGTGGAGTTTGAGCGGGAAACTGGGAATTAATGCAATCAATGAACTCGGTAGTCGAGCTCGGATTTCACGGGAAGGCAGGCAAAATGGAAAGTTAATGGTTTGTTTAGTTTTGCATGCGCTCCGGTTTTCCTTCTGTCTATTCACTGGTTCTTCGCACCAGTCTTCTTGGTGTTGCATGGCAAGTATGAGCGTAACTAGCTCTTTCCTCTGGCAAGGAAAATATATAAGTCATGGAAATAGAAAATTTTTGTTGGTGGCTCTAACTTGGAAAAGGAAGAGAAGGATCGAGCTCTTTCAGTGGTCTGCTTCGGAATTTTGAGCAAATATCCAGGCATGTTAGGCCCTAACCTTTAAAAATCTTGTTGTCTTTCAAGTGATTTCATTAGAACAACTCTGTTCAGATGATTTTTGGAATTGGTTGGTTTCTATGGTAGTCTTGTGTGATTTTTGGCACTGTATCTTCATGCTGGTTCGGTTTTTCAATTTAACCCTTGATGGGTGTTTATTGTATTTCGAATTGTTGCTATATTTCCTTGTGTTTTGCATTCCGGCTTTAAGTTTGTGAAATATATGAAATGAATGTATGCTAGGCCTGCTCTGTGAGAACCCATGAATTGTTCTCGTGATGGGTACAGGCTACTGTGATGCTTGTTGATTTATACTCGTAGTCGATGCTTGTTGTTGATGCTTGTCGTCGATGCTTGTTGTTGATACTCGTCGGAAGGGATACTGCTGGACATTTGTTTGATTGTTCAGTTTAATTGAACTTTTTGTAAGCTCTGTCGTGGTTATTATTGGTGGTGGTTATTGATTCTTGTTGGGTTTCGTTTGAAATTTAAAGTTATTTGTGAATAGATAACTTGTTGTGTTACAGTATTTCATTGTAACCTTGTTGAAGTTGTTTTTCCCTTGCGTTGAGGTTATGGGATTCAACCCGTTGATAGCATGTATATATATATATATATATATATATATATATATATATGATTATTGTATTTGAAACGACTCTGTAGAGTCCATTGAATGATTCGTGTACTATGGACCACTGTGGAAGCTATATATACTTGAATATTGGTAATTTGATTTGACAGAGTCTGGAAGGAGTAACAGGTAATGCGACTTCTGTTATTTTGTAATGAATACCTTCGTTTTACAAGGAATTGTGGTTCAGACTCAGTTGGGTACTTATTATGTTTCCACTATGTAAGCTTGAGCGAATATTGTTATACGGGCTCAGTTGGATTCCTTGTTACAAAATCGTAATTTAGCTTTTGTATAAGCCTGATTTTGAATGCTTACCATTGTTGGCACGGATGGAATCATTAACTATTATTTATCTTGTATACTGTTGTTTAGACTCAGTTGAATTCTTGATAAATAAACAGTGTAATTGCCTCAAATTAAGCCTGTTTGGTTTACTTTGTTGTTTTCAACACTGTTGGGTTCCTTGAGTATAGAAAGATATCTTGTATATAAACACGTAAAAGCTTAATCGTGAATCTTGTTATACGGATTTAGTTTTAAATCCTTGATAGGTAATCGAGTGTCACTTACTATACGTATAAGCACGATTATGAACATGTAATGTTTTTGGCTTTGTTGGATTTCGTTAAATAGCTTGACATCATGTCTTTCGGCTTTTTGTTTAGTAGGTCGTGAATACCATACTTTCAACTCTGGATGCATTCAGAAGTGACTACAATATGTTATGTTTTCTTTCTGATTAAATTCCGATTAGATGTGGTTGTGCATGTTGCGTGGATTTCGTTTAAAAATCTCTCTGCATAGACATAGGGTAATGTCATTGCTTTAATGATTTTGAGTCTCTTGTTGACTGCGATAACAGAGAAGATCTTTTGATTTCGACTTTGGATCTAAAGGCCTTACAGTGTTTAGTAAGGACTAGAATGGGTTGTAGGTTGATGTAAGGGATTGTTGGCGTGTTACGTCTTCTATGGCAGGTATATCTACTCTTGAGTATGATTGAACTTATGAGTTGTTGACTGCACCTCAACAGTACTAGCAAAGTGAACATCTTCTTATGCTGTCGCTTCTTGTGGGAGGTCATACAGAGTCTGTTTGGTAGTTACTCTCCACTGTTTGGCATGAGAGCTACTGTACTTTAGTTTTTTTATATTGTAAACTTAAACGGAACAATGGTGCTTTTGGTGGTCTAGTCTGTTTTATTCGCATGTGTTTAAGGTGAATGCCTTGCTCTTGGAAAGGCGGTACAGTCATGAGCTAGTTCTGAGGGAAATATGTATAATTCGTGTATTCCTCTTCTGTTGCAAATTGTAAGTTGATATAAATGTTTATCTAACTTCTGAAATTGTTTTTATATAATGATGGAATCATGTTTTGATATGATTTTCCTCTTCTTATGTTGAATGTAATGATCAGTATGATGTTTGTTCATCTTGGGAATTACAATGGATAGTTGTTTGGACACTTTCGTCCTTCTTGATCCCTAATATTTTGATGAAATATTTGAGACGTATCTAGGACTATTCTGTAACGAAAATTTGTATTTACACGTTATAGACATGTTGAATTACTAAAGTATAGTCTGAATTATGTTTACTTGTTTGGTGAATTGATCTCATTTAAACAGGGTGTTTAATGAAAACAATTGATGGATTGCAATTGTTTTAAGAGTTAGTGCTTATCATGCTCAGTTCATCGAACTGACCCATGTTGACTATTTTTGCAGATGGTTGCCGTAAGTGGTAAAAGCATGCAGATCTGATAGGATGATCAGATTGTTTAGATTTGATTTTAAGTAGAATTACAGTTTGATTCTCTAAATGTACTATATGGGGAAAGATGTTCTTTTTCCGTTGAGCATTGTATCAAGTATGTTGAATGCATAAAATGTATTTGATTAATTCTGAAAGGAATAGAAATAAGTATTTGCTACTTATGTGTTGTATTCTTATTTTGATAGTTGACCTTCTTCGGTTTATATACCGGAGGGGCATTGTTATCATTGTATAATTTGGAGACTTTTGTGATTGTCAATGAAAGCTTACAAGAATATGTGATTGAATTCTTATGAGTGTTTAGCAGTTCTTGTATGTTCTATCGAAGGCTAAATTGAAATTTAGATCACTGTCTTTTTGGAAGATAGGGTTAAAATATACCTAAGCAGAACGCTAAACAAGCTGAATTAAATTATTAATCCCTAGTCCTGATTATGACAGGACAACATTTAATTGGATTCTTAATCATTTATATCTTGATACTAATAAGTATGATATAAATTCAGTTATGAGAACTGATATAAACCTAATGGGGTTCAGATGGCAATCTCATGTGAAGTTTATGAGATATTGTCCAATTCCGTTGTTTTAGAATTATGTATATTCTATGAACTCCTTGATGAGACCTTGGCCTTAATAACTCCTCTGTGTAATGGGTTTTATTGAGAAAGGTCATCCTAAGATGAGGAATCCAGGGATCGGGAAAGGCTAACCTTAGGGGAACGTCTTTAATGTAATTTAAACTTAGTGTGCGTAACACTTATTAATAAGTAGATCTTTTCGAGGTGGATTTAAAGGTTGACGGCACAAGTCAACTGCGGGGTTGTACCTCCGAGAAGATTAGGATCTTCTCGAAGTTACAACAATGCAGGTGACTTATGACGACACCCTTTGCATTGATCGCTAAGATTTACATCTTGATCTCGAACGAGTTACTCAGGGACCGATTAGGAATGTGGTCACGTTATAAGGCTGCCTAGGAGATTCGGGGTATCTTGACACACTGGTTTAACTAGGGTTGAACCAGTATGTCATCGTATCCCTAGTCCTCGTGGGCATCCATATAACGTTATCACCTTACTAATCCATTTCCGAGTGAATAAGTTGGGATAGGAGGGACTGACTGAAGTCGGTATAAGACATTCTACATAACATAAGAATGGGGTGAGGGACGTATTCCAGATTGATGAGTATGCCGTTAAGGAATACGAGACATAAGTAGTATGTTTCAAATCTTTGGCCAAAGTATCGCAAGCTGCTGATTGCGTTGTCCTAAATCACCTAGTCTAAGGAATGAGATGCCGATGAATAATAGTAACAATTATTCAGATAGGTTCCTTGGACAGAGCATTCTGATTCCCAGAATAGGGAAGAGAACCGCAAGAGTGGGGTGTTAAATAAAAATGCCAACTCTTATCACTCATGAATAGATCGGTAGATTACCGAGTCATGGAATGAATAGATCGGAGGTACTCCGAGTCATTACAGTTGCATATGGTTATCTGTTATAAGAATGGTTATTTGATTTGTGAGTTCTAAATTATGTATTTAGAACCAGGAAGCATTTATCAAAAAAAAAAAAAAAAATTGACTTGTTCTAATGTGTAAAATGAGGATGTTACATCTTGGTATCAGAGCTGAAGGTTGCAGCTCTTGGGCCTATTGTGTCCATAATCTGATGAGAACCTGAATTTTCTTGTAACAGAAAATGGTTAGAACAAGGGGAAACGTTGCGAATAATGCTCCACCTGAAGGAGGGGCGGCAACAACCCAGAAACTTGATGAGATCCTTGCTGCCCTGTTGGACACAAGAGATCGCTTAGCTTTGTACTTGCAAGCAGGTGATGGGAAATGAGGAGGATGAAGAAGTGGTGGTAAACAATCAGCCACCTCCGAGGACAACCCCGATATGGGTGTTGATGTTAATCTTTGGGAATGCACTGTCAACCGAGAAAACAAAAAGGCAGATTAGCGTGAGAACTCACTAATGATATAAAAGGATAAGTCCACCTAAGTATGATGGCACCACATTAGGAGATGGAGGTGAGAACTGGCTCTCGTGAAATGGAGAAGTACTTTGCAATAAGGAACTTCTCAGAGGAAACCAAAGCTATTTGGGGAGCCTATCAGCTTTCCCACGAAGCATCTTCGTGGTGGGATAGCCGTAAAGCTGAACTAAACATTGATGAGACCAATATTACTTGGGATCAATTTAAAGGCTATTTTAGGCAACGTTGGCTGCCACAACTTTTCTATGATCAGAAAATGACAGAATTTCAGAACTTAGCTCAAGGGAAGCTAACGGTAACTGAATACTAGGAGCGGTTTACAAAACTCCTCAAGTATGTACAAAGATATCAAACCGACGAGAAGTTAGAATACGGAAATTCATCATGGGATTGAATCCCGTGATAGGGGAAGGTCGATGTTCAGGTCCAACCACTATGGAAGGAGTTGTTGAAAAGGCCATAAGGCAAGAACAGAAATTAAAGGCTATTTCTGCTCATAAAGAGGAGAGGAAGTGCGGAAGAAGGCGCAAACCCTTCTTCAACCTCTCTTGCACCAAAAAGGACCATGGAAAAAGTTTGGAAACAAGAGTAAGTTTCAGGAGATAATGATAAGAAAGCGGTAGTAAATAAGCTGCTTTGAAATGTAAGGGATAATTTTGCTAAAAATTATAACAATGGGCAGAAGCCCTATGGAGGACAACGTGACAATTACAAAACTGGAGGCAATTTTGAGCCTAAAAAGGGACCTGTAGGAGGCTGCTACAATTGTGGCAAAGATCACTACGCAAATCAGTGCCCTTTGAAGAAGGATGATCGTAATCAGTGAGCATAAGATACATCTTTGCGTGTAGAGACAAGCAATTTGAAAAGCAAGTGACACCTATAGAAGTTCCGGGTAAGTTATTTGGCATACCTGTCACTATTCTTTTTGATACGGGACTACTGAATGTTTTATTTCTAATAAACTTGCTTCTAAACTTAAAAGAAAAGCTGGAAAAATGGATAAATCTTGGACTGTACAGTATGGTAATAACTCTGTTCATACAGTGAGTATGTGTCTTTTTGGGGCAGTCCTTGACTTACCTAACTTTTCCACGGAAGTTGACCTCTATGTTACACCCTTAGGATCATATGACATTGTCATCGGTGTCAATTGGTTAGCTGACCATAAAGCAAAAGTAGACTGCTATGAAAAGAACATAAAATGTTTAGATGATCAGCTGGAAACAACAGAGATTCAAGGTGTGAAATGGGAAATTTCAGTTAGAAAACTGTCAGCTATGCAGCTTAAAAAGGCTAAGAATAAAGGATGTACCCTTTATGCAGTAAAGATATCTGAATTTTCAGAAGAAGATGGTGATAACATGAAGCAATTTCCTCTGTTACAAAGTTTCAGGGATGTTTTTCCTGAAGAATTACCAGGGTTACCACCCAAGAGAGAATTTGACTTCACCATCGAAATCAAACCGGGAACAGAACCTATTTCCAAAGCACCTTATCGGATGACTACTACGAGAGTTAGTTGAGCTTAAGGCACAGTTGCAAGAACTTTTGTCTAAAGGTTTGATTAGACCAAGTGTTTCACCTTGGGGTGCGCCTGTAATATTTGTGAAAAAGAAGGATGGAACACTTAGGCTGTGTATTGATTATCGGATGTTGAACAAAGCAACAATCAAGAACAGATATCCACTTCCTAGGATCGACGATCTATTTGATCAGATGCGTGGAGCAGCGGTTTATTCTAAGATAGATCTTTGATCTGGCTATCATCAGTTAAGGATTAGAGAAGAAGATATTCATAAAACAACTTTCCGAACAAGGTACGGACATTATGAATTCACGGTTCTACCCTTTGGATTAACTAATGCACCGCAACCTTTATGAACTTAATGAACAATATTTTTCAAGAATATCTGGACAAGTTTGTACTTGTATTCTTGGATGATATTCTCATTTATTCTAAAAGCGTTGAGGAGCACAATGAGCATTTGAAGATAGTTTTGGGAATTTAGAAAAAGAAAGTTGTATGGTAAGTTATCCAAATGTTCTTTCTTTGATTCAGAAGTTCACTATTTGGGTCATGTTATAAGTAAAGAAGGAATTGTTGTAGATCCTTCAAAAATAGTGGCAATAACTGAGTGGCCTGCACCAAAGAATGTGCATGAAGTAAGAAGCTTCATGGGTCTTGCTGGTTACTATAGAAAATTTGTAAAGGATTTTTCTAAAGTAGCTGCACCAATAACTTCATTGCAAAAGAAGGATAAGAAATTCATATGGAATGACAAGTGCGAAGCGGCTTTCAAAAGTCTGAAAGACCAGTTGACTTCTGCACCTATATTAGTTGTACCAGACCCTAATGGGAGTTTTACAGTTGTAACGGATGCTTCTGGGGAAGGCCTTGGAGGTGTTTTGCTACAAAATGATCAAGTCATTGCATATGAAAGTAGAAAACTCAAGTTACATGAGCTGAATTATGCCCCTCATGATTTGGAACTTGCTGCCATTGTTCATGCACTTCAAGTCTGGAGACACTACTTACTTGGGAAACCTTTTGAGTTGAAAACTGATCACTTAGGACTGAAATATATTTTCACTCAGCCTAATCTTAATGCCAGACAGAGAAGGTGGTTAGAATTTTTATCACAATATGATTTTGATATTAGCTATATCAAAGGGAAGGAGAATAGAGTAGTTGATGCTCTAAGTCGTAGGAGGCACATTTCTGCTCTTATAACATTAAGAACTCAGTTCAAGGAGGAGGTAAAGAGTGCCTCAGAATCTGATAATTACTTTCAGCAAGTAAAAGCAGCGCTTGCTGCAGAACCTAATGATGAAAGGTATAAAGGTTTTCATTTTGATAATGAAGGAATCTTGCGTTATGAAAACAGGGTATATGTACCTATGTTGAACGACTTGAGAAAGAAGTTGTTAGTTGAATTTCATAATTCACCTTTCTCTGGACACCGGGTATCACAAAGATGCTTGCTGATTTGAAACAACAATACTTTAAGGTATGAAAAAGGATGTCATAAATTTTGTGACCCATTGTTTGGAGTGTCGGCGGGTTAAGGCGAGAACATATGCACCACCTATTTGGACTGTTATATCCTCATAGCATACCCATGAGTACAAATGGCAAGTAATAACCATGGATTTTGTACAAGGATTACCCATGTCGAGGAATAAACATGATGTTATCTGGTAGTTGTAGATAAACCGACTAAGGTAGCTCATTTCATTTGGAAATCTAAAGGATGATTCACCGGTCTTTGGCCAAAAGATTCGTACATGAAATTTTCAGATTGCATGGTGTACCAGAATTGATTATATCGACACGGGGATCCTAGAAGAATGACGTCAAGGTTTTGGCAAAGCGCTTAATGCAGCTCTTGGAACACGAAACTAAACTTCAGTTCTGCATATCATCTGGAAACGGATGGACAAACTGAGAGGGTAAATCAAGTGTTGGAGGACATGTTGCGAATGTATTGCATGGATCAACAGTATAAATGGGAAGAGTATCTTCCATTAGTTGAGTTCGCATACAACAACACTTATCATTCATCTCTCAAAATGGCACCATTTGAAGCACTTTATGGAAGAAAGTGCAGAACTCCTGTTAGTTGGGATAGTGTTGAGGATAGAGTGGTAATTGGACCAGAGATTCTCACAGAAATGGAACAACAAGTTAAGCTGATTCGTGAACGATTAAAGGAAGCAGCGGATAGGCAGAAGAGCTATGCTGACCTTAAGCGGGTTGATAGAAGGTTTGAGCTTGGTGAGAAGGTTTTTCTTCGTGTTAAACCCAGAAAGAGTTCTATAACTTTTGGCAAGGCTGCCAAGTTGTCACCTCGATTCGTGGGACCTTTCGAAATTGTCGAAATAATCAATCCTGTAGCTTATCGTTTAGCATTACCACCTGCTTTATCTCGCATGCATGATGTTTTCCATATTTCTTTGCTTAAGAAATACGTTTCAGATCTATCACATGTTTTAAATTGGAATTCCTTGCAGGTCAAGACCCGGGAATAATCGTGGTTA
Source organism: Taxus wallichiana var. yunnanensis (assembly GCA_018340775.1). Lineage (NCBI taxonomy): Eukaryota > Viridiplantae > Streptophyta > Pinopsida > Cupressales > Taxaceae > Taxus > Taxus wallichiana. The sequence goes on from CM031236.1 coordinate 95,132,937, forward strand.
AACCCACACGAGTCTTGGAAACTCACTTGATTGCATTTAAGAAATCGTGAAATACAGCAATGTAAGGTCCAGTGGGACCAGTTTAACGAAGAAAGTGCAACTTGGGAAAATATGGAAGAGATGAAAATTGCTTTTCCTTCTCTTTTTCAACAGAATGAAATCTGTTGACAAAACATTCTTTTATGAACTTATTTTTTTAAGTATTTATGAAAGCCGGATGAAGGCAAACATTATTCAGGTTGAATAAAATGTGTTGTGACATTGATTTCTGGAACTATTCAAGTTGGAAAATAGTCGCATTGACTTGTGAACTAATAAATTGGTTGACCTGAAGGTTAATTGAATATGTAATCATCGGGACGATGAATCTTTTAGGAGGGAAGCATGTAACACCCTGAACTGTTGTTACTTCCTCCTGAGCATACAAGTGTTGATATGTGATTTCTTTGTAAAAAGGATGTGTTCCTTTGATTGAGAAGTCATGCTTGATATGTACTGTATCTTCTTTGCAGATTGCAGATCTTTGACTGAGTCGGAATATGATTGGACTCTTTTATTTCTTTCATTTTGCATCTGAGTTTAATCTGATCTCGGAATGAATTATGGAGTTATCCATCTATAAGACCTAGCCTTGGATCAGTGGAATTGATCCAAGTGGTGCTTTAAGTTTATTCGTGATGAATTAAAATTACAGACCTTAAGCAGGTTGCAAGGTCTGGATGCATTGAATAAGCTAGTCCGGAGTATAACTCAGGTTGATCATGTTAAATGAATTGGTTCCCGATATCGTAATATATCTGGAAGGTCTTGATTTGAACAGGTAATAATTCTGTTACATATAATTCTGTAGCCTAATGGCAGTACAGGAGTGAACCCTGTTCGAGAATGTATGTTGTAGGTTCTTTTTCTGAGCATATGAAATGTTAGACCTAACTGGAATTATTAATGTTAGTAACCTAAAACTAAACTTAACCTAGGGGTTAGATTAGTGTTAATCTAACCTAGACCTAGGCTAAGAGCTAATGCTCTAAGTTAGTATCTATGTTCTAAGAGGTTAGCCTAGGTGTTATCCTAAATCCTAACCTAAGTTACTAACCTAACTATTGAGCAAGGATTAAAGGGGACCTATGGAGGGGTGCGAACCATGGGCGGCAGTTTCTATGTTATTAAATGCGTGGATAAGCTTGAGAGACAGGTAATTTGGTGGAGGTTTTAAAACGGCTAACTAGAGCCGACGTGGCAGGTCGCCAAAGTTGGAAATGGTCTTTGAATTTCATTTGTCTATCGCCAACTATGGCGGTCGGTGGTAGTGGAGTTTGAGCGGGAAACTGGGAATTAATGCAATCAATGAACTCGGTAGTCGAGCTCGGATTTCACGGGAAGGCAGGAAAAATGGAAAGTTAATGGTTTGTTTAGTTTTGCATGCGCTCCGGTTTTCCTTCTGTCATTCACTTGGTTCTTCTTTTGATCTTCTTGGTGTTGCATGCATGGCAAGTATGAGCGTAACTAGCTCTTTCCTCTGGCAAGGAAAATATATAAGTCATGGAAATAGCAAAATTTTGTTGGTGGCTCTAACTTGGAAAAGGAAGAGAAGGATCGAGCTCTTTCAGTGGTCTGCTTCGGAATTTTGAGCAAATATCCAGGCATGTTAGGCCCTAACCTTTAAAAATCTTGCTGTCTTTCAAGTGATTTCATTAGAACAACTCTGTTCAGATGATTTTTGGAATTGGTTGGTTTCTATGGTAGTCTTGTGTGATTTTTGGCACTGTATCTTCATGCTGGTTCGGTTTTTCAATTTAACCCTTGATGGGTGTTTATTGTATTTCGAACTGTTGCTATATTTCCTTGTGTTTTGCATTCCGGCTTTAAGTTTGTGAAATATATGAAATGAATGTATGCTAGGCCTGCTCTGTGAGAACCCATGAATTGTTCTCGTGATGGGTACAGGCTACTGTGATGCTTGTTGATTTATACTCGTAGTCGATGCTTGTTGTTGACACTTGTCGTCGATGCTTGTTGTTGATACTCGTCGGAAGGGATACTGCTGGACATTTGTTTGATTGTTCAGTTTAATTGAACTTTTTGTAAGCTCTGTCGTGGTTATTATTGGTGGTGGTTATTGATTCTTGTTGGGTTTCGTTTGAAATTTAAAGTTATTTGTGAATAGATAACTTGTTGTGTTACAGTATTTCATTGTAACCTTGTTGAAGTTGTTTTTCCCTTGCGTTGAGGTTATGGGATTCAACCCGTTGATAGCATGCATATATATATATATATATATATATATATATATATATATATATATATATGATTATTGTATTTGAAACGACTCTGTAGAGTCCATTGAATGATTCGTGTACTATGGACCACTGTGGAAGCTATATATACTTGAATATTGGTAATTTGATTTGACAGAGTCTGGAAGGAGTAACAGGTAATGCGACTTCTGTTATTTTGTAATGAATACCTTCGTTTTACAAGGAATTGTGGTTCAGACTCAGTTGGGTACTTATTATGTTTCCACTATGTAAGCTTGAGCGAATATTGTTATACGGGCTCAGTTGGATTCCTTGTTACAAAATCGTAATTTAGCTTTTGTATAAGCCTGATTTTGAATGCTTACCATTGTTGGCACGGATGGAATCATTAACTATTATTTATCTTGTATACTGTTGTTTAGACTCAGTTGAATTCTTGATAAATAAACAGTGTAATTGCCTCAAATTAAGCCTGTTTGGTTTACTGTTGTTTTCGACACTGTTGGGTTCCTTGAGTATAGAAAGATATCTTGTATATCGGCTTCTGTAAAAGCTTAATCGTGAATACTGTTATACGGATTTAGTTTTAAATCCTTGATAGGTAATCAGTGTCACTGCTTCTGTATAAGCCTGATTATGAACATGTAATGTTTTTGGCTTTGTTGGATTTCGTTAAATAGCTTGACATCATGTCTTTCGGCTTTTTGTTTAGTAGGTCGTGAATACCATACTTTCAACTCTGGATGCGTTCAGAAGTGACTACGATATGTTATGTTTTCTTTCTGATTAAATTCCAGTTAGATGTGGCTGTGCATGTTGCGTGGATTTCGTTTAAAAATCTCTCTGCATAGACATAGGGTAATGTCATTGCTTTAATGATTTTGAGTCTCTTGTTGACTGCGATAACAGAGAAGATCTTTTGATTTCGACTTTGGATCTAAAGGCCTTACAGTGTTTAGTAAGGACTAGAATGGGCTGTAGGTTGATGTAAGGGATTGTTGGCGTGTTACGTCTTCTATGGCAGGTATATCTACTCTTGAGTATGATTGAACTTATGAGTTGTCGACTGCACCTCAACAGGTACTAGCAGTGAACATCTTCTTGTCTGTCGCTTCTTGTGGGAGGTCATACAGAGTCTGTTTGGTAGTTAGTCTCCACTGTTTGGCATGAGAGCTACTGTACTTTAGTTTGTTATATTGTAAACTTAAACGGAACAGTGGTGCTTTTGGTGGTCTGGTCTGTTTTATTCGCATGTGTTTAAGGTGAATGCCTTGCTCTTGGAAAGGCGGTACAGTCATGAGCTAGTTCTGAGGGAAATATGTATAATTCGTGTATTCCTCTTCTGTTGCAAATTGTAAGTTGATATAAATGTTTATCTAACTTCTGAAATTGTTTTTATATAATGATGGAATCATGTTTTGATATGATTTTCCTCTTCTTATGTTGAATGTAATGATCTGTATGATGTTTGTTCATCTTGGGAATTACAATGGATAGTTGTTTGGACACTTTCGTCCTTCTTGATCCCTAATATTTTGATGAAATATTTGAGACGTATCTAGGACTATTCTGTAACGAAAATTTGTATTTACACGTTATAGACATGTTGAATTACTAAAGTATAGTCTGAATTATGTTTACTTGTTTGGTGAATTGATCTCATTTAAACAGGGTGTTTAATGAAAACAATTGATGGATTGCAATTGTTTTAAGAGTTAGTGCTTATCATGCTCAGTTCATCGAACTGACCCATGTTGACTATTTTTGCAGATGGTTGCCGTAAGTGGTAAAAGCATGCAGATCTGATAGGATGATCAGATTGTTTAGATTTGATTTTAAGTAGAATTACAGTTTGATTCTCTAAATGTACTATATGGGGAAAGATGTTCTTTTTCCGTTGAGCATTGTATCAAGTATGCTGAATGCATAAAATGTATTTGATTAATTCTGAAAGGAATAGAAATAAGTATTTGCTACTTATGTGTTGTATTCTTATTTTGATAGTTGACCTTCTTCGGTTTATATACCGGAGGGGCATTGTTATCATTGTATAATTTGGAGACTTTTGTGATTGTCAATGAAAGCTTACAAGAATATGTGATTGAATTCTTATGAGTGTTAGCAGTTCTTGTATGTTCTATCGAAGGCTAAATTAAACTTAGATCACTGTCTTTTTGGAAGATAGGGTTAAAATATACCTAAGCAGAACGCTAAACAAGCTGAATTAAATTATTAATCCCTAGTCCGATTATGATGACAGACAACATTTAATTGGATTCTTAATCATTTATATCTTGATACTAATAAGTATGATATAAATTCAGTTATGAGAACTGATATAAACCTAATGGGGTTCAGATGGCAATCTCATGTGAAGTTTATGAGATATTGTCCAATTCCGTTGTTTTAGAATTATGTATATTCTATGAACTCCTTGATGAGACCTTGGCCTTAATAACTCCTCTGTGTAATGGGTTTTATTGAGAAAGGTCATCCTAAGATGAGGAATCCAGGGATCGGGAAAGGCTAACCTTAGGGGAACGTCTTTAATGTAATTTAAACTTAGTGTGCGTAACACTTATTAATAAGTAGATCTTTTCGAGGCGGATTTAAAGGTTGACGGCACAAGTCAACTGTGGGGTTGTACCTCCGAGAAGATTAGGATCTTCTCGAAGTTACAACAATGCAGGTGACTTATGACGACACCCTTTGCATTGATCGCTAAGATTTACATCTTGATCTCGAACGAGTTACTCAGGGACCGATTAGGAATGTGGTCACGTTATAAGGCTGCCTAGGAGATTCGGGGTATCTTGACACACTGGTTTAACTAGGGTTGAACCAGTATGTCATCGTATCCCTAGTCCTCGTGGGCATCCATATAACGTTATCACCTTACTAATCCATTTCCGAGTGAATAAGTTGGGATAGGAGGGATTGACTGAAGTCGGTATAAGACATTCTACATAACATAAGAATGGGGTGAGGGACGTATTCCAGATTGACGAGTATGCCGTTAAGGAATACGAGACATAAGCAGTATGTTTCAAATCTTTGGCCAAAGTATCGCAAGCTGATTGCGTTGTCCTAAATCACCTAGTCTAAGGAATGAGATGCCGATGAATAATAGTAACAATTATTCAGATAGGTTCCTTGGACAGAGCATTCTGATTCCCAGAATAGGGAAGAGAACCGCAAGAGTGGGGTGTTAAATAAAAATGCCAACTCTTATCACTCATGAATAGATCGGTAGATTACCGAGTCATGGAATGAATAGATCGGAGGTACTCGAGTCATTACAGCTGCATATGGTTATCTGTTATAAGAATGGTTATTTGATTTGTGAGTTCTAAATTATGTATTTAGAACCAGGAAGCATTTATCAAAAAAAAATTTGACTTGTTCTAATGTGAGTCACTTTGCCAACATGGTGAAGGGGAAAGGATAGGTGGTAGTTGGAAGGATTTAAGTTGAGCATAAAAAAATAACCCCCATCAAAACTTGCACCAATCACTACCTCCATATGCACTCGCAAGGAAGATAAAAAAATAAATCCAATTGATCTTAAGCCAACAACAGGTTAAATTACATACGATTGACAAGCTGGAGGAAGCAAAATTATAATTTCCTTTAATTTTAAATGATTAAAACGACAAGCAAGCAGGCCTAAATAACCAAGGGGGGAACTAGAGGTTGACGTTCGAAAACGAACACAAATCAATGACCAACCATGGCGGCATGATGGAGAAATACCTTCTTGGCGTGGAACAAGGTTCAATCTGCAAAGCGGCCATCCAAACAATAAAATTGCTTATTGATAATTAACACTAAAGGTGATAACAATAAAAATTAAAAAATGGAGTTATCATTGATCGATAATAAAAATAATAATATTATTATTATCATTATTATTATTATTATTTTATTATTATTATTATTGTTATTATTACCACTTAAAATACTCATTAATCATACTAACAATGGCTGACATACAAGCTCGAAAATTCGAGAACACGGTTTTCCTTTAATAGGGGAAAATGTAATCGACGATGCGGGGCCAGCAATAGAAAACATCGACACCGACACAAGCAGTCATGAAGAAGAGGGATAACAACTAATTATCCCCTGTGACAAAGGTGAAGCCATTAATGTTCAATGGAAATGCAACGGTGTTCAACGCTTAGCAACATGGTCATCAAAGAAAAAAAGGAGCAATGATGAATGGGGCACTACAAGACTAGATAAAAATAATCTAATATGGCCAGTTTTTGTATTCTTGGTCGGTATTGGATTTTTTCTCATGTAACAAGTTTTATGAATTTGTGGAAAGAAAATAGAATAATGTGAAAGTTGAAATGGGTTGTGAACAATAGCAAACCAAGGGTAGTGTTTTCGGCATTGTATGGAAATTATTGTTTGTGCATGGGTTCCGTTCAATATGCACTTTGTTTTGATTATTTTAATATAAATAATTTTCCTAGAAATAGAGGTTATGTATGATTTTATGGAAATGCAATGACTTTGAAAGCAGTCACTCCTTTTGGGTACAATTTGGTTGTTGTCATTTATAAGATGTGAATTACAAAGAGGTGGAGTTTTAAAAATGAAATTGTAATGAAGAAATACAATAAATTTTGAAGTGTTGATTGAAATTTGATGAAGTTTTGCATTCAAATTGGAATTATTGAGGTTCAATTTGTAATCAATAATTGAAATTGTTTAATAAAGGTTCAGTTGTTTTTAAATTAAAATTTCATTAATTAAATGGTGGACATTTGTCATGTTATTTAATTGGGGCATTTTTTAGTTCACTTTTTCTTTTAAAAATGTGAACTTGTGAAGTTATCTTCAGTTGAGCTTGTTTAATAATTTTTTCATTTCCTTTCATTTTTTATAGCATGTCAAGCTAGGATGGATGGGGAAATTCTAGAAGGATCAAGCTCTCACCATTCATGGGGTCATAATAGCTTTTGAGGTCATTCACAATGGTAGAGAGGTTCACCTAGGGGCGGATGAAGGGGAACTAGTACGCTTTGAAGTAAGAGGCCTTTTCTAATAATTGGTCCTACTCATATCTCCATACACTTTGATTCTAATGAACCTTGCTTACATGAGGTATTACAAGTTATCGAGTCTTATCTTCCTACTCGTCCCTCCCATACTATTCACAATACCCCTCGCATGAAAAAAATTAAGCGCACTCAAATAGATCACAACCCTTCTTCTTCTAATCGCTTAGTCCATTTTTATCCATCACACTTGCCTCCACGTAATGTCCAACCATCTACTAGATCACCATTACTACTTGGATAGAACCACCATCCCGCTCACATTACTCAAACCCATTCCCTATGTGTGTTAAGTCCTCTTTCGTTAATCCTAGGGTGACTAGGGAATTAAAGAGAGTGAATTTGGAAGTAAAGGAGGAATTAGTGGCCATCACTCATACAAATATTCTAGTTGGTCTTTATGAGTATGTAGAGCTTATGACGAAGAATGGGACTCCATTTCTTGATCTTACTGGAGATGAATAGTTTTTATCATGATATGACTAGTTGTTTTATGTTTTGGATATGGATTTGATCAAATATTTTCAATATTTAATAGCATTTTGGGATTTTCATTTAATGACATGTGATAGTTTGGATTTATGATCTTATTTATATTTGGTTAGATGATGACCCATGATCTTCGTTTCATGTTAGACTATATTTTGATGATCATTTCCATATATGATGAAGTATTTATATTTTAAATGATTTTGAATGTTGAATGATTGTGTTATGTATTTTATTTGGTGTATTAATATTAGGTGGGCCCCTTCCCTTTCTTGTCTCATTTTTCAATTTTAAAATTCATCTTTATTAAAATAGATAGTTACTCAAGTCCTTTCACTAGATATTTAATAAAATAATATAAAGTCTCACTTAAAATGGAATGTAATATTTTATTATTTAATTTCATTATTTGGAGACAAATCGGTTACAACTCATTTTGCAAAAAGAAGAGTTATACAAGGACTTGGAGGATACATTTTTATGATGAAAAATTATGTATTGTATTGATTTTGAAGCTTATATGATAAGAAATATTTTGTGCAAATACTTTTTGTGATAAGTGATCTTACGAGGTCTTATGATGACATTGCTTTGAGGTTTGAGTATGAATTTATGATATAAGTAGGTATATCATGTTTTAATAGTACTTTTTACTGATTATCCGATTTTATTATTTTGTATCTCATCTAAACTAATTGCAGATTTTAATTTGTCATATCCAAAGTGCCATGAGTAACATTTTCATTTCAATCTTGAGATAAATGCAAATTGATAACTATGTTGGCTTTTATTTGAATCATGACTCTTTTTTAGACGTTGTTTTGGAAATCATTGAACATTTCATAAATACAAATGTGTTTCTCTTTAATATATTTATCTTCATTTTTATCTTACAAATTGTGTAAATGTGTCATACTTGTGAATAATGTGTTTATGTTTGTTACCTTTTGTTTGTTATTCTATTTTTTCTTCAAGATCATTGCACTATTTGATAAATAAATTACAAATACGAGATCATTAAATCATCACTTACAATATTCACATTTTTAAGAGGTTTTCTAGTAAATAGGCTTCACTTTGTCGGATAAAGGTTTGATAACAATTTCTTTATTAAAAAATAATTTTATTAATAAGTGATATATCTTTTTATATGAACTATGGTGGAATATTTCTAAGATATTTATATGATCTCATTTTTACATCTAGTTTAATTATACATAGTTTTTGTGTCTTTTTCTTGTGTGTTCTTTGTTTCTTTTTTTTTTGTTTGTATATTCCCTTTGTTGTTAGAAGATAGAAATTTTCCCAGAATCTTAGGTTGGTCCACGATTAACCTATACTTAAACTACCCATGCTTAAGTCATTCTTAATTTTCTTCACGATTAAATTGGTTTGATTCCATCTTGACCTTTTTCGTTAAGAGAAAGGGTTGATTAGTTGTTGGTCTAATTTTTATCGACAAACAAATTCGTTGGGGAATCAATTTCTATTTCTCGTATGTGAGTGGATTTACTCTAACTATCATCTTCTTCTTCATTTCTATTTTTGTCTACAAGATTAGTTTTCTTCTAAATATCTACTCTTTATCATATTTCAAATGACCATTAGAGGTTTGCTCTTATTGATCAAGTTGGTTTTCTCATCATGAATATTCAATTATACATCAATTTTGTCATTCAAACTACATTGTGGGATATTGTTGCTATTGTTGCATAGTTTTCACAAGCTAGTGAGGTTATTAACGAGGAATAAGATAGAGCTCTTAATATTCACAAGATCACAAGGTCTTATATCCAAAATCAACACTACATCATAGAAAAGTATAAATGAGTAAAAAATGAAAGACAAGCAACCTTGAAACCTAAAAAATAAATCTAAGGTATTACCTTTAGATATTTTTAATGATAAGAAAATTCTTAATTTTTGTTAGACCAATCTCTTAGCCTTTGTTGTTTTCTTTCTACTTTCAATATGGATGTTGAAAGAGAAAGAGAAAGAAGGCCTAGTCCAAATCGTAATCGAAATAGAATACCTAGTTTTAACATAATAGAGATAATGTAACTAGATGATGAAGCTTCTAATAATGATGAAGAAAACCTTAGTCCTTGGCTTAAAGGTAATCATATTGACATTGGGAGAAACCCTCAAAATTTTCATCCCTAAAGGGTATTCAAATTATTAAATTTTTTGCTGAATACGATTCTTCATGGGAATATCACCCTGACTCTTTCATATCGATATGTGCTTCCATGGAATAACTAATGAATGATATTTTTTAAGACTCCTTTCACAAACACTTGAAGGAAGAGCCTATAAATCTTTCATTAGTCTACCTTCTAAATCCCTCACTAAATGGTCTGACATAGAATATTGGCTAGAGGAATTTTTGGAAAATAAAAAAGATGAGTTTGAACTAGTAAATGAACTTTCCAATATGACCATGGACCCTGGTGAAACCATTTATCATTTTACCATTCATTTCACCAAACTGAGACAAAAGATACCTGCAAAAGTAAGACCTCCTAAAAATCTTGCATGGTTGTATTATTGCAATGTTTTTCCATCAAAGTATAGGTTAGTGTTGGAAGATAAAGAAATTTATGATTTTGAGGAGACTCTACATTTTTTCATATGAAAATAAGTTAAAGAAGATTGGTTTCAAATATATAACATCATCTAATGCTTCTATAGAGAATACATAAATTTTGAATGTCATTCAGAATCTAGGTAATGAGTTGTTCACCATGAAAAGACAGTTAAATGATCAACCATCATCCTCAAAAGTTACATTTGTAGGGTCGGTAAGGTTAAAACTGAATAGGAAATTTTAATACTGAACCTAAAGAGATGTATTGTGGAGTGTGTGAATTAGATCATGATCTTGAAACATGTAAATTTGCTGAAAAAGTTAGGAAGTTTGTGAAAGGTAAGAATATTTCAAAATGTGTAGTTTTGTTGATTCTAATGTAAATGTAGTCCAAACTCGGTCTAAATATTATTCCAAAAATGATAGTCAAAAAAAAAAATTGATGACTCTAAAGGAAAACATAAATCTGATCATAATGATAAAACAAAATCACTAGATAAATCAAGTAAACCCACTTCTGATGAGGTTCCATCTGGATTGAATAATGCTCAATATCAGAACCTTATAAAGGTAAACCATTCATGAAATCATCAATATTTCCTACTGGGTATGATATTGTGGCTAACATGAAAAATTCTAGAAGTAATTTAAATATGTTTGAGAGTCTTGGTTTACCTAGTCAATTTGAAAAATTGGAAGTTGCTCATAAAAATAGGTCTAAATCAAAACCTTTATTGGTTGTACAAGAGGATGAATCGATAGTGAGGAAGATAATAGTAAATATCAAATACTTGAATCATTCCAATTCAGCGCTTGATTACATTTGCCTTTCTATGTATCAATTAAAATTCAAAATAAAATCATTCACAACTATATTCTAGACACAGGAGCATCAAATAACATCATGCCTAAATCTATTGTTGATCAATTAGGCATTCTTTATGAACGTGAAAATAGAAAATTGTTTGGTTTTGACTCTTGTCAAAATAGGTGTTGTGGAAAATTCAAATGCATGGTTATCAAGATAGAATAAGATGAAACAGTAAGGTTTATTGGAAATGTACATATCTTATATATTCTTGTTAATTATGTTATGTTAGTTATAAGGGATTGGTCACAGGCTACAGGAGCTTTCATCATAAAATATCTCAATTGGGAACCAGTTGCTAATGTTATTTCTTTTATACATAGAGAAGAATGGTCAGGAACACCAATTGAAGGAGTTTCATCACAAATTTCTTTTGTGGAAACTGGTATGGGAACTTATGGCTTGAATGCTTTGGATATTAATGCTTTTGATGATGAAGATCACCAACATGCTAGATTATTAGATTTTGACATTTGGCTTATGTGTTTTGATGGAGCATGCTCTCAAATTGGAAATGGGGCTGGTGTGGTTATCAAATCACCCATAGGTAAGCAATTCAATTATGCTTTTCAGCTCTCATTTGAAACAACAAATAATATTGCTGAATTTGAAGCTTTGTGTTTAGGTTTACAACAAGCTTTAAGTTTAAACATCAAGAAGCTAGTAATTTTTGGAGATTCAGAACTTGTAATAAGACAAGTAAAAAAGATTTATAAGACTAATCAAACTCATCTTCATCGTTATACACAAAATATTTTGTCTCTTATTGAATAATTTGAAGCTTTCAACATTAATCATAGAATTCAATTCTAGAGTTGACAAGCTTGTTGTTTTGCTTCTAACCCTATGTGTGCTGATCAAATTGACTGCATTTTCAAAGAAGTTTATAGGCCCGTGATTCCTGATCTTGAAACTAATTGGCCAGTTTTCTCTTGTGATGAGCATATTGATACCTTTTTGAAGGGAAATTACTTTGATTTAGATGATTATGTGCTCAATTGTGGTGATTATTTATAGTTGTCTAGTAACAAATTGCCTACTAGTTTGGTAAGTCTAGAATCCATGTTCTCCCCATATGATCAACCCAAGATTTCTTCTTTTGCTGAACCATCTAGGAGAATCATAGGTGAAACCATTGCTTTCAATTTAGGCATGGAAGAAGAACCAAAATTTGTTTATCTTGGTGCTTTTTTGACCCAAAAAGAGAAATAGGCTTTTATAAAGTTATTAAGGGAATTCATTGATGTGTTAGCATGGTCATACAAAGACTTAAAGGGATATGATACAAAATCATTAAACATGACATTCCCATCAAACCTGGAATAAAGCATGTACGTCAAAAACCTAGGAGAGTAAGCCCCTTATTGGAAGACACCATCAATAAGGAGCTTGAGAAAATGTTTGAAGGTGGTGTCATTTACCCTATAAGATATTATGAATGGGTTGTTAATTTAGTACCTGTATGAAAGAAAAATGGGGACATTTATCTTTGTGTTGATTTTAGAGATTTAAATTGTGCAAGTACTAAAGATAACTTCCCTTTGCCAAACATTGATCAAATCTTATAGTAGGTCATCGGTTTAGAAATGATGTCTCTTTTAGACATATTTTCTAGTTATAATCAAATCTTTGTGAATCCAGATATGACCGCACAAAACCACTTTTACCACATGGAAAGGTACCTTTGCTTATAATCATATGACTTTTGGTTTAATTAATGTGGGTGCTACTTTTCAAAGAGAAATGCATGTTACCTTTGATGATTTAATTGGAGTAATTATTCAAGTTTACCTTGATGATTTGATTGTGTATTCTCTTAAAAGGAAGAAACATTTGGACCATTTGAGAGAAATTTTCATTCGTTGCCACAAATTTGGTATTTCTCTAAATCCAAAAAAATCAGTTTTTAAGTTACAAAAGGTAAATTATTGGGTCATATTATTACAAAAATGGTATCTCCATTGACCCAAAAAGGGTGAAGGCTATTCAAGAATTACATCCTCCTAAAAATGAGTGAGGTTTATGTTCATTTTTTGGAAAAATGATTTTTTACATAAATTTATATCTAAATTTTCTAATAAAGTTGCTCCATTGTATATCTTTCTCAAAAAGAATCATGATTTTTGTGGGATTCTCATGCAGATTCCGCCTTCATTGATGTCAAAAACGCTATAGCTTTTACACCTATTTTGGCCAAACTTGACTTGTCTAAACCATTTGTTCTATATCTTAATGCAACTGATAAAGCTTTGGGTGTTGTTATAACTCAATATTTTGAAGGAAATGATGAAGTCATGTATCCTTTAATTGAAAATTTTGTCTTTACATTGGTCTCAGTCTTGGGAAAATAAAAATATTTGCTAATGGGAAATAAAATTATTGTTCATTCTAATGTCCTTGTATTAACATATTTTCTTAAACAACTTGTGATTGATGGAAGATTAACTAAGTGGATTTTCAAAATCCAATAGTTTGACTTAGAATTGGAAACTTGTAAGACCATTAAAGGAAATGAACTTTCCAAATAGTTGTCTAAAAATTTTTATTATAATGTTAATTTCATTATTCTAGCAATGGATGATGTTTTACATGTTGTCCCTCACTTTCATACTATGGCAAGCGTTGATTTATCCTCCAAATTCAACATAGGTTTCATCATACAAGAGTGGGATTATTTTTTTCCCAAGATGATTGGTATCATGATCTCATTTATTATTTCAAAAACCAATCATGTCCTAAAACTTAGATAAAAGACAATGAAGAGCACTTCATTTTCAAGATCTTAAATTTGTACTTTTAGAAAAATTGTAGTTTTCAAAAATTGTGATGGTATTCTTTTGAGATGTTTGACACATGACCAAACTAAGCATCTATTAACGAGACATCTCTTTTATATTTTGGGCATATTTTTCACTTACATAGTTATGTGTTCATATAAATACATAGTTATGTATTCAAAATGAGGGACCGAGCATTAAGTATTAATACTATCACCTAAGTTTGCAGTCCAAAGGCACTAAAGCACTCTAAAGGAATTCATGTAGCATCCATTCAAGGGACAAGGGTTGTATACTTCTACATACATTACATAATAAATGGAAGTCTATTCTATTCCATCCATGCCAATTACTACATTGCTACATTCTAGCTACATCCCATTATAAAGTGTAACTTACACAAGGGCATTCTAGGGCATCATTTCTACATGCACACGTGTGCGCACATGCCGAACTACATGGAGTCTGAGATGTATTGTATCACTAGTCGTAATTTTAATCTCGGGGTGAGCATCGAGGTGAGACCGACTCCCCATTTTCATTTTCCTTTTTAGGTTTGATGCGGTTTGTGGGCTTGTGTAGGTGAAATTATATTTTGCAAGTTACAAGTAACATCGGCGATCATAGTGCAAACATCGGGTGATCAACAAAAAGTAACTATGAAACCCTTGCGATATAAAAGAATGTAGATCATGAGATTCTACATAGTCACTAGTTCTTAGGTGCCCCGCCCTACACTCGGTGCCCATGTCGGACATTATTCTCAAGTTCAAGAATTTACGAGGGGAGTAGTTATGACATTGTTTGCATCTTATCTAGCACTTTACCCTACCTATATCACTTCTTGTGCACTCAAACTAGCTAAGTGCTCCTATCTCTCTTACTTGCTTAGGGTTTCATACTTGACATCTTAGTTTGCTTTTTTCATTATTGTATTTTAGCATTTGTACATCAATAGTTACTATTATGGTGAAATCATAGCACCCTTGATTTCTTGCAAGTGGATGGTTGAGGCAGTCAGTGTGATTCATCAAACATGGAGTTATCCCAAAGTGTGGGACTTTGTAATTGGGATAACCCTCTCTGGATGAAGGTCGATTCCTATTCCTCTATTCTAATACACACATCCAAATTGTAGAGGATCTACTCTAAAATATACTCTATCTTTCCAAGGAGACAGGGTTAATAAGATTACAAGAAATTAAACCTAAAATAACATAGGTGATGCACCAAAAGGAATGTTGAACACTGTTTTGCATGGAGATGGAAACCACAATCAGATTAAGAAGGATGAAAATACACCACAGATCAATCCACTGATGAGAATCCACTAACCATTAAACACAAACCATTAAACATGTAATACAATAACCATGCACAGATAACCAAGATTATAATGAGAGATCAGAAGAAAGCAATGAACACAAGAGAGGGTTGAAATTCATCCACAAACTTATATTATTGCTCCACATATTTGATACAGTGCATTACAATGGCCAAGAGGAACAAAATTGCATTACATCTTGAATGAGAGGTTTGAACTCCACAAATTCACTTACAGACAAGAGAATAAGGGAGGGTGTAAAGTAAAATTATCCAACATTAGAACAATGCCCCTCCTTATAATATATAAGAAGAATGAGAAAAGGGAGAGAGAAGAATTTGAAATCTTTCTCCAACCACCCTAAAATGCATTAAAATCTCCCTGCAACAATGATGGGTGCCACTGCAAAACCCATACCTCCATGTACTTTGCCTTGTTGGAGAAGAAAGGAAGCCCATACCTCATCATTGGGGTAGGTGAGAAATATAGAAACACCCTCTAAAATGGCAGATTGTATTTCTTCATTTTGAAGAACTTAGTCTCACTTAAAGTAGTCAGATAAAGGATGTTGAGAGATTTCCAAAAATTCCTTTCTTGTGCAAATCCGAGCTCTCAGTCAAATTTTATGGCCATCTAAAGATCGGGGTGTCATACTACATTAATTATGAGTGGTTGGCTATGTTTCTTCGGACTACAAAATTCCTTGCAACCTCTGAAATCTGAAATTTCTGACTTTCGGGCATTTTGAATTCAGAGGTTGATGTTACGGTTCATCCATTTGAGTGCGTGTAAACTCCAAAACTCCAAAATCCTGAAGTCTAAAATTTATACTTTGGTTTTGGACCTTGCATACTTTAATAATTCTTTGATTCAACCCCAAAACAAACCTTTGAATCTGGGACTTCCAAAATTCTGAAATCAAGACCTTTGAAAGTCAAAAAATTCCCGCCGCGTTGACCCCAAAGTCAAGTTTAACCCCAAAATTTGAACCCTTTCGGACTTTGGCATTTCAATATTTCAGGCTTTGGCTCTCATTTTTCCATTTTGTTTGACAAAGACCATGAACCCCCGAATCTCCAAAATCTGAAATTTCATACTTTCAAATTTCATACTCCAAAATCCACAATCCATTACATCATTGACCCGAAAGGGGAGTTGACCCCTGAAAACCCCAAGCCTTTTCAGACTTGATTTCAGGATTTTGGGTCTTTTATTTATTTTTTACCTACCTAGCTACCAAAACTCTGAACTATAAAACCTCTAAAGTCTAGAAAACTTTGAACTTGGGGCCCCCATTTTTACTCAGCTTGACTTCGAGCTTCCTTCAACTTCTTTCCTCTAAAATCATCACCATTACCGAGCCCACCTACATCTTGTTTGGCCAATCTCAAAATACAAGCTCCCGAACTAAATCAACCCCATTTCCCTAGTGTGCAAGTTCATGTTTGTTCAATTTTTCCTAAGGGGAAAAATTGGATAATGATACTCTCTAATATTAGATTTAATTTAGAATTTAATAAAATCATTTAGTGAAACCCACTCGCGATCAAACACTTGGATCCTCATTTCGCTTGTTCTACCCAATATTCTTTCATGGATCCTAAAAATATTCTAATCTCCTTACATGAATTACTTCAAATGTGCCCACCTTGTAAATATGTTCTCCAAAAATCCCTAGACACTATGTATCTCCCTCACAATACGCCACCCGCTCAAGTAAGTGTCACTTTTTTCATCTATCTAATGACTCTATCGGTCCTAATCCTCCATCCAATCAACCCATCTTAGAGTCGATTAAAGCTTTACATTTTTATTTCAAGATAAAATTCAAGCTATGGAAACAATTATTACATCTCTTAAAGCTGAAATCTAACATCTCAAGGATTCTTCTCAAGCCCATGTTATTTTGCTTTCTACATCTCATTCTACTTCTATGTCTTCTACATGTGCTCATATAAGTGAACCCCAATTCATACCACTATTAGTGCCTCTCAATTTTTATTCAAATTTTAAGTCACGTGATATTCTTCATGAGCTCCTCAATCACCGATTGATCAACTTTTCATCTACTAATTTCTACCCTCCTTATCAGCTTTCCAAATACCAAGGTCTACCCTTTTGCAATTATCACAGAATTAATGGACATCATGACAATGATTGTTATGATTTAAAATGAAGAATTAAGCACCTTGATCATCAAGGTTTTATTTCATTTTCTTCACAACATCTGTTACATCTCCAATTTCTAAATCCCAATGGGCTCCTAAATCTATTCCTTTCATGTCTAATGAGCATCAATCCATAATCACTAATGTTCCTTCTTTGGTAAGTCAAGAGCAGCCTATCCAACCCATTCCAAATAAGCAACCTCCTCTAAAAATTATTCCATCCCCTCCTCCTCTCAATCCTTCTACAATCTTACCAACTCTAACTAAAAACCTCATCTAAAAATCAGTCCATCCCCCCTCCTCTCAAGCCTTCTACAATGTTACCAACTCCAACTAAGAAACCTCCTCTAAAAATCAGTCCATCCCCTCCTCCTCTCAAGTCTTCTATAGCATTATCACTCCCAAATAAGCCACCACCATTCAATATCCCTTTACAACCTCCTTTAATTAAGCATCCAATTCTTTTTGTCAAACAAGTTAATCCTTACATTGATGGTTGGGACACATTTCAAACTCCACCACCATGGCATGGTCCTTCTCATATCACCACATAGATATCCATCACACACTTGGGGGTCATCATGTTTTATCCCCCTTTCCATTCTTGCCAATTGTCTTTAGTATCTACTATCACACTTAACGTTTCATGCTTCATGTCTCATCTTTCTACACACTTTCATACCCTTTGATACATGCATTGTATTGTCATTACCCTATGACACACTCTAGTTCCACGGTTCATACTTGACTACTAAGGGTCTAATTTTGAAATGAACCTCACATCATCCACACTTTACACTTTGTGCTTCATGACATATCTTTATAACATCTCTTATCACACGCTCATTACCCACGATGACACACTCTTGTTCTATAATTCATTCTTGATTGTTGAGGGTTCCTATAAATGAACCTCCTTTCATACATATCCTATAGGGTCATGTTGCTCCTATCATATTGACACTTTACATTTCATAATATCACACTCATACATTCCACTTGCATATACTCTTGCCGGCTTATTTTATTTACATGTTACACTTTGTTTTCCATGCTAGATGGATTCTTAGTATCACATTATCATTCTATATATACACATGCACATTCACTTGGTTTGTTATAGTGAATGCAAATATATTATAGGTTCTTACACGTTGCAATTATGCTTGGCATTGTACCTTTTACTAGTCCCGCCTAGGCTCCTAGGGGCATCTAATTTTTCTACTATCACATCCTACACAAATTCTATTTTTATATTATTCAATACTTCTTATTACAGTTACTCTACTTTTCATTATTCTATACATGCTTTGACATACTATTTATCTTTCTAACATGATAATGGGTGCTTCATGTGTAGAATTTTCCTTGCATGACTATATGCCACCATGGTTATACGGCATATTTTACTTGATCTTATCTACCATTACATTCTATTTTTTGTGTACTATGCCATGTGTCTTGTATGATTTTGTCCATTTCAGCCCTTATTTTCTTATGCTATTGTGAGAGATGTCCCATGTTTGAAACCCACTTTTTGCGGTCCACTTTTTTTGCACACTTGCTTGTTACATTTTCTTCTATTGCATGCTTACTATTTTTCTACTAACACATGTTACTAGCCACTTTGTTTACATGTGCCTTGGTTTCTACCATGCACATCCCCTACCCCCTATAGGTATATACTTTAGATTAGCATCTAGTCTTCTCTTTTAGGCCACACTCTCTTATCATCTTCACATGCACCCCAAATGAGGGGGACATACATTGGGTGAACAAATCACCCCTACAACAACTCGAACTACATTACAAATCTACACAATACAAAAAAATCACGGGAACACAGTCACGAGCGACCCCATAAATTGGCTTGGGTCCAATACATAATACATACATCGGTGCCTAGACTGAGACACTAGCACCTACGAACTTGTGTCCTCCCCTGGGTGCTAATTTCTTGGGGTAGATACAGTCATCTTCTCATATCCACACAGTTTACAGAAGTCTTTAAAGCAATTTTACATTTACAAGCACAATCCTTCAGTTACAGAATACATTCTATCTCCTTCAATTGGTACAATTGGAATAATTGAAACTAATTGTAACAATCGAGACAAAAGGAATAATAGGAAATAAATCAAGACACACCATCTGCAGTGGTATTTATTGGGTAGATTCATGGAAGGTGAGTAATACTAGACCTCTCTCCCCAACCCTTGCTCTTTGGCTTGATATTTCCCAAAAAACTCACACTTAGCATGAGATCACCCAAAAAACTTGATATCAGTGTGAAATTGCCCAAAAACTCACTCGTCACAGCATTTCAGGAAACCTTTCTATCATTTACACTCTTTCACATCATGTGCACACTTTTCTTTTTACACACTTCTACATACTTTATTCAGATTTTTCATATACATAAATTTGACTACTCTTTTACTCTTGTTTTGCGAGTTCTTCCTTACAAGAAGAAAGCTGTGACCACAAACAAACTAGCAAAGGTATAACACATACGCTCCATCCCTAGGGTCCACTTCTCTTTCCTAGTCTTCACACTTCACTTTGCAATCATTCCACGCTTCACTTGTCCACTCAAAGACACACTATTCATTGCACACTCTACAGGATCATAAGGTACGTATCTCTTATCTATTTTATGTTATCGAGCATTCACTTAAGAAAATAAAGTGGGGTCAAATGTAGACACAAAATCACACACTTGGGTACATTCCCAAGTCCTAAAATCATGCTATCATTTACATGATTCCTAAACAAGAAACTAGTAGTTGACAACTATTGTTGGCCTCTTTTCTTTGTCACTTATTTTCTATTTGGTATTACACACCCTTCATCCTAGCTAGAAATTTACTTGTTTATCTTTCATGGCTTCAAACACCAGGTTTGCCTAGGCACTCCTATCCCTCATAGGTGCCCCCTGACCCTTTATTACCTTACTCTTTTTGGGTCTCTTTTATCTTTTAGGCATCTTTTTCACTTATGGGTCGGCCTTCCAGTTGTCAATTATGAAATTCAAACAAGGGAATCATATAAATACATAGTTATGTGTTCAAAATGAGGTATCAAGCACTAAACATTATTATTATCACATAAGCTTGCATTCCAAAGGCACTAAATCACTCTAAAGTCATTCATCTAGCATCCATTCAAGGGAAAAGGGTTGTATACTTATGCATACACTGCATAGGAGGGGGAAGTCTATTCTATTCCATCCACACATATTACTACATTGCTACATTCTAGCTACAACCCACTATCAAGTGCAACTTACACAAGGGCATCCTAGGGCATCATTTCTACACACACACGAACTACATGGATTCTGATATGTAGTATAGCACTTGGTCATAAATTCACTATCAGAGTTACCATCGAGGTCAGTCGACTCCCCATTCTACATTTTCCTTTTTAGGTTTGATGTGGTTTTGTGGACTTATGCATGTGAAATTATCTTTTGCAAGTTACAGGTATCATCGAAGATCATATTACAAACATCGGGTGATCAACATAGAGCAACTACGAATCCCTTGCGACACAAAAGAAAGTAGATCGTGAGATTTTGTGCAGTCACTAGTGCCAGTGCTCTTGCCCTACACTGGGTACCTCTATCTAGCATTATTCTCGGGTTCAAGAATTTAAAGGAAGCAATTAGGAAATTCTTTTCATCTAGTCCAACACTTTACCCTACCCAAATCACTTCCTGTGCACTCAAAAACTAGCTAATTTTTATTATCTCTATTCCTTGCTTAGGGTTTCATACTTAATATATTAGTTTGTTTATGTCATTACTATATTTTAGCATTTGTACATCAATAGATACTCTGTAATATTAGATTTAATTTAGAATTTAATTAAATCAAATATGTGAATCACAAGGAAGTACCCTTTAAAAAATGAAATTGTGTTGAAGAAATATAAGAAATTTTGAAGTGTTGATTGAAATTTGATCAAGGTTTGCATTCAAATAGGAATTATTGAGGTTTGGTTTAATAATTGAAATTACTTAATAAAGGTTCAGTTGTTTTTAAATGAAAATATGATTAGTTAAATGGTGGCCATCTTTCATGTTATTTAAATGGGGAAATTTTAGTTCACTTTGTCTTGAGAAAAATTGTGAACTTGTGAAGTTATCTTCAATTGAGCTTGTTTAGTAATTTTGTCATTTCCTTTCAGTTTTTACAGCATGTCAGGTTGGGATGGATGGGAAAATTCTAGAGGATCAAGTTCTCACCATTCATGGGGTCATGATAGCTTTTGGGTCATTCACAATGGTAGAGAGGTTCACCTAGGGGTGGTCAAATGGGAACTAGTATGCTTCGAGGTAGAAGGCCTTTTATAATAACTGGTCTTACACGTGTCTTTGTATACTTTAATGCCAATGAACCTTGCTTACATGAGGAATTACAAGTTATTGAATCTTATCCTTGTACTCATGGACCTCTTATAGTTTTTACAATACCCCTCTTCATGAAAACATTGACCACACTCAATCATATCACAACCCTTCTTCTTTTAATCGCTCAGTCCATTCTACACTTTGGCCTCCACGTAATATCCAACCATCTATTAATTCACCATTTCTACTTGGAAAATTCCAACCATCCCACTCATATGACTCACACCCATTCCCTAAGTGTGTTAGGTCCTTTTCAGTTTTCCTAAGGGACTAGGGAATTGAAAGTGTGAAGTTGGAAGTAGAGGAGGAGCTAAGGGTCATCACTCATACTAATCTTCATGTTGTTCCTTATGAGTATGTAGAGTGATGAAAGAGACTAGGACTCCATTACTTGATCTTATTGGAGATGACTATTTTTATCATGATATAACTTGGTGTTTTATGTTTTGGATATGTATTTGATCAAATATTTTCAGTACTTAATAGCATTTTTAGATTTGCATTTTATGACATGTGATAGTTTGGATATATATATATATATATATATATATATATATATATATATATATATATATATATATATATATATATATACATATATACATGTATGTTTAGTTAGATGATGACACCAATCTTGGTTTCATGTTAGACTATATTTTGATGATCATTTCCAGATATGATGGAGTATTTATATTTTAAATGATTTTGAATGTTGAATGGTTGTGTTATGTATTTTATTTGGTGTATTAATATTAGGTGGGCCCCTTTCCTTTTTTGTCTCATTCCTCAATTTTAAAAGTCATCTTTATTAAAAGAGATAGTTACCCAAGTCCTTTCACTTGATATTTAATAAAATATTATAAAGTCTCACTTAAAATGGAATGTAATATTTTATTATTTAATTTCATTATTTGGAGACAAATCGGTTACAACTAATTTTGCAAAAAGAATAATTATAAAAGTACTTGGAGGATACATTTTTATGATGAGAAATTAGGTATTGTAGTAATTTGTGAAGCTTATTTCAT
Source organism: Taxus wallichiana var. yunnanensis (assembly GCA_018340775.1). Taxonomy (NCBI): domain Eukaryota; kingdom Viridiplantae; phylum Streptophyta; class Pinopsida; order Cupressales; family Taxaceae; genus Taxus; species Taxus wallichiana. The sequence goes on from CM031236.1 coordinate 95,155,919, forward strand.
AAGGAATATTTCTATGTAAATGGTTTTATGAGATAAGTGATCTTACAGGTGTTATGATGACATTGTTTTGAGGTTTGAGTATGAATTTATGATACAACAGGTATATCTAGTTTTAATATTACTTTCTGATTATCTAATTTTATTATTTTGTATCTCATTTAAATTGATTACATATTTTAATCTGTCATATCCATAGTAATCCATGAGTGACGTCTTCATTTCGGTCTCGAGACAAATGCAGTTTGATAACTATGTTGGCTTTTGATTTGAATCATGACTCTTGTTAGACATTGTTTTGGAAATCATTGTACATTTCATAAATACAAATATGTTTCTCTTCAATATATTTATCTTCATTTTTATCTTACAAATTATGTAAATGTGTCATATTTGTGAATAATGTGTTTATGTTTGTTACCTTTTATTCATTGTTCTATTTTTTTGCCTTCAAGATCATTGCATTATTTGATAAAAATTACAAATACGAGATCATAAAATCATCACTTACAATATTCATCTTTTCAAGAGGTTATATTGTAAATAGACTTCACTCTGTCAAATAAAGGTTTGATAGAAAATTATTTGCTAAAAAAATCAATCTTATCAATAAGTGATATATCATTTTATATGAACTACGATGGAAAATTTCTAAAATATTTAAATGATCTCATTTTTACATCTAGTTTAAATATACATGGTTTTTTTGTGTCTTTTTCTTGTGTGTTCTTTGTTTCTTTTGTTGTTGTTTGTATATTCCCTTTGTTGTTAAAAGATAGAAATTTTCCCAAAATCTTAGGTTGGTTCATGATTAACCTATACTTAAACTACCTACACTTAAGCCATTCTTAAATTTCTTCATGATTAAATTGAGCTAATTACATCTTGGCCTTTTGCTTTAGGTGAAAGGGTTGATTAGTTGTCGGTCTAGTTTTTATTGACAACATATCACCCTATTATATAGGGTGGGTGATTCGATTTCATTTATTGGATGCATTGTTTTAATCTTTATTTAATTATAATGTATCAACTTATTCTTCCATAATATTGTAGAATGAACTCAAGAATTCAAGCTATGTTTTAATAATGTAGGATGTGTATATGTGGTGTCCCACCAAGGTGACCCTACTTAATTTTATGCACTTCAACACTCCCTCTTAAGTTAAATGGGGAAACATGCCAAATTTACCTTTTGATATTAAAAAAAGGATTTACAATACATAAATCATCTTCAACAATTTAGGTTAGCATGCTAAAAAGGATAAAAACATATGTCAAGATGAAGATAATGTATTTCAAACTATATGATAAATAAATTTTCATAATTTACATCTCATATTCCTCGCGAACATGTGTATTACATGAAGTCTTATATGAGTTCATATAGATTTTAATACCCAAGGATCTTCCATAACCAATGCTTCATTGAGTATTACAAGTAAACTCGTGCAATGTGATCATTTACATAAGTCTCACTTACAATGAACTTTTACATATATTTTACAATAGAGAAGTCTAGAAGATTTATAAAAAAATCTATTAAGGAGGTGGCATTATCATACACACTCCCCTCAATCATTACATAACTTCACAACACTTAGTGGCTTCATAAAAATGTCTAAAACATGATCATATGTAGGACAAAATTGAATATCTATATCACGATTTAGGACTTTCTCATTAATAAAGTGCATATGAATCTCAATATGTTTTTCAATTTGATGTTTAAGCTGGATTGTGTGTAAGTGCAATACAACTTTGGTTGTCATATAAAAGAGGTTTACTTCCTCTAACACCCATATGAAGTACTTCCAACAATATTTTTATACACATGGCTTCTTTATTTGCTTCAATATCACTTCTATATTTAACTTCAGTAAAATAAATAGATACTACTAGTTGATTTTTTCTACTCCAAGTGATGGTAAATGCATAAAATTTGAAAACATATCCAGTAGACTTTTTATTGAAAATATCACCAACATGATTAGAATCAAAATAACCATATAAGTTTGCATCATTAGAACAAGTATAATGTAACCCATAATTGATTGTATCTTTAATGTATTTTTAAAAAAAAATTATTTTCCAATGGCCTTCATATGGATCCGTATAAATCGAGAAGCAACACATGTATAGTATAAGAAATATCAGGTCTAGTAATGGTTAAATAAATCAAACTACCAACCAGAGTTTCTTGTAAGAGTAGGATTTACTTTTGCATGCATGTTTAGGATCAAATTTAATACCAAATTTTATAGTAGTGGTTCTTGGTTCACTGATTAATCATATTAAATCTATTGAGAATATTATTATCATATTGATATTGAGTCATTACAATAGATTTTGATCTTGAAATATAGCCATACCTAAGAAATGATGAATGGGCCTAGATCATACATTTAAAAAGTTTGTTTCAACTTAGTTTTAATTTTGAAGATTAAACTAGTATCACTGCTAGTAATCGAGAAGGTCTTCAAAATATAAAAATTATTATTATAATATGATTATTTGCAATTCTAATAAATAAATGATTATTAGAAAGAAAAAAAGTTAATAAATCCAAGAATTTCAAAAAAATGTTAATATTAGCATACCAAGCTCGAGGATCTTGGTTTAAGCCATACTTGAATTCCTTTATTGTACAAAAATAAATAAAAGGAATGATAAACAGATTGTTATGAGCCATAAAGAACGCTTGAGATGCTAATAAAACATCACACTCAATAATCTGAAATTAATTCACCAAAATAACTATACAAAAATATTTGTAAACAAATGAACAACAATATCATATATTAAATGCCTTATATATATCTTTGATTTATTTATTTCCTTGATCAATCCATAAATCAAGGAAATAAATGACAACAAAGATATATTCAAGATCATATATTTAGGAAAGAACTAGTCAAGACCATAGATCAAGGAAAGAACTATACCTAACAACTAGATAATATCTTCCTAATATCTAAATAAGATAAAAGAAATATCCACAAATAAGTGGGTGAGGATAAATAAAAGGGAATGTAAATAAAGCACCTAGGTGAACATGAGATATGGTGAGCTAAGGTGAACATGACCATAAAGTTTTTACCATGTTCTTTGAAACCTTTAGGTTAAGACACATAAATTTATTATTTAAGATCACCGTTTATGAATGCATTTTTGCATCCATTTGATTAATCTCCCAACCATATTGAGCAACAAGTGCAATGAAAATCATGGTTGTGCTCATTTTTTCTACGGGAGAAAAATTTTCAATATAATCAATCTTGGGTTTCTAAGTGAAACCACGAGACACTAATCTTTCTTTAAACTTGTCAATTTCTCCTGTAGAGTTATACTTGATTTTTTATAACCATCGAGATCCTACAATGCTTTTCTTAGGAGGGACTAATTCCCATTTATTATTGTTTATAATAGAATTGTATTTATATTTTATGGTCTCTTTTTATCATTCATCTTAATTAGCCTCTTTGAATGATTTTGGTTCACATTCATATATTGTCATTAAGGCATGATAGATGTGTTGACTACGAGTTATTTTCTAAGGTCGTCAAGTTGAGAATATTTTAACATATTTTGAGCCCATTTTAGGATTTTTATATGGTAATATTCTTTTGAAAAATCCCTTTATTCTTGGTATCTATAGTGTACGGAGAAGGATCTTCATATTTTAGGACTTTTGTTCCTTCCATAAGAGAAACATAGGTTGGTTCATTATAATATTCACAAAATGGATTTTCGAGAACATAGAAATTTTTGTTTTCTAAAATACCATGTCTAGATGGGCTGAATAGTCTTAATAATTTTGTTCAACCTCCATAGCCAAAAAAATATACAAGAGTTCAAGGTGGGATCCAATTTCTTTCATTTGACTTTTAGACTAAAAATGGATGTCGGACTACCAAAAATTTAAATAAGATATATCTTAACGATGGGAAGGTACTCCTCATACATGCCTATAGACTCACATAATGGGCTACACTAAAAATGTAACGTTGTGTTGATGAAAATTTCCTTACATCTACAAAAAGTGCTCTCTCTATGGAGATTATAGACTTCTCATGGAGTTATTACATACTCGGGTGACTCCTAAGGACCTACCTAATACTAGGTATCTTACACTTGTCTCAATGGCCTACGCCCTGACCTATCTCAGTTCCTCTTATTTTTATTATTTCCATTGAATTCTTTCGGCCACTTGGCTAACTACTTCCACCATTTGGCTAGCTCCCAAAATGGTAGAACTTGACCTTCTTTTATAGTTGTGTGTCTATCATTTTCCCACTTCTCTCTCCTCCTTTCTAGCTTCTCTAAATTATCCTACTCATATCCAAATTTATACTTGGGCTCACAAATTCCCTTATCCACTTTATCTCCATTTAACCACTTTTGTCATGCCATGTCCGGTGGTTGGATTATCGATCGGTCCTTTGTTGACTTGTCATTATCAGCCCATGTGATCAAAAAAATATGACACATGTCACACTTCCTTCCATATATTTTGTGCTTTTCCTCCTCAAGTTTCATTCTCTACATTTCCTATGTACCCTTGCTTCTATTCTAGTCTTCTAAATATGTGTGCACTCATATCCTCTCACACCTCCATTATCCTATATGTTTTTGGTGTGTCTTCATCTTCTACTTCCTCCACATTTTATTGCCTCTTCATGCACCAACTATCCTTTGTGCCTATCATTTCTTTGTATGCATATCCATATTCCCATGTGTGTCACATATTCTAACCCATACATCCAAACCATCACACCCTTCTTCATTCCTCCTTTTCACCTCATATTATGCACATCTCTTACACCTTCCCCTACTTCATGTTAGGGTCAAACCATATAATGATGTTGCACAAATATATAATCAAATAAATCATATAAGAAATGAATGATGTAGCCTAGAATTCACCAGTAAAATCCCAAGTGAGTTAGCACATCACTTAGCCTAGAGCGAGCGCTCACCTGAAGCGCGCAAAGGTACCAGACCCCTCTTTAGGGTTGTTGTTACATGATGTTAGCATGATGAAGACTTAAAGCATTCAGATCCATAACTAATATATCATTCTACAATGCATATTTAGATCTAGATCTTAAAGTATCATGAATCAAACAATAATCATAGCGAAATCATTCATGCAGTAATAAACTATAACCATGATTAACACCTTGATTCAGCCAATAACCCCCATTATATTAAATGTAGTAATACACATAAGCTTATTATAATAGATAATACCATAGTTTATGCACACATTAGATATGCCGGCATAACCTCGAATAACTCGGTTCTTACATGTTATCTCTGTATATCTCCCATACTACATAGTTCACTTCATATTTATAAGGGTGGGGGTTTTCCGTTCACCACTTATCTAATCCCAAAATAGGTCACATGCTATTATTAGCCACATGCTGTTACAATAATAGCCACACATGCAAGTGCGCTAACAATAGAATTCTTCTAGTTAACTGTTAGTAGTAAATCTATTCTCAACCTATATCCATGCAAAGCACTTCATAGCCGATGCTCCAAAAATAGCCAATGTGTGTCGCACAAGTCTCTAACCGGTTTGTGTGTTTGGCACGCTATCTCCAAAAATATTTTATCATCATGAAAATGGCTAAGTCCTGGATCTATCTTTGTCCTTAGCATGTGATTCCTTTCCGATCTCTTTGTGATTTTGAATTCATTCTACTCTTCCACACGAACCTTCTTTATGGCCTTCGCTAAGTTCCATATTTTTATTGATCAACATTACCCCACACTAATTACATTTCCACCCCGAAATGGTTGTCTCCAAAATGAATCAAAGAATAGAAGAATAGAAAGAATATTTATGAATAAAAGAATGTCTTTATCCTGCAACATCTTCTGCTTCAACCTGAAGAATCAATTCTAGATATTCTTCTTTTATTTCCACCTCTAAAGTCTGCCAATCATTGAGCGCAGCTTCTACCTTTTCTGGGATATCCACGCAATTGACTCTAGCTCATCTTTTGCAATTTCTCCTTTCTCATTCTACAAGACCAAAAAATATTGGACATTGCAGTCATTCTTCCTTATAATAATTCCATCTTTTGCGCTATGAGTTTCCCAAGCTCATCTAGCCTTTCCTTATGTGGTTCTTGTGTTGTTGTAAGGGCCTCGTGCTTTTTCTTGACAAGTACTAATCATTATGTGTGGCCCAAGGTCTCATCTTTCATGGCCTTCAAGACTTCATTGTCTTCCAAAATGGTCTGGTTCTTATAGCAGCTTACGGGGCTATTAAAATATTCAGCAATTGATCTGCTTTCTTGATTCCTCTGTAAGCTCTAGAGCAATGCCTTATATGATGCAATCTTCCTCACCACTAAAGCCTTTTCTCACTCTACTTCCTTCTCAAGATTCTTTGGCACTGGCATGCGTAGAGGTCCATCTTCAAGCACTAAGTCCACCAAGGTACTTACATAATTCATTGCTGAAGGAAACGTTTTGGGTACCTTAGGCTCTAAGTGTGGCTTTGATTTCATGATATTGTCCCCAATTTCCTCTGCCATGCTTTGATGAAAATAGTGTTCTTTTGTACCAATTATTTTTCTTTATTTAGGCATGCTATTTCTACATCCTTAGTTTTGAGTTCTTCTCTTAGTGCCCTAATTGTTGTAGCCTTATCCATATTTCTTCGTGCCACCTCTGTCAATACTTTTACCAAAGCATTACTCACTTGTTCATCGACATGTGAGAGGCTTTACTATTATGTATCTCGGCCCGAGGTGTCTTCTTCAACCTCCTTAATACATGTGATTCTTCACATACATCAAAGTTTGGTTCATCCATGTGTGTGTGCATCAACCATGATAGTTGCTTCCTTGTGCACATGGTTTCCATATCTTCATCCATTAGCTCCCACCCATACAACTCCTTTGGTGTCACTATGCTTTGAAAATGGGTGCATACAATTTTACTGTGTCCTTAGCATAGCCCATGACCGGTGCAACATATTCTCCACTTTTTCTTTTTGATCTTGGCCCCTTAGGAACTTGAGCATCAAGATTTGGAGCTTGTTCTATTGTACCCTGAGTAGTGTCTTACGTTGTCTCATCTACCTCCTTTTCTCCTTCTTCTTCATCCTTTGGTTCTTCCATGTTCTCTGGGGGTGTAGGGGATTTGGGCATGCTCTCCTTAGATACTTTTGCCTCCTAATTCAACTTCAACTTCCTTCTTCTCTTCTCAGTTGTCTCCTTTTGTGGAGAGATTCAAGGTGATCTATGCACTGATTATGGAGTAGCACCTTGGGTTCTTATTCTCCTAAATACCCTTTTGAAGCGGTGTTCTCCTTGACTGCATCCAAGTCCTCATCATCTCCTTCTTGTGGTTGGGGTTGAGTAGTTGTGTGCTCAGCTTCTTCCCTATTTGGAGGTTGCCTCCTACCTCTGTGCTCCAAACCACCATTATCTTCATGCTCCTCTTCTTCATCATCTACTTGTATTGTCTTTGTGGGCTTAGGTGCTGGAAAATTTTCCATTGTATGCTTACCTTTTGGCGGCCCTGGGAGTGCAAACTTGTTCTCCACATACTTATTGTTCTCAACTTGGGCTTGAGTTGAAGATACATAAGCACCTTTGCTCTAGTGTCCCCAAATACCAAGATTACCAGACTTCATGCTTATAATATCTTAGATAAACCTCTCAATGTAGGCGGTCTTTCTGGATAGACATATGTCTTTCTCGGTGTATGGTAGTTGCAGTAATATACCTTGTCTCGCATTGAAGGTTAGGTAGCACACATCCAAAAACTAATGAACGGATGCCTATAAATATCATGTTGTGAAGGCATATGGTAATTTTCATGATGGGCTCCAAGCCCTGTCCTTCCTTCATCGCAAACCACGCAATGTAAAAATGATGGTAAACGCAAACTATATTGCCTTACCCACCACCAAAGGCAACTCCTTGGGTATGCACCACTCTTCTTGAACATTGCTGGAGTGTATCATACCCATCTCTACCCTCTTCTTAACTAGTCTACCCATTGATCCTTTGCACAAGTACTTGCCAAATCTTTTCGCATGTGACTTATTCTCCATAGGGTATTCCTAGATTTTCTCCTTTGGCCCATCGGGCACCCCGATTTCCATAAACACTAGAGACAATAGAACAACCCCGAAACTAATTTTTTCTCTTGTGTGTGCTTCTTCAATGATAGTCTTTGTGATGTAATTGGAGATGTTGTAAATCACTCCCTGTGACATCTTCTTCGTAATGTGTAGCCACATTGTGTTTACTTGTGACCATCTTTCTTGGTCATTCAACTTTGTCACTAAGTGTGCGGATTACTTGTATGATTGGGTACTTCTTTAATTTATCAATGTCCATGCCATGCAGACCCTTGGTATACCCCAACTCCTTCCTTATCTCTAGGATTGCAGCCTTATCAGTTAAATCACTATTTAGATCTACCCATATGCCTTTCAACCCTGTTACTATTGAGATCAACACGGTTGTGATCCTTACCCTGTGTCCTACAAAGTAGAATAAATCTTCATGTACCTGCTCATCAACCATCGATACAATGGTTCATATTTCCCAAATTAGGGAGCTCATACAACTAGTAAACTCCAATCTTCTTCAACAACTTCTCCCTAACGTCATCATACACCGGCATGTCTTCTGTTGTGCACTTATTCATCTTTGTGTTTAATAACGCATCTAACTCCTTCTTATTTTTAGTTGTACGATGGTTGTACTCACTAATATTTCTCTTCTAAATGTGGGAATCCCATTCTTGACCAAAAATCACACCCTCTAGAATATTGCATTTATGAGAAATTACTCTCAGGAGTCATTTCAACCTCTACTTCCACTTTCTTCTTTCCTTTTACTCCTGTTGTGGGTGCTTTCTTCGGTGTCATTTGTAACTTGCAATCTTCTAACTTCAAATACTCACCTTTTATCTCCTGCAACATGCAAACCCAAACCCTATCTTGATTCAGTGTGCCCTAGTTAAAATTATGTGTTCCAACTCTGTTATAACATCTTGCTTTGCTCAAACCTTTTGCAACTGGGGATGCAAGCTTCCTCTACGCATAAATCTGCTCGTCACATCTCGATTCACACTCTTCGCACCTGAATACTCTTCTCGTAGCTCGGTCACACTTGGCTCTTTCAAATTATCACAATTGCAATAGTAAGAATGAACTCACATCTTGTCCTTATTTAGATTTTTAAAAATTTAGTGCATTTATTTCTCCTTAACCTATTAACAATCATCTCATTAATCGACCATTTTTTGTTCTTTCCACATGGTACATCTTTGTGCGCAAGCTATAACCTTCTAGTGCGCCCTCCTACCTTTTGCTCTGAGACTTCTCTTCATGCGCTTCTATATGCCTAAGTACCTCACCACCTTTGTGCCTTCCTTGGTATTTATCATGGCCCTTTCTTACCTTGTGTTATACTTGTTTCTTCATTCATCTCCATCTATGGTTCTTGTTTCTAGAAGCAATCTCTTTTTTCAATTCTCCAAATTGAATAGCACCCATAGTGATTTTTCCTTTCATGTGAACTTATTTTCAATGATTATGTACGGATATTAATAACCACCCCACACTAAGGGTATGTGTAGTCCTCTGCACATAAAAATTCTTCAAATAGTAATTAGCTTCTGGTGTGTAAACGTGCTTATTACACACAAACATCAAATAAATTAACAAAGCATAGTGACGAAGAAGGAAATACATTAAGGAAATGCTTGATTGAAAACCTAATCTAAATGGAAATATTGCCTTATTACAAACACCAAGAAGACTTAATTATAGTACGGCTTCAACCTACTCCCGTTGAAGTATCCAGGTAACCATATTCCATCAAGCACCTCTAATTGAAAAGCACATGTTTCAAGTATGTGAGTGATAACATATGGCTAAAAGGAATGATAACTAGATCATACCAAGCCAAGAACACAGATGTTAATCAAACACCACGATCAATAAGATGAAAGTAATTCACCAGAATAAATTTACATAAAACCTTTGCAAACAAATAAGCAAAGTAATATCATATATTATTATGGAACTCAATGAAATACAATGAGAATGGGCCTTACTTATATAGGTAAGGAATAACAATCTAAGAACCATTCAAGGTCGTAGATCAAGCCATAAATCAAGGAAATAACTAGTCATCAAAGAACTACTTAAGACCATAGATTTAGGAGAGAACTAGACATCAAGGATCTAGTCAATACTATAGATCAAGGAAAGAACTATTCAATACCATAGATCAAGGAAATAAATATACCTAACAACTAGATAATATCTCCTAATATCTAAATAAGATAAAATAAATATCCACACACATAAGTGGGTGAGGATAAATACAATAAAGGTAAATAATGTACCTAGGTGAACATGAGCTAAGGTAAATACCTACTCTAACACCCCCTCAAGTGAATTTAGGGGAACAAATAGAAGTGGCATGTCCACGGTGAGTCCCTAAGCAACTAGGCCTAATGAGGTACTCATGTACAATAACTGGGAAAAGGGACACTGTAAGGTACCCAAAACTAGTAACAACAAAGTAAAGAGAGTAAAAATCCACTGCAAGGCATCCCAAGAAACTCGGCTAAAAAAAATCATACAATGCTGAATAATTTTGGTGTGCACTATGGTCTGAATCCACTACTTGATCACAAAACTCAAAAACAACTGACACTGGGCTTCACCAGAATATCTCCATACAAGGAGACTATCAACGGAGTGATGTCAAAAGTGTAAAAAAAACACCAAACATAATTCGATCAACTACTGCAAATAGGTGTGCCACGATCCAAGAACAATAACCAAAGCAATAAGGCAAGGACACAAACTCTAGAGTGTCATGATCCAAGAAAAGCCAAGGTAACAAGGCAAGGACACGAAACCGAAGAAGCAAGATCAACACCACACCCTCCCATACTGCTGAATGGGTGGAGTGATGCTACAAATCTGTATGAATTACCCAAAATAAACTACTCGAACACTGAAAAAATAACACTGGAATTCACCAGAATAGATCCCCATAAGAGATATTGTCAACATTCCAAAGTGTCAAAAATATAGATACAAAATCTCTCAACAAACAAGAGAGATACACTACACCTACTAAAGAAAAATTCTCAAAACAAGAAGCATTACAATACAGAAGGTATAAAAAGTGGAGAAAGAGGCCAAATGGTGGAGGAGCCATGCTGTAGATTCCTCTCAATGAATGCCTATGTCACCTCCATGAGTGATCAGATATCCACCCCAAATTAACATGGATGGATGAATAAGATGTCTGCATATGACTTGGTGTAAAATGCACAATGGGTGCATGCAAAGGAACATCAAAATGTGTGTCAGGTTGATCATGTCTGATAGCTGAAATCTCATGTTTCTCAATCTTGGTGAAGTTGAAGAACTCGTGTGTTTCTCATGATCCTCAGAAATATGTGAGAAAATAAAAATAGGAGCTCTATCAATGTGTGATCTCAATGAAGTATCTACTCGAAAATCAATGTCATGGTGAGAATTCCACTTAACATGTGGAATAGGGGAAATAATACCCTGTGAATGTCTGTCAATACCTCCTCCAGTGAAACCCATAGAACGGAGCATGCGAGAACTAAATGTAGTGGTATTCTTCTCAAAAGAGTCATGCAAATGAGCAGAAGTAGTATACATAACATGTGATACTGTAATAGGCACATATGTGGAAGAGCATGTAGTAACAAGCTTCACAGGCTTATGAGCATCAAGAGCAGTAACAGGCTCAAAGACTGGCATATCAATGTCAGTGGGTACAAGAGCAATAGCTGCAAGTGGACTAGGAGCATGGACATGGTTGTCCATAATATGATGGTGATGTTGTAGGCTAGCAAGTTTTTACTACAGGGAGTGTATTAGTGTATCCTTATCGTGAATGAGTGATTGTAGAAGAGAATTTCACTTCTTAAGTGATCTATTTTCTTCCACAATTTTTACAATATCCTCTTGAATTCCACACACTTCATAGAAAATCATATCATTCTTAGAATCCATGATAGATACAAGAATGCACCTAAAAGTTTAGAACGTCGGGCTCAGCCGAAATTGCGTCCACAATTGATTACAACACTCCTCCATATTTGGAACTTTATAATTATAGTTCAATTCTCAAAATAAATTTTTGCAATGGAAATAGCACCAAAACATAAGCACTTTTGCAAAAAATGGCACTCAAAATCTGAGTTACCAATCAAAAGATACAAGCTTTTCAATATTACACTCTGTTATTTATTTTAGTTACCACTAAAACAAAATAAAATGCTCTTGCCTTCACCACACAAATAAAATGAAAGGGGCTAGATTTAATCACCTATGAATCACAATATTTAAGCCCTCATACGACCATACCATATGACTAAAAGAGGAAATAATCCGAACACTTCTCCCACGCAATCCGAAAATGTTGTCAGACGGGAGAGAAAAAAACCACAGTAGATCTCGATAAACTCAAAAAAACCAAGAAACTACATTCCTACTTTCCTTTCCTACTGACATGGATCCCGAGGAAAACCAATGTATTTCTCTACAACAATAAAAAACCAAAAACCTAACTGCCTCCAGAAATGGTCAAGTTTACAATCGATCTTAGGGTTTTTCCACCTTTCGAGATCCAATGGAAGCCTTTGTTTTGCATAAAACCACATGCAACAACAAAATATGACCAAATCCCAAATATATGAATATACAAAGAATTTATTTGTAAAATAAAACTTATAGATGGATGTCAATAGCAATCTCTTGCTTTGATACCATAAAAGGAATGATAACCAGATCGTACCAAGCCAAGAACACATATGCTAATCAAACACCACGATCAATAAGATGAAAGAAATTCACCAGAATAACTTTACATAAAACCTTTGCAAACAAATAAGTAGTAATATCATATATTATTATGGAACTCAATGAAATATAATGATAATGGGCCTTGCTTATATAGGAAAGGAATAACAATATAAGAACTAGTCAAGGTTGTAGATCAAGCCATAAATCAAGGAAATAACTAGTCATCAGAGAACTAGTTAAAACCATAGATTTAGGAGAGAAGTAGACATCAAGGATCTAGTCAATACCATAGATCAAGGAAAGAACTATACCTAACAACTAGATAATATCTCCTAATATCTAAATAAGATAAAAAAATATCCACACACATAAGTGGGTGAGGATAAATAAAATAAAGGTAAATAATGTACTTAGGTGAACATGAGCTAAGGTAAATACCTAGTCTAACAACGGCCCCACCAATGTACCTTGAGTTTACCCAAATGGCGTAAAAACTTAGAATCATAAAGGAGCACCATTTGTCCAATCTTGAACTTTCTATCCCTGATTTGCTTATCATGCCATGCTTTCTGCCCTACCTTTTCTTGTTTTTGACTCCAACATGTTATGGATCATCACTCATCCATCTTGATTAACTTTTCAATCCATTATTCTAATTTTTTCTCATCAACTAGACCTCCAGTGCACGTAATACACAAACATGGTAACATGAAGTCCATAGGAAGAAGCGTCATGCCAAACACTAAGCCGAAAAGGTGTGGCTTTTTTTAACCTTTTATATATTTTTCTATATGCCCAAAGCATTGTAGACACTTTATCATCCCAATCCTTTCTTCCAACATCACAGATTTTTGTCAATGTCTGGCTCAAAATTTTGTTGAAAGCCTCAACATCCCATTATACGAGGATGATATGGTGTTTTCTTATGGTTTGTAATCATGAATTCATCCAATAAAATTATGATTGTCTCATTAAGAAAATGTGTGCCCTATCACTGGTCAAACTTAAAGGACATCCATACCTTGTAATAATATTTTCCCATAGAAACCTAGTTATTGTAGCCATTATACAATCCTTTGTAGGTGTTGCTTCTACCCACCTTGTCAGATAATATATGCAAGTTATGATGTAATGTGATCCATTCTACATGCCACTTTGGTGAAATAGGACCCACAAAATCTATAGCTCATTTCTCAAATGGTTCTACACTAGTAATAGGTCTTAGAGGAATTTCATCTCATTGACCTGGTTTCCAAAGATGTTGAGGCATTTCATCTTATTCACCTACATAGTGGCCACCTATAATACCACCATGAGCTTCTTCCATTATATATGTGCGCTCATGTTCCGAAGACACAATAGTGCAATACTTCATCCCAGCCTAACTTGTACATGTCACCACAAATCAACATATAGGGTGTCACGCGTATAGAGAGTTGTTTCTTTTCCAAGGATTTCATTCCTTCTAGTGCCATACTTTTTGTAGAAAGACAACAATGTCCTCTAATTCCAATGGTGCTTATTCCTCTGTATAACTATGCATCGAACATGGTATCTTCAATTGTTTGTGCTTCTTCTCCTGACTATATTCGGATAAATGGTCTAGTCCGAATTAATTTTCCCTAGTTTTACCACAGTTGTGAAATCAAATTCTTGAAATAAGAGTACCCATCTACATATACACCCTTGTAAAATGGGATTTTTTACCAAATAATTCAATGCCATGTGATCTGTATAAAATATAAATGGTGTAGCTAGCGGGTACTTTTAGAATTTATGTAGCACATAGATCTTTGAAAAGCTTCGTGCTCTATAGTGGTGTAATTCTTCTCTACAAGAGTCAACTTTCTACTAGAAAACACAGATAGGATGATCTATAATATCATCTCTAGGCTGAGCCAATACCACGCCAATGGTCATGTCAGAGGCATCCACATGTACATGAAATGGTTGGTCCAATGAAGGAAAATACAGAATAGGCATTATAGTAAGTTTCTCCTTTAATGTCTCGAATGTGCCTTGTTGTGGTTCTCCCTAGTAGAACATACATTTTCCTTTTAGTAACTCCTCTAAATGTATGGCAACCTTGGCATATTCCTTTATGAATTTTCTATAATACCCGTGTGACCCAAGAATCTACACACCTCACTCTGGACCGATAAGCTCTTTCGGGCCTATAATGACAACAACCTTAATTTGGATCAACCAACAAACCTTCCTTGTAAATTGTGTCCTAATAGTATTCCAAATGGTGTAGAAAATATGCACTTCTTGATGTTCAAAGAGATACTCAACTGTCTAAATATTTTAAACATTAAGCACAAATTTTCACAATGATCTTTAACAAGTCCATATATCATCCAATCATCTAAATAAACCTGCAAGAAGTTGTGAATAAATTCCTTAAACACTTGAACAACTATGCACAAAAATAAAGCAGGTACATTTTTCAGACCAAAAGGCATCACAAGTATAGGTGAAGCTACCCCATTCGATAGTAGAAGTATTCTTTTCCTAATCCTCCGAGAAATCCTTACCTAATGATACCCAGAGAACCCATTTGTAAACGAATAGATTTTACGCCCTACAACGCCTTCTAGTATTTCCTCAGTGAATGGTGTAGGAAAGGGATCAGTCATGCATGCAGCATTCGGCTCCTGTATTCTACACAAATCCTAATCCAACCATCCTTCTTAATACTGATCATCATTGGACTGACCCATTATGACTCTTCCAGGGGCTTAATGATTCCAAACTTCAACATTTTTTCAATCTCTTCCTTGACCTTTTCATGCAAGTTGGGGTTCATCCTGTAGGGTCTCTTTCTTACTAGGTGCACACCCTCTTTAAGCTTTATCTTCATCTCCCCTAATGATTCATGCATGCCTTTAAGTTCATAGTACCCTCGAGGGAATAAGTCCTTATATTCCCATAGTATCTCTATGATTTTTGCCACTTTAGAGTCTGACCAATAGTCTCCAATTATGGCCTCATTAGGCTCAGTATCTAACCCAATATTCACTTTCTTTGTCTTCATAGGTTCATGATAGGCATGCATGGTCTTATCTACATTTTCCAACACCTCACGCCTACCTGTTAAATGGTTTACATCTAGATTTTCTACTTCTTCATCATCCACTAAGTAGACCATTTTTCCTTTTTCTTTCTCAAGGAAAGCACGCTGAAGTAGTGTGGCATCGGCCTCTATTTCTTCAAAAAAATATGCTCCTGAGTCTCCTTCATCAAATAACTCTTGAATGAGTTCTTCATCCTTGGCACTATCTCCCATAGTTAAGTGCCTTATGACTTTTAATGCTTCTTCCACCGGAGGTTTGGTAGAGAAGAAGTCAAATGTCTGGGACATTCCTATAATTAAATCTTACCAATTTCTAGTCTCTCTATGGAGTTCGCATATACATACCAAGCATGCGTGCAGCCTTGTAAAGTGGAATAAAACTTGTGCACCCAAAGTGAAGGTGGTAAAGCTTCCTACCCCTCTGTCCAGAGTCTCTCACACTTCTAAACGTGGTATTGAACAGGTTGATTACCATAATAAGCTGTAGATTTGAGTAGGTGCATTTCTCCTGAAGAACCTAGTGTGTGAAATCCTAATTTCATTCCATCCTACAATATTATCCTTGTGGGCCACCCACCAGCATGCTTCTATCCCACGTAGGTTATAGGCTAGCATATTTTTTCTCTCGAGTAGGTCCATCCATTATTCTTCCATGGCACGCAGAATACCATAAGCTCTCCTTCTCTAGTGTAATAAGGTACCAAGTTGTTACATATTCTCCTAATATAACATGGTCTGCAATCCCTAGAAAATAGACTCTTTACTTCGCGCCCCACCAACTCATAAGTGTTATGAGCCTAGTTATCACAAGCAACACTTGTAGTATCATTGATAGACTGTGCATATTCCCATTGAATGATTCCTTCTTTACATGGCTCAAGCACCTCTAGATCCTGGATGGTGCGTACATAAATCCTATTTAGGTCTTCTTCACTCAAGGGCTCAACATAGGGTGCATATTTTCCATCTGTTAATGGGATAATAACTTTTTCTCCTTGTTTTAAAAAATAATATAACCCTTCTTGGCGAAGATCAGCATTATTTACATAGCACCAAGGACTCCCTAATAGAGCTAGGAAGTTGTCGACTCTGTGAGCACTAAAACCTAAAGATCTCTAGTGAACTTGGCTCCTTGTATGCTAATGGATGCATCTTTCAAAACTCCAATGGGAGTGGCCTTAGTCCGATTAGCCATGAACAATACATTAGAGGATGGTTGTAATGGGGTCTCCCCATTTGTATTCATGCATATAAGGTAATAACATTAACTTCTACACCTGTATCAATCAATATATTACTCAATAGCCACCCATCCACAATAGCATTCAGAGTGATTTCCTTATCATAATCTAGGCTATGAGGGGGAAGATTCACATGCAGGATCTATCATCCAGTCTTAGTACTTGTGTATGGAGTGTTTCCCTTTAACCAATTCCCTAATAGTGGAATGATATTCTCCTGGCACAACATTTTGCACACTTCTCTCAAGTCATCCATATCATTTTGGATCATCTCTGATGCTTTCTTTTACTCCATCTTTGTGATTGTTCCTTTAAATATTGTATTTCACCTTGAAGATTCCTGAGTACCTCCATGGTTTCTTGATAAACCTCCTTCTGATGGGCAGGATCTAGGTAATGTGCATGTAGAACCTCCTCCTTAGTGATGGTAGGATTCTACCAATTCTTCTCTCACACGTGCCACCTCAACGTCGGTAGTGATCCTTACTTGCAACGCCTCAGATTCTACTTCCAACTTGGGCATTCATTGATATTCCCAAATGACAAGTTGTATCCTAACTGTTATCCAATTTTTCCCTTGGGAAAAATTGATCAAACAAGATCTTACAAAGGAGAAATGGAGAGGTTGGTTCAATCATGTGAGCTCACATTTGATCCCAAAAATCAAGTTGCGGGTGGGCTCGACAATGGAGAAGCAAGGTTGGAAAATGAGTGGCCAAACAATGTTAAAGGAGATCAGAGCTCAAGAGGAAGAAAAATGGAGAAAGGCTTAAAGTTTTTAGACTTCACATTTTTGGGGATCTCGGGAAACAGACGGTTGAAAAAATGAAGAAAGCTAACTCGGTAAGTCAAAATCAAGCCTGAATGATTCAACTTGAAGCAAAGCAATGGACTCATGGAAGGCACCATGTGTCAACTCGGCGTAATTCCAAAAAGTGAAAGGGAAAGAAAAATAACCGCATAAGGTGCCACATGTTAGCTCGGCACAACTTCAAAGGTGTGACAAAAGTGGGGTCCCCAAACGAGCGCAGGATCTCCACATGGTCAGAGCCCGAGAAAGGTAGAACTGGTCGTTGAAAATTCTAAGGATGGGAAGAGCTAGCAAAAGTCTCCACATGCCTCATCGGTGCAGCTTCAAAGGTCGACAAAACGGTGTCCCCAAACGAGCACAAGCTCTCCATGTGCTCAAAGCCGAGAAAGGAAGAACTGGTCATTAAAAATTCTAAGAATGGGAAGAGCCAGTGGAATCCTCCATGTGTCAACTCAGACAGACTTCAAAGGTAAAATCCAAAGGCATGTTCCCAAACATGCACTGGCCCTCCACGTGTCTAAGGTCTAACATAGTTGTTCCTAAATAGAAGGGACTTAGCCAAAACACAAAAAGTAGATCAGGCTTGCAGACAATGCCAAGTGTTGGCATGTCGCATTCCTAGGACCCTAAAAGGCAACAAAATCTTAAGAATGCATGGGGCTTCCATGTGGATCTTGCACGGATAGACTCCAAACCCAAAGTAGTTTGGAAAAGGCGGAAGGTCAATTCAATGAAAGATGAATCATGAAGCCCACCAAGAATTTTAAATGCTTAGATCTTTTAAGATATTATGAGAGCCTACATGGAACGCCCGACCGACGACCTTGGATGATCTCAACTATGACTAGATATCTTTAAATTTGTGAGACTAAGTTAGTCAAAATTAATAAATACGACCGCCATTTTGAGGTTGTCGGGATTCTCACCTACCATCATAATGAGGTGAATTCAAAGCTCTTTTGGGGTGGTTGAAGCATGATTTGAATTCTTCTCTCCTTTTTCTCTCATTCTTCCTATATATTGTAAGGAGGGGTATTTTTCTAAAGGTTGGACATTTTTTTTTGCACCCTCCCTTCTTCTCTTTCTGAAAGTGGATTTGTGGAGCTCAAACCTCCCATTCAAATTGTAAATGCAATCTTGCCTCTTGGCCATTGTAATGGACTGTATCAAATATTTGGAGCAATAGTATAAGTCTGTGGATGATTTCAACCCTCTCTTATGTTCATTGTATCTTCTTGATCTCTCATTGTAATCTTGGTTATTTGTGCATGATGGTTGTATTACATTTTTTATGGTTTGTGTTTAATGGCAAAACAGGTGTTCAACATTCCTTTAGTGCATCACCCTTGTTAGTTTAGGTTTTATTTCTTGCATCTCCTTAACCATGTCTCCTTGGCAAGTTAGAGTAGGTTTTAGAGTATATCCTCTGCAAATATGAATGTGTGCACCTAAACAAAGGAATAGGAACTAGCCTTCATCCGAAGAGCTCTCCTAAAAGTCCCACACTTTGGGAGAAGCTCCATGTTATGCAATCACACTAAGAGTCTCAACCCATCGATTTGTAGACATTCAAGGGTGTTGTGATTATGCATAAACATTTTTGCATGCATGGGGGGACCAAGAGGTCATTCTACAAGCTTTAAAGGAATTTTCATCAAATTCGAGACTTAGAAATTGCAAGTTCTTCAATTTCAAACTGTTCACCTATGAGGTTGAACTCCAAAATAAATTTTTAGGGGCTTAACTTTCTCAAAGCATATCAAAATTTCACCAGTTGATAGATCTAGGGATAATCTTCAAAAGGGTATTTTTATTTTTTTGAAATTTTGATTTTCAAAATTTTGGAGTTTTTAAAATTCAGGTTTCGGGATTGTCATTCCAAAATCAATTTTCAACCTCCGAATATCAAATACACAAGTCCTTCAAGGTTTTCATTTTTATTCTATCAAGTTTGGTGTGTAACTTGTCAAAATCTAGCCTTTAGAGGCTCTTTTCCCAACACATCTGGCGACTCTGAAGGGATATAACTCAACGGTGTGTAGTAGCACAGGTTTCCCAAGTACATGAGAAGAATTCGAAATAGGTCTGATACTTGAGAAGAGGGATTATTTGTTTACTTGCATTTGTCTCCCAAAAGAACAAGAGGAGAGGAAGAAGAGCTCAAAGGTCTCCATCTCCGCCAAACAAAACTTTTTCAACACCTCCACCTGGTAGGCCTTTCATTCAATCAATGAGAGTTCTCCGACCAATCAGGATGGCACAACCCAATCCCTATGTCAACTTCACTAGCAAGTATCCCACTTTCCCTAAATGCTCAAAATCCAGTTCCAATTGCGGCATTGAAGAACGTCCCATATTTCACTGGAGAGAACCAAACAACTCCAATTGACCACATCCAAGACATTGCAAATGTCTATGCAATTCATGAAATCAATGAAATGGATATTGCAGTCAAGTTGTTGGCTTCATATTTTAAAGGAAAAGCTTTGCAATGGTTTAGGAGCCTCACAGCAGGGTCTATCCAGAATTGGGATCATTTATGCACAACCCTCCATAATCAATTTGGGGAAAAGGGAGATAATTTGTCTTTATTGGAACAATTGACAACTATTAAGAGGGCTCCTAATGAGCAGTTGACCAATTTCAATTTCTATTTCCAACGGACATGGGATAGGATTCTGATAGTTGTTAGACCAACTGCCGAAGGAGCATTCCTTTACTTCTTGAAGGCTATAAACTTAGATATTGCAATGATGATCCAATCAATGGGAGGTATAACCTTACCCACAACCTATAATATTGCTATTAGAGTAGAAAACTGCTTGATTCAAGCTAGTAAGCTAGCACCAAGGCCACCAATGCCTCTCTATCCAAACATGGGAGCTCCTACAACTAGTCAAACACCAAAATTGAATCCCATTCCAGCCCCTAGAAATCAAAGTAATAGTGAGGCTTCTACTTCTTCAAGCACTTCAAAAGAATTGCAAGAGGTTATGAAACAACTACAGAACCTAGGAAATGAGCTAGTGACTATCAAGAGACAACAAGCTCAGAGTTCTAGACCATATCAACCTCCAAATCAATATCAAGCTAGGCCCCCATATCAGCAAAATAGACCACCAAATCAGGTCAGAAATCAAAACCAAAACTAGGGAAAACCTCAAGCTGCCAGGCCATTCTAACCATATGATCCAAATGTGGCTTCAACGTCAAGAGCCTTGGTTCCTAAAAACTCGAATCAGATTTACACAGAAACAATGCATAGAATTATTATATTACTTCTGTATATTCGAATATCTTTCATTCTACATACAATG
Organism: Taxus wallichiana var. yunnanensis; assembly: GCA_018340775.1. Lineage (NCBI taxonomy): Eukaryota > Viridiplantae > Streptophyta > Pinopsida > Cupressales > Taxaceae > Taxus > Taxus wallichiana. The sequence goes on from CM031236.1 coordinate 95,177,205, forward strand.
CATATATAAAGGAGAGACTATTCCTAAATATGAGGAATTCCAATTCCTCAAATATCTCCTACAACATCTCCTACAACTTCTCCTAGAACAATAATATATTCGTGATATATTGTTGTAACAATATATCACCAAACAATATATTCAGTAAATATAAGTTGTTAATAACAACTTATATACTAACAAAATATATATGTGATTTGTTATTACAAATCACTCATTAATTATTTATCATAGTAAACATTAATATTAATTTCCTACCATTCCCCCTTAATGTTTACATGGTAACATTAGAACTTTCACACTTCCTTTCAGAACCTACAACCTTTCGCACTCATGATCTTGGCACACACTCAAACTGAAGGTAGAAGAAGGAACACATCAACTTCTTATCGACCAAGCAATGTCGGGAACACATCTGACCGATGAGGATGGGAACACGCTCAGGAATCATCTGCTTATCAACCAGTCACTCTAGGGAACACATCTAACCTAGCAGTGTGGGAACTCAAGCAGGAACACATCTGAACAGCCTTCAATGGTTTTCAGGAGGCTAACCACAAACCTAGGTATGAACAAGAACACATCTGATTGTTCTACCTCATCAAGCCTCATGATGTTGTGTTTCACTGTGTTATTTGTTCTGCACTATGTTTTTGCATTTGGGGAAATAGGAATAGCCACATACTCAACTGAAAAACTAAAAATGGAACATTGGATCATGTTGATCATGTTCCCCCCTCAATGTGAACATTTCACTTATTCAACACAAAATAGGAACTCTGAAAAAGAATCACACTAGACATCAAATACTGAAAGCACACTCACACCACAAAATGTGCCACCAAATCAGTGAAGCGGCCCCATCATTGGCGACTGACGAGAGGTCGTTGGTTGTCCTCCAGCCTCCGATGCCTCCATCCTCTAGTTTCATGTTACTAGCTCAACCTGGATTGGATATGAAGCTCAACTGTTTCCACATTGTTTATTCTTTTCTTCCCTCCCGCAATGTGAAAACATGTATTTTCCAAACGTCGGGTAACACCGAAAATGCGTCCGTAAGGAAATTGTTTTTTATTTTTGTGCTCTTTACAATGACACAACTCACAAAATTGATGATACTTTTGACTTGGATAATAGGACTCGACTAGAAATTTTAAAAGTAATAAAATGAGATTACTTTTAAAATGAAAATGACATTGACTAAGACAATACCAAAAAAATGTTTCGACTCTTTTTAACAATCTGAATTTTGACGTCTTTTTAAATACAACTTAGTGTATGGAGGGCTCAAACATCTAAATTGACAAAACAATTACAATGAGACCAAAGTATTATTTAGGACAATTCTAAAAACTTAACACTACAGATAAAAATAATATTAAAAATCCAATCGACTCAAAATGAAACAAAATTAAGAATCTTTAAATGACTACACACTATGCACACGCGGGTTTAACACCTGTTGAAGGGTGGATGCACAGAAAAATGTTGGAGAGCTCACTGTCAAACCAAATGAATGTAGAGTAGCGCAAAGCATGGAGATCTGTGGATATTTTGAGAGCATCAAAATAGTAGTAGTATTAAGCACAACCAAGATTCTAACACCGAGAGGAGATCGTTGTTGTCAATGAAGTTTTAAATGCCAACAAGGAAATGACCATGCTAGGGAGTCGAGCCACCATGCTGAAACCGACAGTCCTGATTTGTGCAACACAATATGAGTCTAATCTCAGGAGCAATGATTAAATCTGGATTTTAAATCAATGCAAGTTCAATTGAATCCAAGAAAACTGATCCACAAAATGTGAAAGCACTTCATAAGATAGATAGACCATCCACGTATTTCCACGTCTAAAATTAAAGTGTGGAAGAAACGTGTCTAGGAGATAGAGAGAATTCACCCAGCATGTATGTGAGCTAGGCCATATCATGGGAATAATATTTTCACTGAAAACTGGAGGACGTGATATTTGTACGTTGCACAGTGGACCGATTCAGGAAGATTAGATCTAGAAAATGGAGCTTGAGGTGGCTGGGGACCGTATCTCTGATTTCAAGATCAGGATCTTGCAAAGACACAGATTGAATGACAATATTTCACAGATCCAAAGGAAATTCCAGGTTCCATATATACGCTATCATGGGCGATTGCTCGACCTTTGTGTGAATGAAAAAAAAACAAAATACAGACTGCTCAACCTTGACCACACGCAAGACAAAGCTATCAACGCTGTAAATTCTTGACAGAGTATATAGGTTTAAATGAAAATACCAGACTCCTCACAAAATTTGGGAATGTTTGAAGAGCTCGCAGCATAATACAGAGATCACCGATCCATTACCGAACTATGTAGAAATTGAACTTTAATGTAGGATTAAGCCAATGAAATCACGAACTCACGACCAGATGGAACTATCAATGCATGATTTTATTTAAAGACTCTCATCTTGGATTATCCTTGCTCTGATACCAAATGAAAACTCTGAATCAGATTTACACAGGAAACAATGCACAGAAATTATTATATTACTTCTCTGTATATTCGAATATCTTTCATTCTACATACAATGCATATATGAAGGAGAGATCGCTCCAAATATGAGGAATTCCAATTCCTCAAATATCTCCTACAACTTCTCCTAGAACAATAATCTATTTGTGATATATTGTTGTAACAATATATCACCAAACAATATATTCGTAAATATAAGTTGTTAATAACAACTTATATACTAACAAAATATATACGTGATTTGTTATTACAAATCACTCATTAATTCTTTATCATAGTAAACATTAATATTAATTTCCTAATAGTTCCAAACAACAACATGGCGGGAGTAGTAAGTTGTGTTACCCTTGCAATCTACCTCACAATCAATCAATGTGCTTCAATGGTGCACTAAACTAGGCCTTGATGGTATAGACCATTGGTGTGTCCTAAGAACCAAGTCAAGAAGGAAATCGATAGCACGAAACTCCGTAAGAGGCACCTCCAATGGAAACCACGTTGGTCAATTAGCACATAGAAGACTTCTGTGGAGTTAATCAACCTCTTTTTCAGGGTGTAGCTACTAACACACGGTCAAAGAAGAAGAACATGAGGAGGGAAAACCATCTAATCCAGTTGTTTCTCAGCCCACTCCTACACAACAAGGAGTTAGTAGACCAAATGCAGCCCCGAATGTGCAAAATCAGCCTAAGGCACCCTTTACAGAACACATGTGCCTATTCAAGCACCAGAAAAGGTCACACCAAGTAAGGGGAAAAAAGGATAATTCATCCCCTTCAACATTATTGATCAGATGAAGAAAACACATGTGAACATTTCCATGTGGGAGTCACTGGAAATCCCAGGACAACGAGATTTTTTGCAAGCTACAATGGCCAATTGGTCTACCTCAAATGGATCAAACCAAGGTTAGGAGAAAGTTCTCACTAATGCAGTGCAACAGGGTGGTGGTCAACCAAGAAAAATTTGAAGCCTCCACCGATTCTATGTGTCATTGATTATCGGGAACCACTTGGTACATAACTACATGATCGATTCGAGTGTAAGTATCTAGTGATGCCTAAACAAATAGTAGATCAATTGGGTCTAAATTATGATCCAACACTAAAAGGAGTGGTACATCTAGATGAACAACAAGTAGGAATGGTTGGGGTCATCAAGGGTTTAAGCCTAACACTACATGCCTGTCCAAATGTCATAGTCTTACAAGATGTGTCTGTAATTGACCTCCCACCACTCTTTGCACTGTGTTTGTCAAGAGACTTCACTGCCAAAATTGGTGGATATCTATCAGCCAGATTGGTCACACATGCTATTCAGAACAAGGTATGGAGCCAAGGAAACCATCAAGTCAGAACCAATTGCAAACTTTCACATTGAGCCCCATGTGCCAAGTCCTATCAATGTAAATTGCTCAGCCTTTGACCAAGAGGAGTGTTCACTGATCTAGAAACAGGTACTAGGGTTGAGGGTATTCCATATTTGACTCTGGATGAATGGGAAAACAAAAGGCATGTATTTGACCCATTTAAGGAAATGGAAGAATTTGAACTGGGTGTATATTGTGTACATGAAGAAAATTCACCCATTCCTAACATCATCAAGCCAAAAATAAGGATGACAATGAAGTATGGCAATTATATTTTGATGGTTCAAGAAGAAAACAAGGTGTTGGAGGAGGTGCATTGTTAGTTTCACCACAGAACATCAAGTATTATTCAACATTTCGTTTCCAGTTTTCTGTTCAAACAACACAACTGAATATGAGGCCTTGATTCATGGACTTCATTAGGCAGGAAAAGAGGCATAAATAATTTGCAAGTATTTGGTGATAGCGATTTAATCATCAATCAAGTCAGAAGGAAACATGTTGAAAAGAATGACCTACTCAAGAGCTAAAAAAATAGGGTATGGGACCTAATTGAATACTTTAAAGCCTTCAACATTATGTCCATATCTAGGAAGAAGAATGAAGTCAGTAAATAGGCTTTACAAGTATTGGAGCAAAATTTGATGTGGTTGACAGTATCAAAAGAGACAAAACACAACCACATATCCATGTGATTGTAAGGCCATCGATTCAGACAATAACACAAGCTGGCAGGTGTTTGAGAACGATCAACAGATCGTCAATTTCTTACAAGAAGAGGCTGAATTCTTAGCTAGGAACCAAGATAAATTAGAGCAGCAGTACGGGGATCAAGTTGTGCAGCTACGGACAAACAAGCTTCCCAAGGGTTTAGTAACATTAGAGTCTATCTTCAATCCTAATGACTAGTTTCATAAGGAGAAAGCCAACATACAGGTCAAGGGAGAGGATTCATAACCTATCTTAGTTGGGGAAGGAAAAACACTACAAATTGGCAAAGTGGCCAATGAACATGAAAGATATGAGTTCATACAACTTTGCCAAGAATTTTTGGATGTCTTTTCCTAGAGATACGAAGACTTGCGAGGATTCAATCCAAAGTTGGCACAACATACCATAGAACTGGATCCAGATTCTAAGCCCATCAGGTAGAAGAAAATATGAATCAACCCACATATTGAACCTCTTATGAAGAAAGAGCTAAACAAGATAATAGAGGCAAGCATTATATTTCCAATCAACATTCAAACTGGGTTGCAAACTTGGTTCTAGTCAAGAAGAACTATGGGAAATAAGGTTGTGCATGGACTTCGAGACTTAAACAGGGCATCTCTCAAAGACCACTATCCACTTCCTTCAATGGAACAAATCTTATAGGTAGTAGCTGGATCAAAAAGGTTTCTCTCCTAGATGGATACTCAGGGTATAATTAGATAATGGTGAAAGAAGATGATCAGTTCAAAATGGATTTCACCACTAAGTGGGGAACCTATGCCTACATGAAGAAGTCATTTGGATTGTCTAATTTCGGGGCCACATTTCAAAGGATGATGGACATGGCATTCAGGGGGTTGATCAACAAAATAGTACTGATATATCTTGAAGATATCACTGTGTTCTCTAAAAACATAGTAGATCACCTCTTTCATCTGAGACAAGTATTTCAAAGATGTAGAAGATTTGGGGTATCGTTGAATAACAAAAAATGAATATTCTTGGCTCATGAAGGCAAGCTCCTAGGCCATATTGTGTCAAGGAAAGGATTAATGATTGACCCGTAAAGAGTTGAAGCAATTCGAGCATTACTATTACAAGTCATAAAAAGGCTCTTCGTGAGCTTTCTGGGAAGGGTCAATTTTGTTTACAGGTTTATGTCAAACTTTATCACTCTTGTGAAACCAATAATGCTAATGTTGAAGAAGAGTGTGGCATTTAGGTGGAAAACTAAAGGTAAATCCAAGCTTTCAAGAAATCAAAGAGTATATTTCAAGCTCTAACTCTCGTGAATCCAAACTTCTCCAAGGACTTCATGCTCTATGCCTTTGGTGGTGGAGAAACAATTTCTGCAATCCTAGTACAGCAAAACAAAGAAGGTTCTGAGCAGCCAGTTGCCTTCTTCAGTCAAGGTTTGGAGGAATATGAAACTAGGTACTCTTTCATCAAAAAGCATGTTCTTGTAGTGATCAGAAGTTTGAAGAAGTTCAAGCACCTAGTTTCAAATAACAAGATCAATTGCTAGTTTCTCATGTGGGAGTCAAGGACTTCCTTTTGAACAAAGATATGAATGAGAAACGTGTAGGATGGATCACTCATGTCATGGAATATGACATTAAAATTAAGGTCACTAAGCTGGTCCATGGAAAGGGACTATGTGAATAGCTAGCCTCGAGTCGACAGGTTGATGCAAGTAATGAAAATGGGGTTGTTTTGGTACTACAAGATAGTCAAGAGTAGACGAATGATGATGTGCCCACTCCTTGTTGGACTCAAACTATGATACGCTTCCTACAAATAGACCTATTCCTCTAGAAATGAGAAAATCAAAGAGGAGATACTTCAGATTGCAAGCCATTCCATATGTGCTTGTTGATGGTGTTTTGTTAAAAAGGGACATCAATGGTGTTCTATTGAGATGCATTGGAACAGATCAAATTGAGAGATTGTTACAAGAGTTTCACGATGGAGAAGCCGAGAGGTCATTTTTCTCCACGGGTAACAACTCTCAAGATAATGAAGGTGGGTTATTATTGGCCCACAAGTGTTTAGTGACTGCTACACATGGATAAAAAGGTGTAAAAATGTGTGTTCTTCATAGGTAAAGAAAAGTTAGCAGCGCTTCCATTGCACCCAATTTCAGTTGACCAACCATTCATGTAATGGGGATTGGACTTCATTGGGGTCATCAATCCAAACTCAAGCCAAGGCACAAGTGGATTCTCATAGCAAAATGACTATTTCACCAAGTGGACCGAGGTGGTAACACTCAAGGAGGCCAACGAGTCTAGCATACTAGACTTCTATGAAGGGATAGTGACTAGGTTTGGTGTACTGGCCACTATCATATCAGACAATGCATTGGCGTTCCTAGGTTCCAAGATCACAAAATGGGCTATCAAGAATGGAATCTACTTGAGCACCTCTTCAAACTATTACCCATAGGGTAATGGGCAAGCAGAGTCCATGAACAAGAATTTGCTAAGAATCATCAGAAGGACTCTAGATGAAAATCAAAGGACATGGCATACAAAGCTAAAATCAGCATTATGGGCTGATAGGATCACACCAAAGAGGTCAACAGGTAATTCTCCCTACAAGTTAGTCTATGGGAAAGAGGCAATGTTGCCTATATCATTAGAGTTACCCACATTGGAGCTCATGAAGCAATTGGAGTTATTTGAGTTCGAACCAATGGAGGCTAGGTATGTAGAAACTGATGGAATTAGAAGAAACCAAAGAACATGTAGTTCAAATGATGGAGAAGGATCAAGCCTTAGTCAAAATATGGTTTGACAAGAAAGCAAGAGCAAGGACCTTTCAGGAGGGGGTCTAGTTCTAAAGTGGGATGCAGATTGGGAAAAACCAAGAAGGTACTCCAAGTTTGATGCCATTTGAAGTGGCCCCTACATGGTCACAGGATGTAAAAGTAGTAATGCCTTCCAATTGTCTACATTGGATGGAGAAGAGCTTCTGATTCGGTTAATGGAATCTACCTTAAACATTGCTACTGAAAAGGAAAGGTTTCACCCTTGTAAATATTAACCTAGGATTTTAATTCCTTCTAAGTGCATATGCACATTTTTCTTGTTATAGTTTAGGTTTTAGTTTCCCTAAGTGCTTTCAAAGACATGTTTTATTGCTCCTAGGTTGAATCATTTTGCAGTTCAATGTGCCTCCAAAGGTGAATGTTGTAGCAGTCCATTTCAAGGGTAGGTGAATGTTCTAGGTCAAGACAATTTTCTACTCTCAAAAATCTCACCTTCAAGATTTTCCTATGAAAATTGAGAGTGCAAAGCGTAACAGTTCAAGATCGAGAGTGTAAGCTTTGGGTTCTAGTTTCAAGCATGAGATTGATATCAGGCTATCATTCATGACTCCATGCCCAATGGATGTAACAAGGCAACTGATCTTTCCACCTAGTAGGTAGGTGACCCCACAAGTCGCCAAATTGTTATCCAATTTTTCCTCGGGAAAAATTGATCTTGTTTGATCAATTTTTCCCTTGGGAAAAATTGATCAAACAAGATCTTACAAAGGAGAAATGGAGAGGTTGGTTTCAGTCGTGCAAGCTCACATTCAATCCCAAAAATCAAGTTGTGGGCAGGCTCGACAATGGAGAAGCAAGGTCAACAAATGAGTGACAAAACAATGTTAAAGGAGATCAGAGCTCAAGAGGAAGAAAAATGGAGAAAGGCTTGAAGTTTTCGGACTTCACATTTTGGGGATCTCATGGAAACGAACGGTTGAAAAAATGAAGAAATCTAACTCGGTAAGTCAAAATCAAACCCAGAACGATTCAACTCGAAGCAAAGCAATGGACTCACGAAAGGCATCATGTGTCAACTCGGCGTAATTCCAAAAAGTGAAAGGGAAAGAAAAAATAACCGCGGAAGGTGCCACGTGTCAGCTCAGCAGTAACTTAAAAGGTACAACAAAAGTGGGGTACCCAAATGAGCACAGGATCTCCATGTGGTTAGAGCCGAGAAAGGCGAACTGTCCATTGAAAAGTATAAGCATGGGAAGAGCAGTGGAAGCCTCCATGTGCCTCATCGGCGTAACTTCAAAGGTATGAAAAAAAGTAGGGTCCCCAAATGAGCACAAGCTCTCCATGTGGTCAGAGCCCAAGAAAGGTAGAACTGACCATTGAAAATTCTAAGCATGGGAAGAGCCAACGGAAGCCTCCACGTGTCTCATTAGCATAACTTCAAAGGTAAAATCCAAAGGCAGGTTCCCAAACATGCGTTGGCCCTCCACGTGTCTAGGGTCCAACATAGTTTCTCCTAAATAGAAGGGACTTAGCCAAAACACAAAGAAAGTAGAGCAGGCTCGTGGACAATGCCAAGTGTCGGCATGTCACATTCCAGGACCCTAAAAGGAAAAAAAAAATCTTAAGAATGTGTGGGGCTTCCACATGGATCTTGCATGGATAGACTCCAAACCCAAAGCAGTTTGGAAAATATTGGCGGAAGGTCAATTCAATTGAAAGATGAATCATGAAGCCCACCAAGAATTTTAAATTCTTAGATCTTTTAAGATATTGTGAGAGCCCATGTGGAACACCCGACCTTGACCTTCAGATGATCTCAACTATGACTTGGATATCTTTAAATTAGTGAGACTAAGTTAGTCAAAATTAATAAATATAGTCCACCATTTTTGAGGTTGTCAGGCTTCTCACCTACCACCATAATGAGGTGAATTTAATGCTCTTTTGGGGTGGTTGAAGCATGATTCAAATTCTTCTCTCCTTTCTCTCTCATTCTTCCTATATATTGTAAGGAGGGGAATTTTTCTAAAGGTTGGACATTTTTTGTACACTCCCTTCTTCTCTTTCTGAAAGTGGATTTGTGGAGCTCAAACCTCCCATTCAAATTGTAAATGCAATCTTGTCTCTTGGCCATTGTAATGGATTGTATCAAATCTTTGGAGCAATAGTATAAGTTTGTGGATGATTTCAACCCTCTCTTATGTTCATTGTATCTTCCTGATCTCTCATTATAATCTTGGTTATTTGTGCATGATGGTTGTATTACATTTTTGATGGTTTGTGTTTAATGGCAAAGCAGTTTTTCAACATTCCTTTGGTGCATCACCCTTGTTAGTTTAGGTTTTATTTCTTGCATCTCCTTAACCCTGTCTCCTTTGAAAGTTAGAGTAGGTTTTAGAGTAGATCCTCTGCAATATGAATATGTGCACCTGAACAGAGGAATAGGAACCAGCCTTCATCTGGAGAGCTCTCCTGAGTCACAAAGTCCCACACTTTTGTAGAAGCTACATGTTATGTAATCACACTAAGAGTCTCAACCCATCGATTCGCATACATTTAGGGGTGTTATGATTATGCATCAACACTAACCATTCATGACCCTTTGTTTTCTTGTTTATATTATTTGCTAAGATTTTCATACAAGTCTGCGCATTCCTCATAACTATGATTCTTTCCACAAAAATAACATGTAATATTCTGAGGACATTTGCACATGTAGTGGTCAGGAGATCCACATGTATAACATGTTCCATGAGGGAACTCATCTCTTCCACCACTACAAAGATCGCCCTATAAATCCACCATGGTATCCTCGACCTCTCGCCACAACCACCTTCAAAACACCCTTCATTCCGATCATATCACACCGATTGTGATCCTCGATCTCGATGCGTATTCTTGCCTTTAGAGTTATCTAAAACTCTTTTCTATCATACACCAATATCTATAGCATCATGGATCTGACCAATTAGTCAGCAGTCTTCTCGTGTCATGAGTCATGGACCTATAGATTTTACAGTAACAAGAGATGTTATTCCTTATCATGTATTGTAGTAATGAATAGTGGATAGCATCATGGTTTAAATGGCATAAATCACAATCCAACAAAGAATGATCACACTAATCTATGAGGATAACTATCCTTTGTGTGACCTTCCACTTCGCAATCTATACACCAAATCCCTATGCACATCTCATGTGCTAAATTTGTCGATAGTTTCTCCAATTGCTTTTCCATAGTTGCAATTTATGTTTCTAAAAATTAACTCACCCCAGTGTTTATGCTTCAAACTGCCTCAGTGTGTAAGGCTGCTTCAAGTGCTTCACACATATTAGTGTATGTCTTATGTGATAATGCCCTCCTAAAAGGGGTAATCAAGCCTCCAATGAACCATTGTGCATGTTGGCTTGCATGAATATCATAAGAAAGCTTGGATAACAAGTGTTTTAAAATGGGCATCATACTCTCTAACACTTTCAATAATGCCTTGCTTAATATCCTTGAGTGCACTTATACTCTTCTATTCAAACTCAGGGATGTGAAACTCTTTAAGGAATACATATTTTAAAGTTGTATATTCTACACAAGTCTAATCAGGGTCAAACTTTTTGCGCATTGTTATTCAGGCACCCTTGTAACGTAGTAGCAAATTAGATTTCCCTACACTCATAAGCCGTGATTCCTTTTGTGAACCACATTATTTCACACATGTGTACGTTTTCAGCAACATCTTATATGCCCTTATACTCAAGAAGATGAAAAGACATCTCCATGTAAATATTTTGGGGTTGGTATGGCCTTGCCCACTTGATCCAAAACCTCTTGTGTTTCCTCTGCCTCTAGAACCACTAGATCCACCAAAACTAGAGCCACATATGCCTCCTAATCCTAAACATGTGGTGGGTTGGACCAGAGGATGTACTTCCTGTGTCCCAATAGTAGTATTGAACTGTACCCCTGATAATCTGCGAAGTGTTACTACTCCCAGAAGAGAGTCTAAAGATTTGTGTGCCTAAATTTTTGTGGATGATACACCCAAAAAGGTACTCCCATATAACAATGAATCCATTTGCACTACCATCGTTGTGCTTCTTATATGACTCACTCCTTCTCTCCCACTACTTGAATTAACTTGTTGATTGTTTGTTGTACTAGATACTGGAAGACCAAGCACAAGGGAAAAGTTACCAAGTGGATTTGGATGCACACCCGTGGCCCGGGATGTCTCTGCTAGCATAATTTTGTGTGAGGCCAAGGAGGGTTCACTATCATGCTTTCCCAAATGGGGGAGTTCTTGATACTCAAGTTCCACGTCTTTTGTGTGCACTTCAAATCCTACCTAAACTATCTTTCTCCACAACACTATTTACTCTACAACCTCCCGATGCTTTTGTACCTCCCTCTTGTGTGCCTCATTTTACTTAAGCCACATTTCCTTTCTTTTCCTCTCTGCCATTAGGTCTGCCATCTTTCACCAAACATGCTCCCGCTTCGCGTGTTGTGGGGTTTTAGTTTGCCATCACGTTTTTTCTCCGAGTTTAGGGTTACCATCGAATCTTGATTGCCAATGGAATGCCTTACCGGTAAGTTCCATTTGGATATCATAAAAACTGGAATTCAGCTACCTCTAGGCATGAATAAGTGGAAATTGAGTTCTCTAAGATATAATTGTTCAAAACACAACGGAACCACATATCCATAAAGACGAGTCCAAATCAGATCAGCATCATAAAGGGCCTGAAATTATTCCTGCATCCAGACAAGTGTGTGATACCTCCAATTCCATTTAGATGCATAAGCAATCAGCCACTCATACAATTCTACTGGAAAGATAGCAAAGAAGCTCTCATATAAATTGTCATACAGATTTTGTTCTACCCATATGTGTGGGTTAAACTCAGATCGGTGTTGAACCTCCATGTGTATTCTTCTTCTAGGTCATGTATCTACTCCTCAACACTTGTTAGGGTCAAACAGTATGTCTTCACTGCGAACCATCCTAAAAACAACTGAAAAAGGGGTCCTGGCAACAAAACCAATGATGTAGCCTATAATTCACTAGTGAAATCCCATGGGCACTAGCACATCACTCAACCTAGACTATGCACTCACCCAAAGCATGTAAAGGTACCAGGCCCCTCTTTAGGGTTGTCTTTATAGGATGTTAGCATGATGAAGACTTAAAGCATTCAGATCCATAACTAATATATCATTCTACAATACATATTCAGATCTATATCTTAAAGTATCATGAATCAAAAAATAATCATAGCGAAATCATTCATGTAGTAATAAACTATAACCATTATTAACATTGTGATTCAGCCAATAATCCCCATTATATTAAATGCAGTAATACACATAAGCTTATTACAATAGATAATACCATAGTTTATGCGTGCATCATATTTGGCAGCATAACCTCACAATAACTCAGTTCTCACATGTTATCTTTGTATATCTCCCATACTACACAGTTCACTACATATTTATAAGGGAGGGGACTTTCCCTTCATTGCTTATCTAATCCCAAAATAGGTCACATACTATTATTAGCCACACGTTGTTACAATAATAATAGCCACACATGCAAGTACACTAACAATAGACTTCTTCTAATTAATGTCAAGTAGTAAATCTATTTTGAGCCTATTGTAGACACTTAAAATTGGTTACCCAATTTAGTGTCCCTTCTCATCCGTTTACTTGCCTAGGTAACTGGGGCACGTTTTCGATGCCACCAACTATCCCCTTGGGATAGTTTTCCAATTTGTGATTTAATCACTTACTCTAAATTTAATTCATCACATCACATCTTACTTCCATGAGTAATTAAATATTAAATATTTAATTACGCTTCTTCTTCCCATGCATCTTAATCACTTATCTACCCCAAATTTATTCTATCTATGCATCACATCTATTTTTAATCTTCCCTAAGCGGGATATTTCCCGTGGTCGGGATAGGTCTTGTCTTTCTCGAATCGATCATTTTTAGCCATCTCGGGAGTCTTCTCCGCGATCGGCGCCGACCCATATGGTCGGCGCCGATTTTCTAGGAGCGGCGCCGATTATAAAAGCAAGCCCAGAACTCAGTTCTAGGGACGGAAGAGACCGAAAGAAAGCACTTACGCACGAACAGAGAGCGAGAAAGATTCAGGTTGCAAGAAAGAGAGATCTTTTTAGCATCAATTGTCTCAGTTAGGGCAGATCCTGTCCTAATCAATCCCTGAGAGGAGCACCGTTACTCTGCCCGTATCATATCAACATCATACACCACCATCTATCATCTAGTGACTCTGTTCCAGCGTCTCTCCATCTTCGGCACATCTTGCAGACTACATTCACCTTCCAATCCCCGAATCTCATCGCACGTTCTCGATTGGTCATGCGCGCTTCGATTGACACTCGATCTTATCTGGGCCGACGCCGATCAGTCCTGGGCGACGCGATCACATCGGGCCGCCGATTATACCTGGGGCCGACGCCGATTTCACTGCAGACAGGTAAAAGGTCACAGGTAACACAAATCCAGCATTATTTCGCAATTCCTCGTTTTCGTATTTTCGTACTTTCATTGTTCATTGGCTATTTTATTACCGCAATGAGAAAATCTAGTCTTTATTTACATCTTTTATCATGTATGCTTCTTTTCTTTATTGGAAACGTGGACTGACATCCGCCAAGGAAGCTCATCGCTTCCCGGACCCGCTTCTCGGGCAGTCCACCCAAATATCTTCTAACGCCATCTTTTTCTGTCAAGCACCGGTGTTTTGCAGGTTACTCGGATCTATTGTGCAAATTGCTCGTGTGCGCCCGTCTTGTCTACATCGGCTTCCTCATCCGTCTACATCTTCATCAGGTATCGATTTCATTGGAGTTTTTCAGGGTTTTTGTGTTTAGTTTGGTGCATTAACTTGGACAGGTAACAAGCACAAAATTCTTGATCTACATTCTGGCACGCCCGGTGGGACCCAACCAAAGTCCCTTATTGGTAAGTTCATTTCTTTTCTAGTTTTGAACTTTGTTCCTTTTCTTCACTGATTTCTATCACCCTATTTGAGTATTTCTCGTTTCATCATTTCAATCTTGCTTTTAGGCGAAATCATTATCTTGAAAATTTTTTATTTCCTTTAAATAGAAATTTTTTTGTTTCACCACTATCTGGATGTATCTTTCCGGATCTTGTTTGTTGTTTGCTTGATCTTTTCTTGCGGAGCACTTTGCTTGATCGTGGGATTGTTCGAGGGGAAGAGCTCAACAACGCGCTTTTTGAAGTCCACACACCTTGGAGAGCTAAATCTACAGGTATTCCTCTTTTTCGGTGTCTTCTCCTTTTTAGGATTTCTTTTTGGTTGTGTCTATCACATCCAAACACTTCAATTTTTGGTGCTTAAAAGGAACTTAATCGCATTTGGGAAAGAACTTGTTTGATTTGTCTTCATCGAAATCAAACATTTCGTTTTAAGTGCTTAAAAAGAACCTTTTCTTTGTCATTGTTGCATGCTTTTTCATCTAGTTTTAATTAGGTTGGAGAATTGATCAAAATCGGTAGTGACACTATTTGATTTTTATTTTTCACCCTTGCACACAAAGCCAAAATCACTAGGTATAAAGCATTTAAACAAAACTCCTTCCCTGGCCTCGCCTACTTGGAAGTGATATCCAAGAGGAAGAGCCTACGCGGTACTCGGGCCGCGCTATAAATTCACGGAAGATTTTGGTATATATTGGCAAAGCACCCACTCCTTTATCGCAGCGGTGTGTGAAGTGCGCGGGGTAGGCCCCTATATCAAGCCACGTACTCGTCTTTTATCAAGTGCCTTCGACTCCTCACCAAACATTACCCAAACCATCCCTAGTTTGGCTATCTGAGTAGTTCCTGTTCTAAAAAGCCTTCCCTAACATTTTTCTTTTCTTAAAAGCATCAAAATTTAAAGGAGATAATCACTTGCGCTGCTTGAATTGTTTGTGCATTAGCTAGGACAATCTTCTTTCTTGCTTGCTTATGACGGTTATCACCCGGTCACAATCTAGGAAAATGGCCCAACAGGTTCCTTCTTCCTCCGAAATCACCACCAGCGTGGATGTTTCGGCACCCCTCCAATCTTCCTCGGGACCGCTGTTAGTTGGTTCCCCCTCATGGTCGTATAATCCTTTCCATCAAGCCAAAACAATCCCATCACGTCCAAAGACTTCTCCTAGTCCATCGAAATATCTTCGACTGAGTCTATTCTCGCGGGATCTCAATTTCTGTGCTCTCCTTGATCGCAATCCGGTAGCCCTCATGGACTACCTAGACACAAGTCCATTCGAATATCTCGATCAAGGACCACCAATCCAACAAGTGTACGATTATCCTCGTGGTCCATCCGTGCCTATGTAGAACAGTTTTTATCCTCTCTCCCGCCTCGAGCTATTTAAAAGGGGGAGACTCTTGTGCCTCCTTTTTTCTCTTCCACCAACCATGTTGACTAATTCTCAAATTGCCTTACCTATTCCTAATACCGCAATTACCTCAACTATTCCTCAACCTACCTTTGAGAGGTCTTTCTTTCGCTGGCGATAACGAGTGCGCTCGTGCACCCGCATATCGCTGTTAATTCATCTATGCCTCTATTGTGTCTCAAGGTCCGCACTCTTCATGAGCCAACCCCTCCGCTAGTCGGGGTTGGTTCCTACTTTCGCCCTCCGGCCAATCTTTCCTCCAATATTCCAAAGAATCGTGACCTTCGCCCATCCCTCTAGTATCGGCACCCCGTACCAAATCTAACCAACATGTCCAATCTAACCAACACCCATTTTCCTCAATCTGTCCCTATTCAATCAACAAACATAGGAGTCCACCAATCACAGGTTCCATCCGTCACCCAACCTATATTTTCTCAACCACTTATTATCTCACAGCCTGCCTATACGCAAGCTGCCTCACAGCAAATACCCCACCCGGTGTCACCCAGAACACCTGGTTATTCCTCTTATCATCCTATCCAACAACAGATGAATCCCCCATTGACATCTCAACAACATCCACCACTTGCTTCTTATGTAGGACATACCAATGTACCTCCTCCCCAATCCGACGTAGTTCAAATTCTCTTCAAGAAAATTGCAGACTTGGAAGCCTCCACAAAAGGAACCCGTCCTTCATACTCCTTTGAAGAAGTGTGCAATGAACCCATTCATCCTTCGGTGGCTTTTAAGCCTTATCCTCCCCAATGGGAACTTCCCAAATTCTCAAAATTTCATAGTCGGGAAGACCCTCAACAACATCTGCGAGCATTCAAACATGCTTGCTACCTTATCGCCCCGTGATCGTGAACTCATGCTCGTACCTTTCCTATGTCTCTAGCGGGTCCCGCTTTGACTCGGTACAATAACATCCTCAACATTCTTTGTTTTCCTTCTCTCAATTGGCCCAGATGTTTGTTGAAAACTTCTCAATAAATATCACGCATAAGATCTCAATCATGATCTTTATAACATTCGCCAATTCGATGATGAGTCTATAAAGCAGACTTTGTCGCTTCGTTGGAGAGGGATAATCAACCAATTGTCTTTCTCCCTTCCTCAATCCCAACAAATCGAGTTGTTCACCCGATCTTGTGCTAATCACATTTCTTCCACGTTAAGGATCCAAACTTTTCATACCTTTGAAGAGGTTTTACGATGGCACGCAAACTTGAATCTCGTGCCATATCAACAAGGAAAACTAAAACTTCGCTCCAAATCTAAACCAGATTTCTCTCGGTTCACCAAACCAAATTCTTTCCCTCCTAAAGATAAGAATCAAGGGTCCACAAATGCTATCGTATTAAAAACACCAAGAACCGATAGTACTCCTAATCAACCATCACGAAGAGACCCTTCATCTACTCGAAAAGGGCCTTCATCTTCTCGATCCTTCGCTCCATTGGGGGAATCATACGCCTCTATCTTAGAAAAAATGTTGGAAGTTCGCATGATCGAACTTCCACCCATTAGGGATATTGATGAAAGCCGAGAACGTCCTTTCTGGTATAGGGAAAACGATTTCTGTCATTATCACAGAACCAAAGGTCATGACATCGAACGATGTCAGACTTTCAAAAATCTTGTCCAAAAATTCATTGACAAAGGCGAGCTCATCCTGGATAATCCGAATGCTCCCCCAAATCAAGCACTGGACGTTTTTAAACAACCTTTCCCCAATCATGCCCCAAATCATAATTCTTCGGAATCTCAAAAACCAAACACCCACACTATTAATTTCATCTCTACCGAGGACTCTTCTTCTGAAACCAATCCATCTGCAAACACATCAATCGAATCAGATCCTCCTTCCTCTTCATCAATCACGGGAGTTCCAATATCTTCAGATAGTCCATCTTTGAATATCCCTACATTATCAAGCACGGAGTTATCTCTCTCCGCTCCTTTGTCTGACCTTCCATCTATACCCGAGACAGTGTCATCCTCATCTGTCTCATCATCAGACATTCTTTCAATGCTCGAAGCAATCACATCCCTCCGAGTTTCCACTACGGACACATCCACTTCTGTTGCTCCCATTCCCGCTGCAACTATGCCCTTGGTGAACGTACCTATCATTGTGCCAACTTCAACGGAAGCGTCTTCAATTTTGACCCTTCCTATCTCTTTTCCTACAGTAGTTTCACCCATGATTACTGCATCAGAAGTAGTCCCTTCGCTAGGAACTGCTTCGTCATCACCCCCTTCTTCCATCACCAATGTTACTTCACCTATTCAGGAAAAATCAAAAGAAGTAGCACCAACATCTATACGCTCGGTTCCTGAACCTAAACCGAGACAACTAAAATCTAACATTATACCATCAGTACCTCCCCACTTGCTTCCCCCAAAAAGGTTACAATCACCTTATGCCGTTGAAGTCATCACCATCCCCAAAAAGGAAAGCCCATATTTCGGACCATCAAAACTCTTGGTGCTCTTCCACAAAAATCTCTCTCCACGCCTCATAAACGATTGGATTTGCCCGTGGAGAAGGCGTCTTCTTCTACACATCCATCAAAGCCATCATCTTCTCCCACAACACATTCTTCATCAATACCCCTAAAAATAGACTTACCTACCAAAAAGATGCCACCTCTTTTATCAGGATCATCATCTTCATTACCAAAAACCAAAGCACCCTATATTCCTCCTATTACACCTACCTTGAGGACTTCTTCCTCATCGAAATCAACATTATCTAAATCATCCGTAAATCCGACTAAGCAATCCCCTTTGTCTCCAAGGACCGCAAAATCTGTCACATCTCCATCCTCCTCAAAATCTATCTTAGGGGCTCCCCCTCCACCAAAGTCAATCATGTCTCATTTACTCCCATCCCAAGCACCCAAGACTACTCCTCCAAATGTCCAAACAAACAAGAGGATCCCTAAAGAGACCATTAAACCTAACATGCAAGTTCTCTTACCTCGGCAGTCGATTAAGGTAAAAGAACCATCTTCATCATCTCTATCCTCCTCTTCGTCTACCGGATTCTATACCGAAATCCTTCATCAACTCATCCAATCTTCATCCATAACCCTTCCTCCGATTAAACCTTATAATCCTAAAGGAGTGAAACCTACTTGGTTTAACTCGATCCGATTTGTGCTTACCACCATACTCGGTCATGATATCGAGGGATGTAAAGCTCTCCAAGCCGTTATCAAGAACCTTCGGAAGAAAGTGACCTTTTCCTGGAGGAGGAACAATTACCTCCCCGTCATCTTAGCCCCATCCAAACCTCAACCATCCACTCAGACCTAAAGTGGTTCCATCCCACTTGATCTTCCACCTTCCCAAATTGACACAATCCATATCGCCACTAGAACCCAACACTATGATAACCCATCTTCATCTTCAAGATCTCGACCACGGGTTGTCATTTCGCAGCCCCTAAAGACATTTCTCCTTCCTCATCGCCCCACGACCCTGTGGTCTCTATTCGTGGCCGCACTCGGGCTCAAGTTCGTGTTCGTTGAGGAGAGTGTCATGAAGCAACTCACCCAAGCTCCGGTCAAAATGTCTCTTTTTGACCTCATCCAATCCTCCCCACAACATCGCCAGGCTCTAATCGATAATCTGCGTCGCATCGCAGTAAATTCCGATGAGCCCCAGCCCTTCGAGTTGGTTGTTGGATTGAATGGTCCATCAACTACCGCCATTTCTTTTGAAGATTCGGAAATTCCTTCTCTTTCTTCCGAAGATATGGAGGCTCCTCTTCATCACATGCCCAAATCAATAACACTACCTTAAAACGTGTTATGATCGATAGTGGAGCTGCACTCAACATCATCTCCTCGCACACATTCGAACAACTTAAGTTACCAAAGAATGTGGTGTCACCTCCACCCTTCACCCTTCGATCATTTAACGATCAGCTAGCAGTCACTCTAGGAACTGTGGTCTTACCCATTCGAGTAGGTAAGAAGTCGCTCCATGAACTCTTCTATATTGTCAAGGAAAATTCCACTATAACATGATCTCTGACGCCCTCGGATTCGCGCAATGCATTGGTCCCATCCACCCTCCATCGATGCCTAAAATATCAATATGAGGGCAAAATATATACTCATCCAGAGATCCTTTTCCTTCCGCACAATGCGACATG
Source organism: Taxus wallichiana var. yunnanensis (assembly GCA_018340775.1). Classification (NCBI taxonomy): domain Eukaryota; kingdom Viridiplantae; phylum Streptophyta; class Pinopsida; order Cupressales; family Taxaceae; genus Taxus; species Taxus wallichiana. The sequence goes on from CM031236.1 coordinate 95,197,194, forward strand.
ACCATTAGGTCCGCCCCTTTAAAAGAAAATACATCTTCCCGGGATGGGGCCTCATCTTCTTCCATACCTGCAACCAAACTACCGGATTTACAAAATCTGGAAGAGACATTGCAGCGTTTCTCACTAGGGGAGCTTCCTCTCTTATCTTTCGATGCCCATCTCAAACCTAATGAGTATGGTAGACCGCATAAGCAACCCGAATATCAACCAGTCTCTGGCCGCATCGTCACCATTGGTCCGCCCAATCAACGGACCAATTTCATCTACGGTGGTCTTGATACGCCTCATCATCGCCCGGATTCTCCTCCTAGAGCCAAACCTTACCTAACAGGGTTTGATCACCTACAGAATCCCACGTTTGCAAAGACTTATCTACATCGATGTGCGTGGAAAGGTTTTGGCCTTGGAAAATATGAAAAAGGTATACATGACCTCAAATCCATTCCTACTCTCATGCCACATCAAAAATTTGGGTTAGGATTTAAACCCCTTTCAAAGGCCACCGTCACTATTCTTGATGAGTCTCTTCCTACTGAAGAACCATCTTCCCCCACCAAGTCAGAAGCATCACTTGATGTGGATGATGACATTTCCATCCCACCTAACTTTTTTTTTTTATCAATACCATTTCCTTAGGGCCGTTGGTCTATGAGACTAACAATCGGTCCGCTTCTATACCATTAATCTTCCCTGAAATAGTTGGAGACGACTCTCCTACTATCAACACTATCCACTGTGCGGATGATGATTCTGTCCTCACCTATCTAGGGGCAGAGGATTCTTACCTTCCCAAGACTATCCCTTCTGACACGTCTACCCTTCTCAACGAAGCCACTATCGACCTTAATATAGGGACTTCTGAAGACCCTCGCATCATCAAGGTCGGCCAATCCCTTAATCCACAGGAATTAGGGGACTTTACCACTTTTCTTTCCAAACATCGTCAAGCCTTTGCTTGGTCATATGAAGATATGCCAGGACTCGATCCCGATATTGTGGTCCACAATATCGTTACCCTTCCCAACATCAAACCAGTCAAGCAAAAATTGCGAAAAATGCACCCTAGAGTAGCCCTTCTTGTCAAAGAAGAGTTACAACGCTTGCTCTCAGCTAGCTTCATCCAACCCATCGATTATCCGCAATGGGTGTCTAATGTAACCAAGAATTCAAGGCTACTGGGAAGATTCGAATTTGTACCGACTTCCGGATCTTAATCTTGCCTGCCCAAAGGATGATTTTCCTCTTCCTAATATCGACCAACTCGTAGATTTAATCAAGGGTCATGAGATGCTTTTCTTATGGATGGTTTCTCTGGATATAATCAAATCCTCATCGCACTGTAAGACCAACATAAGACCTCCTTCATAACCCCCTGGGGACCTTTTGCTATCGTGTCATGCCTTTTGGCCTTAAGAATGCGGGGCAACCTATCAACGAGCAATGACATACATCTTCCATGACCTCTTACACAAAATCAGAGGATTATGTTGACGACCTCCTCGCAAGTCCAAACGCCGTCAGATCATCTTTTCATCTCGCACTCTCTTTCGAGAGGCTTGTCCGCTTCGTCTTCGCTTCTAAATCCAGCTAAGTGCGTGTTTGGCGTTCTCACCGGTAAACTTTTAGGTTTTATCATTTCCATCGGGGCATTCAAGTCGACTCCCGCAAAAATAAAAGCTATTCTTGAGATGCCTCCCTGCCTAACTTAAAGCAACTCCGCAGCTTCTCCAAGGACGTCTTCGGCCAAGGCAAGGCTGCTTTATCTCCCAATTCTCGGACCGTTGTCAACCTTTTCACCATCTCCTCCGTAAGAATGTTCATTTTGAGTGGGATGAGCATTGCCAAAAGGCCTTTGATGATCTCAAAGCTTATCTTCTTTCTCCACCTGTGCTTACACCTCCACGCGAGGGGGAGCCTTTCTATCTTTATATCTCTCGTGATCGACCATGCTCGGGAGCCATGATCTCGCAGACGGACACTTGTGGTAAAGAACAAGCTGTCTATTACATCGGGCCGCACCTCCATGAGTATGAAACACGTTACTCCGAAGCTGAAAAACTATGTTGTGCTCTCTTCTTCGCAACTTCTAAGCTTCGTCATTATCTCCTTAATCACAAAACTTACATTGTCACAAGTGTCAATCCCCTCAAGACAATCCATGCAAAACCTTATCACAATGATCGCATCACTCGTTGGCTTATGCTTATGACTGAGTTTGACCTCGAGTTTATCCCGCAAAAGGCTATCAAGGGTCAGGTTATTGCAGATCAATTAGCTGATGCTCCTCTTCCGGACACTCAAGACCCCCTTGCTCAATTTCCCGATGAGTATATCCAACAAATTGATTTTGGTCTATCTCCATTTAAAGTAAAGCTCTTCTTCGATGGATCCAAATGCCGCAAGAAGGGGGAGGTGCGGGTTTTGTGATGATTCCTCCTGGGGGTACGCCATCCTGGGCCGCACACAAATTAAACTTTGAGTGCACCAATAATATGGCTGAGTACGAAGCTCTTGTCTTAGGTCTTCAAAATGCCATTAATCTCGGCGCCGTCATATTGACATCTTTGGTGATTCTCGAACTCATCGTTAACTGTGTCACGGGTGTCTATCAATGCAAGAATGATATCCTTCGAAATATCGCGACATCGTTTTTTGCCCAACTCCAATCTTTCGATAACTTCACTATCCAAGCCATTCCGCGACATCGCAAATCGATTCGCGGATACCATGGCTTCTTTAGCCTCTCTTATCCCGCCTTTTACCAAGACTCGCCTTTATGTGGTCAGGCAACGATTGATCAACCATCTCATCTTGGGCAACTAACGCCAATCAATGCCTGTCACAACCCATACTCGGGATGAGTGGTATCAATGAGATAGTTGATTATCTATCTTATTCGGTCCTTCCTCCGCATCCGACTCCCAATGGTAGAAGGTCTTTTGTCCAACGCGCCAACCGCTATACTATTCTAGGTGGCCTTCTTTACAAACGCGGCTTTGATGGTATTTTGCTTCGATGCCTCAAAACCCATGAATCATCTAAAGCTATTCAGGAGGTCCATGACGGTATCTGTGGTGGACATTTTAGTGGTTTAGCTGTAGCCAAGCGCATCTTACGTTTGGGATATTATTGGCCTTCTCTTAATCAAGATTGTTGTGAATACACTAAGAAGTGCGTCAAGTGTCAGCAACATTCTAATCTCACGCACATCCCTAGTCAGGCTTTGCAACCTGCGGCGGATTTGTGGCCTTTTTCGCAGTGGGGTATTGATCTTATTGGTCTCATCAATCCTCGTTCTTCACAACGTCATCATTCTATCATTACCGCCACTGAGTACTTTACTAAGTGGGTAGAAGCTATCCCTCTTTCTTCAACAAAGGCTAAACCCATAGTTGATTTTGTCTATCAACACATCATTTGTCGCTTTGGCGTTCCACACAAGCTAATCACAGATAATGGTAAGTCTTTCAAAAACGCTGATTTGCAGAATCTCTGCAATGCTTTCAATATCAAGCTCAGTTTTTCTTCTCCATACTACCCTCAAGCTAATGGTCAAGCCGAAGCTTCCAATAAAACTTTGCGTAATATCCTCGCAAAGGTAACTAGTCGAGCTGGTAGGGATTGGCATCTACATATCCCTTTTGCTCTCTGGGCTTATCGGACTAGCATTCGTACTCCTACTGGTGCTACTCCCTTCTCTCTCGTCTATGGGTCTGAGGCTGTCCTTCCTTTGGAGGTCCAAATCCCATCTCTCCGTGTTTCTCTCAGAGAATTTGTCTCCGATGAGGATTATCGTCAAAATCGTCTAGCACAACTTGAACTATTGGATGAGCGGCGTCTTAACGCTCTTGAGCATCATCAGGTCTATCTCGAGCGTGTCAAACGTGCTTATAACAAGCACTTGCAACATCGTGACTTCAAAATTGGTGATCTTGTTCTTAAGGAAAATCAAAATGTCACTACACTCGAAAGGAGTCAACGTGGTAAGTTTGCTCCCAACTGGATGGGCCCCTACATTATCACTCATAAATATGGGTCTGGGGCTTATCGTTTATCTTCCATGGATGGTATCCCTGAAGCGGAACCTCTTAATGCTTTGCATTTACGGCCCTTCTACTGTTAAAATCTATCTTATACAAATCTAGTCGCAACTCAGATCTTCCATCCGTCCTAATAACCAGTCATCTACTTTCGTGGTGATTTGAAATTGTGTGGTTCTCCGCCTATTGCCTCGTTTACCTTAAATATGAGTATCGCGGCTCTACTCATTGCACGTTTCTTTTGGATATGTTCCTCCTCATGGTAGGAATACCTTAATCACCACTTCATCTGTCCCAAGTACTTATCTTCATCGGATCTACTCGGGTCATGAGTGCATGTTCTTCTATGTTCTCTTCCCCTCCATCTGATCTATCTAGGTCTAAACTCAGCTTCTTCCAAAAAGTTTCCAAAAAAAAAAAAAAAAAAAAAAAAAAAAAAGATGCTATCCAAAAAGATAGACTGATCCTCGAAGGACAAAACTATCCATATATTACCAAGCGAATCAAAATTCTAAAAATATAGACCATACCCTCGAAGGATGGCTATCATTCAAATAAAATAATGCATCGCTCCCTTGAAGGACTACTGCTTTCAAAGAAAAATTCAAGGCTTCTTGTAATTAATCGGCCTTTCCGGTCGAGCTTTATAAGATCACCGAAAGACTTCCCGCATCGATCGTCTTTCCATATCAAGCAAACTTCCACATTGATCGGTTTGCCTATCTCACAAAGTCATGAAGCTGAGATTTAGGACCTTTTGTCGATCATATGGAGAATCCTATTTCCCCACTATGGACATGTATTCGTCCTCGTAGGTTCCGACAAGATACTTACTTACTTTTTTTCCATTTCTATCCTAGATCCGTTTCATGACTAGTTAGTGTCGATTTATTTTAATCGTATATAGGGCCTCAGTATGCTTGGTCTTTTGGTTCCCTTTCTGGATTTTATCTATGGTTGGTTGGAAGTCCAACTTATCATTTTTCTTCTTCTCCGAGTATCTTCTCTTCTAAGTCACGGTTGTTTCCGCTTTCATCTTTTGCTCTTGTAAGGAGTATTCCTCATTTCTTTGTCTTGCATCCTGTTAAATTGGCATTTCACATGTTAATTCAATCAAAATTTATCTTCTATCAAAATTCATCTTATCTATCAAAACTCCTATCTGTATTCATTTCTCCTTATAATTACATCCATATATCCAACACATTTATCTATCTATCCATCAAAATATCGAAAAATACGTACATCTAAGGTACATTACATCTATCTATATCTAATCCATACATCAAGTACATCTGTATATCTATCCATCAAAATATTTAAAAGCTATGTCCATCCAAGATACATCACATCTATCTATCAAAATTAAATCAATCTATCTAATCACATCCATCTATCATCTATCCGTCTATATCTATCCAATCACATCTATTTTATCCACATTTCAATCTATCTAATCACATCTATTTCTATCATCTATCATCTATATCTATTCAATCACATCTATTTTATCCTCTATCTATATCCATCTACCCATCTATATCTAAACCAAAAAGCATGAAGTACAATCATATGACCAATAAATCTATATATATATACATGTGTGTTTGTACAAAAATGGGTGGCTTCCAATCAAGCCATCTATACAATGCCTTCCAATCGAGGCTATATCACTATACAAATACACAATCTATCAAGTCTCTATATGGTGAAATCAGAAGCGTGGAGGACACTGTCCCCTCCACCCTCCTCTGCACCCGGCTGTCCCTCCTGACCGCCGCCTATCGAGCTCGGCACCGCTGGCTGGAGGTCTCGGCCCACCTCGGTCCCTCCCAGTGCTCCCTCCGCCCGAGGCTCCGCCGCCGTAGCCGCCCTCGCTCTCCTCTCGCCCCGTACCGAGGCACATCTGGGGCATGCTGCGCTAGAGCATCCTCATAATATCTCACCTCAGCAAGGAGAGACTGGTATGTGCTCAGGCTCACCATACCCGGTGCTCGTAAAGGTGCTGCTGGCGCTGCTGGTGGTGCCCCACCTAGAGCCGCGCCCTGTGTCCCAGACTCTGATGTGGCACTCAGTCTCTCCATATTTGGCCCTAAGGGCCTCCCTGTGCCGAAGGTAGCGATCCCTCTGCTGGATCGCTGTATCACGCTCCTGACGGGCGGTGTCTCTCTCCACAATCAAGGAATCTCTCTCCTCTGTCAAGGCCCTGATCTCCTCCAGAGCTACCTGATGCGTCTGTACCAGCGTGGCATGCTCTCCCTCTAATCTGTCTAGTGTCGCAGCTATGTCCTCCTCATCAGCATCTATCGAGGGCGGGAGATGTCGTGGAAGCTCTGTGTCATACCACGCTGCATAGCCCTCATCCACCCCCGCGTCATCATCACTGTCTCGTGGAGGGTGGAGCCTCTCTCAATGGGTCTGCCGGGATCAAAATCGGCAAATCTGTCTCTCTGCTATCCCGCCTATATGGCGTGTATGTGGCGGCACTATCTCGTATTTAGGCCAAACCGCCTCGAGATCTCGCATGAATGGGACTCGCTCCCACATATCTGGCCTACGGCCCCTGACCACCCGACTCCGTCTCAATGCTGCCAAGTGGGCGTCCTGACCAGCCCATGTCGGGAATGCCCGATATGGTCTCCAGATAACCTGATCTGGTGTAAGCGTCCTGAAACGCTCCGAGTACCACTCAGCTGATCTACCTGTGTCTCCTGCGGCCATGTCAGCCCGCCATCTCCGAAATCCATAGTCCACACCCCCCACTGCTGCTGGCATCCACGGAAGCCCGGATGGCCTAATCACTGCTATGTGCTCATACGCCCAGCAATGGAGCACAAAGCTAACGTCAATCCCTGTCCTCCGACCAGTAGTGTACATCCATAGCTCATAGTAAATCGAGCTATGTGGCATCGGGCCAAGGCAAAACCTCGTCTGTGCATCGCAAGATGTCGCACACGCAGTCTAGCAGTAGCAATGGGAATCTCCCACCTCCTGAGTCTGGCAAGGCAAAATAAGATATAGCCATCTGAATCAAGGCTATCCGCCTGCTCCGAGGGCTATCCTGCCTGTACTGTGAGGCTATCCTCACTGCCCCAGATACTATCTCCGAGTCATTCGATCTCTCTCTCATAATCACACTGTGGCCCTCTCGCCGCTTTCTCTGGGTGTCGATCTCACCGGGTCCCCGTAATCTGTAATCGGAGGATCTCAGATACATCCTCATGGGTGATAGTCATCTCACCCATCCTAAACCAAAATGTGCACGTGTGGCTGTCCCACCGCCGCACTAACGCCCGCATGAGCTCCACATCCCGTGGCACTCGCCTCTGTAATATCTAAAACCCCGAGCCGGCTAGCTCTAAATGCCGCCAGCCCGCATCGGCCACGTCAGAAGGATCGTCTCAATAACTCGTGGATGGCATCCTCATATGAAGAGCCTCTCATGCCTCGCATCCACGACATTAAAAGCATAATCAGTCTCTCTGTTCCATAAATCACATCTTCCAAAATCATAACATCCAAAACAAGAAGGAAATGCTAAATATCTTTCAATCGGCGCCGATTTGGTAAAATCGGCGTCGTTCATTCTAGTCGGCGCCGATTACTACCAATCGACGCCGATCCAAACCACTCGACGCCATTATACCAATCGGCGCCGATCAAGCAAGGCCAGCGTAAACTGCACCGTGCCTTCCATACGCATGAAAAATCAAACAAAAAAAAAAAATATAACGACGAAGGGGTTCGAAAATGACCACTTACCCCAGGCCGTGTCCTCCTGCGCTTCTGTCCGCTCCCAGAGGCTTCCATTGTGTTCAAATCAAAAATCTATCTCTCTCAATCAATCGCCACGCTTGCAAATAAATCGTTTACGTTTTCCGTTCGCATATTTATATGCGTCTGGATTGGTCGGCGCCGATTTTTTGGGTCGACGCCGATTGTTTTGGTCGGCGCCGATTAGTTTGATCGCCGCCGATTTTTCATGTCTGTTTGCCATAGTGTTGATGCTTGGCTTACTTATCTATCTGATCATTGTTGTGTGCTGAATCTTGCCTTTTGGCGCATCTTTTAGATATCCTTGTCTATTTCGGGTTTGTTCCCTTTGCGTGGGACACTCGTATCTTCGCAGCCTTAGAATTACTGGTCTCAGAGCACTAACGCTCGCCTCGATTTATAGACCGTCTAGTTGTCCCTACCAATGTGTCTCTCTTTCGATGTTGACTATTTTGCAGTTCTCCTTACACTCATGGGTCTGTAGACACTAACGTCGTCTCATGAGGAGACCGGCTAGTTTTCCCTACCAATGTGAGTTCCTTAGGTTGCTGCCCTTGTGTTTATTTTTATACGTCATCAATGATCAGATCTACTCCAGCCATCCAACTGGGGCATCCTGCATTTTTTATCTACCTCTTTCAAACTCGGGACCGTCTGTTCTATCATCCATCCCATCCCTAGTTTGAGGGGGATCACATCACCACAAATTCTTCTCTTCTTCCATCTCCTTGTTTTTGTCTCATAACCTTGCTTATCGCAAGTTACTTGACAAAAAGGGGCAAAATGTAGACACTTAAAATTGGTTATCCAATTTAGTGTCCCTCACATTCGTTTTTCCTACTTAAGTAACCTGGGGCACGTTCGCATCACCAACTATCCCCTTGGGATATTATCCAATTTGTGATTTAATCACCTATTCTAAATTTAATTCATCACATCACATCTTACCCATGAGTGATTAAATATTAAATATTTAATTTCGCTTCTTCCCATGCATCTTAATCACTTATCCACCCCAAATTTATTCTACCCATGTATCACATCTATTTTTAATCTTCCCTAAGCGGGATATTTTCCCGTAGTCGGGATAAGTCTTATTTTTCTCGAATCAATCATTTTAGGCACCTCGGGAGTCTTTTCCGCGATCGGCGCCGACCCATATGGTCGGCGCCGATTTTCTAGGAGCGGCGCCGATTATAAAAGCAAGCCCAGAACTCAGTTCTAGGGACGAAAAAGAGACGAACGAGCGAAAGAAAGCACTTACGCACGAACAGAGAGCGAGAAAGATTCAGGTTGCAAGAAAGAAAGATCTTTTTAGCATCAATTGTCTCAGTTAGGGCAGATCCTGTCCTAATCAATCCTCGAGAGGAGCACCATTACATTCGCCCGTATCATATCAACATCATACACCACCATCTATCATCCGGTGACTCTGCTCCAGCCGTCTCTCCATCTTCGCACATCTTGCAGACTACATTCACCTTCCAATCCCCGAATCTCATCGCACGCTTCCCGATTGGTCGGGACCGCTTTTGCTTGACATCGATCTTATCCTGGCCGACGCGATCAGTCCTGGGCCGACACCGATCACATCGGGCCACCGCCGATTATACCTGGGCCGACGCCGATTTCACTGCAGACAGGTAAAAGGTCACAGGTAACACAAATCCAGCATTATTTCGCAGCTTCCTCGCTTTTCGTATTTCTGTCATCTGCTGTTCGGTTTGCTTGTTTTATTACCGCAATCGAAAATCTAGTCTTTATTTACATCTTTTATCATGTATGCTTCTTTTCTTTATTGAAAACGTGGATCGACATCCGCCAAGGAAGCTTATCGCCTTCGACCCGCTTCTCGGGCAAAGCTCCACCCAAATATCTTCTAACGCCATCTTTTTCTCACAAGCACCTTGTTTTGTAGGTTATTCGGATCTATTGTGCAAATTGCTCGTGTGCGCGCCTGCCTTGTCTACATCGGCTTCCTCATCCGTCTACATCTTCATCAGGTATCGATTTCATTGGAGTTTTTCAGGGTTTTTGTGTTTAGTTTGGTGCATTAACTTGGACAGGTAACAAGCACAAAATTCTTGATCTACACCTATATCCATGCAAATCACTTCATAGACGATCCTCTAAAAATAGCCAATGTGTGTCGCGCAAGTCTCTAACCGGTTTGTGTGTTCGGCATGCTATCTCCAAAATAGCTCATCATTGTGAAAATGGCTAAGTCATGAATCTGTCTCCATCCTCAAAGTGTGTGATTCCTTTCCGATCCTCCCACGCTTTTGAATGCACTCGCTCTTCCGTGCAAACCTTTTGTATGTCCTTCACTAAGTGCCATATTTTTAATGATCAACAATGAATGTGGAAATAACCGTAACATAAAATAAAACAAGAGAAAGATAACACCATATTTAACATGGTTCACCCAATGTGGGTTACGTCCACCAAGAAATGGCCAATATTATTATTGAGTTCTTTAAAGAGGAAATATAATGAGGATCTATTTTCTTCCAACACCTCACAGGGTGTTCAATTCTTTTCCCTCACTTAGCTACTCTATCTTTCTCACCAAGAAAACTAACATGAAAAAAATTACTATTTTCTTCTCTCATACCCTCATACAATGCATACATGAATATATATATATATTCTGGGTAACTAATTATGCTTTTACAATCAATAAATCATCTTTAAAGCAAGATATTTATTCTAACTCTCGTTTAAAGAACAAATCATTGTCACACAGTGACAGATGTCATTTCTCGCCTAACCGATGTTGGTCACTTAACCGATTTCGGTTACCTTCTAACCGATGTGGGTTTCTCCGACCAATGCTTGGTCACCGTTAAAACCAAAAATATGTAAAAACAAGCTTCTTGTGAAGCAATTAATATCCACACTCAACAATCTCCCACTTGGAGATCAATTGTTACATTGTACTATGCATCACCATCCTTGGTTCCTTTTCCTTGGCTTGTTTCTTCCTCTTCAAGTCTCAAAATCAAAGACTAATAGAAGTGGAGTGAAGCTCCAACTTCTTCCTTACCAATGGCTTTGGTAGCATATCCATAGGATTCTCATCCATATGGATTTTCTCTAACTTCAGCTTCCCATCCTCCAATACCTGATTCATGAAGTGATACCTCAATTGAATGTGTTTCGTTCTTGAATGAAATGTTGAGTTCTTTTCCGGATGAATCATACTCATCCATATCATCTCCTGTTAGCCTCTCAGAACTATAACATACTCTACCTTTGTAGTATACAAAGCCACAATCTTCTCGCAATCATAAAATCAAGCTAATGTCATCCCACCTATCGTGAAAATATATCCAGAGTGCTCCTTCTACTAGCCAAATATCCATCCATGTCTAAATCAACATAGCCATGTAAATAAATATCTAAACCTCCATAGCATAATTGCATGTTATATGTCCCTCTCAAATACCGAGTATCCATTGGATTGCTTTCTAATGCTCTTTACTTGGATTAGCCATAAATCTACTCATAATCATATCGCATGTGCAATGTTCGACTAAGTACATAAACCATAGCATACATAAGACTCTCGACTTCTTAATCATATGGTACTTGTGTCATGTATTTGACCTCCTCATGTGATGAAGGAAACTAATATTTTCTCAATTTTAAGTGTCCACCATACGTGTACTCACTAGTTTTAAATCTTGCATGTTAAACCTTTCCAACACCTTATTAATATAAGCCTCCCGAGACAAATATAATTTCTTGTTCTTCCTATCTCTCGTGTATTGGCATGCCAAGTATTCTTTTTGCAGCTCCTAAATCCTTCATATAAAATGTGTGAGCTAGCTTTCTCTTAATCTCACCAATGTCTTGCATACTAGATCCTGCAATAAGCATATCATCCACACATAGTAACCAAATAATATAGCTCATATTTTCAAGCTTCTTGAAATAAACAAAATGGTTAGATTCACATCTCAAATAACCATGCTCATGCATGAAACTATCAAACTTCATGTAGCATTGCCTTGGAGCTTGTTTGAGCCCATATAGACTCTTTTTCAACATGCACATTAATTTATCCTTACCCTTGACTTCATACCTAGGTGGCTACTACATATAAATCTCTTCATCCAAATCACCATGAATGAAATTCATCTTCACATATAGTTTCTCTAAATTTAAATCATGTATCTGAAACTATACTCAACATAGTACGTATGGAAGTCATTTTAACAAAGATGAGAAAATACTTCACCAAAGTCAATACATGTTTTCTATGCAAATCCATTTACTAAAATCATTTCCTTGTATCTTTTCTATCCACCTCTTTTCCTTAATCTTATAAACCCACTTGTTCTCGCAATGTCCTCTTACATGTTGGCAACTTAACCAAATCCCAAATCTGGTTTTGTTCCAAGGAGTCCATCTCCTCATCCATTCCATGTTCCCGCTGCATGTGTGTCTTATCCTACATTGCTTCTTCAAAATTTATGGTTCGCCTTTATCACTCAATAATAAATAATATAGAGAAGGTGTAAATCTTTGGAGGTTTTCTTACCCTTTGTTACCTTCTCACGAAGTTTGGGGTACCAAAGGCTCATTCTGCGTACCTCCTAGAATTTTTTTTCCAATCTTGACAATGACTAATTTTAGTCACTGTAACTATTATCGATTCTCGCTAAGCGATGTTGGTTTGGCTCTTAAGTAACCGATACTATTTCAGTGACTGATTTTAGTCAGGGTCACCGACATTGGTTACTATGTAACCCTCGTCGGTATTATTTTTAAATCTGAGAGTTCATTTTCATTCACAAACTTCTCAACCAGTTCATCCTTGGATACCAAAATTTGATCCCCATACATTCTCTTTTCATTCCATTCAATTTCATGACTCGATAATTTTAGAATTCTCTAAATCCCAAAACGGAATACGAAATCACCGGATCAATAACTAATAAAAGTGCATCTCTTCAATTTTGCATCCAAATTTTTTCCATTTGCCTTATCAATATGCACAAAATATTTTTAACCAAAAACTTTAAGAAAATAAATATCTACCTCTTTTCCGGTTCAAGCTTCCTCTAGTATTCCTCCATCTAGTGAACTTGAAGGCCCATGGTTAATCAAATAAATCGTTGTATCAACTATTTCCACCCAAAACCTGTAAGGGCAATCCAGATGTATCCTTATACTTCTAGCACATTCCATGATTATCATTTTCATTCTTTATGTAACATCATTCTCTTGTAGTGTTTTGGAACCATCCTTTCTCTACGTATTCCATTTATTGAACAATAATCATTGAAATCCTTGCTACAATATTCACCACCATTTTCAGATCTAAGGAACTTTAGCTTTGAATTTGATTCATTCTCAACAATAACTTTCAATATTTTAAAAGTCTCAAAACATCAAATTTATGTTTAATACAAGTAACCCGTACCTTTTTTATAGCATCGTCAATGAAAGTAACATAATACTGGGATCCTCCATGATAAGCTACCTAGGCTAGTTCCCACACATCTAAGTGTATAAGCTCCAATTTTTGTTCCTTCTTAGTTGTCCCACTTTGAGAAATCTCACCCTCTTTTTCTTACCAAAGATACAATGCTCACAGAAATCAAGATCTAAATATTTCAAATCTGATAACTTACCCTTAGCCTTTAAGATATGCATTCATTTTTGACTCATATGGCTCAACCGATTATTCCACATACATGCATATGAATCTGAAGTAGATAACATAGAAAAGGAATCAATAACACAAGTAGATAAATATAACATTCCTACCTTCTTACCTCTTCCCACAACAAAAGCACCCTTGGTGACTTTCCAATAGTCTATTGTGAATGTAACCATGCAACTAGCTTCACCTAGTTTCCCTGCAGAAATAAGATTGCTCTTGAGGCTTAGCACATGCCTCACATCTTTCAATGCCCATGTATTTCTATTTTGCAATTTTAGATGAGCTTCCCCTTTACCAGTAATACTGCAAGGTTTATCATCACCCAAATAAACATGTCCAAAATTACCATGGACATAATTTTTAAAATAACCCTTATTAGGGGTTGTATGGAAAGAAGCTCCTGAATCTAAAACCCATGATTATATTCTATTGTCCAAAGAAAGAATAAGAGCATCTTGTATTACCTCTGCTCCAATATTTACCTCTTTATTTGACTTTTTACCTTTGTGTGGGTGTTGGTTCTCTTTATCCTTTAACCAATAATATTTCTTTGCATGTCCTTTCTTTCCACATTTCCAACAGGTAATTCCCTTACCTCTAGATTTAGATATGTCATCCCTTGACTTTTATTTTCCATTATTCTTACTCTTGGATCTCTCCTTCTGCTTGCCTCTTCTTTCTACATTCAAAGCACTCCCTGATGATGATTCCTCTGTAATTTTCCTACGAATTTGTTCATTCAAGATTATACTAACCACATCATCAAACTTGAAAATATCATTAGCAGATGTTGTATTACTAACAACCATTACCAAGTTATCACAACTATCAGACAAAGAACATAAGAATAAAAGTGCTTTCACTTCATCATCAAATAGAATATCAACCGAATTTAATTGACTTACAACAGATCAAAAATCATTCAAATGATTAGATGTAGATCCACCTTCATGCATCTTAGAACTAAATAGTTTCTTCATCAAATAAACTTTATTTGAAGCACTAGGTATTTCATACAAATTAGCAAGAGATTTCATTAACTCTACCATAGAAGTTATCGTAATATTGGAAGGCAAGGATGTGTTAGGCTCAATCTTATAGATCCCAAATCCTTTTCTCGTTAAGAATCTTCCATTCTTCATTAGTCATCTTCATAAGTTTGGACTTTTCATCCAATGGTAAGTATAGATATTTTTGATACAAATAATCCTCCACCTGCATCTTCCATAGTTGATAATTATGACCGTCAAATTTCTCTACTCGGTATTTACTATCTTCTGTCATTTCTCTACTCCCACTCAATCAGAAAAACCCTCTATGAATAAATCTTGTCAACACACAAAACCTCCAAAAAATCTATGATACCAGTTTTAGGGTTAAACCATATAATAGTGTTGCATAGATCTATAATCAGATAAAGCATACAAGCAATGAATGTGGAAATAACCAGAAGATAAAATAAAATAAGAGAAATATAACACTAGATTTAACGTGGTTCACCCAATGTGGGCTACATCCACCAAGAAATGGCCAATATTATTATTCAGTGCTTTAAAAAGGAAATACAATGAAGATCCATTGTCTTCTAACACCTCACAGGGTGTTCAATGATTTTCCCTCAATCAGCTACTCATTCTTGCTCACCGGAAAACTAACATGTAAAATCATTGTTATTTTCTTCTCGCATACCTTCATACAATGTATACATGCATGTATATTTATTTTGGGCAACTAATTATGCTTTTTTACAATTAATAAATCATCTTTAAAGTAAGATATTTATTCTAATTCTCGTTTAAAGAACAAATCACTATCGCGCAGTGACCGATGTCGGTTCTGCTCGCTCGATCGATATCATCACTACTTAATCGATGTCGATTACCTTCTAACCGATGTCAGCTTCTCCTAATCGATGTCATGGAGTCCATCAAAACCAAAAACATGTAAAAGCAAGCTTCCTGTGAAGCAATTAAGATCCACACTCAACAATATCCCACTTGGCGATCAATTACTACACCGTATTGTGCATCACCATCCTTCATTCCTTTTCCTTGGCTCATTTCTTCCTCTTCAAGTCCTTTTCCTTGGCTCATTTCTTTCTCTTAGATTCTCAAACTCAAAGACCAATAGAAGTGGAGTGAAGATCCAACTTCTCCCTTACCAATGGATTTGTTAGCATATCCACGGTGGTTCTTGTACGACGAAAAAGTGACATGCGAGCATGGGAATCTACAAGCAACTCTTCCTCGCACCCGACCTCCCGAGGTCATGCCGAGACAAAGCTAGTGGGTATGGAATATATGTGAGATGCAAACAAACTAGTTAGGTAATCTAATGTCTTCAATACGCACTAGTGGAATTTACGAGTCTAAGGCAAAGAAGGCCCTCCTAACTTAAATTGGTGTGATAGATCGGTCACTAGGATGACTCTTGAAGGCTCCAATCAATATCGAGTTTTGGTGTGATTCGATCTATAGGTTGTGGAATATGTGGAAAATGACCGAGATAATTTCGTGTATTTCTCAGGACGGTGGTCATATGGTGGATGGTAAGTATAGTCAATTCTATGGATGATTCTCTCGACCTAGTCCAGAATTCCCTAGCTCTGTTATGCTATGTCTAGTAAGGATAATTATTTGATAATGACAGGTGGAAGTGGGGTAGATCGAATATTAGTGTGCGTAGGCGTTGTCTATGTCTAATTCTCCTATGGATTCATTGGGTGTGGGATTTGTGGGTCATAACCATAGATTTTGGTTGTTGTGGACTGTTATGGTCATGCGTGAAATCAAGTCCTAATCCCTAATATCAAGTAATCGTATGCTTTCTCGGCTTCTATATTTAGGATCAATAATCTGCGTGATTTTCTCATAATACCCTATGTGCGTTCGTGCAACCCGGATTCTTAGGCCGGTATCTATGTCTAGAAGAGTGTCTCCTCGATTCGGTCGTGGGACCAAAGGATCACAACCAAAGGTTTGTTCTCTTTTGAACCCTTCTACAAAGAATATGAATGTTACCTAGGGTAATCAGAAGTTCATTGATTCGACCAAAACGTGTGTGCTCTCGGTCGTCTTCTATGTTTAGTCTGCATTCAACTGGGAATTGATTTGCAGTGCAAGCTTACCGTTGTTTGGAAGACTTGAATCCTAAGATTTTGATCTATATCAGTTATCACTGTGATGAGATTGGGCTGAGGCATGATTGGCTCGAATACGTATTCCCTAGGCTCTCTAGGTCCCGTGATTGTCATACAAAAGCAACAAAGTAAAGCGAGCTACAGTAAAATAAAATTTACCTATGTGAAGTATATCTATAGCATATATAACTTCTCTTTTTTTTTTGTGTTTTCTGATGAGCTTTACGAATTTAAGAAAGCAGCTATTTAAAATATCTAGAAATGACAACTAAAATAATCAATTTAAAACAAACAAAATAACCGAGTGTAGCTATTTGTCTGTGTAATTTGTAGATCTATTCTAAACAATGAAATAGCTTATCTAATCTATCTACAAGACTCTCGATCCTACCTCGAGGTGAGGAATGAATCATAGTTTATCGAAACTATCAATCCCCATAGCTTCCTGGTAATATCGAGAGTAGAATTAATGAAATAAAGCAATTAGCTACTCTATTTGATATGATTCTAACTAGAACTTTGAAAGCTAGAACTTGGATTCTGTAAAACAGTGGCGAATCCACTGGTGTGTGTGATCTTGTCCCCTCGGTGTGATCTCCTCGTTCCTTCGTGTTCACGTGGGTCCGTAAAAGCGTGTAATGCTAGCATCATGTAAGTAGATATTGGGATAAAGGCAGCTCGTAACACCGATGAATACAATGTGAGTAGGAGAGGGATAGCGTAAGAGTACAGAGCTTGGATTATGCAATTCCTAGCGGGATCTATTGCGAGTCATGCAACATAAAGTGTCCGAACCCTGAAACTATCCTGTTTGAGGAGCAAAACCTGCAACTTTAATGGCTTCCTAAGCTATTCTACTCCAATGGATTGGATGAAATAATGTGAAGTGCTTGCACAAGATGGATATGTGGCTTACCAACAGTAAAACAATGCTAACTAAGCATGCAATGAAAGAAACTAAGCATTCTAAGCAAAAGGAAAACTAAATCTATTGCAAAGAGAAATCAGAGGCAAATTTTGAGGGGCCATTTGCTTGAGCACAAGCCAACTATTTATAGCATTTGCATTTACCCAAGGTAAAAGCCAAATAGAACTCTTAAACTATAAACAATGGAAAAACACTATTCCAAGGAACCAGAATCATAAATGCAAGCTTATGGTTATGAAAGAAAGCTAGTAAAATGTTGAATTTACGTGAGTTGTGTTAAAAGAGCTTTCTGGAAAATGTGTAAAGGACTTCCACCCTAAAGCGGGGCGGCGGTTATAGGACCACCGCCCTGTTGGCAGCAGTGAGCGTGATTCTGGACCGCCACCCTGTTTAAGGCGGCGGTCACGAGACCCGCCTCCCCAGCGAGGCGCGCGGTTTCATCAAGAGAAAAAGGCTAAGAAAAGAGGGGAAAAGGAAAAAATAAATCACGCTGGGGCTAAGCGGGGCATGCCGGATGTTAACGCACACTTGGAGAGCTTTTCCAAATCCCGAACACCTGCGAGGAGACTCAGTATCATCATTGGGGCACGTGTCATGTTGTACGGTAGTTCAAGACCTTAAAATTTTGGGTACGTACGGTTCTCATCCATATGTATTTTCTCTAACTTCAGTTGCCCATCCTCCAACACCTATCATATGAAATGATACCTCAACCGAATGTGTTTCATTCTTGAATTAAATGCTAAGTTATTTTCTCTTATACTAGTTATTGGGGTTAAACCATATATTATTTTTGCACATATCTATAATCGATAAATCATACAAGTAATGAATGTGGAAATAACTAGAAGATAAAATAAAACAAGAGAAAAATAACACTAGATTTAACGTGGTTTACCCAAAGTGTGGGTTGTGTCCACCAAGAAATGGCCAAAATTGTTATTCGGTTCTTTACAGAGGAAATACAATGAAGATCTCTTGTCTTCCAACACCTCACTGGGTGTTCGATGATTTTCCCTCACTCATTACTCTTTCTTTCTCACCAAGAAAACTAACATGCAAAATAATTGCTATTTTCTTCTCTCATACCCTCATACAATGCATACATGCATATATATCTATTCGGGAAATTAACTATGCTTCTACAATCAATAAATCATCTTTAAATAAAGAGATTTATTTTCATTATTGTTTAAAGAACAAAGCATTGTCTCACAGGTGACCGATATTGGTTCCTTCCTAACCAATGTCGGTCACTTCTTAACTAATGTCGGTTACCTTTTGACCGATTTCAGTCACTGTGAAAACTAGTAACATGTAAAATCAAGCTTCCTATGAAGCAATTAAGCTCCACACTCAACACTTCAATTACCTTCCAAGTCTCATGTGCACCCTTACTTAAGAAACATTATGCAAGATTTCCTTAGACCTAGAATACTCCTGTATCAAACATCCAGGGTGCCTGAAACTTGAGTTCCATCTCAAGTAGACTTAGTGAGTGGTAGGACCACCCTTTAGACTATATGAGCTAATAGTCCTGATTTCTTCAACAAGCATATCTCTAGCATAAATACTTATTTTGGTGCCTCTTATATTCCTTCGTCACCTTATTTAGACTTCTTCATGTTATCTTGTACACTCTTCCGATCTTCTTCTTAGCATATACCACACATCTCCTCCCATTGGATCTTTCTCCCGACCCTTTACGAGTCTATTCCTGTTATTCTATAGCACAAGCCTTTGTTTTCCTTGAACCTTCCAATTCCTCCTAAGGATTCCCTTATGAGCCTTCTACTTTGAGCATATGCACTTACTTTAAAATCCTTTCTATGTGATTTCTTTCTCTCCCTGGTCCTTTCGTGTTCTCCTAAAGCCTTCATATATTTTCTTCTTTTCTTCCCTCTTCATCTTTTAGATTCTTCCCATTGTGAATTCCTCATGTGTGCACTTCTTTCCTTGTTTTATTTTATTTTCCATCTCACTTGTCTCCTTACTACAACTCCTCTTGTCCATATTTCTTTGTTTTACAAATTTATCCTTCATTCTTTTCTCGATCTTCCGATATGCACTTGATCCATGTGCACTTTCTTCTTTGTTGTCATGTCACATGCCTATTGTAAATTATTCCTCTTGTACACTCTCATTTTACACACTTACAAGTTGTGTTTCATGCACACCTCCTCTCCCTTGTATGTTCTCTAATACTAATTTCTCTCACTTTATCCTTTTCTTGCATCCATTTCCTTGCGTATCTTTAGGTTTATACCCTCTATAGATTGTCCATATCTTGATCTTATTTTCCACCTTTACCTTTTTCTACCTAAGGCTTATCTCTATAGCGTGTTTGTATCCTTGCATGCTTAGTCTTGTGTAACTCCTCCACGTAATTATTTTCTTCTCACCTAATATATCCTCATAGGATTATTTCTCCCTTCTCCTCTTGGTCTATGTTAGACCGCACTCTTGCTACTAGTGACACTCCTCCTACTCCTTCATTACATCCTCACACAAAAATTCTAGAGACTCTTCACAAATATCTTTTCTTTCTTATGTTTCCTATAGGGAAACATTTACATTCTCTTACAATGACGCTACACTATTTTCATGTATTTCCTCAGTCACGTGTTCTTTTTGTGAACCCCTTGCATTATGAACTCTTGTAGTCCCCTCCTTGAGATATTTTTGATCTCCCTCTCTCTTGGTGCACTCTTTTTCACGTGCACTCTACCAACCTTAGGATGATATTCTTAGGTTAAATTAAAGGAAACTTCATCTCTCCTCTCCTCCTTCACAATGGCTTTTCCATTATTATGCATTTCTTTATTGCCCCGCCCTAAAATCTACTACTGGAAGTTCCTCTTCTTGTGCAATCACCTACGTGTTATATCTCTATTGGGGTATCCTCTCTTACACATTCAACTACATACCCCATCTGCTCTCTTCTCTAGAGATATATTTCTCCATGCATCCTTCTTCACTCATGTGTGCATTATCCACTTGCACATCTCCTATGTATTAAGTGCATGTATTTTTTTCTACGGTCCCTGTTCCTTCCACTCTTCCCTTCTCTCCACTTTGAATCACTTTGTGGCCTCACGTAATCCATGTTGTGATCATGGCTTACCACAATCATCATTTTATCTTTGGCATCCTCATTTTCTAGTGTGATACTCTCGCATATTGCCTTATGCTTTTGGGTGACTTCTCTCTTCACCACTTGTTCAACTTGTGAGCCTTCTTTGTGCATCTTTTCTCACACATCCTTTTTGGTACTCTCATATTTAATACATCTTCAATCCATGGTACTCCTGTATGGCTTTGTATTCATTCTTTCACCTTGATCATGAAATACTTTTTTGTGCCTTTATGTATGCCCATCCTCCCTTTCGGTGCTCCACGGGTGTTCTCTATGTGCAATATTTTATGCACTCTAAACAGCTTTACTAATTCATTTAAATATTTTTGGGATCTTTTACCACAAGAACCCTTCTCTAGTGGTCTTATTTTTCATCCTCTAGTCTGGAATTTGATCCATTTATCTCCTTTAACACCTTTTCTAACATCTATGTGACTATTTCATCTCACACATCTCCTTTATTCGGTAGCATATTTCCTTCTTATGCAATATCATCAACCTTTCTGACTGTTGCACTTTAGGTATACTTCCATTCTCTACCCACCTTTTCTTAAAGTGGAGAACACAATCTTCTATGTTGGCTACCTCATGTTTGGTGTTCTTCCATCTCCACTCACGGGAAGGTATCTTGCTCTAATACCACTTGACAATGAGCGGGAACTCCTCGAGCATGCCTACATAGTCATGCAACATACTACACTAAAACTATAGACTTATATTAATGAAAAGTGTCTTGCATAATCAGAATACAAGCTCTCTCTATGGATCTTATAGACCCGTGCGACTCTTAAGGACCTACTTAAGACTAGTTATCTTACACTTGGCTCAATGGCCTACTCCTAGCCTCTTTTTCTCTTGGTACCTCTTCTTTTTGGTATTTATGTCGACTTCTTGTGAGCACTTGGTTGACTTCTTCCACTATTTGTCTATCTCCTAAAATGGTGAACTCGACATTCTTTTACGGTTGTGCATCCAGCCTTTTCATGTTTCTCTTTCCTCCTTGTTGGCTTCTCCGAATTCTCTTTCACATTTCTAAATTTGAAATTGGGATCATAAATTTAGCAATCCACCTTATCTTCATTCAACCACTCCTCGCACGCCATTTCCATCTCAAGGTTGGATTATGTGATCATTCCTTTGTTTACTTGTCACTATCAACCCATGTGATTAGATAGATCCAACACTTATCACTCTTCCCTGTCAAATTTTTCACACTTCTCCTCCTTAGGTGATTAACTAAAATTTGACTAAACTCGTAGTAAAAGATAGTTAATCTAATCTAGGACATATAACGCAATAAGTAAATGTGTTAAACAATATGTAAATGAGATAAGTAAATAAACTAATGAAATAAAAAACCCTAATGTGTAAGAAGGGAAATGAAATAACTTAGTTGATGATGGATGAATTTCGAACTATGTCGCAATGATGCATAGAAAATCAGAAAGTAGGAATGGTGTGTAGGAGTTATGAAAAGCACACATGGATTATGTGTCTAGAATGGGGCACTTGGAAGAGGACTGGGGTGCCCACAGTGCTCTGGTAAGGAATATGGCTGCCTTGGTATGGGAAAGGTGTTTGGAACTAGTGCTCATAGCTCGGAAAGCGATCTCAAACTCAGCCTTCCTATCACATTCATTTTTTTGTACCATGCCGAATGCTCCAAATATTCCAAGAGGAAGAAATAACCTACAAAAGACCAAAAGGAAGTATCAAAACCATAAAAAAAAGTAAAGATGCAAAATGAATGGATTGGATCGACCTCACCGCCACGACATTGGGCTTACTAACTTAATTTTGCACTACGTTTCAGACGGATGTAGTTGTGGTGTGTGTGTGTGTGCATATCGCCCTTAGGTGATCTTTTTCCATTCACACTTTGTGAAGTAGCAAGAAATAGCTAAATGTAGAAAATGAGATAGTATGTGTGCATGGAATAAAATAGAATTCCCCCCTATGAATTGTGATGCATATGTCCTAGCTTATGCCTTGATGATGGAGCTATGTGTATTCCAATGCAATAGATGGATGCAACTCTAAATGGAGTGATAGTAGTGTATGATGATAGGTCCCTCATTATGGTCTCATAACTTTGTATTTATAGGGTTCTCTTGCTTTAATATCATAACTAACCTTGAAAAGGCTTACCCCAAGAAAGATAAATATGAAAAATGGATAGAAGAGGCCCAAAAAGTGGTGAGCAAGTGCTAGAAGAATCGTGGTGCCCTGTGGGACCGGGGCACCGTGGGCACCCCAATACTAACTTTAGGCACCCTAACCGAGGCTAAAATAACATGGGATGTTTGGAAATGGTTGGGAACATGGGTGCAATAGGTCACAAATTACAAAATAAAATTAATAAGATGGCCAAAGGATGGCGGTTAATCACTACTTTATTTCCTCAAGAAACTTCTAAATAGTAGTATGAGACCGGGATAAATAAAATTTCTAAAGGGCATGATTTTGTGACTACATTTTGCCACCATTTTATGTTGGTGAGCAGAAATCTCGATAACATAAATTAGATAGAGATGTGTACCTAATGTCCCCGAAGAGTGTACTAGAAGTGTGCCGAAGGACTAGAAAAAAGTGTGGAATGATAAAAAGATGGAGTGTGGAAACTATAGATGAAAAATGCACAAAGAAAAAGTGATGAGAGTGAACCTAGGGCGAAATGCATGTGTGTAGCTGCCACATAGTGTAGTGTACCTGCATAAAAGTGTGATGTGTGTGCTATAGTGTGTTACCGAATAGTGTTGTTGTCTTTTTGACTGTTTATTTCTCATATGGCTAGACTTGTAAGGAGAAAATGATCAAGTATCCAAATATGTGTGTATGTAAGTGTAAAAATGCTATGTAAAAGATGCATGTGTATGTAAAATACGCTAATGTAAATGGAAAATGTAAATGTAAAGGTAAATGTAACATGTTCATTGGATCCATGTTGAGAGAGAAAGTGTATTAGGATATCTCTTGTACTATGAGTTTTTGGGCAATCTCATGCCACCCTGGCTGAAGAAGTGTAGGGAGGAAATGCTCTATGTCCTCCAAGCTCTAACCACTTCTACTAAAATGTGTGTGAAGATATCTCTATATTGTCCTAGTTTTTTGGGTGATCCAACACCACTGACCAAAGTAGTGTAGAGAGGCACACCCACTATAACCTCTAAGCCTGTAATTATTTCCCATAAATGCTAAGGACACCATATCTTGTAAAAGATGTTGTGTATGGGGTTTGTAGACTCGTATGAACCCATTTTGAATATAACTCGAATCGGTGTAAATATGTTGTGTTAGTATGTAAAACCCCAAATGATTCCCTCCTCTTTGGGGGCACATGTGACGTCTCTAATAGGAGACATGCAACCCCAAAAGAGGGTCAACCACATATACACTAAAAAGTGCTTGGTAGAAACCAAGGCATGCACAAACAAGAAGGCTAGCCAAATATAAGTGTAAACACACATTCATGAAGAATATAATGTATAAGCTATGTAAACAGTGTAAAAGCTACCAAGAAAATTAATGTAATCACGCAAGAAAACAAGTATACCACACAAATTAGGTTGTAAACATGGGACATCACTCGCAATGTCTCAAGACACACAAGGCCATCATGGCCGTAAATAACAAACAAGTGTGCACATGAAACATAGGGCAAGGCCCGCAGACAATAGTAGACAATGGAAAACCATGTAACAAACAAGTATGGAAACCAATATCTTGCATAACAAATGTTACACATGAAGCACCCATTAGCATGTTAGAAAGATAGCTAATATGTCAAAAGCGTGTATAAGCAAGTAATGTAAAGTTATAAGTACAACATGAAACAATAGCACCTAGAAGAGACAAATGTGTGGATGCCCCCAATGACCAGTGTAGGAAGGGTAGAAGGAAAGCATCCATGTCGCGTGTAAGAGACATGTATCTGTGATCACAACTAGAAAAATGCATGAATGCACATGTGTGTATGATATAGATAAATGACATACAAGTAATCAAACTAGCATGTGTAATAAAGTGATCATGAAAAAGGAAAATAAAGCAAGAATATAAGCAACCATAGTATGTAGTATATTGTGGATGGATGGAATGGAATGCATGGTGGAATGATAGGAGCCACGTGCCCCCAAGTGAATGGAAGTGTATGTAGTGATGTTCATTTTATTTTCCACCTCAATAGTTAAGAATGAACCGTAAACAAGAGTGTGTCATTGGGAAATGGTCGAGTAGTGTGTGTTGTGCCTAGCGTGCTATGAGGAAATGTATATATGTGTAGGGGTGATGATATGTGACGTGTAGAATAAATGTGAGTGGACCTTATAACCTAGGTGTATACCATGATAAGATGAAATTCAGAGTGATGATTTATCCCTAAGAGTATATCACTACATGATGAATGGATGAGTGATGATTTAGCACTAAATATATATCACTATAAGGTATAAGGAGGGTGTGGTCATGTAACCTAGGGTGTAGACTACTAGAAAATGGTAGAATAGGTGACAATTTAGCCTAAAGTGTATGTCACTTAGAAATGAATATTAGGGAGTGGTGATGTAACGTAATGTGTATACCATTATAGGATGATACAATGGGTGGTTACTGTACGTACCCAAAATTGTAGGGTACTGCACCGCCGGAATGATGTTACACATGCCCCAATGATGATACAGGTCACCTCACAAGGTGTTCGGGATCCAGAGAAGCTCGTGAAGTATATGTTAGCATCCCAAATGATTTATCTAAGTTCCTTGTGCTTTGTTTTATCCTCGCCCCCTTTTAAACATGTTTTGACCTTCAATAATGACACCGCCGCCCTACCAAGGCAGCGGTCCTGTAATTACCACTCGCTCGTGGTGGCGGTCCTTCACGTGTTTTCTAAAGCACATTACTTTGATCGCGACTTGTGTAAATTTTCAACATTTACCAGCTTTTCTCAACCACCTTAGCTTGTATTTATGTTTTTGGTTCCCTGTAATAGTGTTTCTCCATTATTTAATGGTAAAAGAGTTCCATTCCAAGTTACGCTTTGTTGAATGGGAATTTTATAAATAGTTGGTTTGTTTTCAAACAAATGGCCCCTCATCTTCTCAATTCTCTTGTTCAGTTTTTCAATTCCTTGCTTAGAATTTTGTTAGTTTCAGGTTTTGCTTCCATTGTTCACATTTTGGAGGTCATATCATCTTTTGGTTTCAAGTCTTGTTTCAATACTACCGCATACAGTCAATTTAAACATAGGATAAGCTTCATTGCTAGACTACAATCCATTAAAGTTGTAGGTTTTGTTTTGTCATAAGAATATCTTCTGAAACTCTCATTACACTTGTGTTATATTCCCACAATAAATCCCGCTAAGAATTACATAGTCAAGCTCTGTTCACTTGCGTTATCCCTCTCCTACTCGCATTGTATTCGGTCTGTATCCAAAGTTGCCATTGTTCGAATGCTATCTTCTGATGATACTATCATATACACACTTTCTGGATTCACAAGGACATGAAGGAATGAGGAGATCACACTGAGGGGAAGAAATCACACACAACTGGATTTACCACTGTTCTGTAAATGCCAAGTTTGAGCTATCAAAGTTCTAGTTACAACGTATCAAATAGAGTAGTGAATTATTTTATTTTAGTTAAAAGCTTTCTCTCAATATCACTGGGGAAGCTGTGGGGATTGATAGTTTCTGAGAAACTATGATTCATTCCTCACTTCTGAGGTAGGATCGAGAGTCTTTCAATTTAATATAATTATTTTCTTAGATATTTAGGATAAAATCACTGCATAAGAAAATAGCCATACTAGGCTACCTTGCTTGTTTTTATTTCGTTACTATATTAGTTGTCCATTCTATAAATATACTAGAGTAATTTGCTCTTTAATTTCATTGAAATGCGTCATTGAAAAATACAAAAATAACAACATGCTTGGATAGCGTAAATACCTCTTTTGTAATCAATTTATTTAATGTTAGTTGGAGGTTGAATCATCTTTGTATGACAATCACATGACCTAGAGAGCCTAGAGAATATATATTTGAACCTATAGTACCTCAACCAAATTTACCCACAACTTTAGCTGATATAGATCAGGACCTTAGGATACAGGTCTTTCGAGCCACAACAAACTTACAAGCAATTAGTGAGCAACTGAGAGGGTTAAACATTGAAGATGACAAAGCTTACAACTTCTATCAAACCATCCAAATTATAGATTGCCTTGATAAAACACCTGAATGACCATGCAAGGGTTCAAACGAGAACAAACATTTGGTTGTGATCCTTTGGTTCCACAACCTAACACAGGAGACCTCCTCATTGATATAGACACTAGCTTATGTATCCAAGTTGCCAGAACACCTGTTAGGTACTCTGAGAAAATCATACAACTTCTAGTTCTAAACGTAGAAGTTGAAAAGGCATACGATTACTGGATAGTCGGAAGAAGGGATTGATTCTTCACATGACCATAACAGGTCCTCAACAACCATGTACTCATGGTTGTGATCCCCAAGTCCCACAACCCAACGGGCCTATAAATCAGTCAAGTATTAACACCAGCTTGTGAACGCTGGTGTTTAGATCTTCACCACTCCCGCCAGATATTATAGCATAGTTTTCTCGTATTAAACATAGAAGCTAATCAATCCAATATTTTCTGGGCTAGACCAGAAAACCACCCATAGCTAACCATAAAACCCACTAAAACGACCTACCACTACTTTCATGACCTTGTCTGGAGATATATACGAAGCTCCCATAGGTCACTTCCCATGTATCCAATAACCAAGAAATAGGATCTCAGCAAAGCTCGACATCGATTGGAGTCTCTAAACACCATTATATCTTAACAAGCCATTACACCAATCCAGGTTAGGAGGGCCTTCTTCACCTTAGATTCGTAGATTCCATTATTGCGTGTTGAGGATTTAAGATTACCCGATTAGCTTATACATATCCATTCACATTCAACATTCACCGGTTGTCTCGACATGACCTCAAGAAGTCGGGTACGAGGAAAGGGTACTTGTAGATTCCCATGCTCACTTGTCACTTTTTCCATCGTACAAAATTGGTGAACCCAACGTGAAACAAACTAATATTCCTCTTTCTGTTTTCATCTCTTCCATCCACCTTCGCTCTTTCCCATTATTCTGCGGGTATTCATATACCCCCCGAATATGTCGGGATATGATGCATATGGTAGACCTCTCTTAGGTCTCGAAGTAAACTATAGTCAAACAAATAGACAACCATCACCCTCACTTTCTATGTGGGTTGATAACTATTCAAGTAATTACTTGTCATCTCAAACTCCCCCTCACAAAACTAGTTCTAGTTCTTCATTCCGAATTGAGGAGTTTGATTAGTTTGCACAAACACAAATGGCCAAATCCATCAGGCTCTAACAATATGACATTTACTAGAGAATCCACTTCATCTCCTCAGTCTTGTTCAAACCACAAATCAGTAGACAATCAGACCCACTCCCTTTTTGGATGAGGAGTACTTAGCACGCTTTGCTAAAAGTGAACAACGCTTCCAAAATATGTATCCACCTATAGGGAGTTTACAAATACAGTTTGACACCCTATTCTAGGAGAACACCCCCATAACTCCACCTATGGGAAATACACTCGGTGAAGCTTGGCAGGGTAATGACCAATTCATAGCAGGGTATCATACCCCCTTACAACCTCAAGCCATACAACAAACACCCTTAAGGAAAAGCACTATGTCTTCACCAATGGAGGTCATTTCAGCCTTAGCTAAGAAGGTTAGAGGGCTAGAACTTGCTCAAGAAAACCAAAATTCATATTTTGGGCAAGCAGAATCCCCAACCCTCTGCATCACCCTAGTCAAGTTGACCTCCTTATAGGAATAGGCACGTTAGGCATGCCTCCTCAAAATCCTTATAATTATCCATAGAAAACACCAACTAGGACAGCATTTTCAAATGCCACTCCAGTTGAAAACATGACACCTCCCGGCTTGGCACCAAACAACCCATACTTAACAATGCTCCTCCTTATTTAAACATTTATTCAAAGTCACCACAAGGAGACATGTTCTCTTCTCTCGAGATGTTCGTTCAACCACAGGGATTCCCTTATGTCCCTACAAACACATATGTTATGCCATATCAACAACCTATTCCACCTCAACCCCCTCAGCAAGCCCCATCAATGGTCGATGCCTACGCAAAGAGGGACTTATTCGAGAATATTTAAAAGAGCCCTAAACTTCACCATACAAAGCGTTATGCTTCCAAGACCTCTTCCCGATTTACCCAAATACAAAGGGGAAGGGGACCCAAACACACACATTAAGGCCTATGCCACAGCCATACGGGAGTTACTCCCTTGGGATGGGGTTGTTGCTAAGATCTTCCCCAAGACCTTAGAGGGTATCACCCTTGATTGGTATTACAGAATACCTGAAGCCTCGATACACTCATTTAAACAACTCATGTTAGAATTCATCAAAGCTTTCGATATGAACAAATTGTTAAGAACGGGAATCAGGGAATTCTTGCATATTAAGCAAGAACATAATGAATCCACTACTCATTTTATCCAAAGATGGCGTACGGTTCTCTACTCATCAGCGAGTGCTCCAAATATGGATCAAATGGAACTATGCAATTTATTCCTTAATTCACTCAATAGAGAGACAAAGGAAGAAGTCCAAAAGTTTCCACTAAGAACTTACGATGAAGTACTTGAAATTGCTCTCGAATCGACCAAGCAGTGATTGATAGTGGTCATAAAACATATGGGACAAATGGGAAATTAACCACTCCCAATCAAAACACCACGGCCTATCCTAATACTGGGAATGCTAATCAAGGACCTAAGATCCTTAACAAGAACCGTGGCATTACAACAGATGGAGTAACTGACCAAGCTAAAAGGGAAAATGTTGTAAATGTTTCACCACCTGTTAATAATTAGTGAAATAATAATTTTACCCCAACAATCAACGCGGTGGATTTTAATCATCCACCATGGCAACAACAACAACGACGACAAGTCCAGACGTAAATTCCAAATCAAAACCCAACTAGATATCAGAGTCAAAACCAAAGGCAACAACCTCCAAATTTCAACTCTAACAACTAGCAACCTTATCAGAATTTTGGGCCACAACAGGTTTTAAATCAACACCTCGAAATTACAATCCCAATCTATATTGTGGCTTCCACAAGATTCAAGGCCACGATACTAGGACTTGTCGTGAATATAATAAATTCATGCAATGTTTTCCAGAAGATCAAAACAACTCTTTATAGATATGTTTTTAGCAAATTCTATAGTACCCACGCCAAACGCTTATGCAGGGGTAGTTTCCCCTCAAAATGCATCCCTCAAGATCTTTAATGACCCACTCCCAAACCATTCTAACAACAACAAGTTAGATCCTAACGGAACAAATAAGGGTGTCATGACAGGAAACAATGATCATGAAGCTTCAACTTCATTAAATCCACCAGTCACACCCCAACTAGGAACTCGACCTCAAACTAAGATACTTGGTTTAGTAGAGTTAGACACCAAGCTACCCATAGAAACCATAACAAGAACACAGGATTATTCTTCTCAACCAACTCCAAGTTATTCATTAGAGCCAGACAGCACTAAACAAACATTTCTAAAACCTATAGGCACCTCTGATCTAATTGATGATTTAACTAAAACCTTCTCACACATATCCTTCTTGGATTTGTTAAAAAACTCTCCCGCCCACATAGCTGCTCTTTTAGAAGCATTAGGCCTTGGTCATTTAATCAACATCACTCCTCCTCCAAAAACGCAAGTAAACCATGTGGATTTTGACATTTATCGTCCGGGGCAGCTAGATAGGGATATGGAATTTATATTCAATATAAGCAAAATGCCGACAGATTAATCGAAATTACATGGAGAGGTGACCACACTTTACATTTACAAGTTTAGCTCTACAATAATTATGTTAAACGTGCAATGGTTGACGATGGGGCAGCAGTCAACATAGTCCCCTTCACTTTGCTTCAAAAGCTAGGATATGGAGAAACAAACTGTTCCACGATGCGAAATATGCTAAGAGGTTATGATAGCCTCAAAGCCACTTCAATTGGAACCATAGTTTTACCGGTCACTTTAGGACACAAGACAGTCCTCACCAAGTTTTATATTATAGATCGGGAAACCAATTATAATATGATCCTTGGTCGGCCATGGATACACCACATGAAGGCAATCCCTTCCACGTTATTCCAAGAAATAAGATTTCTACACTTAGGGAAAATATTCGTGGCACAAGGTAACCCAAAACCCTTCGATATACACCTAGCTGATTTAAAGAAAAGACTAGGTGTTCACTCCGAGTTTGAACTCCCAACAAATCAGCTTGTCAAGCCAACTAATTCACAACCAAAAGAAAAGTTGATACCCACCACTGAGTTAGAAATTACAAATCCAACCGAAGACGCCCAGACTCAAAAATGAGACCAATGCTATAAAAGCAAAGATCACTAGGGACTACCGCAAAAATTGTTGAGTTTCGGAGAAATACTTACCTATTCTCCTACCGTTTGATTCCATGGGTATAGGACACACCCTAGGAATCACTTCTCTTCCATCAGATGAAGTTTTTATGGTAGAAGTAACCAAAGCAAAAGAAACAGATATGACAAATATCCCAACATCCATTTTTCCAAGCAAGTATTGGACTCTCCACTTTGATGGAGCTAGATGTCACTTTGGAGCTGGGGTGGGGGTGATCTTTACTTCACCTGAGGGAAAGATCCTACCTTTCACCTTCAAATTAAACTTTGAATGTACAAACAACGGAGCTGAGTATGAAGCTCTCCTCCTTGGCCTCATCTTAGCTAAAAGAATGGGTGTCAATAACATTAGAGTGTTAGGAGACTCACAACTAGTCGCAAACCAAGTCTCTGAGGTATATGAAACTAGGGTTGAACATTTACAACTATACAAAATAGCTGTGTTAGATCTAAGCAAGGGATTCAACTTCATATCAATTGAAGCAATCCCATGAGAGCAGTAACCTTATCATAGACTCAATAAGAACCTCGCCTTCCCATTTCACCCCAAACAAGTGAGTTAGCGGATACAAATTTCATGGTATCGTCGACATCGAACCATTAGTGCGTAAAATACCAACAAACTTACTCCCGACTCATGGAGAAGCTAAGAATGATTTTTCTATCATGGATCACTTTCATGATGATAGAATCACTCTCAAATATCTAAACGCCTATGCGGAGCTACACCTTGCTCACCGTATAGTTGATCTTTCCCTAATACCACACTCCTCTTCCTATTTTGGAAATCCCACAAGAGAGTCTCCTCCACAAAAATATCACGATAT
Source organism: Taxus wallichiana var. yunnanensis (assembly GCA_018340775.1). Lineage (NCBI taxonomy): Eukaryota > Viridiplantae > Streptophyta > Pinopsida > Cupressales > Taxaceae > Taxus > Taxus wallichiana. The sequence continues at coordinate 95,229,263 of CM031236.1, forward strand.
CTATGAGATAGAAAACGGAGAAAGCTTGGAGTTACCTCCAGCCCTACCCGAATTTGAAGAAGGTAACACTTCGATAGAAGAAACCATTGATATAAACATTCGAACGAAGGAGGAACCAAGAATTTTGAAGTTGGGATCCTCGTTAACTCCAAAGGAGATAGAAATACACACCCAAATCCTCAAAGAACATCAAAAGGATTTTGCATTTAATTATAAAGAAATGACGATCATTGCACCACAAGTCATGGTACATAATCTTGTCACTAAACCAGATGCGAAACCAATTAAACAGAAGTCAAGACCAATGAAGCCAAAAGTGGCTCTCATGGTAAAAGAGGAAGTAGTAAAACTTCTCCAAGTAGGATTCATTAAGCCCATTGACTATTCACAATGGGTATCTAATATCGTTCCCGTCCTCAAAAAGAATGGGAAGATACGCATTTGTATAGATTTTCGGGATATTAACAAAGCTTGTCCCAAGGATGATTTCCCATTACCATCCATTGACGTTATCATTGATGCAACAACTAGATTTGAACTGTTATCCCTCATGGATGGGTTCTCAGGGTATAATCAGATTAAAATATCTGAACAAGATCAATCCAAAACCACATTTATAACTCCCAGGGAACTTATTGTTATGTTGTCATGTCATTTGGTCTTAAGAACATTGGCGCTACATATCAGCGGGCAATGACTTATATATTCCATGATCTTATCCATAAAATTGTGGAATCATATGTGGATGACTTGTTGGCCAAGGCCAAGAAACGTTGTGATCATCCGGAAGTGCTCCGTATCATCCTCTCATGACTAATTGAGTATGGTGTCACATTAAACCCAGAGAAGTGCGTGTTCGGTGTAATAGGAGGCAAACTTCTAGGATACATTATATCTTCATGAGGGATTGATGTTGATCCGGCCAAAATACGGGTTGTTCTCAAAATGATCCCACCTTCGGACGAGTCTGGAATTAGGTCATTTCTTGGGAAACTTGGTGCAATCCAAAGGTTCATCCCAAATTTAAGCTTTGTCATTCATCCAATCAACAATCTACTCAAGAAAGATTATAGTGTCGATTGGACTGAAGATTACAACAAGGCCTTCGAAGTAGTTAAATGCTTCTTGTTGTCACCACCCACGCTAATGCCTCCCAAGCCAGACCGCCCTTTGATCCTATACTCACGAGCCACTCATGTCTCACTGGCCTGCATGCTGGCTCAAGAAGACGATGACAAACGAGAACGTGTGATCTATTTCATTAGTCAAATGTTGCTCGATTATGAAACACGTTACACATAGGTAGAGAGAGAATTCCTTGCCATAATTTTTGCAACAAAACATTTGAGACATTACATGTTAAACCAGGAAACAAGGGTCATTGTAAAGACAAACCATTTATGAACATTTCTCACACAAGGATATTTATCTAAAAAGGTTAGCCATTTCATAACCTTAATGGGAGAATTTTAGTTAATATTCGTAAACCAGAAATCCGTTAAAGGAAAAATTATTATAGATTGGTTAGCTGACAATCCACTAGATGGAGGCGAGCTGGTAGATCTAGACTTTCCTGATGAGTGTGTATACTTTGTAGAAACCAAGCCCCCCATTTCTACATGTCCCTAGTATAATGATATCATCAATTTTATCATGGACCATACATACCGGAAGGTGCCACATCACAACAAAGAAGGCTAGTTACGCATTATTACCACTAAATATGTTGTTTTAGACCAAGTACTCTATCATAGAGCCTTCGACGGCATGCTTCTAAGATGTGTCGACATAGAAGAATCCAAGAGGATTCTTCATGAATCCCATAGTGGGATATGTGGGGGCACTTCAGGTGGTCACGCCACTACTCACAAAATACATCGGATGGGCTATTTTTGGCCCACTCTCGAGCATGACGCAGTGGATTTTATGCGTAAGTGTCATAAATGCCAAGAATTCTCTCATGAGATTCACATGCCAGCACAATCCCTACAACCAATAGTGACTCCGTGGCCCTTCTCCACATGGGGTCTAGACTTGATAGGGAAATTCTCTCCCTCATCAACCGATGGCCATAATTTTATAATCATAGCCATGGAATATTTTACCAAATGGGTGGAGGCCATGCCTCTCACCATTGTACCAAGTTCGGTGATTGCCAAATTCATTTTAAACCAAATTATCTGCAGGTATGGTGTCCCACAAGTCATTATCTCAGATAATGGCATGTCCTTTAAGAACGATGAGGTTCGTGAGCTATGTAGCAAGTTCAAGATAAACCATCACACGGCCTCTCTTTACTACCCTCAAGCCAATGGGCAGGCTGAAGCAATAAACAAAACATTGAAAGCTATTCCCTCAAAACAATCAAGGAGAACAAAAAGGATTGGCATTTAAAACTATATCCGGCCTTGTGGGCCCATCGAACCTCAATAAGAACACCAACAGGAGCAACTCCTTTCTCACTGGTATTCGAAGCAGAAGCAATTCTCCCACTTGAGGTTGAAATACCCAGTCTTTGCATCTCATTACAAGGGATTCTGGACAAAGAAGCTTACATGGAGGCACACCTCTCTCAACTAGAAAGCCTTGACAAGGCTAGGTTAGACACCAAATAGCGGCATAGGGCCTATGCTGACCGGATGTGCTAGCAGTATAACAAAAAGGTCTATGAGCGAGAAATATATGAAGGAGATCTAGTTCTAAGACTAGACAACCGGATCGATAAGAAAACCGGTGAAGGAATAAAGTTCCGACCTAAATGGTTGGGCCCATACCAAGTCATGAAGGACTACGGAAATGGTGCGTATCTTTTGTGCACACTAGAAGGTGAGGAATTCGGTGAAACTGTCAATTCCTTGCATCTTAAGCGGTTTTACGCATAAAACACCAAAGTCATTCCTAGTACATTATAGCTACTTACATTGCATTAGTCTCTTAGCTACTTCATTCTGTCCATTTCGTAAAAATGATAGTCTAGGAGCTTACTCTTAAAATAATCTGTTACAAATTTCAAGATATTGGCAAAAGCATTCATATCACATCTCTTCAAACATCATCAAATATTTTCAAATCTTCTCAGCAATTTCGATAGACAAGCATTGATGAAAACCATACCAAGACCTACATACTTGGCTTTGCTCTTTCTTTCTACTAGGTGAAGTTGTCCTTGCCCATGGTCTGTTCTGGAAGCTTCTTTGTGTCACATCTATCCCTCTTAAAATCTCTTGGAATGAAAGGATATCCCAAAGTCATAGATTAGAAATGTCAAAAGTCAAATGAAATCAAAAGCACCAAGCAAACAAAATATTTTATTTTACACACTTCTTTGCCCCATCAACCTTTGGTGATAAGCCCATGTCTCTTACTTGGTGATGTGAGGTAGGGAAAGGAAAGAAGTGCCCTTACTCACCTATATCCTTCCTTTGGTGACAAACCCATGCTTCTTACTAGTGTGTGAGGCGGGGGTGGGGGTCCAATCACACAAACGAACAAATCTTTGTATGCTAAAAACACAAATTCACCTCTATTAGGAGAAAGCAAATATCCAAATATCCAAATTCCAAAGAGATCAAATCCTCAAAACCAGATTTTGTCAATCAGGTTGCCATTTATGAATCTAAGTCTAGATAAATTGAAAATTAAGTGGCCTTCTAAGCTTGGTAGTAGTTCCGAGTAGGGTGGGTGTGTTGGCCTAAATTTGGTTCTTGTTCTTGGTTTGTCTGTCTCTCATCATTCCATTCAATCAAGCTCATACAACTTGTGCCCTTCCTAATTCTTGGTGTTGAGCCCTCGCGTCTTACTAGTTGCGTGGATTTGGGATTGGGGCAAGTTCATCTCTTTATCACTATGCATTCATCATGTTTTTCCAATATAAGAAGGAATTACAAACATTTCCCAAAGAGTTCAAAAGTTCAGTACTACCATATGTTAGTATCATCTCATATCAGCACTATAAAAACATATAGAGTAAAACATTCTATTTACTATCATTTGTTGTCCATTGCATACATTCTGGAAACATGAAAAGCAAATATTCTAAAAACATCTAAAAACACATTTAGAAAATGAGTCACAAAATTCAAGATACCAAGAGTCTAGATCCAAAGATATATATATATATATATATACACAAATCAGGTTTCAGTATACAATGCCATCATGCACTAGGCATGGTCAAAACGCTCAATGAGCCCGGAAAGTACAAAAACACTCGTATAAACATCTAACAAAATACTACAAAAATAGTCTCTCAATCCCTATGGGATCCCTCAGAGGGTGTGTGGCCATGCCTAGGACTCCGGCTATGTCGGTGCTCCGAATGCACTGAGGGCTTGCGGTCACGCTCGGTAGCTGTTGTCTCGCTACAAGAATGGCTCCTCCTCATCAGGCACTTGGCTGTTCTATATCCATCCACCTCCATGTGGAGAGAAGTCATAATCTTCCCTGCATACGCCGACAGAGGCAAAAACATCAATGTGCCCGCTGCCATCGAGGGCTCCCCACATCCACAAAAATCTTAGCATGAGTCTTCTCTAAGGGGAGAAGCAGGGTATTAGTACACAATTGGTGAATCAAGTCTCGCCACTCATCAACAGTCCCTACAAATAAATGAGAAAACAAGTTAGAAAATGATCAACAATAAAACCAAGAGTAAGCAAAACAAAAAGAAACAAAAAACTAGAACAACTCTAACTAGAACAAATGTCAGGAGAAGAGTGACAACTCACTAGGATCACCAGGCCTCCAAGAAGGATCTCTAGGATCTCGCGCCCACCACCGACACGCCACCGATGGGTGTACCCCTTGCCCATGTCTACAGGAAATGTGATGGCCTGCAAAAGACTCACCATCTCCACCTGGGTCCTAAGAGAGTAACTCCTCTGAAACAAGAGTCACCCTCTCTCGCACTCCGCTCCACCCTCTCGGCGATGGCAATCTCCCGGGTGTCATGCCACTCAGATCACTCTCATCCCCCCACTTGTCTCACCGATCTCCATGTCCTCTCGTATCCTCCACAGCCTCTCCCCAATGAACTCCTCGGACTCGATTCCAAGTCAATAGGCTCATCACCGTTATGAGCGAGACCGACGGCAAGCCGAAGTAAGGGTGCCTGAGGAGCACCAGCTCTCCCTCGTGCATGTACCACCCTCCTAGCTGCAATAGGAGTGTCGGGTGTAACAATGGTCCACCCCCAGCCTCTAGGACCTCCCCGAGCCTCGTGGATAGGCCTGTACACCGGCACCACTTTGGAAGAAGCATGCCGCTATAGAGGAGGCCGAACTGTTGTGGTACTCTATCAAAGGGGTGGATCTTCAGCTTCCCGCCCTGTCTATCAACTAGCTGGTGGTCTGGACAGAAATCAAAGTAACGGTCTCCTCTCCCCATACCCCTGTCATGGCCTGATAAGGAGTGGCCTCCATGTCTGTAGTAGTTAGGGAAGCAACTGGCTGGTGGGGTGCTCTAAGAACTATCATCCCTATCCACCTCGCTACCCTGATGGCCCCAAGATCCTCCACCTCTACGCCTCTCCCATATGGGATAATGTGCTCATACACCCAACTCATGACAAGAGTCGGATGGCTCAGTGAATGTCCCTGTAAATGGACTACCCTGTATAAATCATGGTAGGTATTCCCGAGGATATCTGCTCCCCAAGCGTAGACACGTCCATGGCCCTCAATCTGGGTAATAATAGGAGCCCAGCAATATAAGAGGGTGTCCCCTCCCTTGTCCCCAATCAATTTGGATGCAAGGATGCCCATAATGGCCTTGCAGAGCAAGGGAATGTCTTGACTCAATAATAGAGCAGATCCTCACACCCTTCTTCGACCCCATTAATACAACCGCATCTCCCATGTAGGTGGCCCACTGAACCACTTGTGATCTAGATACTATTGTCTTAAGAGACAGCCACCACCCAAGAATCGGAACCCCCAGTATGCGGTAAACATCCTCTAGGGTGATGGACCACTCACCCCTAACTCCCGCAACGGAAGGTGTTATGATCCACATCCCTATAAGAAAACAAGTCACACAATATGTGACCGGTAGTGTAACATGAGGAACCTGTGTAATTCTCCATATACTAGCCCTCCGGAGAGTATCCCGCCTCGCCAGAGAGTGCCTCCAACACCTGTCGGAATCCAATCACACTCCCCTCTCCAGGATCCATCTAATGTACTCCTCCTTCTTCTACATACACCCAAAAACACGCAAAAAGGAGTAAGTTAGTGCCAAAATCACATTGGAAAAACTATTTAAAACATGCAAGAATGCTAAAAATGTAAAAACAAGTTAAGTGAAGTGTTGTTTTAACACTGTAATGGACCGATGCCTGCGGCAGGTGTGCAGTTCCGTAACTTCCACCTTCTAAGGCAATGGTCCCGTAACCACTTCCCTGCTGGCGGCGGTCTTGTCCGTGAGTTCGAACGGGTCATATGCCCTAAAAATGCTCAAAAACGCAAAATTTGACCATTTAACTAAAACAAAAGCCTACCCATTAGGCGCCCCCTAATTGACCCTATTAACCCTAGCATTTCTAAAAATGACCTCCCCAATACAAAGATTTTGATTTTTAACATTTTGGGTACAAAAATGGTAAATCGAGAAGAACTAACCTAAGATCTTGTGGGTCGACGTTCCGCTCTCGAGGCATGATCGCTATCTCACCACGAACGTTTTTTACTATACTCTTCAAAAACCATCACCGTGGGTCCTAGAGCTCAAAAACTATCAAATCAACATGCGCAAATGAATAGGAAAATGAGCCCTTTATATATAGTGTTTTGACTCATTTTTGGATGCCCCTTTTGCAAGTTTGGAGCGTTGATGGAGGTAAGTTCTTATCCCCGCACAAATGGTAAGTCCTCATTTCATATTAATTTAGTATTTATTTTCTCGACTTCTTTTATATATCTGCACTTGAGTCCTCTTTTCATTTTGTAGGTAGCGGGAATTTGGGTGGCGTCATTTAACACACACGGCGTATCAGGTATAATTTCTAGCTTCCATTTTGGGACTGCCATACTCGGGCCCACCATTTTACGCCTCTTCATTGCTAAAACACTTCTCCAAGGGGGAAATATGTATGTACCCAAAATTGTAGGGTACTACACCACCGGAACGATGTTACACATGCCCCAATGATGATACAGGTTGCCTCACAAGGTGTTTGGGATCCAGAGAAGCTCACGAAGTATATGTTAGCATCCCAAATGCTTTATCCAAGTTCCTTGTGCTTTGTTTTATCCCTCCCCCTTTTAAACGTGTTTTGACCTTCAGTAATGAAACCACCACCCTACCAAGGCGGTGGTCCTATAACCACCACCCTGCTCAGGGCGGTGGTCCTTCACGCATTTTCCAGCACATTCCTTTGATCATGACTTGCATAAATTTTCAACATTTACCAGCTTTTCTCAACCGCCTTAGCTTGTATTTATGTTTTTGGTTCCCTGTAATAGTGTTTCTCCATTGTTTAATGGTAAAAGAGTTCCATTCCAAGTTACCCTTTGGTGAATGGGAATTCTATAAATAGTTGGTTTGTTTTCAAACAAATGGCCCCTCATCCTCTCAATTCTCTTGTTCAGTTTTTCAATTCCTTGCTTAGAATTTTGTTAGTTTCAAGTTTTGCTTCCATTGTTGGCATTTTAGAGGTCATATTATCTTTTGGTTTCAAGTCTTGTTTCATTACTACTACATACAGTCAGTTTAAACATAGGATAAGCTTCATTTCTAGACTACAATCCATTAAATTTGTAGGTTTTGTTTTGTCACAAGAATAGCTTCTGAAACTCTCGGTACACTTGTGTTGTATTCTCGCAATAAATCCCGCTAGGAATTGCATAGTCAAGCTCTGTTCACTTGCGCTATCCCTCTCCTACTCGCATTGTATTCGGTCTATATCCAAAGTTGCCATTGTTCTAACACTATCTTCTACTGATACTATCATATACACACTTTCTGGATTCACAAGGACACGAAGGAATGAGGAGATCACACTGAGGGGATGAAATCACACACAACTAGATTTACCACTATTCTGTAAACGCCAGGTTTGAGCTATCAAAGTTCTAGTTACAACGTATCAAATAGAGCAATGAATTATTTTATTTCAGTTAAAAGCTCACTCTCAATATCATCAAGGAAGCTATGGGGATTGATAGTTTCTAAGAAACTGTGATTCATTCCTCACTTCTGAGGTAGGATTGAGAGTCTTTCAATTTAATATAATTATTTGCTTAGATATTTAGGATAAAATCACAAGCGCATGCAAATAGCCATACTAGGCTACCTTGCTTGTTTTTATTCTATTACTATATTTGTTGTCCATTCTATAAATATACTAGAGTAGCTGCCCTTTAATTTCTTTAAAATACATCATTAAAAATACAAAAATAACAACATGCTTGATATAGCATAAATACCTCTTTTGTAATTAGTTTATTTAATGTTAGTTGGAGGTCGAATCATCTTTGTATGACAATCATAGGACCTAGAAATCCTAGAGAATATATATTTGAACCTATAGTACCTCAACCAAATTTACCCACGACTTTAGCTAATATAGATCAGGACCTTAGGATACATGTCTTTTGAGCCACAGCAAACTTACAAGAAATTAGTGAGCAACTGAGAGGGTTAAACATTGAAGATGACAAAGCTTACAACTTCTAGTCAAACCATCCAAATTATAGATTGCCTTGATAAAACACCTAAATGACCATTTAAGGGTATAAACGAGAACAAACATTTGGTTACGATCCTTTGGTTCCACAACCTAATGTAGGAGACCTCCTCGTTGATATAGACACTAGCTTACGTATCCAAGTTGCCAGAACACCTGTTAGGTACTCGAGAAAATCATACAACTTCTAGTTCTAAACGTAGAAGCTGAAAAGGCATACGATTATTGGATAGTCGGAAGAAGGGATTGATTCTTCACATGACCATAACAGGTCCTCAACAACCACGTACTCATGGTTGTGATCCCCAAGTCCCACAACCCAATGGGCCTACAAATCAGTCAAGTATTGACACCAACTTGTGAACGCTAGTGTTTAGATCTTCACCACTCCCGCTAGATATTATAGCACAGTTTTCCATATTAAACATAGAAGCTAATCAATCCAATATTTTCTGGGCTAGACCAGAAAACCACCCATAGCTAACCACAAAATCCACTAAAACGACCTACCACTACTTTCATGACCTTGTCTGGAGATATATACAAAGCTCCCACAGGTCACTTCCCATGTATCCAACAACCAAGAAATAGGATCTCAACAGAGCTCGACATCGATTGGAGCCTCCGAATAGCCATTATATCCAAACGAGCCATTACACCAATCCAAGTTAGGAGGGCCTTCTTTGCCTTAGATTCACAAATTCCATTATTGCGTGTTGAGGATTTAAGATTACCCGATTAGCTTATACATATCCATTCACATTCAACATTCACCGGCTATCTCGACACGACCTCGGGAAGTCGGGTACAAGGAAAGGGTACTTGTAGATTCCCATGCTCACTTGTCACTTTTCCATCATACAGTTACTTATCCTAAATTGTATGTCACTAAGCCTAGTGATGTTACATGATGAAAGGCTGAATAATAAAGGTGTGAAGAGTGTAGGGTCCATTTGATTTGTAAACCCTCAGTAGTTGAGTATGGACAAATAACTAAAGTGTGTCATTGGGTAGTGAGTGCAACGCATAGAAAATAATGTAGTATATGTAGGGATAAAAACCACCATATGATGGACGGTATATGTAAGGATGTAATGCGTAGAATGTGTAGATATGCTATGTTTAAAATGCAAAGGCAATATTTGTAGGATGTATAAATTGCAATGGAGAAAGTGACCTGTAATGTATGCAGAAAAATAGGAATGTAATGTTAGGCTCCTATATAATGAAGACTAATAGAATATGCATGAAAATACAAGCGTAGTATGTGTGGTATGTAGATGTATGGAACTCCCCTAATGTATGAGGTGAAGAGATGCAAATGTCTAAATGTTGTAGAACTTATAACGCATAATGTGTTGATGAAGTGTAATGTGTAATGTCTATGGTATAGTGTGTGGGGTTCAGTGTAGTAATAATCCCTCAACAATCAAGTGTGAACTGAAGCACAAGAGTGTGTCATCGGGTAATGACAATGCTAAAATGTGTGATGAAAGTGTGCCTAGTTGAAAATGAAAAGACGATAGATGTTATGAGGAAACGTGGGGATTGTATTAAGTGGTATGCCCCCTAGGATGCACATGGAAGTAGTGGTCAAGTAAGATCATCTAAAAGATCATCATGGTCATTATCGAAATCATATGAAATAACACAGAATTCTAATAAACAATAGTCTCTGGTTGGTCATTCAAATAGTCATGAATGTGCTACTTATACATTTCTATGGCATATTTTTCATCAATAAAGGGAGGTAATGGACATCCCTTAATGAACCAAATAGTAAAACTAGGTGAGTAACAAATAAAGAAGCTATTGTAAAGACACACAATACCAAATGGCATAGGAAAATTTATATCGTATGACTAATGTGCAAGGTGAACAACCAAATGGAAAACGTGGAGTCCATATGCAGAAGTGAGATAACATATCCATGATACAAATGTGGATCGTATAAAGGAGAATGGAGGTCTTCGAAGGAAAACCCAAGCCAAAGGAGATTGTTGTGTGAACATACGGTGGCTTTGCAAGAAGTATCAAGTAGTATGTGCTCCCAATAAGAATCATTCATGAAGAGAGTACAAGTGAATGGTGGGTGTATAGATGGTGATGGTGGTGGAGGTGTGGATGATAGAGTGACATTTGTGGACTGGAAAGGCCCTTGATATGGGATAATAGCAGTAGTAGTAATAGGCTACATAGAGGGAATTGCATCTATAATACTCAAATGGTTATGAATAAGTTGGTTTGTCGACAAGTGGAGGTGATGGAGGGGTAGGTAAAGCAAAGGAACATTCGGAGTATACTTTGTATAAAGTGTCAAAGTGTTCATGATATCAGGGCTGGTGATGGAGCAAAGAGAACAATATCAACCATACAAATGGTGACATCATATTCATGTGGAGCTTCGAGAGATTACGATCCAAGAGAAGAAGATGGGGAGGTAGGAACAAACATTGTATTAGGAGAGTCGGCTATATATGATGTGGGAGAATTAATGGGTGAATGCAAATGAAAAACGTCTTGTGAGTCAAAGAATAGGTGGAGTTGTAGCTATTTGGTCGAATGAGGAGTTTGAGATTCTTCTAAACTCCAAGTGAGAACATTAGGATCGATGGTACACATATAAGCAACAATAGTGTCATTTAAAGCTTTATGATCTATATCAGAAGATGGAAGGTGAATAAGGGAAGCGCAAGGTCTATAGCCAGAAGGATCAACAGGAGTATCAACAAAGGCATGACCAAAGTTATCAAATTACAAGATGATTGGAGATCCAAAAGGAGGGTTTTTATCCATGATAAGATTCGGGTTCAAAAATGATTAACTAAAATTGACTAAACTAATGTAGTAAAAGATAGTTAATCTAATCTAGGAGGACATATAACGCAATAAGTAAATGCACTAAAACAGTATGTAAATGAGATAAGTAAATAAGCTAATGAAATTAAAAACCCTAATGTGTAAGAAGGGAAAGGAAAGAACTCAGCTGATGACGGATGATTGTTGGACTATGTCGCAATGATGCACAGAAAATCAAAAAGTAGGAACGATTGTGTAGGAATGTCAAAAATGACAGATCTGGATTATGTGTCTAGATTGGGGTGCTGGAAGAGGACTGGGGCACCCATGGGTGCTCTGGTAAGGAATCTAGGTGCCCTGGTCTAGGAAAAGTGTTCAGAACTAGTGCTCACAGGTCGAAAGGAGATCTCAAACTATGTCTTCCTATCGCATTAATTCACCGAATGCTCCAAATATTCCAAGAGGAAGAAATAACCTATAAAAGACCAAAAGGAAGTATCAAAACCCTAAAAAGAAAGATGTAGAATGAATGGGTCAGACTGACCTCAACTGCCACAATAATGGGCTTACTAACTAAGTTGTGTACTACATTTTGGATCCGAATGTAGTTCCGGTGTGTGTGTGCATGTTATGCCCTAGGTGCTTTTGTGTCGGTCGCACTTTGTGAAGTAAAGTAAAGCAATAGCTAAATGTGAAAAATTTGATAGTATGTTTGCATGGAATAAAATAGAATCCCTCCCCTATGAAGTTTGATATATATTTCCTAACTTGTGCCTTGATGATGGAGCTATGTGGATGCCAATGCAATAGATGGATACAACTCTAGATGGAGTGATAGCAGTGTATGATGTTAGGTCCCTCATTATGGTCTCATAACTTTATATTTATAGGGTTCTCTTGCTTTAATTTCATAATTAACCCCAAAAAGGCCAAGCCCAAATAAGATAAATATGAAAAACGGCTAGAAGAGGGCCAAAAAGTGGCGGGAAAGTGCTAGAAGGATCATGGCACCCCCAAGTGGGAGCATAGTGCCCTTGGCCGCCCTACCAAGGCTAAAATAACGTAGCATGTCGAAAATTGTTGGGCATATGGGTGCAATAGGTCAAAAATTAAAAATAAAATAAACAAGATGGCCAAAGGACAGGGGTTAATTAGTACTTTCTTTACTCAAGAACCTTCTAAAGTACTTTCCTTTCCCTTCTTACACATGTCTAAAGTGCATCATTTTATGACTACATCAGTTTCATTCTATATGTTTCATATGTTCCCTTTCTTCTAATTTGGTAGTATTCTAAATATTTACACACTCATGTCATCGATGCCCATATTCACCTCTACATTTTGGGTGTCTTCATCTTTTGCTTCCTCTATACATTATTTCCTCTTCATGCACCACCTCTCCTTTACACCTATCATTTATCTCGTACACCTATCCATCTTCCCATGTGTTTTGTGCCTTACAATCCATGATCTCAAACCATCATGCCATTCTTCAATCCTCCATTTTTGCACATATCTTGTACATTTCCTTAATTCACTCACCTTCCTATAGACACAAACGTACTTTGGGTATCTATTTAGTCCTAATTACATATTATTATTCATAAAATTCCTAAGTAAGAAAAGTACTAATTAACCCATGTCTTTGGCCACCTTTCTTTTCTTTATGTTCCTAGTTTTTTTCTTACACCCTTACTTGCTCAGTCTTCCTTTTTATACTTCAGCATTTATCATCCAGACACCAAAGACCCATCTACGACACTAGTGTCGGGCGCCTCGTTCACTCTAGGTGCCCCCGACCCCTTTCTACGTTGTTCACATCTTTTGAGTCCTTTCTAGTTGTTTAAGAATCTTATCTTTTTGGTAGTCAGCCTTTTTGGGGTTAATTATGAAATTAAAGCAAGGGAATCATATAAATATAAATTTATGTGATCATAATAAGGGACCAAGCACTAAGCATTAGTTATCACCACCTAAGGTTACATCCATCAAGCATCTAAGAGCTCCATTACATCCATCTAGCACCATCCAAGGGACACAAGGGCTGGTTATTCTACATACACACTTCATAGGAGGGAATTTTATTCTATTCCATGCACACATCTATTACATTTCTTTACATCTAGCTTACTTACTCATTATCAAGTGTGACATGCACAAGAGCCACCTAGGGCATAATTTTGCACCCACACACAGAACTACATTGGGTTTGATATGTAGTGCAATGCTCAGTCATAAGATCACCATTGTGATAGCTGAGGATAGTCTAACCCCTCATTCTAAATCTTTCTTTTTCAGGATTTGATTTCTCTTTGAGGGTTTTACAGGTCAATATTTCATTGCAAATTTCCAGTGACTTTGGAGATCATTGTGAAAATTTATAGCGACCAAAAGTAACAACAAAAAATACCTTGTGACCACTCGAAGAGGTTTTCTGAGCATTTCAGTAAACACATGTGCCTAGAAATAGGCCTAGGGCACCCACGGGTTTCCTATCCCTCTCCATGTGTCTCAATCCGGGTAGATTGTCGGTTCACACACTTTTTCGAGGATTTGTGAGACGCTTCTCCTCTCTCTGCTCATCCGGTCAGCACTTCAGCATAGCCCAAGATTAATTTCAAAACACCTAAGTCATCTTATCTCTTCTTTACATTTAGGGTTTCATACTTTCTTGCTTAACTTATTTCATTTAATTTATGTACTTAATTGTTTATTCTTTTATTGCTACAATAGCAATCAGATTAGGTATATAAATTCACATTTAGCTTAATCATTTTGGTGAACCCGATCAATCAAATCCTTTTTGTTAGTATTTCTTCACCTTATCAAGTCATGACTCAATTGTCTTATCATTCTTTCACACCCATTCTTGTTTCAGCCATGGTTACTATCATTTTTTATTTCATGCAAGTTGGTACTCAACATCTTCCTTAATTTATTATGCCTAGGGTTGATTCTTCTATTAATGTAGTAAGTACTCATCCTCTAAAACTCCACCCATCTCTATTCCACCACCTATCACTTCTTTGGCTCCTCCTACTGCTTCTAAGGGTTATGATATCATTGAACAATTTAAGACCACCAGCCAAAATCTCCCTCTACAAATTATTGCGCACAGTGCACCTAATTTTTGTCAAACATTAGAGGCCTCCCTTCATTCTATTCATATAAAAAGTGATAATTCTTTGGTATCCTTCACACACCTCATTCAATCTCTCAAAAAAATCCATGTGCTATATCATTCACTAATGATGAGGTCGTCATTTGCTAATGACAATCCATGTGCGCCTTTACTTATCACCATTATTATCAACACCACTTACATTAAATGTGTACTTATTGATAATGGATCGGTCATCAACCTATGTGCCCATTCCCTTCTCAAACAATTGGGCATTAATGATAATCTAATTTCTAATAATTCCACTCTTATTTGGGGATATGATTCAACTACTCGCACATGCCTAGGAACCATCACATTACACATCCAAGTTAGGCCTAAGACTGTCCCTATGGAATTATTTGTTATCAATACTTCATTTCAATTCAATATTTTACTAGGAAGATCTTGGATTCATGCAATGCGAGTAGTTCCATCCATTGTTCATCAATGTGTTAAATTCCTACATGATGGATATGAACATACCATTACGGAAGACCCTGAACCATTCAAATTCTATCGCATAGACCTTGTTACTGTTATGCCTATTCCTCCATCACATCCTATTCCATATAATAGTATAGATACATATGACATTGGTCAATCAAGCGCTTCACAATATTCTTCCACCACTCTAAGCACTCTGGTTATTTCTACTCATACTACAACCATCATTTTACCCACCGTGTTTGCTTCTCTCAGACTACTGCTCCACTAGTTGAGGCTCCTCTCGCTCCTACATGTAGTCCTCCTCCTACCAATATCCTCGACACAACTATACAACATGAAAATGCCAACACAAATGATTCCGAGGATTTTGATGATGAAGTCAATACTATTGAACTTACTGATGAAAAATTGTGCAATCTTAACTTCACTCCTATCGATATAGATGACTCATATTTCAATGACACTTTTGTGGCTCGATGGTCCTGGTGAATAAAAATTCAAGACCCATCCTTCTACTAATGTTATGGTACTTTATTAGGGGTATGTCCATACCTTGGATGTTATTTTTCCCTCTCCTGAATAGTCTACATTCGTACTTCTTCCTTTCACTTGTGTGATTTTCATTAACAAATCTTATTGGCACCATATTTTTTGGATCGTACTTACTTTGATATTATTTACACATATGATGGCTTGACTAATCTTGGCTTGACACTTAATGATATCCTCCCACCGCCTCACTCGCCTAATATCTATCATGGATATTTTCACATTACGGTCACCTATGGTCTTCGTGTTTTTAATTTAACAGTCTTTGTTACACAAACCCCATGTACTTCTCCACTAACACTTGGGAAATATTGGATTGACTATATTGGGGGCACTTTAGACTCCAGTCACACTTCTATCACTTTTCCTATGCCATTTGGCAGTGTTTCTATTGGTAATGATTCATCTCCTAGCCATTCTCAAAATCTTACTCATTGGTATGCACATGGGTGTCCGCCAACACCTTTCACCAATGAATAATATGTAATGACTATGTACACCTTCTCGTCGTAATGGCTCTTTATATGATCCACCTCATATTATTTCCTATAAATTCTCCAACACATCTCCAATTGGATTCAATTAGGACAATGATGATCTTCTAGATAGTGGCACTTGATCCTCCTTATCATCACACACTTGGGGGGCATCACACTTATTTCTTCCCCCTAGCATTGTTACGTGTCTTATACTCTCATCACATCACACCTAGATCTTTACACACAACATACATTAGTATTGTCATTTCCCGATGACACACTCTTGTGCTTTGGTTCCCACTCTTGACTGTGGGCATCCTATACACATGAACCTCACACACAACATGTTACCCATCATACTACACACTACATTACACATCATCTTATTTCTCACACATATTCTTCATTATACAACCAACACACTTGTGACACATTCTTACTCGACATATTTACAATACACTCTTCTCATGCCTATCTATCAATACAACCTCAATACAATCACACCACATACTCTTTGCACACATTCAACACAACATACAACCCATTCAACACATTTACAACATGCTCCATACTACATCATACAAATTTTCTCACCTTTTTCATATAAAATCAACATAAACATCTTACGTAAAAAGCTACAAGTAACACACCTTTCTCACCATATAGCATCACACATTCAACACAATACAACCCACATTTCATTATTTTATTTTTAAAAACAATCAACAAAACACATTACACATTTGACAATACACATCACACACTCAATGTGTCTACAATCAATCCCTTTAACAAAATTCTTTGCACATTCAACATATCTTTCTTAACATTTCACACAATCATCTCCTTTTATGCAACATCTAATCTACACATTTGCGACATATCTTTCTCACATCTACATGCTACACTCACTACCCTATGACGCACTCTAGTTCCACGGTCCATACTTGACTGTTGAGGGTCTACATCTCAAATGGACCTCACCACACTCACGTGTTTAATCATACACTCACTCATTCACTTACACACTTACACTCTACGCATTGTGCTTTAATGATCATATATTTCTAATACACACAACTCAAACCATTTCCCGATGATGCACTCTCGTTTATGGTTCATTCTTGACTACTAAGGGGGCATAAATAAATGAAACTCATTGCATGCATACACATCCACTCGGGGGGCATGTTTATCCTATCATTCACTTTACATTCCATTATGTCTCATCCACAACATACTGCTGTGTATCTTGGCCACACTTAGTCTTGATTTCATTTACTTGTTACATGCACATATTATTACACATGCTAGATAGATATCTTGTATTTCATTATCTTTATCATACACACATGTGCATTCACTTGCTTTCTAGTGGTGATCACAGGTTATGCATATCTATTAAATGCAACATGGATGTTTGGCGCAATACCTATTATCAGTCCCATAGAGGCTCCTTGGGGAATCCACTTTCATACATTACAGGTGTTATTGTTTCATATTGTTTCATAACACATTACATTATTATCATATTAACCACACATTGACATATTTTTAATCTTTCTAACATGCTAATGGGTGCTTCATGTGCAGCACTTTTTATGCAAGACTATCTTCTTCTATGGTTATTTGTTACATCATTTTTCATTGTTTACTCTTTTTGTATGCTCTTGTATGTGGACTTTTCCCTTTATTGTGTGTGCATATTGTACTCTTTTAGCTTCTTCAGCCTTGATTTCCTTGCTGACATCGTGAGTGGTGTCCCATATTTGCAACCTAATTTTCGTCAGTCTACATTGTCTTCTTGTGTGTTTACATTATCTTCTTGCATCTTAGCTTACACACTATTTGCACTTGTCTTCTACATGTGTTTTTGTCTTTTCTTGTACAACACCTATCTCCCAGCCACTTTGTTTACATATTCCTTGGTTTCTACAAAGCACATTCCCTTTCCCCTTAGGAGGCACAGTTTTAGCACAACGGTGAGTCCTCTTTTGGGCCGCATACCCTTCAATGATGTCGCAAGCACCCCAAACAAGGGGATCATCATCTAAGTGAACCATTCACCCTATACAATAGTCTACAGTCATTACGCAAAGACAACACAATACCAAGACAACATAGTCTTCGGTTTGGCCAAGGCTCAGAATCGACTTGGGTCCTTAAGCATAGCACAACACCACCGAGCCCTTCCTAGATGCCTATAATTAGGGGCAGTTACACATCATTTAGCAATTTATCACACTCTACATAACTCCACACAATAGATTTTACATGGCACATAGTCCTTAGCATTTGGCATACATGCACTACACACTTTCGCGTTAGATCGAATTGTTTGAATTTTACACACCATCTACAGTGGTGTTCTACATTGCAGGAAGTAGTTAAAGGTTGGAGGATAACACCAGACTTTTCTCCCTATACTTATTCCATGACTTAGTGTGAGATCACCCTAAAAACTCGTAGCCAAAGACAACTAGCGTAAGATCGCTCAAAAAAACTCGCTCATCTCGCAACATCTTCAGGATCCTTTCTACACTCTTTTCTCATCACGAATTAGGTGCACGTGTTCCTTTTTCACAATTTCATGTTTTTCATACTTTCCTTACACATTTTTGTATATTTTGATCATATATATGCATATTTTACTATGTGTTCATCCTTCTCCTTTTAAGGTTCGTTTGTATGGGAATGGTTGTCAACATCATTAAATCATCACATACAACAACATCGACATCAACAATAGGCACATTCGACATCTACACAATGTGTTTCCACCCTAGGTTCATTTCCATCATCACTATTTGCACTTTCTTTTCCTTAGCATCCACGCTTCACACTTTTACCACTCCACGTTGTCTTGTCCCTCAGCACACTCTTTCTACATCAATCTACATGGTTATCAGGTACACATCTCTATCTATTTTATGTTATCGAGATTTCTGCTCACCAACATAAAGTGGGGGAAAATGTAGACACAAAATCATGCACTTTGGGTATCTATTTAGTCCTAATTGCATACTATTATTCATATGATTCCTAAGTAATAAAAGTACTAATTAACCCATGTCTTTGGCCACCTTTCTTTTCTTTATGTTGTCACTTTTGGTATTACACCCTTACTTGCTTAGTCTTCCTTTTTATACTTTGGCATTTATCATCCTGGACACCAACACCTAGCCTGGGATGTCGGCGCCACAAGTGGCCTCGTCCGCTCTAGTGCCCGACCCTTTGTACTTTGTTCACATATTTTGGGTCCTTTCTAGCTGTTTTAGAATCTTATCTTTTTAGTAGTCAAACTTTTCGGGGTTAATTATGAAATTCAAGCAAGGGAATCATATAAATATAAATTTATGTGAACATAATTAGGAATAATCACTAAGCATTAGCTATCACCACCTAAGGTTGCATCCATCAAGCATCTAAGAGCTCTATTGCATCCATCTAACACCATCCAAAGGACACAAGGGTTGATTATTCTACATAAACACTCCATAGGAGGGAAGTTCATTTTATTTCATACACACATCTATTACATTTCATTACATCTAGTTCACTTGCTCGCTATCAAGTGCGACATGCACAAGAGCCACCTAGGGCACGATTTCGCATGCATACACATAGAACTATGTTGGGTCTAATATGTAGTACATTGCTCGGTCGTAAGATCACCATTGTGATAGCTGAGGATAGTTTGACCCCTCATTCTCCATCTTTATTTTTTAGGATTTGATGTCTCTTTGAGGGTTTTACATATCATTATATCATTGTAGGTTTTTAGTGACTTCGGTGATCATTGTGCGACCTTATAAGATGCATGTTGTCACCTTTCAAAATTTCCTTCTTTCTTCAAGACAAATTTTCAAAATTTTGAAGAAGTGTCCTTTGGAAGTGTTTAAGTGAAGGGAAAATTTCAAAAAGTTAGAAAAATTCAGTCTTTGGGGTCATTTTTAATGTTTTGTGGCTAAGTCAGACATTTTTGTCCCACATGTCCCAAGTACGGCAGCCTCCTGTTCACCAATTTTCCACTTTACCCGCATTGCTTTACCATCAGCTAAATCAGCTCCATGCATCCCGCATGTCCCTACGTCCTATGGACCATCTATACTCTCCAAACCCACTTTTGCCGCATTCTTCTTGGATCGGGTGTTTTGGATCCACATGTCCCTCATGTCCCTACATCTTGTGGACCATCTGGGACAATTTGTTCTGCCTTTTCCACATTTCACCTTTTTGAGTTAGTGTGGGAGTCATTTATTACACATTCATTGTCTTCTCTCTCCATCCATTTGAATTCATGGCTATTTAAAGGAGTGTAACCATTCTTTCATTAACTTGCTAGCTTGCTCATTCTCTCCCGCTCACATTCTTAAAAAATAAGTTGTTGCCCACATTTGTGCCTTTTTGTTTCTCTTGCAGGATTGTTTAAAATTGTGATACACTCAATCGAAGGTTGTTTCTCTCCATATCTTTGTCACAATGAAGATTCAATACAAAGGGCATGAGCATCTCTCCTCATTAGAAACCTTTGTGCCCTATGTCGGGGATAGTGAAGCTTAACACCTCGACCTTGACAAATTTTGGAGCAGGCTTGGATACGATAACCCTACTCCCATCACCCAATTAATGAAACACATTGGAATTAAATTTGCAAGGGGTTTCCATATGTCTGTCCAGTGTGTTGATACCATGCTCACCTGCGAGGCCTGTTTCAATCCAGATTCCAAGGAGATTGTTGATATCCATGGTGAAGTGGTTGTGCGACTGGATTCGATGCTATTTTTTCTACCCTATGCATCCCAATGGTGGAAGATGCTCATACCCTCACTCTTGCTCAAGCACAAACACTATTTGACCATGACAAAGTGATAGATACAAGACTAGGGTAGCTAAATCATGGCTAAAGAACCCTAAGAAAGGAGCATCCAGACTTTATAAGTCATTATTCAAGGTTGATTTTAAGGAATAACTTTCAGACATCATCACTCTTTTGGCTAGGATCATGGGAATTCCCTCTACAAATGAGTTTCACTTTTGGATGTGTCCCTTTATTAATATCATTTGTGAAGGGAAGCAAAATTTGAATTGGGGTGAGATAATCTATGAGAACCTAATGGAGCAGTTGATCAATGTTTAGAGAACTTAGACATTCTACATGTCCTCTTATCTCATGTACACCATTGCAGCATCCAGGGAATGGATTGGTTTCTCTTTTGTCAAAGATAATAAGGATGCTCCTATATATGAATATTTTCCTCAATTAACTCTCAAAGTAAGAAATCATCACTTTAGGAGATTCAATGACGTTTTCACCATGTATATTGTGAGGCTTTTGGAAGGAAATATTGCTCAAATATTTTTACGAGGAAGTGAATACCTTGATCTCTGAATATGGGAGTTTCTTCACTCAATTCAGAAAGTTTTCATACATCAGTGGCTGGTTTTTAAGACCCTCCTCTTTTGTAATGAAAAATGGCCCTTGTTGAGATTTGCAGAGATAAAAATATTGTTGGCATTTGTTTCCCTATCACCTTGGGAAATTATACATGCAAGACAGCCCTGGATGCTCATAACATTGATAGAACCATTTCTCCTCTCACCCTTCATCACTTCAAGCCTAGAACTTGCTTTGATATCAAGGGATATATTGCTAAGAATTTCAGGATGGGTTTCTATCACCTTGTAGATACTAAAGATTATTGGGTTGATTGTGTAGATGATTTTGAGGCTAGGAGAAGGTACTTTGGCATACTCTCTCTTCAACAAATCATAGTTTTCAATCTCTACAAAGTACCTGATAAGCTCCAGGATGATGATGAAGACCTGCAATCCATTGAATATGAGAGGTCCATCAAACACACTCCTCTTAAAACCATTGATTGGTTTGTAAGAGAGCAAGATGATTTGAAAGAGGTGATCAACCCTGCTTGTAAGAACCAAGCTCTGGTTTGATAAGAAGATGAAAACCTTCAGGATGAGCAAAGCTAAGTCTTCTTCACAAGAAAATTCCTCTCCTAGGAAATAAGAACTTGCACTCAATGTTGAGGTGCTCGGCAGTCCACTCCTTCCTCTTCAACAAAGGTATACATGAAGAAAGGAAAGGTTGTCAAGCAAGAGCAAATTACAGAAGAAAAGGAATAATTTCCTTTGGAGCAGCCACAGGTTCCTATAGGCTCGAGAAGATGTTGTTGTTTTGAGTGAGGATAACAATGAAGAGCTGAAAGAAGAGGAAGAAGCCCCTGTCAACACTGTTGAGATGGAAAATAAAGGCCAAATGTCTGAGTCTCTAGGTTTGGTGGACCCTTCTTCCAGGGATATTTCAAGATATGCCAACTTCTCCATTAGAGACATTTGTGGTGCAAACATTGAGTGCAATGAGTACACTTGCACTTGGACCCATTGCTCCTTCCACCTCTTCCTCTTCCTTTGCTTGGGTTCAACCTTTCGTTGATAGCAAGAAAAGGAAGTCTACTTCTCAATATGAAAGTTGTATATTTGTATATAAGCTTTGCTTCTCACTTTCAATAAGGGAACCTCTCCCATAAAGAGGAGGGACTTGTTGTCCCTTGATTTGTTGATCACTATAAAGTGCTAATTTAAAAACCAACAGTTTTTGGAAACTCTACTAGGATTTCTTTTAACACATCCCTTTTTGAATAACTTTGAGACCAGTTTGCAACCTAGTGAATCAAATATATACACGTGGTCAAATATCCCTTGGCATATAAGATCCCCATTTTCAACTTTTGGAACATCAAGGCTTCCCTCTTCCTTTAGCAAGAAGGAATCGGTCTACAAGCACACCTCCTACTAAAGACAGAGTTTCTAAGAACAGAAGTCCTCAAGATCAAACCAGCCCTAGCCTTCGTGCTCTAGTACTTGCGGAGTTACAGTTCCCCTTCAGTAAATATTTCCAAGGATGGTAGCACCATTTCCTTGGGGAAAATGTGTTGGACCTCTTGCTCTTCCTCAACCATTGCACGAATTACCTAGGGGTAACAGAAAAAAATTTCCTAAATTCCGAGGTGACGAAAAAGTACACCTAGATGAACACATTGCAGATTTCATTAGTAGCATGTGGGATTCTTGGGGTTGAACATGAGGATGTTTATGTCAGGATCTTCATAGAAACATTACAAAGCAACATACCGCTGATGGTTTTATCACCTTCTAGTTGGTTCGATTACTAATTGGACTACCATGACAACTCAGTTTGAGCAACGTTTTAAACCTGCTAAAGATGTGCATGCCCTCTTGGCCCAAATTTCTCATATCAAAAGGATCCATATGAGCCCATGAGGGAGTTTGTGGCCAAATTCAACAAGTTGATTAATAAAATTCCATAAGCCACTCGTCCGTAGATCAAATCCAAAAGTGCTTTTTTCTCAATGCTTAGTTACTGAAGTGAGTTATGCACTAAGGAGGGATAATATTCCAACTCTAGATGATGATCAATGATTGGCTATCAGTGTTGAGGATGATCTAATCATGTCTGGTAAATTGAAAAGAGAACCCTCCAAGCCTAAAGCATCTTCTTCTTCCTCCTCGGGAGCCAATTTTGATCAGTTAGTGCAGAAGTTGGCAAATGACCTTATTGCTATCAAGAAACAATTGGCTCAACATGCTCCTTACCAAGATATTCCAAGGAAGAATTTTCAGCCTAGGAATCATTTGCCCTCTTCTCAGCCTAAATTGGCTATTGAAGGCCCACCCATCAAGGTTCCTTGGTCAATGCAACCTGTGAAGTTCAAGAACCTAATGATGAAGAGGAGAATGAAGACTATGAGGAGCCGAAGAATAGGAAGGGCTTGGTGATTCTCAAGTCAATTTCCTCACTGTTGAAGGTGTGGATGATGAAGATGAATACGATGAAGTAGTGGCAGATATGAATAGTGATTCATATGTTGTTATGACTCAAGAGAAAATGAACAGAAGGAAAAAATGGTACAGCTCTCTAAAAAATCTAAGGAGGCCCCTATAACTATTCCGGTAATTACAAGGAAAGGAGCCCTTATTCCCACTACCTCCACACAAAAGGTGAGTAATGCTAGTTCTTCTCCTTCTACCTCCACTTCCAAAACTTCTTTCCCTACAACTCCTAAACCTGATAAGTCCAAATTTTCCCTCATTCCTAGTAGTGATGCCCCATCCACCTCTGGATATTTTGATATCATTGACCACATTAAGAGGACAAAGATCCAAATCTCAGAGGCAGAATTTTACCAGACTCACCCAAATGCTTTTTCCAAGGTGGTGAAATTCATCAATTCCAAATCCAAAACTTCACCCAATACTTCTAAAGGTATATTACCCACTCCCTCCCCCTCATCTCAACAAAGTCTTGTGGTTGTAGTCTCTTCATCTAATGAGAAAATTGGACCATTCTATGTAATGCTTCTCATAGCTGGCCACAAACTTAGTAATTGTGTTATTGACTCAGGAGCATCAGACAATGTGATGCCTATAAAAGTAGCTCATGCTTTAGGCCTGACTCTAACATGTACTTTTGGTTCCTGCTATTCCATGGAGAGTAGGGAAGTACCATTGGTCGGAAGAATCAAAGATGCACAAGTAGCTTTTTTGCTACTTTTCCAAAGAAAAGGGTCAAAGCCACTATTTTAGTGGCTGATATTCCTCCATCATATGGTATGTTACTGAGTAGAAATTTTTTTAGAGAAGTGGGAGGTGAAATCCAAATGGACTGGTCGCACACTATCATCCGGTCAATGGAAAATTGAAAAATCTTCTACCAGAAAGACATACTAATTACATTGTGCAAAAGACTGATGACCCAAAAGCACAAGTACTCTATGAAGATATAGGGCATGGTAACTATACGATCATGTCAGAGGATGAGGCAAAAATTCCTGAGGGAGTAATTCATAATCCTAATGGTGTTTAGACTTTGGAGTTTGATGGAAGTTGTTCTTCAGCTAGTTCTGGAGCTGGTGTAGTGTTAATCTCTCCAAAAGAGAAGATTCGTCCATTTTCATATAAAATTTATTTTGAAAATACAAACAACACAGCTGAATATGATGCTTTCCTTCTTGTATTGAATGTGGCAAAATAAATGGGAGTGAATAATCTCTATGCTCATGGTGATATTGAGTTGATTGTGAAATAGTTCAGGATTTTTCTAAGTCAATAATAAGAGATTGAAACATTATAGAAGTCTTGTCTAGGATTCCATTGAATTTCTTGACGCTTTCTCAATTGAGGTTATACGAAGAGAAAATAACACTAGGGCTGATTCTCTCATTGTTTCAATATCCCTATTGATTCCTCACCCATATTTCTCTCAGGAGAAATTTACCATTGAAATGATTCATAGGCCTAGTGTGCCGGATAATGAAAACAACTGGAAAGTTTTCAATGATGATCAACACTTACTCTCTTTCCTGGAGCTTAAGGATAACTTTAATCAATTATATTTTGAAGGAAGTGAGACTCTTCCTAGAGAGTATGTGCCCTCCAATGAAGATGATATCAAGGAAGAAATGGATCAGGATGGTTGTATCAGGCTGAGGGGTAACAAGATACCCAAAGGAC
Source organism: Taxus wallichiana var. yunnanensis (assembly GCA_018340775.1). Classification (NCBI taxonomy): domain Eukaryota; kingdom Viridiplantae; phylum Streptophyta; class Pinopsida; order Cupressales; family Taxaceae; genus Taxus; species Taxus wallichiana. The sequence goes on from CM031236.1 coordinate 95,254,935, forward strand.
TAGTGAGACTAGAGGATTTGTTTGATAAGCATGATAGGTACATCAAATCTAAGGCTTCTCAAGGGACTCATCAATCTATTGAGTATGAGAAGGTCAATATTGGAAGTAATGATGAACCCAAGATGGTGAATATTGGGAAATTTTGCACTCAAGAAGAAAGGAAGAAAGTAGTGAACCTATTGAAAAGGTATGCTGACATTCTCGCTTATTCCTATGATGATCTCAAAGCCTTTCATCCAAAAGAGATGCAACACTATATTCCTTTAAAACCTAGGATTAAAAATTTCAGACAAAAGCAAAAGAAATACAATCCCAAGATTTTTGACACCATTTACCAAGAGATTCAAAAGTTACTAAAAGCAAAGATTATCTTTCCTATACATCATTCAACTTGGATCACCAACATTGTGCCAGTAAGGAAAAAGAATGGTGAGATTCAGATTTGTGTGGATTTTAGAAATTTGAATCAAGATTCTTTAAAAGAAAACTATCCTCTCCCCATGATGGATCAAATCTTACAGGTTGTCATAGGCTCGAGATGTTTTCCATGTTGGACGGATTCTCTGGATATAATCAAGTGGAAGTTAGTATCCCAGATCAGCACAAGACTACTTTTACTACTCCTTGGGGTACCTTTGCCTACAAGAGGATGTCATTCAGTCTTATCAATGTTGGTGCCACTTTCCAGAGGGAAATGGACTTAGCTTTTGGTAGTCTCAAAGGGAAATGTATCATTGTGTACCTTGATGATTTGATTGTTTTCTCCAAGACAAGGGCAAATCACTTTCAACATCTTGAAACAATCCTTCAAAAATGTAGAGAACATGGAGTATCCCTTAATCCTAAGAAATATGTCTTCTGTGTTACCAAAGGCAAGTTTCTTGGGCATATTGTCTCCAAAGAGGGGATCAAGATAGATCCAGAAAGAGTTCAGGAAATCCAACTGATTCCTCTTCCTACAAGCAAAAAGGGTGTTCACTCTTTCTTTGGAAAGATAAATTTCTTGAGGAGATTCATTCCAGATTTTATAGAACTGACTATGAGCATTGCTCATATGATGAAAGGGAAGCAAACTTTTGTTGGACTTCTAAAGGAAAAGAAGCTTTTGAGGATATCAAGAAAGCTATTGCTAAAACTCCTATCCTAGCATGTCCTGATTTCAGCAAGGATTTTATTATCTATTGTTATGCTACTGAGAGTACTTTGGCCACTATACTAACTCAAAAAAATTTGAGAATCATGAACTTCTGATTGCCTTCATGAGCTATGTTTTGAAAGCTCATGAATTGAAGTATACTTTGATGGAGAAACATGCTTTTGCAGTGGTCAAATTTGTCAAGCAATTTCATTTTTATGTCCTTAATTCTCACTCTGTTGTATTTGTACTTGATAAAACTATCAAGTCTATTCTTACACAACAGGATTTCGGAACTAAGTGAGGTAATTGGGTGGAAAAGGTTAGGAGTATGACCTTGATATCAAGCCAACAAAGCTAGTCTGGGGTAAAGGCTTATGCGAACTTATCACCAAGGGAGCTAATGAGGAATTGTCCACAGAAGGGTTGATGTTCCTGTTGTTCTCTTTCTCAGTTCAACAGATGAGTGGTATGCTGATATTGCACATTTTCTTACTTATGGAGAATTTCCATCTCACTTAAGTGCCAAGGAAAAGAGAGCTATTAAGTTAAGGTCTGCACAATACGTATTGTGGGAAAATTCTTTATTCAAACGAGGCATTGATGGAAGATTCCTTAAATGTGTGGACAAAGAGAAGCAAAAGAAATTGTTCATAGCTTTTCACGATCAATCCTATGGAGGGAATTTCTCGTCTACTGTCACTGCTCACAAAATTATTCATGCAGGGTACTATTAGCTGACATTGTTTTGAGATGCATCAAAGTGGGTAGGAAAGTGTGAAGCCTGTCAAACTTTTTTTCGGGAGGCCTAAATTGGTTGCTTTACCACTCAAACCAGTAATCATTGATGAACCTTTTCAACAATGGGGATTGGATTTTATTGGAACTCTCAACCCACATTCCATAGTGTTAGACACACTCATGTGCTAACTACTACAGATTACTTCACAAAATGGGTGGAATCCATTCCATTCAAAAGTACTACCTCTGAGGTGGTGTGTAATTTTATCAAAGAGAACATCTTGATAAGATTTGGAGTACCAAACAAAATTATAACTGATAATGCTTCCAATTTCTCTTCTTTCGAGTTGATGGATTTTTGCTATGGGTATGGAATTTCCCTTTCTCATTCTTCAAATTATTACCCCAAGGAATGGACAAGTAGAATCAACAAATAAGAATTTGGTAACCATCATCCAAAATCTTGTCAATGACTCTCAAAGGAATTGGCACAAGAAGATCTATGATGCCCTTTGGGAAGATAGAATTACATCCAAAAGAGCAATTGGAATGTCTCTATTTCAAGTGGTGTATGGTGTTAAAGCTCACCACAAGAATAGTTGAATTTCTAGCCTTGCACTTGATGAAGGCTATTGAGGATTCAAGTTTCATCAGTTCTTTGGACAAAAGGATCATGTATCTCCAAAAGCTGGATGAGGACAGGATGCAAGTTTTTGATAGAATCTCTGCTCACCAATAGAAGGTGAAATATTTGTTTGACAAAAAGACTAGACCTAGATATTTTCAAGTGGGAGACATTGTCCTACTATGGGACAAAAGGCATGAGCCTCGTGGAAGCCATGGTAAGTTTGATTCTCTTTGGCTTGGTCCTTTCAAGATAAGACACTTTGCTTTGGAGAAAATTCTTTCTATTTGGATTATATGGATGGATCTCCTCTCCCACTTCCTTATAGTGGGTGTATTTGAAGTTGTTCAAGTCCTAGGTGATTAGCGGTCCTTCTATATATTGTGAATAATGTCTTTTTTTGTCTTTCCCTTATGTCTTGTTTTCTTTCCCCTTTTTGTGGTGTCTTATGTATTATTTTTCCTTTTACTATATTTTCCCAATGGATAAGGCACTGGTCTATTTTCCCATAGTTTTCTTTTAGTTCTTGATCTTGCCTCGTCCCTCTGTCCTAGTCAAGTCATCCCTAGAAAGAGCCAGTTGTTGTCACCTTTCAAAATTTCCCTTCTTTCTTCAAGACAAATTTTCAAAATTTTGAAGAAGTGTCCTTTGGAAGTGTTTAAGTGAAGGGAAAAGTTCAAAAAGTTAGAAAAATTCAGTCTTTGGGGTCATTTTTAATGTTTTTGGCTAAGTCAGACATTTTTGTCCCACGTGTCCCAAGTGTCGATGGGCCTCCTATTCACCGATTTTCCGCTTTACCCGCATTACTTTACCATCGGCTAAATCAGATCCATGCATGCATCCCATGTGTCTCGATGCATCCCATGGACCTTGGAAGATCTCCAAACCTACTCTTTTTCGCATCCTTCTTGGATCGGGTGTTTCATCTCCGCATACCCTCGTGTCCCTACATCCCATGGACCGTCTAGGCCAATTTGTTTTGCCTTTTCTGCATTTCACCTTTTTGAGTTATGAGGGAGTCATTTATTGCACATTCATTGTCTTCTCTCTCCATCCATTTGAATTCATGGCTATTTAAAGGAGTGTAACCATTCTTTCATTCACACACTTGCTTGCTCATTCTCTCCCACTTGCATTCTTGCAAAATAAGGCATTTACTTTTGTGCCTCTGTGTTTTCTCTTGTAGGGATTGTTTGAAATTTTGATACACTCAATTAAAGGTTGTTTCTCTCCCTATCTCTATCACAATGAAGATTCAATACAAAGGGCACAAGCATCTCTCCTCATTAGAAACCTATGTGCCCTATGTTGGGGATAGTGAAGCTCAACACCTCGACCTTGATGACTTTTGGAGTAGGATTGGATGCGATAACCCTACTCCCATCACCCAATTAATCAAAGACAGTGGAATTGCATTTTAAGGGGTTTCTATGTCTTTGAGGATTTTGAAATCTTGTGCTCACACATGGGATTTTTAATCCAGAATCCAAGGAGATTGTTGATATCCATGGTGAAGTGGTTACATGACTAGATTCGATGCTATTTTTTCGCCCTACGCATCCCAGTGGTGGAAGATGCTCATACCCTCACTCTTGCTCAAACACAAACACTATTTGACCATGACAATGATAGATACAAGACCAGGGTAGCTAAATCATGGCTAAAGAACCCTAAGAAAGGAGCATCCAAACTTTCTAAGTCATTATTCAGGGTTGATTTTAAGGAATAACTTTCAGACATCATCACTCTTCTTGCTAGGATCATGGGAATTCCCTCTACAAATGAGTTTCACTTTTGGATGTGTCCCTTTATCAATATCATTTGTGAAGGGAAGTAGAATTTGAATTGGGGTGAGATAATCTGTGAGAACCTAATGGAGCAGTTGATCAATGTTTAGAGAACTCAGACATTCTACATGTCCTCCTATCTCATGTACACCATTGACAGCATCCAGGGAATGGCTTGGTTTCTCTTTCGTCGAAGATAAGAAGGATGCTCCTATATATGAATATTATCCTCAATTAACTCTCAAAGTCAGTAATCATCACTTCAAGAGAGTCAATGATGCTTTCACCATGTATATTGTGAGGCTTTTGGAAGGAAACTGCTCGCAGATTTTAGGAGGTGAAGACGTTGATCTCTAAATATTGGAGTTTCTTCACTCAATTCAGAAAGTTTTCATACATCAGGATGGCTGGTTTTGAAGGCCCTCCTCTAAAGCTTCCTATGTTTTGTAATAACAAAATATCCCTTGTTGATATTTGGACAATTGGAAAACTTCACGGGACTTTGAGAGATAAAAATATTGTTGGCATCCATTTCCCTATCACCTTGGGAAATTATACATGCAAGATAGCATTGGATGCTAAGAACATTGATAGAACCATTCCTCCTCTCACCCTTCATCACTTCAATCCTTGAAATTGCTTTGATATCAAGGGATATATTGCTAAGAATTTGGGATGGGTTTCTATCACCTTGCGAGATCCTGAAGACTATTGGGTTGATTGTGTAGATGATTTGAGGCTGAAGAAGGTACTTTGGTAGACTCTCTCTTCAACAAATCATAGTTTTCAATCTCTACAAAGTACCTGATAAGCTCCAGGATGATGATGAAGACCTGCAATCCATTGAATATGAGAGTTCCATCAAACACACTCCTCTTGAAACCATTGATTGGTTTGTAAGAGAGAAAGATGATTTGAAAGAGGTGATCAACCTTGTTCTTGTAAGAACCAAACTTTAGTTTGATAAGAAGATGAAAACCTTCAGGATGAGAAAATTTAGGCCTTTTTCGAAAGAAACTTCCTCTCCTAGGAAAGAAGAACCTGCGCTCAATGTTGAGGTGCCTAAACATTCCACTCCTTCCTCTTCAATAAAGGTATACATGAAGAAAGGCAAGGTTGTCAAGAAAGAGCAGATTACGGAAGAAAAGGAAGAATTTCCTTTGGATCACACCAGTGAGGTTCCTATAGGGATAGAAGATGTTGTTATTTTGAGTGAGGATAAGGGTAAACAAAGAGCTGAAAGAAGAGGAAGAAGCCCCTTTCAACAAATTTGTTGAGATGGAAAACAAAGGCCAAATGTCTAAGTCTCTAGGTTTGGTGGACCCTTCTTCCGGGGATATTTCTGAAGATATGCCAACTTCTCCATTGGATAAATCTATGGTGCAAACATTTAGTGCAATGAGTACACTTGCACTTTGATGATATGACAATGTTGAAGGATTGAACTTCATTGAGGATGCCTTCAACTCATATGAGAAGGTATCCAAATTACAGTTGAAATTCGCCACAACACTCAGTGGCTTAGAGAAAGAGCTAAAGCTATGGTGTGAATGCATCCAGGATCTCTGTTTGATGAGTAAGACAGATGAGTAGATCTTGTTGGAAAGAAAGGTATTTGATGAGGCAAAGAGCAATCTGTCAAGACCCTAGGTTTTTAGTGTTGAGTGGAAGATCAAAGTTTTGGAGGAAGCATTAGGAGAACTAAAAAATATGTGGCAAAAAGGAGAATCTTTCAAGGCTTGTGTTTTGTCTGCCTTCCAAGATATTCATTGTCAAATCTAGAATGAAGCCTCAGGTGATCACTTTTCTATACAGGAGATCAAGGCTCAGTTTAGTACCTTTGTCAAGGAAGATCTCTTCAAGGAAGAGTCAATGTCTAAAGAGAAGATGAAGGAGGTATGCTCCCTTCAATCAGCTATCACCGAGGAAAACAAGGAGTTTCTTGAAAACACGAGTTTGAGAAGGATATGGAAAAGTGCCTTGGTATATGGACTCATGCCACTTCTAACACCACCATCCCGAAGTGCATGGAGATAGCTAAAGCATTGAAAATATTTAGACATCGGATTCTTAAGACAATTGGCACTCCTAATCCTCCTTTGGATGTTTCTACCTCGAAATCCTAAGACACTTCCTCTAATTTGAAGTTGTTAGCCCATGATGTAATATTTGGTTAAGGACCATTCTATTAATGTATTTCTTAAGTAGTCTTTAATCTTTTAGATTAAAAGAAGTTGGAACCGAATGTAATTGTTTTTGTAAACTATTTAATGGGCTCTCACACCATTGTTTTGCGGGACTCTGATACTTTTTGAAATGTAAAGAGAATTGAAAGTAATCAATACAGAAGAATTTCCCTTGTCTCTAATTTTCATCTACTTGTCCTTTTCTTTCTTGTCTCGAAATTTGTGAATCATCAACCTTTCATGTTAAGAAACTTTGTGTTCTTATGATATGATTTCCAGAACTTTGTGCCTGTGGAATAATATCTCGATGTTGCAAATGTGAATGATTCTATTCTATATCCCTCTTGCTAAGTACATGTAAGGTTATATTCTTCTATCTATATTACCTAAAAGTATTGTTATATTCTTCCCTTTCAGTTTCTTTGTTCTTCCATTCTTATGTATTGATAATCCATATTGGTATAAAACATTTGAAATATCAGAAGTCCTCATCAATATGAAAGTTGTATATTTGTATATAAGCTTTGTTGCTCGCTTTCAATAAGGGAACCTCTCCCATAAAGAGGAGGGACTCATTGTCCCCTGACTATTGATCACTATAAAGTGCTAATTCAAAAACCAACATAGCGACCAAAAGGGAACAATAGAAAATACCTCGCGACCACTCAAAGGAGGTTTTCGAGCATTTCGAGAAAACACAAACACCGAGAATAGGATTAGGGCAGCCACATGCACCCTTGTCCCTCTCCAGAAACCCATTCCAAGAAAATCGTCAGCTCGCACACTTTTCTAAGGCTTTGTGCGACAATTATCCCTCTCTGTTCATCCGGTCACGAGTTTAGCACACGGTTCGGGATTAATTGCAAAACAACCAAGTCATCTTATCTCTTCTTTGCACTTAGGGTTTCATACTTTATTGCTTATCTTGTTTGGGTTAATTTCTGTACTTAATTATTTATTCTTTTAATGCTACAATAGCAATTAGATTAGGTATATAAATTCACATTTAGCTTAATCGCTTCCAAGTCTCGCATGCCCCCTACTTAGGAAAAATTGTGCAGGATTGCCTTAGACCTAGGTTGCTTTGCTTCAAACATTTGAGGTAGTTGAAACTTGAGTTCCACCTAAAGTAGACTTAGTGAGTGGAAAGATCACCCTTACGAATATACGAGATAATAGTCTCTGGATTCTTCATCCAAAAAAAAATTTCTCGGCCTCTTCACTTATTTTGGCATCTCTTCTAGTCCATCGTTGCCTTCTTTTGACTTCTTCTTGTTGTCTTGTGCACTCTTATGAGATTTTTCTCACCACAAACCAACCACTTCCTCCCATTGAATCTTTCTCCATGATCCTTTGTGAATCTCTACCCACTCTTCTCCTACGCAAGTCTCTACTTTCCCTTAACCATCCACTTCCTCCTAAGGCTTCCTTATTAGCCTTATGTTTTTCTCGCGAATTCTCTTGCTCGTATCCTAATTTGAACTTGGTCTCATAAATTACCTTATCCACCTTATCTCCTTTAAAACACTCATGTCACAGCACATCCATCTGTTGGTTGGATTCTTTGATCAGTCCTTTGTTGACTTATCACAATCATCCCATGTGATCGGATAGATCTAACACCTGTCACTCTTTTTTCCAGATTTTCCATTTTTCCTCCCCGGGTTTCATTCTCTATGTTTCCTCTACGCCCTTGCTTCCATTCCAGGGTTATTCTAAATATTTGTGTGGTCTTATTGCCTCACGCCTCCATTTTCCTATGTGTTTTTGGTGTGTCTTCATCTTATACTTTTTCCACATGCTACTACCTCTTCATGCACCAACTCCCCTTTTTGCATATCATTTCTCTACACACCTATCCATTTTCCCATGTATGTTGTTCCTTTCAAGCCATGCACCCAAATCATCGCAATCTTCTTCATTCCTCCTTTTTCGTCTTGTCATACACATATCTTACACCTTCCAAGTCTCATACACACCCTTGCTTTAGAAAAATTGTGCGGGATTGCCTTAGATGTTGGATGTTCCTACATCATATATGGTTTCTTGTTTTTCCATGCTTCTAGAGGTGTAGTTTGATGTAGATATTTTAAAGGAACCCTATTGAGAATATGGACTACAAAGCATTCATTGCTTCTTTCCATAAAAACTTAGGAACATTCAAATCATGATTCATTGTTCTAGCCATTTCTAGGATATTCTGTTTTTCCTTTCTCAGTAATGTCATTTTTTTGTGGGGAGTATAGAGTTGTTTGTTCTCTCTCTGAATCCCACAATACACAAAAATTCATAAAACTTTTACTAACATATTCACCTCCATTATATGTCTTAATTCTTTTTATTATTATTTGTAGTAATTTCAACTAAGGCTTTAAATTCTTGAAATTTAGAATAGGCTTCATATTTTGATATTCTAGAGAAATCATCAATAAAGTCTGGCAGAAATAGAGCACCACCTAGAGACGGAACCTATAGTGGACCTCTAACATCACTATGAATTAATTCTAACATATGTGTAGGATTAAGATCGTGATGTTTGTGATATGGTTTAACATGTTTCTTACCACGTAAGCAACCTTCACAAGTTTCATGATCAGATTTTAGTTTTGGGAGGCCTATCACAAGCTTAATATGAGACATATCAACTAGACTTCTAAAATCCAAACATCCTAATCTCATGCCAAATTTGAAATTCATTTTTAGAGTGTGAAAAAAACAAGATTTTGAAGTAAACCCATTTAAAATGTTTAAACCATTCTTATGAATACCAATAGCAATAATTTCATTATTTTAATTTTTAACATACTAGTTATCTCTTAATATAATAACTTTATAATTTTCTTGACTTAGTTGGGAGCAAGATAAGAGATTTTTTCAATTCTAGCACCAAAAACATTTTCAATAATACCATTAGCAAGTTTAACATTAACACGACTTTCATATTGGATGATAAAGTTATCTCCTAAATAAATGTTTTCATGGATTTCTATGACATTTGTGAGGATATTACTTGTATAGGTTATGTGTCTAGATGCACCTCTATCTAGGATCCATTCATTGTCAAAATTTAGCAACACACATTGGGTAAGTTCCTTATTAAAATTAACTAGTGATTTCTTATTCAAAATGGAAATTCACTAAGAAGAATTTTCTATTATGCCTACTTAGTCAATAAAAGATACCTATATGAGGGCACCTAAAGCCTCTTTAATGACATTTCATGCAAGATAAAAATATGAGAATTTATGAAGAGATTGATTGATTGAGAAATCATTCCCATCACAAATCCCATTGGGTCCCTAGAAATCAATGATAAAAAATAACAAACAAAACAAATATGGAAATGTGAGGCATTTTAAACACTAGTTTTCATTGACTATCAACTATTTTATTCTTCCATGTCATATCTTTTGTAATGGTAATTTCCATTACAAAGTATAAAAAGGGTTCCAATGGTCTATTGTCTAAAAGAGAATATTATATTGCATTAAAGTTCACTTGTCTTTGAAATAATATTGAGATTTGGAATCATGGAGAAAATCAATTGTTGTATGACATAAACGAATACATAAGGAAAGACAAGGTAGATTTGCCAATATCTTCTTTCGAAATTAATGTATACACCTTATTTTTCACTCATTGTCATTTCTCTTTCTAGGATGGTGACACATTAATCCCCTTGAGTGCACCCAAATCCTCTTTAAATACATTTCATGTAGAGAAAAAAAATCACAAAGATATTGGTTGATCGAGAAATCTCTCCCATCACAAATCCCAAGAAATCCATAGAAATCAATGATAAAAAAATAACAATCAAAACAAATATGGCAATGTGAGGCATTTTTAACATTCGTTTTCATCTACCATCAACATTGGTATTCTTTAATCATCATCTCTTTTGTAATGGTAATTTCAATTACAGAGTCTAAAAAGGGATCCAAAGGTCTACCATCCAAAAACAAATATTGTATTGCATTAAAAATCGTCTTTGAAATAATATTGAGATTTGGAATCATGCGTAAAATCAAATATTGCATGGCATAAAAGAATACACAATGTAGGACAAGACAAGGTTGTCATCCTCTTCTTTCTAAGGTAATATATACACACGATTTTTTACTTACTAACATTTATCTTTGTAGGTTGGTGGCACATTCATCTCCTTGAGTCAATGCCTTAATGGGCACACAAAAATCGATGTTTGAGTTGGTTTGTAGCACCTTGTGAGATATCATCATGGCACTTGCCCTACCTTACCCGAGTGTACCTTAGTCATCCTACCACCACTTTATGACCACTTGATATCCTCGATACTACCACCTTCATACCTCCTCCAAGTATTATTCTACACCTTATATCTCTCTCCTTCGGTGTTTGCATCTCTCTTACACCTCACCTTTTATGTATTGTTGTAGCCTAGTTAATATAGTATGGTAGACCTTTTTCTAACCCACTACGTGAAATAGTGACTTCAAGGTATGTTCTATTTATAGATGTCACTATTGTCATTTCTCAAAAGATGTCATCACATAGTCTACTCTACATGCACTTGCAAATTTGCCCCTAAAAGGTTAAGAGGTCTTTAATCTTAGTGGAAATTTTACTTGGAGGTCATTATTGGAGAATTAATTTTTAGAGCAACAAGAATAAGAGTTGCACTAGCGAAGTTTACCTAAATCATTAGAGTCCCCAACTTTGGCCTATTTAGGTCTTCTACCTATCCCTCTTGTGATCCACCCACAACAATCTCTCACCCAAGAAGGGGATTAATGTGCTAAGAATGTTAACAAAGGAAGTTATTCCTAACCCTAAACTCTTTTTATATTTGTTGATTAATTATGTTGATACATCATATGCTAGACTAAGATAATTGTAACATTTTTTTAATTACATTATTGTTCTATTTAAAGCACGTGCATACCGCCAAATGGAAACACAAGCCTTGGTTTTGGATTAGCTTTGTTTATTAACTCGCACAACCCTTATGATCTTTGTCAAATCATATCTACATCTTAGATATAGGCTTCGAATCCTTTACATTGATGAGTGTGAATTACCCTCTTCTAGATCCACTTCTATCACACCTCTAGACTCTATCTTTGGCTTGTGTGTTGGTCCTAGTACAGGTCTTTTACTTATATCCTAATTTATATTGAACATAGAGGACAAACATATTGATCATATTATGCAAGTAAGGTCTTTTACTTGTCCTAATCTATATTGAACATGGATATGAGAATAATCATATTAACCATCTTAGCTAAGATACAATTTGGTGAGCCCAACATGAATTGAACACCCAACCTTCTAATTCAATTTATAATTCTAACAAAGTTGCACCTAATACCACTACTTCTAGGGTTTCCACTAGATCTCAAAGAAACCATACTTCAATCCCTCGAATAGTTTTTAGTGGGGTGAACAATAGAATTACTCTAATTACACACCTATCATACAAAAAAATTGTCAAAATTTCCTTTGATAATTCAAGAACACTCCCAAAACCATCCAACAACATACTAGTGAGCTCTTCAATACTCACAATCATCTTTCAAACATCTTTCCAACCATTGGCATCTATCTTTGCATCCTCTACAATTCTCTCATCTTCAACAATTATTGTGGATGCTAGCCTAAATGATGGGTCGCCTCCTACGAATACTTGTCAAAACACCCCCGTGGATACTACACAAATGATCATGCAACATGCGAGCATCTAGTAACAATCAATACATACAAATGCAAGCTAACATGGCTCAAATAACTAGTAGAGCACATCATGTTCAATGATTAAAAATAACAAATATGGCAATGTGAGGCACTTTTAACACTCTTTTTCATTTACCATCAACTCTAAGGTTGTTATTCCATTGTCAACTCCTTTATAAGGTAATTACCATTAAAAAGTGTTGAAAGAATTCCAAAAGTCTAAAGTTTAAAAACAAATATCATGTTGCATTAAGATTTCTCTTTGAAATAATAAAGAATTCAAAATCATGTAACAAATCAAATGTTGCGTCGACATAAATGAGTACCCAAGGTAAGACAATAGTAGTTGCTAACATCTCCTTTGCATGTAGTCTTTTTCTAAGATATAAGATAGTATGTAGCTGCCACTGGTGGCTCCCTAAGTGCTCACAACAATGTCACTAGTACAAACAACTAGGTGGCAGCCAAAACCCCTTTCCATTGGGGCTGGAATCCTCTTTGAGTGTCAAGTCTTCCAAGAAGGTACCCTTGGCTACATCAATTTAACAAAGGAAAAAAATTGTACATGCATGTTTTCACATGGTTGTTAATAATAGGAGCAATATAAATTATCTACGCATCTCTAACTTCTATGGGTAAACACAATTTGAAAAGAGTGATTAATCATCAATATCTTACATGGGTTTTGTACCTATAGGACTTGGTTCTATGAAAAACCTGAGTCTCAACGAGCCATTTTGCAAATGATTTTTCATGGATTAACTTACTCTTCATGTTGATACAATGATGGAACAATCGTATACATACAACGAAAGATATAATTCACATCATGCTTGAAAATGCAAACTATGCGGCCGCTAGTTAAATTTGTAGGCCATGATTTCCCATCTAGTTTTCAAATCCCTATGCAAACTTCTAACAAATTTAGATAAGTAGTTTGGATACAACTTGCCATAGTAGCGGCACTTCCAACTTTCTATAAAATGGTTCATCGGGTTGTCTCTAAAAGCCACTAAGGCATTGCAATTGAAATTTGTGCTTTAACAAGTTTTGTTGACTCAAACTTACATAACAAGACATTCCAATTGAAAAAGGCATTACATGCACGATTAAAAACAACAATTTTATGCATTGTAGCAACCACAAAAACTAACATGGCAAAAATGGTAACATCATTGCAAAATATAAATTTTAGAAGGCAAAAGTTCTAAAGATTCTTGACGTATTGATGCAATCTCATGGTAGTGTTTGCAATTCAAGTTTATTTTATAAAGATTTAACGAACTAATACAAGACCTTGATGAAACTAATAGTTGTGTTTTATAATGTTATGTATTCAAAATGTTTATACCTTAAAATGTTTTCCATGTGCATAGAAGATTTACTTAATATTTCATATCAAAGATATCATTTGATATTTATTTTAGAATTCAAATATTCCAAAAAAATAGACATTTACAAAATTAAAATTTTGATGTTATGTTTTATGATGTCAATTATAATGTCTCCTCCAATATAAAAACTATACCAAATTTTTACCATGGAATCATTTCATTGTTTATTTTTATTTCCACCACAAGCATGAAATATTGCATTCACTATGAGTTATATTGAGCAATTAACACTAATCAACCATCCAATGAGATCAACTAATTTTCTCAAATAAATTGAAACAATAATATTCTAAATTTTTACTTGCCAATTTCAATAATGTCCAACTCACATAAACCATTTATTTTATTGTTTATTAAATTCTCTTCAAAGTACATTTGTCGTTTTTTTAAACTTAAATTCAAATACAAAATTATCAAACAAGCAACTTTTAAATGCACTTTCAAAAATAAGATAGTATGGTTGTAATTTGTGATGTACTCTTAAATATGCATTAGAGAACAAAAAAACGGGCGATTTTCTTGATGCTTCTAGCTTCCCACTTTGTCAGCTGAATTTTTATTTTGTTTTTTTAAACTTCCGCAACATTTCAACAAATTTTAGTTGGCACCGTGAGTAGATTTCAACTTTTCCTTTTCAATTATCACTTTATCGATATGCTACTTTTTATAGTTATAATCATGATAATTCTAGTAGTTTTGATTTTGTGTAGCCATTTCTATCATAAAACTCATTTATTAAATGTAAAAATACTATTGAATGTGAAAACCTAATATATTTAAATGTGCGTCCATTTGTGCAAACATCATGTCAAGAGTGACTCTTCTAATCATGACCTTATATTTCTTTGTGACCTCATTTTTTTTTAAATAAATGTTTGACTCTTGATACATGTCTTTAATACCAAGTCAGATATACCTCTTTGGTGCATCTTGGAATTGCTTCTCTAAAATATTTTTTCATACAAAAATCAATTCATTTCACATTAGTCGATTACCTTTTGTCTGCAATAATATATAAACCCAATAGCCAATGATCCTTACATCATTATGAGTGACAACATATTTGGTTGTTTACCCTTTCCCTCTCCTCCTTTGTGGCTTTTTAAAAAGCATGTTCACCTCTTTACTACCAAGTTTACTTACTTGAACTTCCTTTAGATGCAGTTTCCAATATCTTCACCTCTAAACAGGTCTTACTTCAAGTTTGACATTAAAAAAAAAGTTCTAAGCTATAGTGTACCTTCACCTCTAAACATGCCAAACCATCAAGTTTTGACATTACAAAAAAAGAGAAATGTTAATGAAATCTATGTCCAGACTTTGTATGTAGTACAAACACACAAATAATACCATACTATTTAACTAGTCTCAAACCAATAATTAATAAATTCACAAATACATTAATACTATAGCAAGTAACCGATTGTCCATATTTATCCTTTGGATATGATTCCAAACAGCTAATACAATTTTATTTATTTTTACAATTGCTAGCACATCCTCCATTGAATACAATTAAACATGTTCAATTTCAAATACAATATCGTCGGCAGGAATAAGCCACTATGTGGCACTTGTCCGAATAAGAGGACAAGGACAGGACACCATTTAGATGATTATGTTTTGGAATATGCCGACAAAAAAATTACAAACCATATGGTTATTTCTTAACACAGCCTTTATATGATTCAAAATGCAGGTTACACTACAATAAACAAAACTTTATAAAAATCAACCAACTGCAAAATGAAAATGATTTACCTTTTTACTTCATCGGGAAAGATTATATAGTCCTTTTACATGAAGACACAAATGCAGATTACCACATATATGTAATAAAAATAACAGAACGTTAAAGCTGCTGAAAGGTTGCAGAAGAATGATAGGCAGGAATTGGATATGATGTGCAGAAGATCCACCTTCTCCAAGTATCTTTAAATATACATTCTGATTGCTGTATGAAGGCATCAAGAATGCAGTAGCAACATTAGCAGCTTACAGTAGAATGCCGAAACTCACATGGTTTTCATGAGATAGTGTTATCTTTAACGAGGAGGGCCGGGGAAAATGGAGTCGAGTAGGGTTGCATAGGCAAGGAAACCTGTCCCAGAAATCCAGGAGTTGCATCTATAGGTATTGCAGGTGCTGCAGGAGCAGACATATATATTTGATTTGGCATAGATCCCGAATAGGGTGACCCTGTTAATTGTGACATGGGACGCAACTGATCATACTCCCAACTTTGCATTGGTCGGGACCCGAGACACCAGTTTGCAATGGTGTATGCATGCTAGATGCAAACTGATTTCCTGGATATACAGACATAGCAGTTGATGCCTGTCCAACAACACCGGCAGGAAGAGTAGAAGGTTGCTGGCCAATAAATGATGGTTGGCTTTGTAGAATGCCAGCTTGTGGAAGCGTGTAGTCTCTGCTACGGTCATTATTGGCCTGTATAAAATATTACAAGTCACTGATAAAAATAAACCAAAATCATAAATAGAAAATTTTGAGCACATAGAACATCATCTAGTTTAAAACAAAGATGAAATCCCTGAAATTCTATCATGATAAGCTGGTTACCTTTACATTAAGGTCTCTGTGACGAGAATAAGAAAGGTGGAGTTTACAGTAGCCTCCATTGTATATACAATGTCCTTCTAATGCATCTTTTGCAACCACTGCAGTTGGCACATCTGACAAACAAATATTCCAATCAGTCTAAGCTGCTCGGGGCTGGATTGAAAATAAAGACTAATCCTATCATTATCAGCTCTCATCAGAGCAAAAAGTGTACCTCTTCAAAATTTACAAACATTTGGTGAGCTGGTAACACAGATTCTGACATTACCTCCACAATAGAAGACAAAAGAATGAAATATATTTCTGCTTTAAAAGTAAACATTAAGAATCATACCACTCCACAATAGATATTTTTGCACTAGATATTTTTGCACTCGAGCATACTTCAATGTTCTGGTTACATATGCTTGCTTGAAATTAGAAGACTCCTAAGGAGGAATTTTTAATAAATTTACAAAGGGAAGAACAATCTAGCAACCAACAAGTGACAAGACAATTTATAAATAGATCATAAAAACTAGAAGCATTACACGTAAAGAATCATACCAACTCCTAAACATATTTGTGTATGCTTGCAATTGGAACACTACTAGGGAAGAATTCTTATAAATTTACAAAGGGAAAAAGAATTTAGCAACCAGCGAGGGAATATTTTATAAATAGATCATAAAAACTAGAAGCGTTCAATCTAATAACAAACTCGACATGCAATCAGATAAATTTTCCCAAATTAACATAAAAGCCAACTAAATGATCCAATGGCTGAAACGTTTCCCAAATTAACATAAAAGCCAACTAAATGATCCAGTGGCTGAAACGTTTCCCAAATTAACAGATAAACCAACTAAATGATCCAATGGCTGTTCTTCCATTGATCTTCAGCAAAACATATCTTTCCTTTTCTTGTTGGATGCTTCATGAAACACGCTGTAAAGAGATGCATAACGTAGCACAGATATCATTCAGCTTAGATGACAGTTCTAGGTATCATTTCCACCAAAGTTACCACAACTTGCACCCAGATTTACACCTTTGTTCCAAACATTATTCAGATGGGCAAGCTCAAGTGGATGCCTGGTAGAAAGCATGAAACTAGAAAGAACTCCCCCATCACAAAAGGCCCAGTTAATGGCAAACCTTGTTCCATTACCTTTCTCAAAATTGTCCAATTAGCTCAAGCTTCACATCAAACAACTCCCACTATCAGAAATGGCAATGTGTTTTCTACTCAAGATGGATAATTAGGGTCCATTGCGGGTTGGAAACTTGGGATTCGTCCATAAGATTCATAGAAGTAACACAAAAACATGGGATGGAACTTCAATAGACAAATAACCTCCCAACCTGTTCTACTTACTTTGTGTTCTAATTGAGTATTAGAAGATTCCCTACAATTAAAGAATCTGAGCAATTAATTAATAATTTAAAGGTGGTGGAATTTGTAACGTCTTAATTGATTGGAAAATGTTCCATTAGTTGCTTGCCGAAAATTTATTAACGTCAAAGCTTGCCTCCCAAAATAAAAGTCGCAATTATTAAAACTAGTTACTGTAGCTCCCATCTTCAACAGTACTAGCAATGACTTTTAATTATTTAAAACTTAACATTAAAAGAAAATATTGCTTATTTCTTGATAGACACAAAGCAAGAGAACCAACAAAATTAGCTTGGGGTATAGTGCCCCGTTGTAAAACAACCAAGCTTATACAGATACAATATTGTACCAAATCCCTTACAACTAAACCTGACATGTTTGCAAAATAAAGTGGTCAAAGGAAAAAAATTACAATACCTGCATACTGTATCAAAGCTTGAGTTGCCAAATTCTTCTCAAAAATCGCAATTTTCTGAACAGTACCAAATGCAGAAAATACCTGTTTCCAAGATTATCACATCAATAAGTATAAACTGAGCCAATAATTTTATACTTGTCAAAGGAACATTCAAATAATAGATTTTATTTATACCGTGTGCAGAACATCAACATTCACTGCATACTGCATGTTTCGAAGGCTGCAAGAAGTACATTACTCTCTGGCTCTCTTCTTTGTCCATCAGGACCTATGCCAAACTGCAATGTACAAATCAATCAGAAAAAGCATTAAGGCAATACTTCTATCCACAAAAATATCAAGGTATGCTTCTCTGACTGCATGTATAAGATAATGTAATAAACTCACCTGTCCACTTCCCTCTATAGCAGAAGGTGCAACAGGTAAATTTGGATTAGTGTAGTCCCTACAAGAAAAATGAAATGAATAATAATTAAAAGGAATGGCTTTTAAAATAATCCATTAATTATGAAATCATCAGTACATATAGAACATCACTTTTCAAAAACACGAAAACAGTATTCAATGAGAACTAGTAAAAACAAATTAAAAGGCAAGTTAAGAACTTTGTTTTTAGTATTTTACAGAATTTCAGTTGAATAATTAATTATTGGTTTAAAAACAGAATTTATTTGCTCTATCTTTTGAGTTTGAGATCGTCATATATTAGTAGCAACATCGTAAAGTTGATATAATATATTGCTTGCTGTAACTAAATCATTTAGAATAATATGATAAGACTAGTGAACCATATCAAATAACTGGCACAATCCAACATAATGTTTCAAATCTTTGGGACGTCATATGCAAAGCTATTTTAGGGCAAAGAAAGAATGACTGAGGCTTGCAGATTATTTTAGATAGTCAAGACTCAAAATCTAGACTGCCCGGAAACACATGGTACCCCTCATACACCTAGCCCCTCTTGATAATTCACACACTCATATTTTGGTATTTTGCTAATTCTGAGCTCTAGTCTCAATTCTCAAACTCAAACCTCAATTCTCAAAGTATTTGAAATCTGTTTTCATGTTCCATGAATGATTGTATGAGTATTAAATGTCAATAAGTATGCAAATGCTTCTTTAAATGTGTGTGCGTGTGTGTGTATATACACACACGCGCGCACCCACAGCATACTGTACCCGACGTTTATAAAAATTGCCGTTTCAGCATACCGTACCGCACCCATGCCAAAACAGTCTAGCTAAAAATAATTGATACCAAAATAACAAAAAAAAAAGATTGTTCAAATTACAAGATGGGTTACACAAAACTTCAAAAGCCATTGTCCTTACAAAGAGAAAAACAAGAATCACCCAACATCAAGCAGTTTTATTAAGGACATCATATTAGAAACACATGAATTTTTCATTCATTCATGATATATATTGCATTTGTGGCATAAAGAAAAACTGGACTCGTAGATTTTATCTCAAACATACCACTTTAGAACAGAATCTGAATTAATACTTGCATTGAATAAAAGCAGTACCAAGAATATAACCCTTCGTTCTACCAGTAGAAATGATTCTGCTAGGACATATTAATATTTTTGGAGCACTTGAATAAAGAAAAATCCTCCGACGACTAATTTTGTTGTGACATTAATTCTATAATCTTAAAATGAGAGACAGCATCAGAGAAGAGTTATAAAGTTCTAAAGGCTTTTCTTACATTAGGTTTAACTTTATATGATTTGAAGAAATTGTTTGTATTTATGTACATAGAAATTGTTTGAAGGCTTTTTTACTATAAGGGTTTATACTATTTTGTAAAAATGTTTGTACATTAATACATAGTACTCTGAAACTAAGAAAACTTCGTATACATTAGTGGAACTTCAGGATATGACTTTTGGGAAAACATTGATGCAGACATATCAGATGTTCCACTAAAATGCAGAACTGCAGTTATGCCCTCATAATCTTAATCCATACATATTTTCCTTTGAAGTGAATCAGAAGTCAACAACAAGCTTGTACTGTTTCACGAACATGCTTGTAATTTTTGAGCTTTTATTTCAACATGCACATGTGCATCACGGTTGATACCTGCTTCGATGACTCTGGAATTTGACATTCAAGTCAGTATGCCCAGAAAAAGAAATGCGCAAGTGGCAAGGCCCAACATGCTCTGCTAGCAAATACCTAGATTTGAGACGGCATAAAGTTAGCTACCTGTTCATGAGAAAAACAAAGGAATACAATTTAACAAAGATGGTTATTTATTTCACTTAGTGTACAGTATGTATATCATTCCAATTCAATCTAAATTTGTTCGCTCCTTATCTTGATCAACATCTCAATGAGAAAACCAGAAATACATTTACCTCGGAATGCTTCTTCCATCTAAAGCAGATCTTGCTGAAGAGGCTGTGTTTAAATCACTAAACTGGACTAGAGCCTGTTCATATTTAAAGACAAAAACAATTAGCTTATGAAAGTCCCGTAAAAAGTCATTCACGTTCAAATGCAATACTCAACGGTGGTATAAGATGAAAACCTGAAAACCGGCAGTTTTTTCAAAGGTGGCAATTTTGTGCACAAAGTCAAGGCTGAGAAAACCTGTAAGAGCAAGCAACGGACAGATTTTTGCAATTATAACACTCACCTCAAATAAAAACCATACATGCAAACTACTCTAGAAAAGTCAAAAACCAGCTGTATTTGATTATCCTCGCAAACAATAAACATTGAAATTTCATTAGATAGCTTAAACA
This sequence comes from Taxus wallichiana var. yunnanensis, assembly GCA_018340775.1. Taxonomy (NCBI): domain Eukaryota; kingdom Viridiplantae; phylum Streptophyta; class Pinopsida; order Cupressales; family Taxaceae; genus Taxus; species Taxus wallichiana. The sequence goes on from CM031236.1 coordinate 95,275,649, forward strand.
CAACAATGTACAAATTGGCAAAAGTAAGTATAAAACAACAGGATTACATAACACGCCAGATCAAGAAAATGTCAAATAAAACTCCCTGTTTACATTACTTGAAATAATTTGCAAATTTTCATTTCAAAACCAGCATAAACAACAGGTCTGCTCTACTCCAGCGAGCACAGATTAAAATAAGTTTCAAAATCTTTCATCTCCAACTTATATGGAACCTAAACAGGGTTCAAGGCTGAGGAGCAAAGAGTTGAGAGAGACCAATACACAACAATCTTAAGTGTAAGGCATAGGGTTAGGAGTAAGAGTAGGGTCAAGAGGTGGTGTTAAGCAAAGGGGAAGAAACAAACGCACATGCGCTTTCTCCCAATGTAGTAGGCTGCCATCGAAGATGTGTCCATGACATTAACCTGCTGGCCCATGTACATTTATGTCAAACACAAGCAATACATAAAGTGTAACCCATTGTTTCTAGCTAAAATTGATAGAACAATCCGCCTGATAAATATTCCATGTTTATTAATCCTGCAGTGAAAGATAAGTTCAGCCTGTTGCTCGATGTTATAACAGTCGCTGAAATTTTGATAGTACCTTTCTTGCCATGCACCCACTAGAATGTATAAGAGTGTCAAAATAATTACCAAATGGAGAACATCAATGCTGACATCACCAGCTTCTACACCTTCAATTGTTACCAGCAGAACATTGCTTGGTTCATCCCCAGCTCTTTTACTGTTGACGATTTCATGTCTATTTGAATATTGCAGGTATACAGTTTTTCCCCGTACCTGAGCAGGTTCTGATGATGAAGCGTAATATGAAACCATTGAAATGGCTTGATTCACATCCTCCTAAATGAAACCAAAGAGCATAACAAAAATTAAACACTTGTTGCAAGATAAAATATAAAAAGCTCTCTAACCACTGGATCTAAAACATGGGATCACCTACATAACAAAAGCATAACTGAAGTAAATAAGCAATTAAAATTCAATAGAATAAGTTTGTGACAGGCACTATCACTCGTCAACTTTTATCATCTCCATATCATTATCCCCGAACTAGTTTAGGAATCAACACATGGCATGGTTTCATATCCTGATAAATATTTACACAAAAGAACATTATATTTAGGCTAAATCATACATAAACATTTGTTGTTTCCAACTTCCTACTATCTACCTCCTTTTTAATTTATTTCCAACTAGCCTTCATCTGAATAATTCCAGTAGCCCATTTATACGAATTTGGCTGATTTATATAGCAAAATAACTGTAGTTCACATACTAACTATAATGTATTTCCTCGTCATTTCCTCCCAGCTGAGAGAAAATTTTGCTCAACCTCTAAATGAGGTGAGCAAACCGCTTAGCATGCATTGGCAGAGTACTTTTGCAGCAGCTAGTGATTGGTTCAAGACTTCAAGTCTGATCATTGAGCAACATTCAACAAATGTTTGTTGAAAATAGGGAATGTTGGCCTCGTGATAAGTGATCAAAACCTCCTCCAAATCAACTTGAACTTGCTCATGTTGACAACATCACAGATGCCAAGCTGATCTGGAAAATCTAGGCGAAAGGCATCAGGGATTCAGGACTGACTGCTTGGAGAATAGTGTAAGGCCTATGTTTCATGAGCTTCTTCTTCTGATTTGATTCTGTTTAAACTTTAATCAAGTGAAGCCAAACACAATCAACAACTTGAAAATAACGAGATACTTGATGTTGGATACGGAATTCCTTGAATTTGGCTTTAGTTCACTAGAGAATGTCCTGAAGTTCCTCCTGCTGGCGGAGCATATTTGGAGTTGAAAGAACAACCGGATATCATAAGGCGCTAATGGTTGTAAGACAGTCTTCAACAAATGTCTTGTAGACACATAAGTGGCCCGTGTAGCTATGTTGAACGGCATGCAGATAGTTATACCACTGCTTATTCTTCTGAAGAGAAATGCAGAGAGCATGGACCGCGCAAGATTAAGAACCTCGATCTAGTCATCAGTCTCTGAAATAATTTAATAAATGAAGTGAAGCGCAACTAAAAGCCTGGGAGCTTCCACAATGATTTGCAAATGTCAGTCCAGAGGAATGGGTCACAGTCTGAAATGATATGACAGCCCAAAATTGCACAAAGCGTGCTTGAAGAACAAGTTTGCAACTCTTGGAGAGCTCGACCACAAAGAAGTATTCATGTTCGTGCTCAATGTTGAGCAGTAGCTCCTTTTGCATCCACGGGGTGAAGCTGTGCCTTGATAGTCAGTTTGAATTCTCTCCAATAAGCAATTTCCAGACGCTATTTTATGTCTATAAGCTGGGCATGAGACTGCCATCAAGTGAGAGCTTGACTGTTCATACGTACCTCAAAGTATAACAATCTGTTGTAGGCTTGCAGCTATGTGACATTCAGTTGTCATGAAACACACCTCCCTACTGTGAATCCAAGCATTAAACTTGTTCCCAACACAGTAACCCAGAAACTCGTACCCTCTGCTACTCGACATACACGTTGGAAACACATTCTTGTCTCAGAGAAACATGTGGGGATGTCTTCAAAGGTCAGGAGGACTTTGGCTAACATCATCATGTGTCACCCAAACACATCCTCAAAAATCAAGAAGCTTCATACAGAACTTTCTTAAATATGTCATTATATTGCATGGATTTTTGCTCTTATGCTAATAATTGATTGAAGAAAGTTGAATTAAAGAAAATTACTAACAGGCATGTACTTGATGATTTGTATATGAAAATTCAAAATTTTAATGTTTTCTAGCGAAAAATCTTCTTATCAGAGGCCAAAGTGATACTAGCAAGATGAGAAAACAATAAGAAGGGTTAAGACTTATAACATCTATTTATACAAAGGCTTTACCTATTAATTGAAATGGGAAACAGGTGTACTCCATGTCAAAAGCAAATAATTTTCTTATCAGAGGCCAAAGTGATACCAGCAAGATGAGAAAACAATAAGAAGGGTTAAGACTTAAAACATCTATTTATACAAAGGCTTTACCTATTAATTGAAATGGGAAACAAGTGTACTCCATGTCAAAAGCCTGTGCTAATTAAGTGTAAGCATTGTCTGATTTGCATTTGCAATTTTCTTGTCAGTAAAAGAATACATGAAGGAATTCTCTAGTCACCAACTTTTGCAAAACAACCTCCAAAATTATTCGACCATTTCTAACAATATATGTAAAGTGAAATTGCCACAAATAATGAAATGTAGGAGACAAAATTGTTTTAAAAAATTCCAAGTGTATTCTCTTTTAGCACTACGGAATAGAGCTATTTCTCCAGGAATATCACAGATGCCAAGGATTTCTCATTTTCATCTGTTTGAGAGGTCTTCAACCAACTTTTTCAATGATGTCTTCTGGCCTTCCATGTAGAAAACTTCAATCGATGTGTATTGTAGATGTATTATTTAATATTTAATAAGTATTTTAATTTTGTTTAACTTCCATTTATAGATCTTTTACTAATTATTGTTTTGAAAAAGTGGCATGCATATCGCCACCTACATAGCCATGACAGCTCCTGTTTCTTGGTGTGAATGATCCCCGTAAATTGTGTTATCAAAATGGTGAATAGATATCTTGGTATCCAACCTAAAGATGGACTGGGCAACCAGGTTGGTCAAAGGAATAGAATTGGTGGTATGTTGTTCCAGAAGCTGCTGAAACATGCTTGTCTTCGGTTGTATAAGTTGAAGTTCAAATGCATTATATAACTACGTTGTTGTTGGTCATGGAGCTCTTGGGTCAGCAACCGGGCAAGTTGGCACTCTATGTGGCACTTGAGGGGCAATTTAAAGTATCCATGATTTTTTTCAAATAAAATCAAAAGAAAGACAAAAAAAAATGATTTTTTTTCTTCTTGGATTTTCATTTGTTTAAAATAATTACAAAGAAGCGGCCCTGCAAAAAAAATGCACTTTTTTCTTCTTAGATTTTCCTTTGTTTAAAATAATTACAAAGAGGCAACCCTGCAACACTTACAGGCTATGTAACAAGGTTCACCGAATTTTTAGAAAAAAATGAAATTCGGCGAATCTAATACAGTGACCTAAAAATCATTGAAAATCGTTGTAGTTAGTACAGAATTCGTGCTGAGTGGAGGAGCCGTCTAGGGTCTGCAATGGCAGCTTCTAAGCTTCGTCATGGCCAGGAAGCTGAGCGCTGTGGTGGGTTGTGGAGTCTGGCCATGATACAACCTCAACATTAAAACCTCAAACCATGGATCTGCCATTAAAGGAACGTGCAAAATATTGAGACTAACACCAAATGCATACGTGATACTCGATCCTTGCAGGGGTAAAACCGCAGAAACGCTATTTGGATTTCATTGCACTAGACAGGGAACTCGTGGAAAAAACCTATAATCCGCGACATTGCATATTGCCGTACGTTTTGAAAAAACCGTGACATGCATTTCAAGGTATGATTTTTAATATTCTAATAATTTTGTATTGTGTAACTTCTAATGTTTGTATTTTTATTTCGATTTTGTTTACTTTTTTATTTTTATTTTATTCTTATTAATGTTTCTAAAGTTTTGTTTTTTATTTGATTTCTTTTATTTACCTTTAAAAATTAATTAATAATTTATTAATATTTTATCTTTTGCAGAAAAATAGTTTTGTAAGTTTTATATTATTTTAAGTTTTAAATTTGTCTATTTTTTATATTAAAGTTATATATAATTATTTTAATTTTTAAATTTTATATATTGTTCGAATTTAATGGCAATTTTTTTCCCAAACTTTTATCCATTGACCAACTTGAACCAAATTTTATCCTCATCGAACTCGAATTCAAACTCAAACCTTGTGACTTAGCTTACAGGTTACAACACTTGCCTTGAGGCTTGGACTCCTAAAGCTAAAGGTTGTGGAGGCTTATGGAATTAGAACAGCTGGTTCGAAAGGAGAAAACACTTTGCATGTATTATCACCAAGCTTTATTTGCAATATCATGTTCATACCAAATTTGAAATCTAATTATTTAATAGCTGAATCATGACGTGCTGCAGCATTAAAAAACACTGTTAAAACATTTACTATTTAGTGTTCCAAAACATTCTCTTTACCCTGAGTTTTTAATTATTAGATTCTTACATAGAGCTTGTTTGCTCTAACTTTAACAAAACTCCTTTAATAGAATTTCTTCGATCTGTGCATACCTTCAGAAACATTCAGAATATGAGGTGAAATTCAAAATAAGCTTAAAACTGTTGTTAAATATACAGTATCCTCAGCAGATGGTCTCGCATCTCTGCAGATGTATGAAATTATTCGTAGGAGCTTGTAGGACACAACCAATATTTATTCATATGTTTGTAGAACTCTCGATAGAGAGTTTCAGGACAAATCTGGTGCACATCCTTTTCACATATCATCATTTCATTGTATACCTCCATATGGGAAGTTGTAAGATAAAAGGAAAATTTTGCAAAAAGCTTGAAACTCAACCAACCACATTCATTGTTATCCGTCAATTTCCCAAGTTCTAATGAAGAGCTTCATTCACCATAAAATATGCAAGTATTTCTGTAGTTTTTCCATGTTACATGACCAGAGACATGTCTAAGAAACTTACATTTCAGTGTTTTTGAATAAATTTTGTACTCTTGACCCTGGATATGAAGAGATATCCGAGATAAATATCAATATAATTACTCGTCTTTTGACAACATCTAATAGCTTTGATTCTTTACTTTAAAAGTTAATATTAGGCTGTATGATTTTGTTCTCTCTAAAATCTGCATATTTCCTTCTCAAAGTAGCTGTATCCTGGTAACTATGCTTTTTTAGATCCGTCTACTGCAATGCCATAGGATGAAGTTGTTCAAGCATACAAGCTTTGCTTCAAAAATTAGCTTTGGAAATAACACCATACTAAATTGGTGATGTAAAAGATACAATGTCGAAGAAAGAACTAATATCCTACAAATTCTAGATTATAGGCATTGCTCTTAAATATTTTCTTAGGGCAGTTCAAAAAAAAATCAGCCGAATAAGTAATAAGTGAACATTGAAAAAAGGAAACCAACAACTCTTAGTTGCTGTGCAGAGGTACTTCTCCATTTCCAGGTATGGTACTAACTATCAAAATCAGACAAACTCCTGCACTGCGGAGTAGGAAAACCAATTTCTAAAACATTTGGTCCAAAAATATGGACCAAAGATATAGAACATAGGCACATGCCTCCACGAGTTCATGGTGTACAGAAACTAACCTGTTTACAGACTAAGTTATGGCGTGGTATAAACAATAGTGTTTCTGAATATTTATCATGAAGCATATCTTATGATGATATCAAACACTTGTGGGGATTGAGCAGGATGCCTTTTGATATGCCAGATCCAGAAATAACAGTTCAGCTATTATGTGCTGTAATGTTTAGGTATATTTGGATCAAATTACACCATATCTGTTGGGTTAGCGTATTTAATATTCCCAAATTTGAACTTGCAGAAAAACGAAACTAAAACTGAGTAGTGTATAGACCAAGAAATTCAATGATGTAGACAATCTCGAAAGCATAGAGAAAGAGCAAAAAGCCCAACAAAGCAGACGGTCAAGGTTTCAGAACTTACGAATTCCATAAATCCCTGGTTGCGATTCGCTCCGACATTGAGCATCGTGTTGACGACTTTCCCAAATGGCTTCCCCAATTCAATGAGCTCCTCCTCCGTGCATTCCCACGGTAAATTTCTGAGGTGTAGTACCTTTACTGGCGGTTGAGTGTACCGGAACTGCGGCTGTCCATTAATCGATCCCATATTGTCGTAAGGTAATGTATTGTTGAGGCTCAAAACAATCCCCAAACCCCGTAATAATTCAAAGCGCAAATCACCAAACCCTGTAATAATTCGAACCGTAAATCTCCAAACCTTCTCAAAAATCTGAACCAAAATCGCCAGACCCTCTCAAAAATCAGAACCAAGATCGCCAAACAGTATTAAGAAAATTTAAACCCTTCAATATTCAAACTCCAAATCATCAAATCCTATGAATATTCAAACTCTAAACTCCTATGCCCTGTCGAAATTTAAACTTTATATTAACAAGCCCTCTAAGATTTCAAACCCTAAAACCAAACCCTGTGAAAATTCTAACCCTGTATAACTTTTCACACCAAATATACTGACCTTGTACACTGAAAACCTAGGACATAAATGGGCCTAAGAGACCAAATCCTACAGCTTCAAACCCTCAAGCGGTGCTCTTATATTTCAAAATCCGAGTGATAAATCGGAAAACCAGCTCTTCGCGAGGATAAAAAGATTCAAACCAGCTTAAGGAAATAATACTAACACCAGCACGGGAAGGTGCCACGGGGTTCCACTTCCGGATAGGCTTAGTGTACGAAAAGGTTATAATTGTGGATTGGAAAATATTAATCATATTAAATACTTTTATGGTATTTTATTTTATTTTATATAATGCAATTAAAATAATGATTTTATAGATTGGAAAAAATAGCAATTGTAAATATTATACTACGATAAATGTTAAAAAGTAGCAATTATATTCATGGGGTGGGAAAACAATTAAACTCCAACACCCAAATTTAGTATTTTGATACTTCTTGATGTTAGTTTTGGCTTACACTCTTTACCCATGACTTATGCACGTAAACAAAACTAGAAATCATTATCCTAAGTTAATATCTCATTTTGCTACTTAGATACCTACAAGAACATGATTGTCAATCAAAACCCTAATGTATCCCTATGCAAACTTCTCAAAACTTTCAGCGAATTTTCTATCTTACATGGACTAAACCATCTAATAGGGATAGGATCGACCATCAATCCTATTTTTCCTAATCGATCCTATCTAGTGCCCTCCTAAGGATCGGTTTTCAAATGTATATCTTATATCCCCTCCTAGTGGATCTTATTGCAAAATATTACCATAGAGTCCTATAAATGTAAATCAAACCCACTCACTTACTCACTCATCACATACCCGACATCTATCAAGAGCTCATTTAGAAAATATCTATCAAATCTCAAAAAAGTTGCCCTAATCTTCCCTAATGCAAGAGCAGACATTAGGATAAACCTTTATAAAAGTTTGAGGCACTCCAAACTAGGTTAGGAGTAGACCAAGCTCAGTCAAGAGTATCTCAAGCCAAGTCAAAGCAATCATTATCAACTCTTAAGGGTAAAATTATAGGTGTATACATGTAGTTGCATCCTCACAATTATACTTACAAGAAGGAGAATTGTATGGTTTGATTCATCTATATAAGTAGTGCTATATAGGCAACACAAGGGTACCACAACCCAAACCACTTACCCATTTTTAAAGATCTTTCAATAGAGCTAAGGTTTCAAGAGAAGAAAACGAACTTTGGTGGTTTATGAGCATTTTTAAATTTTAAATCGTACTCATGGAAGAAAAATCAATAGTCATGCAAATGGTCATAAATTTGTAGACCTATTTTCTTGAGTTAAACAAGTTTGTGCTGACTCCAAACATTTTATATGGGTCGATTGTATGAAATTGATCTGTTTTTCCAAGCGTAGTTTTAGCCCTAGTTTCATAGATGAAGCAAATTCAAAAAAAAAACCTATTCTACCCAAGCTCAGTCGAGAAACACATAAAAAGCTAAGTGCGTCCATCCTCTTGTCAATATCTATATTTAGCATATGTCATAATTGAATCAAATGTCTCGACCCATTTTCATGTAACTCCAAACAGGTTATATGGGTTGATTGTATTCAATTGATCAATTTTTTCCAAGCGCAGTTTTAGCCATAGTCTCATAGATAAAGCAAATTAAAAAAAAAATCAACCTATTCCACCCAAGTTCAGTCCAGAAACACATAAAAATCTAAGTGCATCCATCCTCTTCACAATATCTATATTTAGCATATGTCATAATTAAATCAAATGTCTCGACCCATTTGTTGCATGGTCTAATTTGAATGTTAAACCCGAATTTAATAATCTCGATGTGCATAGTTTCTAAATCGCAATCTAATTTGATATAAACTCTAGACATTTAGGATTCCATTCTCCAAATTAGGTTAGATCGGAAACTTGAAAGCCACAAAATTTTAAATACTTGAAATTTGAAACTTGAAACTTGAAGCTTAAAACTAAAAGTTCAAAACATGAAACTTGAAAATATTAATACGAGAATCACGAAATCTAAAAGCCAAAAATCCTATATTTTAAAACATGTAGAGCACAAATAATAATGTGATATAAATTGTGCATATTATGTTCAAAACCCAAAATCTAAAAAAGACTTTATTGTTGCCATAAAAAGCAAAATACACATCATTGGTTCCAATATCGCAATCCTTGAAACTAAGAACTTCAAAACATGAAAGCAGATTGAAATAAAACACGACTATATCATTTGAATCCCAAAAGCAAAACTAAAAATGCTAAATCTCGAAACCTAAAAACCCTAAATGCAAAAACCTTGTAACCTAAAACACAAAACTTTAAACCTAAAACCATAAGCCAATTAACCAAAACTCAAAACCTAAAATATATAAACTTGAAAACCTTAAAAACTTTGAAACTCGAAACCTACAACTCGAAAAACCCAAAATTCCAAATTCAAAAAAATCAAACTCAACCCCAAAAACTTGAACTAAGAAACTAGGAGAACACAAAAAAAAGATTTATATAAAACATCTTTGAAACCCAAAAAATTCAAAACTTAATAAGCCCCAAACTTTAAAACATATAAACCTTGAAATATGAAACTTGGAACTCATAATCCCAAAACTTAAAAACTCTAAACCTACAAATCTCAAAAACATGAAAAGTGTGTTGATTTAAAACATGGATGTCTCGTTCAAACCACGAAAATTAAAACCCAAACCCAAATAAACGCTACGCTAAACCCAAAAGCCTTGAAACCTAAAACAAGAAGCCCAAAAATTAGAACCCAAAATGTCAAAAAGCGAATCCCAAAACCGAACTTGAAAACTCTAAAACTTGAAACCCCAAATCCAAACCCACTAAATGGGAAACCCTCAAAACATGAAAATTACATTTATATAAAACTTCCTTGAAACTCACAAACCAAATGTTCTAAACATGAGAACCCTAAAAATATAAAAAACCGTAAAAATTGAAACCCAAAACTTAAAATCCCTAAACCAAAAAAAAAAAAACTTGAAATTATAATCCCAAAACATAGAGACACAAACCTATAAAAACCCAAACCCAAAAGTATTAAATTTGGAATGCCAAATAACACAAAAAAATGATTGATATAAAGCACCCTAAAACCCTAAACTCGAAAAATGAACCCTCAATCTCAATTTGTCTTAACGTAAAACCCCTAAAAACTCTAAACCCCCAAAGACAAAAATGCTAAAAACATGAAAAGTTCATTAATATGAAACAACCCTAAAACTTTAAACACGAAACTTTGAAATTGAAATCCAAAACATAAAAACTAAAATCATAAATTTAAAAACCTAGAAAATCCGAACTTGATCACCATGGGGCATTTATAACAAACACTACCAGAGAGTTAGAGGGTCGATAGCGATGGCGAAGGTTATGACTGTGGAGGGAGTCAATTACAGGAAACAGGAGGATCCGCAGTGAAGATAGATGCCGCGAATGGAACCGGAAGAGTATTGGGGGGGTCACGGGCTGGTGGTGGAGTGTGGGACCGAGCCTGGACGAGGTAAGGAGGAGGAGGATTTGTGCCCAACCCTAGGGCTCCAAAAATGAATGTGTATCCGGATGGGGCAGATGGACAGGGCCGAAACAATGATAGGAATCAAGGGGTGGAGATTCAAGCAACCGTGGCTCGGGCATCACCAGAAGGCTACTTCCTTCAAAGATGCACTTGAAAACAAGGGCCGTTCCTCGAGCAAGCAAACATCAAATAACCAAGCCTACCTAGTCAATCTAGTTAAGGACATTCCTTCACTCACCATAGAAAATCCAGAAGTTGAAGAATATTTCAAAACTTATCACGGGATGTGGTGGTTGGTAGGTTTAATGGGTTTTGGCCTTCCTCCACTCTGTCAGATCGTGGGTTTTCGAAAAATTGGACCAATAAATGTGAAATCTCTCTCTGTTCCAAGGGTTTTTTCAGTTGTCCATTTTAGGGAACCAGAAGATTACCAGCGTTGTTTGACATATGGTCCTTGGTTCTGGGGACATGTGGGTTTATTTATCACTCCATGGTTCCCAGATTTTGATCGAATACTTATTCGGTGGCCAAAACACCGGTTTGGGTCAGGCTTCCTAACCTCCCATTACATCTGTGGTATGCCTGGAAGATATTGGAAATGTGTTGGGCAAATTTATAAAAGAGGATTTGGATAGAACACATTTGGGTTTGTGTTCTTTTGCTCGAATTTGTGTTGAAATTGATTTAAGCAAAGGAATACCTAATCGAATCAACCTTAAATTTGGTAATTTTCAGCATACCCAGGTCTTAGACTATGAGAATACCGCATTTCGATGTAGATTGTGCAAAAATGCAGGACATTTGCAAGCCTCATGTCCCTTCAATAAGAATCAAAAACTGAAGGAAAAAAATGGATCGACATCTTCGAGCGGATGGGGTTCTGTAAACCCGGATTTGGTTTCTGCATCAAATTTTAAAGATAATCTGAATAATCCTACTCTCGACGGTAAAATAGTTACAGAGAAGAATGATACAGAGATGGGATTTCAGGAAAACCACTTGGTTGGAGGTGGCATAAAAAGGGGACATACTTCAAAAAGTTTGGAATCAGATCAGGATTTTGTGCCAGATAATTTGATGGCTTTGGCGAATCCCAGTGACCTTGCATTGGTTATTTCATCCGATCTAGGAAAATGGCAAGAGGTAAAGAAGCGGAAAAATAAAAAAGGACGCATGGGCAACATTGACGATTATTTTCCATCCTGGGTGGGAAGTAATTTTAGGATAGTTTTATCTTTTGTGAAGTTGGTATGCAGTTGTTGTTTGGATTTTGTAGCCCTTTTGTTTTCCTGAGGATTTAGCCTCATCATTTTGAATAGGGAACGGGTCCCTTCAACCAGTTTACCAATAAAAAAATCTAGAAAATCCAAAACTCAAAAGCTCCACACCTAAAAACATTGAAAACCTTGAAACCTAAATCCTTAAACTTGGTACCTAAAAATCCTAAACTATTAAAACCTAAATCTAAAAACTCCAAATGCACAAGAAGTTGATCGATATAAAGCACCCCAAAACCCGAAAGTACATACACAAAAATGGAAATCCCGAACCTAAAAACCCTCAAAACTTGAAACTCAAAAATCCTAAACCTTAAAACCTTGAAAATCTTAAAATATAAAACCCTAAACTTGTTTACACCCTAATTAAATCTCTAAGTATTTTAGTTATTATTACGTGTAAGAGTTTCTAACAAGCAAACAAGTTCGTGTCATAACATGAGATATGGGTTACAACTTGCTTTTGTAAGCATGTAAGGGGCATTGTGAAATTTTAGAACACGTGTAGAAGGTGTACAAGGCTACAATTCATGTTCATATTACATGGTCAAGGTCCTTTGAAGCAAGAACATTGAAGCTGGGCAAGAATGCATGGTAAAACCACGGTGTATGGTGAGTTTCAGTTGTGATCGGCATGAATATGCATTAGATATCATCAAACATATTATTCTTGAGGTATGGACCAAGTTTTAGATGTTGGTTTGCAAGTTTGAGCAAGTTATGAGATTTTTTCCCTTACCGAGTTCAAGAAGGTGAGTTTTTGAGTTTGAAGTTGATGTTCTGATGCTCGTTGGAAAATATATGCTATATATGGGAGGTTGAGATTTTGGGAAAGTTGAAGATGTATCCTAAGAAGAATTTCCAATTGGAATGAGATCTTTTTATCATCATAGTTTTATGAACCATCATTAACACCAAAACTGCTCTGTTATGATTTCAAAACCCTAGTTTGAAAGTGACTTGAGATAAAATGGTTGTACAAGCCTGAATTGATTCCTTTTGCAAATGTGATGATTTTATGATGTAGATGACTCCTTCATATTTTTGTTGATGTATTTTAGAGGTCTTGGTTATGTGTAGCCCCGCTTAAAAATACTTGTTTTTGGAAATTTTTAGTTTGTGACAAAGTTGTCCATTGAACTTGTTGGAGCTCAATCCAATTCTTTGGATTGAGATGGTCTTTTTCATAAAATCCTCATGCATTTAATTGATTTTGTGTGTTTCATATTGTTCCTCGTGCTTTAAAGATCAGTCTAAGTAAAAAGAGAAGTGTCAATTTGTGATAAATTTTGTGCCTTAGCCAAATAAAAGAAAGGATTCAATATAAATGTCTGGGAATTGGTTTAATGGACTAGTTGATCAAATAACAAAACCATGGCACACTCGATTAGTGTTTTACATGTTTTTCAAAAGGGCTAGCATTTTGTGGATTCCAAGATTCACGGGAAAATTATAAATCCACCAAAACCGCGGTAGACTAAGTTTAAATTCATTCGTGGGTTATGTTTTAAAAGGCCTATGACGTGCATTTGACCGTCAATTTCAATGCCAAAAATCAACAGGGCCACATGGCAAAAGATCAATGATCAAAGATAGGACACGTGTCGGCATTTCAAGTACTCTTCAAAGTAGATGCATTTTGTGGACCTCAAGTTCATGGAATAAATCAAGCTCAGTAAGGCTTCAGTCCGAAAGGTCAAGGGCGGTCAAAGCAGGGATATGTGGCAACATTTTAATGAAGCCAAAAGTTTCTGAGTCCGAACAAGTTAAAAGTTACGATGCGAAGGAGTAACCTCGAACCAATGAAAAGAAAGCACGAAGCGAAAAATGGACAAACTCGAGGAGCGAGAGCTTTTCTATTGGCTCATGTTTAACGGTTGTCATTCAAGGCTAAAGAAAAGGTAAAATGTGAAGTAAGTAAGCATGGAGCTTTCTTATTGGCTCATACTTCGCCATTGTCAATCAAGGTAAAGGAAAGTATGACATTTACAAAGAACGTGGCATTGAAACGAACCTTCTGCAAAGGAAAGTAAGGAAAGAAAATAAGCAAAACCCGACCCGCGACCCAATGAAAGACCAACACATGGAAAAAGTAAAAGCAATGCACACATTGGCAGAGACAATCCTCAAGCTAATCAGAGGCTGCCACATGTCAAGCTTGTTGGTGGTTGTAGAAGGAGATTATGTTTTTCTTCTCCCTCTCTCTCTCTCTCTCTCATCTATTATATATTGTAAAGCCTTTCATTTTGTGCAAGGAGGCAAATTGGGGGTAGTTGTAGAATTTTTTTATCAAGTTCAGTTTTTAGTTCCATTTTCTAGTTTCTTACAAGACTGTATGTGTCTAAGTCTATAAGGAAGAGCTAAGGTGGTTGCATTGTACAACCATTAACAGGTTTTGAAGGCATTTGTTTATGTCCCTAGCCAAAACTTACATGAATAGATTATGATTGTTTTGATCAAGCTATACTTTCCCATTTCTTATGTTTTGAATGAATGAATGAGGAAATATAGTTTTGTTACTATCTTGCATTAGCTTTACATTGTCAAGTACACAAGGGTATTTCTTAGTTGTATTCTTTTGGTCATTGTGGGCATTGTAGAATAGTGTATATTTTGCAGTGGTTCAACTCAATTGTAAAATCCTAAAGGCAACATCACTTTTGAATAGCTTTTGTTATCCCTTAAGGGTCTTTTGGGTGTATAAGAAAAATACAAATCAAGTGCTTTATCTTAGCTCTAACTCCATGATTTGCGTTATGACTATGAAGACCGTGGTGACTTTTTTGTGCACATTGAGTATCAATGAATGCAAATGTTATTTCACATATTGTGTTAACTTGATTGTTCTTTCCAAGCATTTCAGTTAAGGATGGATTCATTCCATGGGAACATTAATGTACCAAGATCATAAAAGCAACTTCCCTCTCCCCTCCAAATTTCCATTAAAACTACACAATCAATCCCACCCCATACTTCCATTCGTTTCTTTTGTTTTCATGTCTCTAACTATCATTGAAAGTGCCCTTTAGCTTTTATCAAGAGAATGCAAGAGCAACAAATCTCTATTGTCTTTAGTAACCCATGTCTGATGAGATAAGCATATACAACACTTTGTGTGAGAACTCATGAGAGTGAAGTGTTATGTCTATGACCATGTTTATCTAAGACTGACCCATCATTTAAAGAACTCATGGGAATAAAGATCCCATTTCTTGCTCGCATCTAGTTTACATCACAGTCCTCTCACCCTGGTTCAAGGCAGGACCAGAAGTAGCAGGAATAGGCCATCCCCTTTGTATGTGCCCTCAACCATCCCGAGGCTTGATCCCAAGGAAAGTGTTAGACCCCTCCCTGGCTACAAAATGACACACCACCACCCGGTCTACCACCATTCCAAGCAATAACCCCTTCCCTTAGAGGAGAGTTGATGTCAATCCAACTATGGGTACAAATTTGAGGACCAACAAAACCTAATGTCTAAATTAGCATTTATGGAATCGTGGGAATTATACTTCATTTCCATGATAGTTTCAAATAATGGTCGAGGTCTTAAGATGCAAAGTGTGCCCTATCTCGAAGACTATTTTTGGGATGAAATGGTAGTTTCAAAGAAGTCTATTTACAAAGGAGTTTTGAGGTATATAATGTTCGATTTGTGGAAGTATGAGTACTTGGTGATGTATTTGAGATCCATAGATTTCCAATGATATATATTCTTGCATGGTTGAGGTCATTGGATGTGGTATTGTGCCTCATCTTTGAGGTATATGGTTTGGTGCACATGAACAAGCATGTTCTCGGGATGGTTTCATGACATGAGATAATGATGCATAGATTTCCAGGTTTAGAGGATGCGTGACAAGGTATTTGATGATGTTCCTAAAGTGTTTCAAGTCTTTAGTGATGGGAATGTAGGCTCAAAGTGGTTTGATTTTGGCAAGATGTCTTTTTGGTGTAGTTAGGCCTAATGGTGACCTAATGGAGAAATTTGGGTATGTTTGTAATATCACCGACCTATATGGTCTTGTGTATGATGTCCTTAATATATTTTTTGTTGTTTTGCTGATATATGCTCTATGAAGGCTGACATATATGTTGTGGGTGAATAATTCAGGTATATAAGTAAGTTGAGAAGGATCACTTTTGTGTTGTTAAAGAGATGGGAATGTAGCGAATTTTGGAAGAAGATATGAGCAGGTTATGAGGACAAAGATGAAGAGTATGAGGCCTTGAAATTGATAGGGGATACTTCTATGTTGATGATGTTGGAAACACAAGCACTGAGAGGGGAGGGGTGAATCAGTGCTTCTTCAAAATTTGAAAACAATTTCAAACATTAGCAAACCATTCAATCTTGATCTATCTTCACCATGAGGGAACAAGGACATTCAAACATAAGAAAATAACATGAAAGCACACATAAACACAATGTTTAATGTGGGAAACCCTTAAAGGAGAAAAAACCATTGAAATCAATGCACTATGAGGACAATTGTCCCATAAAAGGTTACAAGGATTTCAAATTTTGTCAAGCAACCACTCAACTTGAAGCACCTACTCCAATAATTCAGTCAAACACCCAGTTGACCTTTAGCAAGCTCCTACTTGCATGGAAGCAACAACTCCCAACAATTCAGTCAAGCTCCAAATTAACCTTTTGCAAGCTACAACTTATAAGGAAGCAACAACTCCCTCTTTGTTAAGCATCCACTTATACTTTTACAAGTTTTTGATCAACTTCATCAAGTTGCTTGAACTAACAAATTGTGATCTTTGATTCAACTCGTATATCTTCATCCTCTTCATTCACACACCTTGATTCACTTGTCTTTTCTTCACTTCATCCTATTACAAGTACATTCTTTAATGGTTTTTATCACTCACATATATTTATCCCACATTCATACAAAACATGAACTCATTCTTCTCCTCTCTCTCTCTCTTCATGATTCACATCAACTCATATATAGATATTCGTTGTAAAAATTATAGTCTTGAGAGTATTAACATGCTTCTTGATTCATGTCCTAATTTTGCTCCAAAATTACAATCATAAAAATCTATATTACTAACATACCTATACATTCTTATGCATGAGCATAACCTCTCCTACCAAAGATTTGGACGACATCATCTAAAATTGCCACGGTGCAATTATTACAATGTGCAGGTTGTCGGTTGCACTTTCAGACCTTTATTTATTTTTTCACGACTCTTATGAAACCATGAGGATCTAGAAAACATCCCTAAACATGTTGCATCTCTAAAACAAATGAAAACACATTCTTTTTCGGTATGACATTGTCATTTGTAATAGTCATTTTCATATTTTTTCCTTTTCTCAATGTTGATTCCTTTTCCTTCTTGCTAATGTACCTGATGCCAAGTATTATGGATGTCTGTGCACGTTACAAGGGATCTATTGTTTTCTTATACAAGCTTAACAACCTCTTATACTTTCCATTTTATCACAAAACTCCATCATATGCACAAGTAGGTGTATGGTCTTCCAAAACACAGTCTTCAAACTAGGTGCAAGAGACACACTTCTAGCACTTTTCTTGAAATGTAAATAGGATGGATGGATCTTTAAGATTTCCACACTCTCACCATATTCTTGGAATGATGCAAGTTAGGGCTCAAGAGTCCATTCCATATCATCTTCTCATCTTGGTGTGTAAATCCACGACAACTCTAATAACCAATCACAAGATTGCTTTACCAACACAAATGTATACATGTTCAAACCTTATTGATTCTTAGAGGATGTCATATGTGATCTCTAAATCACCTTCAAGGAGTTGGAGTAGCTAAAACATCTTCAATATCTTCATGCAACACTGATTAGAATAAGGTCTTAAAGGAGTTCGGACACTAGAAAATCAGTCCACAAAACAAGTTATAGCTTCATTCATAGAAATATTTTGTCTTTGTGCAACTATTAAATTTACCAGCAAGCTCCATTTCAAATTTTTTAACATAAATATGCTTACATTTATGAGACAACTCTAAGTGGGTTTTAGGTCTTAAAAACCAATCTTGTTCTTGAAGACTTCTAACAGTCCAAAACACATTGTCATGACACACCAAAGCATTGAACCCACTTAGACATGTTTTCTAAGCACTCATAAATATATAGAAACAATGAAACAAATCAAATCAACCAGCAAACCCCATAAGGTCACTCAATAGCTTGCACAACCAAACATCCTCAAAATTGACCTTCAAAGAACAGGTCATAACTTGCTCATCCCTTAGCAAAAACTCAATTGTGATATGTCATTGGAAATATCTTGGAACCAGGGTCATGAAAATATTTAAACCAAGTTTTAATTTCACCTACTGCTCTTTGCAACACCACTTTTATCACATACTTCTCCAAACTACCCCAAAACCGGTCTTCATAAATTGGGCACACTTTAAAGGCTCAACCATGATCTAAAATATCATGAACATGTATTAAAACTCCCAATATTTAATCATTTGTGTTTTAGTCAATGTATTCAATGGACAATGTGTCAAAAACTTGTTTGTGTGAATGGGGCCCACAAACCTGTCACAAACTCTAAAATACCTCATTTGAAAGATAAAGGAGTCCTCTACAACCTCTAATCATCACATTATCTTCCAAAATTAATTTAATGACCAAAACAATCAATTTTTATCCATCACTCTAAAGGGAAGGTTTTAGGAGGGTCTCTGACCCACTTGGTTCTTAACGATCGTTCATAAAGCTCTAACGTTCATTTGATCACATTCTTCTTGCTTTGGATTTTTGACTCCACGTAATAACATCCTGAAATCCTCGGGTCCCATACACATCCGACACGTAGTGGTGTCGTGACTACGTGTGATGGCATAAGCTGCAATAGGTATGGTGGAGATAGAAGGTTGTCGTAAGTGCGTAATGCTAAAAGTGTCTGGTCATCGGTGATATCTTGGGGATAAGAGATGTTGCCATTGGACATGGCATCGGCATGGAGATTATCTTTGTGATGAATGGCAGTAATGCAATAAGACTCAAACGTAGCCAAACGGTCTTTGACAAAAGTATTGTATGGGATAATATGTTCTTCCTTGGTATGATATACATCGTTAACTTGATTAATGACCAATTGAGAGTCAACATGAATGCACAAGCTATGAAAGAGGAGTTTTTTAGCTATAAGCAAACTTAAAATAAGGGCCTCATATTCAACAATATTATTTGTTTAAGAAAAACCTAGCCAGTATGTGAAGGAAAGCGGGTCACCATGTGGGGTAATAAAGACCAAACCAGTGTCAGTGC
The DNA here is from genome assembly GCA_018340775.1 of Taxus wallichiana var. yunnanensis. Lineage (NCBI taxonomy): Eukaryota > Viridiplantae > Streptophyta > Pinopsida > Cupressales > Taxaceae > Taxus > Taxus wallichiana. The sequence continues at coordinate 95,294,902 of CM031236.1, forward strand.
TAGAGCGGTAGTGAGAACCATCAAAGTACATTGTCCATATATGAGATTCAATGGTACATGTAGTGAAATCATCATGGAAGGAATCAGAAATAAGGGAGGCATCCAAGAGAGGGGTGGTAGCCAACTAATCGACAATGACCTGCCCCTTAATTACTTTATGAGGGATAAACTTAAAGTCAAATTATGTAAGGAGCGTGACCCAACGAGCCAAACGTCCTAAAAGTTGGGTACGGGATAAAAGATAACTTAGAGGGTCTACCTTGGTGATAATATGAACCTCATGGTTAAGAAGATAATGGCGTAACTTTTCTACGCAATGAATACAAGGTCATGGTGAGTATCATTGTGTTGTGCCAATAACACGCCTAAGGCATGAAATGTAGTGGAAATACACAACAAAAAAGGTTGGTCAATGACGAGCGGGACTAGATAAGGTGGGTTTAATAAATAAGCTTTAATGTGATCAAATGTTTGCTAGCATTGTTCATCCCAAACGAACTTAGTAACTTTCTTCATTAGTCGTGTGAATGGTTGTGTTTTATCAGCCAGTTGTGCTATAAAATGTTAGATAGCCTGAATTTTTCCTTGCAAGGAGTGGATTTGGTGGAGGTTTTTGGTGGAGGCATGTCGATGATGGATTTGATTTTGGTGGGGTCAATTTCTATGCCACGTCGTGAAATAATGTATCCGAGAATCTTACTGTGGTTACCCCAAAAACACAATTTTTAAGGTTTAGGCATGCATGATAATCTTTGGCGTAAGCGTTCGATTAGTACGCAAAGGTCCTTGCGTGAGAAGAACACTGCCTAAACTTTGCTAAAATATCATCTACATAATCCTCAATGATCTTATGGATGTAGTCATGAAAGATATGGGTCATTACACGTTGATAGGTAGCCCCTGTGTTTTTAAGGCCAAAAGGCATAACTGTATAGCAGAATGTACCCCATGGTGTGGTGAAAGAGGTTTTTTCTTGGTCAACAGGATTGATCTTGATTTGATTATAACCCACGAAACCATCCATAAAGGAGAGTATGTCATAACCGGCGCAGTAGAGTCTATAATGACATCAATGTGTGGGAGAGGAAAACTATGCTTAGGGCAGGGTTTATTTAAATCACAGGAATCAGTACAACAACGTACATGACCATCCAACTTCATTATGAGAACAATATTAGACATCCATTTAGGATAATCAATAGCGTGGATAAAACTGGCATCTAATAGTTTTTGGATTTCTTCTTTGACTAAGAGGGTTACTTTAGGGTGCATCTTACGAATTTTCTGTTGAATGGGTTTGGCGCCAGGGTTAAGGATGATATTATGCATTACGAAAAAGGTGTCAATACCTGACATGTTGCTATATTCCCAAAAGAAGATGTCGAGAGAAGTCATTGAGTGCTGTTTAAGGTCCTTTTGCTTAGTAGGAGTAATAGAAACAACCAACAAGACTATGCGAGGATTGTCAAACGTTCCCAACTTGTGTTGTATGGTTTCTTCATTGATGAGTGTGTAACGATCCTCAATGTATGGCTCAGTTGGAATACTTTCAAGTGGATCAGAATTATCAACAAGGTTATCAAGTTCTCCCAAGCAAACCATATTGGCAAACAAGAGAGAAAGATGTCATTTATGGTGGAAAGAAGGGAGGACATCATAAGACCATATGGTCAAGTAATGCCTCATCGGTAGGAAGAGTGTCGATAGTATTGCAAAAGAGAGGGGCATCGCTACTAATAATCTCAAGGTGTATCAAAGGTATAGACACAACAAGACATATGATACATGTATCTAAAGCAGTGTAGGAGGTTGATATCCTAGTCCAAGCTTATGTGTGCGCGTAGGGATGTCCCAAAGTTCTGTGACTTTATGGTCTTGGTGGTGAGAGAAACCAAAGCGATAAAGATAGTCGTATTTTTGAGGGATCCTAGATAATGCAAGGGGAAATAGGTAATTCTAAAGGGTGTTCAACAAAGTTACAATACTCAAAAGGTGAGGGGTCAGCGGGCATATCGTAGACGGTGCCATGATAACATAACTTGAGTCACACATGGAGCGTAGAAGGGACCACATGCATAACATGGATCCAAGGCCTACCGAGGAGAATGTTATAGTTAAGGTCATTGGGCATGACATGACATGGGATGGTAATCGTACATGGGCCAATGGTAATGGGTAAATGAACAATACTTAAGACACGTTTGGGGATGTTATCAAAACCACGAATAGAAATGGTCGAGGGAGCAAGATATGTTGAAGTCATACCGATATGTTGGAGAAAATTAATGTTACAAATGTTGAGGCTAGATCCATTGTCTAATCAGGCATGCTTAACACTTACTTTGTTAACACAAACTTGGATATATAAGGGAGGGTCATGTGCTAAGAATGTTGGTGGTGGTAGATCATCGGATGTGAAGGTGATTTGATCTTCATTAAGGGATAAAGCCAAAATAAACTTATGGTAGACATATTCCGGTGATGTGTGTGGATATATATAATGGGTAGATAATTATTCCTTAAGGTGAATGAGGCAATCTTGGTGATTTTACGATTACGCATGAATATATATGTTCATGGTGAATTAATTGTAGCAACAACTATGGAAAGGAAGATGATGTAAATAACCATTGGTAGGTGATGTGTAGGGGTAAAGAATGAGAGAAAGATATATCAAAATACATAATGGCAAGATGTAAACACCAAACCCTAGAAGGTGTTATGAAGAAACATGGGGTTCACTAAAATGATTAACAAAAATGGAAACTAAACTATAAAAGTATAGCCACTAGTTAATCTAATTAGGAGGACTAAAATGTTGTATAAATGAAACTAAAAGCAATATGGAAACAATAGTAAATAATTATTCTAAGTGAAATAAAACCCTAAGTATGCAAGAGAAGGAAGAGAAATGGCTTAGTTGATTCGAAGATATTGTTACGGGCCTAGAAAGCAGAATCTGGAAGTGATAACAATTGCTCGAAGTCTTGCGAAGACCAGATCTGGAAGATCGAATCGATAGGGCACTTGGAAGGTATCTGCGTGCCTTGGGGTGCCTTGGTCTGCAGATTGGCTTCACGATCTCTATAAATGCTCGAATCTAAATTTCACAGGTCATAAGGTATATCGAACATTGTATGTCTATCACATTGGATTCACGTGTTACGTCAAATGTGGTGAATATTCAAATGATGACTTGCAAGAGGAAATGAAGTATCAAACCCTAAGAAAAATAAAAATGTAGAATGAATGGGTCAGATGACCTCACCATCAAACTAGTGGTATTATCATCGAGCATTGCATTACATTTTAGAACCAGATATAGTTCTGGTGAGTGTGTGCATGTCGTGCCCTAGGTGCTCTTGTGTCAATCACACTTTGTGAAGTAGCGAGAAATAGTAACTATATAAAATGAAATAACATGTGTGCATGGAATAGAATAGAATCCATCCCCTATGTTTTTTGTGTTGATGCAGATCTCCTAGCCTTGATGCATGACACTATGTGGATGCAAGTGATGTAATGGATACAACTCTAGATGGATTGATAGTAGTATGTAATGTTAGGACCCTCATTATGGTCTTATAACTTTATATTTATAGGGTTCTCAAGCTTAATTTCATAATTAACCCCAACATGGCCGATGGGAAAAAGGATAAGGATGAAAAATGGCTAGAAAGGCCCCAAAAAGAAGTGGGAAAAAGAAACATAGATCTAGGTTCCTAAAGTGGGACCGGGGCACCACTGGGCGCCCAAGACAGCCTAGGCACCCCGATTTTGGGCTAGAATGACGGGGCAGTTGTGAAACAAGTGAATAAGTATAGAAAAATACACTGGAGAGACAAAATAAAATATAAGAAAACGATGGCCAAAAGGTGGGATTAATTAGTATTTTATTCACTTGAGAACCTTCTAAATAATAGTATAAGACCGGGCTAAATAATGCCTAAAGTGCATGATTTTGTATCTACACATCTGCATAACACCGCATATGAGGGAAGTTTATTCTATTCCATCCACCATTCTTATACATTTTTTCTAGACATAGTTATTGCTCACTACTTTCATAAAGTGTGACTGGCACAAGAGCAACCTAGGGCATGATCACACACACACACAAAACTACATCAAGTCTCGAGATGTAGTGTAACACTCGATTCATTAAGTCCACCATCGTGGCCACCGAGGATAGTCTCGGCCCCTTCATTTGCATTCTTCTTTTTTAGGTTTTGATGTTTATTTTTGGGTCTTGCAGGTTTTCTTTCATCTTTGGTCATTAGTGACATTCGACAAGATGTAGCAAGTTACACGCGATAGGGATTAGAGGATTTAGATCATATTCTGACCCTTCAAAGTTGGTTTTTGGACCTCCTGTATAGAATAAGGTGCCCAGAATCTAGACTAGGGCACCTGCAAGCACCCAGATCCTCTCACAGGCATACCAGTCCTTCAGACAGCTCATATCCATCCTTTTCGGGACCTTTGCATGTTTTCTCCTACCTTCAGAATATTCAGTTGATATTACGACATAGTCCAGATCAACCTCGAATTAACTAGGCTCTTTTCAACCCTACTTGTCAATTAGGGTTTCACATTTTCATTAGTTTAGTTGTTTGGGTCACTTTCTATATTTATTTACCACATATATTCATTGTTATTTACTTGTGTTCTTGGTTAGATTAACTACCTTTATTCCACATTTTAGTTAATCATTTTGGTGAACCCAATCATTCCAACACTTCCTTTTGACAATGTCGTCTCCTTATCAAGTTATGGCTCAATCCTCTTATCCTACCTTTGCACCAACTAAGGTCTCTAGGAATAGTTACTACTGTTGTTGATTTCATGTGTGTGCGTACTCAACATCCTCCTCGCTTTGTCACACCTCAGGCTGATCCATCCATTAATGTAGTTACTACTCATTGTACTTGTCTTAATCCTCCTACGAGATCCACCCACTTCTATTCCTCCACCCATTACTTGACACCTCCTCCTACTACTTCTAAGGGATATGACATCATTGAGAAACTTAAAAATATGCCCGCTAAGATTTCTCTTTATGACTTATTACGTAATGCACACTTTGTCATAACACATTAGAAGTTTCCCTTTGTGTTATTCATATTGAAAGTGATAACTTTGCGGTAGCCTTTACACATCTCATACAATCTCTTCATAATTTGCCACATGTTATATCTTTCACCGACGAAGATCTGTCACCTTTTGCTAAAATTAATCCATGTGCACCTTTACTCATTACTATCATCGTTAGCACTACTTGCATCAAATGAGTCCTCATTGATAATGGCTCAACCGCCAATCTATGTGCTCATTCTCTTTTAACATAATTAAGTATTAACGACAGTCTAATTTCAAAGAATTCTACTCTCATGTAAGGTTATGATTCTACCACTCGCACATGTCTAAGGACTATCTCATTACACATTTAGGTTGGGTCGAAGACCGTTCTCAATGATTTCTGTGTTATAGATGCCTTGTTTCAATTCAATCTCTTGTTAGGTCGACCTTGGATTCATGCAATGCAAGCGGTTCTGTACGTACCCAAAATTACATGTGCTACATTTTCGGAAAATGGTTACAAAAGTCCCCAATGATGATTCATGTCCTTTCAGAAGATTTTCGAGCTCCTAAAACCATTCACAAGTGTTTTTTTAATCCTAGACACCCTTACTTAGCTTTTCCATGCTTTTTCCACTTCCCGCTTCATTTTGTGCATGTTTTGGCCTTTAGTGCTAGGACCGCCGTCTGCGTAGGGTGGCGGTCCTGAGCACTTTTTCCAAAATTTGTCATGCGTGTTTTGACATACGATGCTTCACTTAACTTAACTTTTAGGATGCGTTTGTGAACCAAATTGCCTAAAAATAGTCTTGATTTCTTAGTTTTCCTTCCCTCTTCTATTTTTAAATAGATTTAATTAGTTTTAATTGCCTCTTCTTGCCTTGTGCATGAAGGCACATCCTAGCCAATTCTTATATATTCCATGCTTGTATTCAAGCAAAGGGAACTGAGAATTTTGTGTATCTTGCATAGTATTGCTGCCACAATCCTGTTGGAAATTGCATAGCCAAGCTCTGTTCACTTGTGTTATCTCTCTTCCACCTGCATTACAACCAGACTACCTTCAAGTTGCCATTTCTCAAGTGCCTTCTCCTATTTTTGCCTTTGCATTCCCAATTCCTTGGACTCATATGGACACATAGAGAAAGAAAGGACAAACTGAGGGGACAAATTACTACATAGCTGGATTTACCTCTATTTTGTGAATTTCAGGTTGGATTTGTTGTTTGATTTCCTTCATTCCTATAATTTATCATTGTTACATCATATCAAATAGAGTAGAAATAAATTTCCTTTCATTTGTAAGTAATTAATTAATTTCCAAGAGGGTTTGAATCTTTCATAGCAATCCCTAGTGACGGATCCTCTTCTTCCCATCCATGTGGATCTGAAGGAGAGAATATCTATAGGAGGTTGTCTACATATCATAGATATTTGGAAAAGTTCTTATTTTAAGTTATTTTAGTTTCAATACACTCAACACAAGTGAATAACCACACCGGGTTATCTCGCTTGTTTAGTTTTAGTGTAGAAATATTTTAATTATTTAGAATAGAAGCAAATTGTTGTTTGTGATTGTAATATTTCAGTTTTGTTGTTTAGATTAGTTTCCCTTTTAGCGAGAGCATAGATTGTTAATTTCATTCGAGTTTACATGGAAACTTCAAACTAGTTTAGTGCTTACATGCAAGTTAGGAAAAAAAACCATAGGGAATTTACGTTACCCATTCATAGCCTCTAAATCTCCTCTCGCCAACTCTACCGGGAGATCACACTACCAGATCTTCTTCATTGATCCTCCTATAGTTAGCTATCCACACATTCAACATTGGTACGCCGGCATGACCTTGGGGATCGAGTGTGGTTAAAAGTTGCATGTCAATTTTCATCCATACAAGTTCCATCTACTATTCACTAATGTGTCAAATTTTTACATGATGGCTATGAACATACTATCACCGTAGATCCAAAGCCATTCAAATATTGTCACATCGACCCTATTACTGCTATGCCCATACCACCTTCACAACAAATTCCATATAGTAGCCTTGACACATATGACATTGGTCAATCTAGCATTTCACAACCTTCTTCTACCACTGCAAATACTCTAGCTATTTCTACTCACACTACAACTATTATTTCACCTACAATATCAGCTCCTATCAACATTCCTTCTCCAACTATTGAGACACCTTCTATCTCTTCACCCTACTACATCACCTACTAATATGCTTGATAAAGCTACCCAACATGAGGATGCTCACACTGATGCTTCTGAGGACTCTGATGATGAAGTTGACGCTATTGAACTTACTAATGAAGCCTTAGGACAACTAAATTTTACACCTCTTGGCGTAGATGATTCTTACTTCGAAGACACATTTTTGGCCGATGGCCCAGGTGAATATAGGTTTAAGACCCCTCCTTCTACCAATGCTATGGTACTTTATCAAGGATATGTTCACACTTTAGACGCTATTTCATCACCTACTGCACAATTTGCATTGCCACCACCTCCTTTTACATGCACATTATTTATCAACAGGACCTTTTGATAGCACATCCCAATTGACTCCACTTTCTTATATAATATTTGTACACTTAACGCTTTGATTAGGTTTAGTATAATACTTAATGACATCTTACCACCTTTTCATTCATTGTATCTTTATCATGGCTATTTTCACATTACGCTCGCTTATGTCTTGCGTGCCTTTCATTTGATGGTCTTTGTTGCATGCACCCCTCGCATGACTCTTCACTCACTCTTGGGCAATATTGGCTTGACTATATTAGCGGTACGATAGATGCTCATCATTCATTACTTGCATTTCCTATGCCTTTTGGCAATATATCTATTCCAAATAACTCTTCTCCCACTCATGCTCGAATATCTCTCATTGGCATGCTCGCAGATTGTCCACCGTTAGCCTTTACTGATGAGGAATATGCAACGAATGTGTACACACTACGCCTGCAATGGATCCCTATATGATCCTCCTCACTCTATAGCTTATTATGTCTCGTAGTAGCTCGAGTAGGTTTTGACCACAATAATGATGATATCCTTGATAACAACACATAGTCACCTTCTCTATCATACGCTTGGGGGCATATCATCCAAAACATCCCCCTATCATAGTAGCATTAGCGTGTTTATCATCTTTACATTATCATACATCAATATTCTAGCATAGGCATACTCATCACACATTTTAGCTTCAATCATTACTTGATGACACACTCTTGTGCTTCGTTTCACACTTGAATTTTGAGGTTTTACTACACATGAACCCCACTCACCGCACTATAGGAATTACACGCTATGTCTATTCACACATCATGCGCCATACATCCTACATTCTACATTTAATTTACATCATTTCAACATTTGTGTATCTACACATTCTACACATCATATTAGTCTTCACCATAGATACATATTTACTAGGGTTGATTACGTGCTTTACATTTCATCTTACAACATTACACATTGCATTCATCACATGGTCATCTATTATCACACATACTATATTGTCTTATACGTGTTGCACTCATTACCCTATGACACACTTTAGTCCTCTGTCCATACTCAATTGTTGGGGTTTACAAACCATATGGACCTTATCATACTCACACATTTATCATTCAACCTTCTATCATGCAACATTCCTAGGTTATTGACATATGCTCTAGGATAAATGGTCACCTACTTTATCATCTTGTAGTGGTATATGCTTTAGGCTACATCACCACCCCCTTTTTTTCATCATGTAGTGGTATACACTCTTAGGCTACATCATCACTTCTATGTTCATCTTGTCATGATATATAATTTGGCTATAAAATTCATGCACACATCATTTCTAGGTCAAATATTTTCAATACATGTACACATTCATTCAAGTGTGTTAGACACAACACACACTTTGACCATTTCTCGATGATGCTCTCGTTTATGGTTCATTCTTGATCGCCTTGAGGGGGAAAACTAAAAGAACCTCACCGCATACATTTTCATTCACTTAGGGGGCACACGGCTCCTATCATTCCATCTTGCATTCCATTCCATCCATCCACAACATCCGCATATTATGGTTGCTTTTACTTTTGCTTGCATTTGTTTGCTCATGGTTGATTTACTACACATACTAGTTATATCACTTATATGTCATTTATCTCTGTACCATACACACATGCACGTTCATGTCTTTTTCTAGTTTTTATCATAGATACAGTCTCTTACATGCAGCATGAGATGTTCTCCTTCCACCCTTCCTACATTGGTTCTTTGGGGCTTCCACATTCGTCTCTCACATGTGCTATTGTTTTATTTTGTATTCAACACTTTACACTATTGGGTATATTTTTAACATGCTAATGGGTGCTTCATGTGCATCATTTGTTATGTGGGGATATTTGCTTCCATAATTGTTTGCTACATTGTCTCTGTCATTGCTTGTTTTTGTATATGGGCCTTGCCCTTTGTTTAGTGTGCACACTTGTTTGTTTTTATGTGGTCATGATGGACTTACATGTCTTGAGACATCGTGAATGATGTCCTATGTTTGCAACCCACTTTGTGCATCTTATTTTGCCTTCTTGTGTGTTTACATTACTACTTTGCTTGGTATCTTTTACATTGTTTTCGTAGATTACACATTGTCTTATACATGCATAATTGTTCGTACTAACACTTATTTTGGATAGCCTTCTTGTTTGTGCGCGCCTTGGTTTCTATAATGCACATTCCTTTCCCCTTAGGAAGATTTATAAGGTACAATTTATACAGTTGGTCCTCTTTTGGGGCTGCATCCTCCTATCAACGACATCACATGTGCCCCCAAAGAGGGGGCATCATTTGGGGTTTTTACATTCTACACAAAGATTCTACACTGATTCAATTCAATGCACTTTCTACCCTTGGCATCGTGGGTTATATACATCGAGAAGGTTTAGACCAATCTATGAATCTCATACATAATGGATTTTACAAGACATGGTTGTCCTTAGCATTATGTAGAGCAATTATAGGTTAGAGGATAAATCGAAATTCCTCTCTACACTACCTCATCTAGTGTCGTCGGATCACCCAAAAAACCGGGCGAAGTACAGAGATCTCTTCACACATATTCAGAGAAGCAGTTATAGGTTAGAGGATATAGTAGAATTCCTCCCTATACTTCTTCGGCCTACGATGTCGATCGCCCAAAAAACCCGTGATAGGATATCCTCTTTCTACACTCTTTCTCTCAATATTGATCAGGTGCACATGTTCCAATTTTCATTTACGTACTTTACATTTTTCATGCTTCTTTTAAATATACATGTGTATTTGACTACTTGATCATTTTCTCCTTGTAGGTCCATCCGTATGAGAAATAAGCAGTCAACAACAACAAACTACAACAAATGGGAGCAACAACATCAACGTCTTGCGGTAGACACACCATACTAACCATGTAGGTACATTACACACATCAGAAACAACGTGTTTTACGCCTAGGTTCACTCTCATCACATTTTTACACATTTTCATCTTTAGTTTCCATGCTCCATCATATTTTTGTCACTCCACGCTTTGTCTAGTCCTTCAACGTGTTTCTACATCACTCTACATGGATTATCAGGTACACATATCTATCTACTTTATGTTACCGAGCTTTCCACTCACCAACATAAAGTGGGGGCAAATGTAGACACAAAATCATACACTTTAGACATTATTTAGTCCCGGTCTTATACTACTATTCATATGGTTTTGAGTGAAGAAAGTACTAATTAACCCCCGTCTCTTGGTCATTTTTATTTACTTTTTGTCATAATTCCCAACCTTCACCACACATATGCCCAGTCTATTTTTGACACTTTCTATCATTTTAGCCTTGGTGGGCGCCGATCTAAATCTTGGGGTGCCTATTGGCACCATGGTCCCGATTTGGGTGCCCTAATCCTTTTACACTTTCCGCCACTTTTTGGGCACTTTCTAGTCATTTGAGCTTCTTATATTTTTGTGGTTGGCCTTTTCGGGGTTAATTATGAAATTAGAACAAGAGAACCATATAAATATAAAGTTATGAGACCATAATGAGGGACCAAGCACTAGGCACTATTATCATCATCTAAGGTTGCATCCATCTAGATCTCATTTGCATCCATCTAGCTCCATCACAAAGGCACAAGGCTAGTTCATCTGCATCACACTACATAGAGGGAAGTTTATTCTATTTCATCCACCATTATATTACATTTTTTTCTACATAGTTATTGTTTGCTACTTTCACAAAGTGCGATGTGACAAAAGACCAACCTAAGGCATGATCACACACACAGAACTACATCGGGTCTCGAGATATAGTGTAAAACTCGGTTAGTAAGTCCACCATTGTGTGGGTTGAGGACGATCTGACCCCTTCATTTACATTCTTATTTTTTAGGGTTTGATGCTTGTTTTGGGGTCTTGCAAGTCTTTCTTTCATCACTGATTATTGGTGACATCGGCTAAGAGAAGTAAATTACACATGACATGGAGCAAAGGATTGAGATCATCTTTCAACCCTACATAGTTTGTTTTTAGACCTCCTACATAGACAGGTGCCAGAATCCAGACTAGGCACCCCAAGCACCTGATCCTCTCTCGGGTGCCCGGTCCCTGAGATAGCTCAGATCCATCCTTTTAGGACCTTTGGATGTTCGCTCTTGCCTCAAAATATTCAATTGATTTTACGACATAGTCCAAATCAGCCTCCGAATTAGCTAAGATCTTTTCAACCTTGCTTTTCGATTAGGGTTTCACATTTTCATTAGTTTAGTTACTTGGTTCACTTTCTATATTTTTTTCTGCATATATTCACTATTATTTACTATTGTTCCTAGTTAGATTAACTACCCTTATTCCACATTTTAGTTAATCATAAAAAGGCAGCATGTAAGAGTACAAGACTGAAAATAGCAACATAAATCAAAGAAAGGTGGCCAAAGACATGGGTTAATTAGCACTTTTCTTACTTAGGAATCATATGAATAGTAGTATGTAGTTAGGACTAGATCATTACGCAAAGTGTGTGATTTTGTGTCTACAATGCCCTAGATGGCATTCCCTTATTTAGTTCTTCCTTTGGTTCATGGTTCCTACTAGTGATCGATTATAATCTGGCGGTTTGTGTAATTACGAAAGGCGGAGAAAAACATGACTATGTAACTCTTTGAAATTGTTATGTAATTATTTTTTCCCCTAAGACATGAGTGCTAGGTAGGACACTAATGATTATGCATTACTATTTGTTGTAGGCACTTGTGTCCATGTTGAATCTTGTGGCCAAGTCCATTTATGACCCCGCGTTTTGTAACTTATTTTTGTTTTGTTCATGGTGTTTATGTCTTTGTAATTATGTTCTATGAATATTGGAAGGGTGAAATGGTTCACCTAATGATGACCCCACTCATTTGGGATACGTGAGATGAACAAATGTGAATGAATCCCAAATGAGGAAGAATGACATTGATGTGCACATCTCGATAAAAGAATACTACGGTGGGAATAGGGACTACACTTGGTAGTTACCATGGGACAAGAAAAACAAGGGAAAATTCTAGCATACAAGTGTTAGTGATAAACAAGCAATGCACATTGAAATAACAACTAGTAAAGGCATATAGGAAAACAATAAACAAGGACTCAACGAGTAGCTAGTTGCATACATAGGACACCACTCAGGATGTCACAAGATAATCAAAGCCATCAAGGCTTGTGAAACAAGGCAATCAAAAACATAGGGCATAACTCACAAATAATGACAAACAAATCAAATAACCATGATTGGAAGGATTCTGCAAGGAAAATGCTACACATGAAGTACCTATTAGCATGTTAGGGAAGATGAATAGTATGTGACAATGTGATATCGAATATAGAAATGAAAATGTAAATTATTGCAATAATCGAACTTGATAGGAAGTAAGAAAAGGTGGATGCCCACAATATCACGGGTGGGACTAGTAATGGACAGGGCCAAACATCATACATTGTGTAACAACATGTAAGTGACCTGCATTCACCTCAAGATACCATGTGAATGCGCATGTGTGTATGAAAAATGATAAAGCATACTATGAACCGTAGTAACATGTTAAGCAAAGGTGCAACATAGAGTAGTATAAGCAAGGAAGAATACGTCCAATCAAGATCTAAGCTAATGTTTTTATATTTTTGAATGTATATATGAAATAAAACTAGCTAAGAGGGAGGAATAAGGATGCCCCGATGTGGTGTGTGCAAAGTGAGGTCCATATGAAGAAACCCTCAATAGTCAAGTATGAACTAAGAACAAGAGTGTGTTATTGTGTGGTATGGGGGAATTAGGGAGGTGGTTTATGGGATCTATATAAGCGACGAGGTGATGAGTAGTATCCATATGTGAAGTAAACTAAGATGGATGTATAAAAGGTGTCGTAAGAGGAGCAAGGGATTTAGATACCATATGAGGTGTCAAGGCTAATGAGCCATCATGAATAAGAGAAGATGTACTAGGAGTAGGAGAAACTAAACATGGGATGGCTAGAGGAGCCAAGGACAAAGGTGTCATGGTGGAATGCCTTGAATAGTGATAAGATGTCTCTCATGGATAAACTTAAGGCACAAGTGAATAATAGAAGGCACAAATTTGGCGACTCGGAGCCAAGGGAGTCCTAAGATCATGTCCATGATGTGTAATAGTAGATCAACAATATATAACATAGAAATAGTAAGAGGCCCAATAGTAATGGGTAGAATAACATGACCATGAGAAGTACACGGCGTGCATGTTACATGAGATAGAAGCCAATGGAATGCAAGAAATATAATGAGCATGCATTGTATTTGAATGTAGAATGTACCATAACATTGTCGATGGCATGAGTCCCAACAAAAACATCCATATGTAATCTATGGGAGGAGAATGAGGCATGAAAATCAACATCAATGAAAGTGATAATAGGTGATGGGAAATTAGTAACACCAACAAGGAATCCAAGGGGATGATCTAAAGAATCAGGAGGAGGAACTACATGGTAAGTATGATTAGAAGAGGACTTAGGGGCTTACTTATCATGCTTAGGTAATGGGTCATTGAATATTTTTAACTTGTCATTTTCATTAGTAGATTTGGAAGTGGGAGTAGTGGATTCAGGTAATTGAATATCATTATTGTCAATGCGATCTTGAATCAAATGAAAGAGATTGAAACACTTGTCAATAGAATGGCCATTACATCTATGGTAATCAAAACATGCATGCTAATAAAATGTTCTGCCATAGGGCCTATTAGAATCATACATGAGAGGAAATGGAAGAGAAATCAGATTGCTTTCAATGAGTTGGGGCAATAACATATGTGGAGAAGGAAATTGAGTAAATACACACAAGCGAGGTTGGAACTAAAGCTTAGGAGGTTAAGAAACAACATTAAGCTGTAGACACCCTAATTTCACATCTGTCTTAAATCAATTAATTCCCCTACCTCATTTCCCACAAAAATACACTTGAATTAATCAAATATAATTTGATTAATTATCCATTTCAAATCTAAAAATAACCTAATCCTTACCACATGTCATTATTCTCCATGTTTTTCTACTATTGAATTAAAAATTCAAAATCAAATCCTCACCCACTCTTCGTGGTCCCCACTCACCTAAAATCCTCCACTTATGAATTAAAAATCCAATTCAAATCCTCACCCATTCTTTGTGGTCCCCACACACCTAATTTGACCACATTTTTAAACCATGATTACTTAAGTTACTCTAAGTTAATCACTTCCCCAGGCTATAAATACAACCTTACCCCTCCCCTCTAAGACACGAGAGAATAAACTCGAATGACTTGTTTAAGTTCTTGCATCCTTTGAGCAAAGAACATCCCTCCACCTCATCCTAATGCCCAAATAGCCTCATCTTGAAGCACCCCAAATCCATAATCCTTTTATGCATTTGGTGCAAAGTAAGTAGATCATTATATACGGGAAGGCTTTGTTCCATTTCGAGAAAAGCACCTACATATCACGCAATTAGGGCTCATCCATGTCTCCATGCCCATTTTAAGGTTTGCTATGAAATCGCAAAGGAGGAGGTATTATTGTTAGTGTGTTACTTTCTTGTTGGTAGAGTATTTTTCCTAGCTTACATTAACAATAGGCTTAACATCATTAGATTTGGTTCGGAAGGGAGCCTTGCTTGGAAATTTAGAAGAGGAATGATTGGAAGTATTAGAATAATATCCGAGTTTTCCTAAAGAAAGGAGCTTAGTCTAACAAGTTTTCAAGGTATGATATAAATGGTCAAATGAATGATAGGAATAAAAAGCACACATTCTGCAAAGGAGGCAAAAGATTTTGAATAAAGAGATCTTACAATTCAAATTCAGCTAATACATTTTTCATTTTAGAAATATTGTTTCTTGTAATACAATACACTAGCGCACGTGAAGTATGTGATGTGAACAGAAGGGGCTGTAAAAGATGAGGTTTATTTTGATGGAGCAAAACATAAAATGAGGAAAAGGGGTGTAGAAGAAGGGCTTATAGGGAGGAGAAACAATTAGGAGAGGAAAATATTGGGTGGAACAATTATATGGAAGCCAACATTCTTACTTGTGACAAACATATGTAACATGTTTATTTTTTTGTCAATTATTAGAAAGAGAAAGGAGATTGATGCAACCTAGAATTTACCACTAATAATCCGGATGTCTTTGGCACATCACTCAACCTAGACTAAGCACTCACTAGAAGTGCTTGAAAGGTACCAAGCCACTCTTTAGGGTTCTTTGTGCGGGATGTTAGCGTGATGAAGACTTAATGCATTCATATCCATAATTAATACAACATCTACAAAGCATGTGGGATGTAGATCTAAAGAGTAATAGATTTAAATAATAACCATAATGAAGTCAATCATGCAAGAACCAATTATCCTCGTGATTAATACCTTGATTCAACGAATACACTCCATTATATTGAACACAATAAATACAAAAGCTTATTACAAAAAGTAATGTTATAAGCTCATGCGCGCATCAGATCTAACAGCATAACCTCATAGTAATTCAATTCTCACATAGTCCTCCTATTCTATGAAGATCACTACATGGGGTGGGGACTTTCCCTTCACCGCTTGCATAATTCCCAAAATAGGTCACATCTTTGAAAATAGCCATGTGCCTTTACAATAATAGCCACACATGCAAGTGCGCTAACAATAGATCTCTTCTGGTTAACTGGCAGTAGCAATTCTATTATTATCCCAAACCCATGTAAAGCACTTAGTATCTACTCTTCCAATAATAGCCCATGTGTGTCACACAATTCTTTACCTGGTTTGTGTCTCTCTGCGCTTTATATCTGCAAAAATAGCCGTACATGAGAAAACGGTTAAGTCCCGAATATGCCCTTGTCTTTTACGCGCGTGTCCTTCCCTATCCTTTTGTGCCTTTGATTATGCTTTACTCATGTGCGTGAATATTTTGTGTGCCCTCTCCTTCGTATCATACTCTTGTCCACTCAACATTACCCAACACTAAACTGCATTGCCACCCCAACAATGGCTACTCTTCGAATAATAAAGAATAAAGAATGGAAAGAAATGAAAGAATTTTTGCATAAAGAATGAACTCTCACTGTGCACCATCGTCATCTCAATTTGGAAGAGTTAATTCTGGATATTCTTCTTTTATCTCCGCTTCCAAGTCTGTCATTTGAATAACACGACTTGTCTTCTTTGGAATGTCATTTGGAATAGACTCCAACTCATCTTGGGCAATTTATCCCTTATTGTTTTGTAACACTGAACAATGTTGGGCATAAGCAGACATTCTTCCATCTAATAGATCCATCTTACGTATTATTATCGTTTTCAATCTCATCCAACTTTTCCTTATGGGGTTCTGTCTTTACTGCAAGGGCTTTGCGCTTTTCTTGACTAGTGCGATCTTTTCATGCATCCCAAGGTCTCATCCACCATTGCCTTTAGGACCTCATTGTCTTCTATTATTGTCTTGATTCTTATTCTCGCCTCTAGAGCTGCACATATGTTCGGTTCTGGTTTTCTTTTCTCGGCTCCTCCTGCGCAAGGTTTCAAGCAATGCTAAATGCGATGAAATCTTTTGCACTCTTTGAAGCCTTTTCCTCTCTGCTTCTGTTCGGGTTCCTTTGGTGTTGGCATCTGAACTAGTCCATCCTCAAGCACCGGATCAACTAATGTACGCACACAAAGGTGCATAGTGAAGGAACTTTTCAGGTACCTTGGACTCCAAGTGTGGTCTTGCTTTCAGGACATGATCACCAACCTCCTCTGCCATACTAATAAGAACCCCATTCTTCTTTTACTCTAGGTTCTTCTATCCTTTCAAACGCACAATCTCTGCATCTTTGGCTTTGTTGTCTTCCCTTAGTGCTTTAATATCTTCTCTTATCACTTTAATGGTGGAAGCTTTATCCACATTCTGCGCGCCACCTCTATAGACACCTTCACTAGGGCATTACTCACCTATTCATCAGACATAACCGTGGGTTTGATGGTTATATGTTTGTTCTGTGGTGCCTTTCTCATTCTCCTTGATACACAAGACTCTTCACACACATCAAAATTAGGCTCATCCATGTGAGTTTGCATGGACCATGACAATTGTTTCCTCGCACATGTGGTTTGCCATGTTAGGGTCCATCAACTCCCATCCATATAAGTCCTTAAGGCCCCTTTGTATTACGAAATCGCGCGGATAATTTTACTCATGTCCTCTTTATAAACCATGGTAGTGCGCAACGTACTCTCCACTTGCCCTCTTTGATCTTGGCCCCTTGGGAACTTGAGTGCCAAGGTTTGGAGTTGGATCCTTTATGTCTGAGTAGTATCTCACTTTGTTTCTCTTGGCTTCTATACCCCTTCTTCCTCAACCTTCATTTCTTCATCCTTGGGATCTTCCACATCTTCTAGTTATATAGGTAATCTAGGCTTGCTCTCTTTAGACTCTTTTGCCTCCTCGTTCATCTTCAATTTCCTCCTTCTCTTCTCAGTTGTCTCCTTCTGTGGAGAGATTCATGGTGATCTCTGTATTGATTGTGCAGTAGTGCCTTGAGTTCTTGTTCGTCTGAACACCCTCTTAAAGTGGCATTCTTCAGGGTCTGCTCCTACTTCCAATTCTTTGTCTCCTTCTTCTTGTGCCTAGGGTGGAGTACTTGCGCACTCATCTTCTACCCTGTCTGAGGGTTGCCTTCATCCTCTATGTACCAAGCCGCCACTATCTTCACACTCTTCCTCCTCATCATCTACCTCTATAGGTTCAGTGGGCTTCGGAGTTGGTACATTCTCCATTATATGCTTACCCTTAGGTGGCCTGGGAGCACGAACTCATTCTCCACATATTTGTTACCCTCCAACTTAGGCTTAAGCTGAAGGTATATAAGTATGAATCCATTGTCTCCAATCGCCAAACTCACAGGCTTCATGCTTATCCTTTCTAAAATCATCCTCTTAATGTAGGCGATCGACTTTAATATACATAAGTCTTTCGCGAGCGTGTGGTAGTAGCATGATCGACCTTTGTCTGCAACAAAATTTAGGGGTTGCGTATTAGTAAAATGATGGACTGATGCCTGGAAGTAGTGCGCTGTGAAGGAATATAGTAGTTTACACTAGGGGCTCCAAGTCCCATCCTTCATTGCAAATCACGCGATGTCGAAGTGTTGATACATTATGAATTACATTGCCTTGCCCACCACCAAAGGTAACTCCTTAGGGATGCGTCACTCCTCTTCAAATGCCACACGAAGCCTATCATACCACATATTCACCCTCTGCTTGAATGGCCCACTCATTGACCCTTCACACAAGTACTTGTCAAATCTTTCTGCAAGGGACTTGTTTTGCATGGGGTACTCCCTAGATCTTGTTCTTTGGCCCATTGGGCACTCCGATCTCCATAAACACAAGGGATAATAAGATAGCACCAAAACTAATTTTATCACCTGTGTGCACTTCCTCGATGATATTTTCCGCAATGTAGCCGATATGTTGTAAATTATTCCCTATGACATTCTCCTTGTAATGTGTAGCCACATTGTATTCACTGTGACCATCTCTCTTGATCATTCAATTTGGTCACTAGATGTGCAGTTGCCTCTACCACTGGGTACTTCTTTAATTTGTCGATATCCATTCCATGTGGACCCTTGGTATACCATATCTCCTTCTATGTCTCTAGGATTGTTGCTTTATCTGTCAAATCACTATTCAAATCCAATCATGTGCTCTTTAATCCTATTATAATTGAAATCAAACCGGTTGTAATCCTTACCCTACATCCGGTGAAATAGAAAAAGTCTTCATGTACCCTGCTCATCAACCACTGGTACAAAGGTTCATATTTTCCAAAATATGGGAGCTCATATAACTAGTAGACTCAATCTACTTTAGAAACTTCTCTCTAGTGTCATCATACACTTGCATGTCCTCTATTGTGTGTTTGTTCATCTTCATAATCAACAACGCGCGTCAATTCCTTTTTATTATCCGATGTGCGGTGGTTGTAATCACTTATCTTGCACTTCTGGATGTGAGAATCCCATTCTCGTCGTCCACTATCATGCCTTTAGGTATTACATCTCGAGAAATAACTCTCGGGGCAATTTCAACCTCTACTTCCACTTTCTTCTTTCCATTAGCTCCTATGGTAGGTGCTTTCTTTGGTGCCATCTGTAAATCACAACTTTCTATCCTCTGTAGTGTGTAAATGCTTACC
This sequence comes from Taxus wallichiana var. yunnanensis, assembly GCA_018340775.1. NCBI lineage: Eukaryota > Viridiplantae > Streptophyta > Pinopsida > Cupressales > Taxaceae > Taxus > Taxus wallichiana. The sequence goes on from CM031236.1 coordinate 95,314,760, forward strand.
TTCTATCCTCTGTAATGAGCAAGTCCAAAACCTAGCTCGAATCTGCGTGCTCTAGTTGAAATCATGTGTCCTAGATCTTTTGCAACATTACTTCACTCAAACCCTTCACCAATGGGGATGTAAGCTTCTCCTGTGCACAAATCTGCTCTCCACGTCTGGTTTCACACTCTCTGCACCTTAACACAATTTTCTCAACTCATTTTATACTTAGCTCGTTCAATTTTTTGTGATTTACAACGATAAAAATGAACTCGCATCCTCGTCCTTATATATTTTTTGAAAAAGTTTAGTGCATTTATTACTCCTTCACCTACCAACAATCCTCATTAATTGACCCTTTTCACATTTTTTCGCACGGTACATCGCGCCTCTATTTATAATCTTTTAGCGCGCCTTCCTACCTTTTGGCTACAAACTTCTCTTCAACACGCTTCTATGTGCTTGAGTACCTCGTCACTACGCCTTCTCCTGGTAGTCTCCACGGCCATTGCTTACCTCGCATTATACTGTTCCTTAATTTATCTCCATCTATGGTCCTTATTTGGAGCAATCTTCGTCCACCAACTCTTCAAACTTGAATAACACCTATAGCAGTTTGTTCCTTTATGTGTATCCATTTTTCAATAACCACCCCACACAAATGGTATGTGCAGTCCTTTGCACATAAAAATATTGCAAATGGTAATTAGCTTTTGGCACGCAAACGCGCTTATTTCACAAAACACCAACTAAATTGACAAAGCATATCGCGAAGAAGTAAATACATTAAGGGAATACATAATTGAAAACTTAATCTAAATGACAACATTTCCTTATTACAAACACCATGAAGAATTATTTATAGTAGGGCTTCGACCTACTCCTATCAAGTAAGCGTGTAACCAGTATTCCATCAAGCATTTCTAACTAACAAGCTCTTGTTTCAAGTATGTAAGTGATAACATGTGGTCCTAACCAATGTACTTTGAGTTTACTGGATTGCAAAAACTTAGAATCATAAAGAAACACCATCCGCCCTGTCTCAATATTTTTGTCACGATGTGCGTGTCATGCCATGCTTTCTACTGGATTTTTCTTGCTTCGATTCCAAAGCATGCCATTGCTCGTCGTTCATCAAACTTAATCAACTATTAAATTCGTTCTTTTAATGTTTGTTCATCAACTAGACCTCTAACTCGTAATACGCAAAGAAGGTAACATGAACTCCATAGGAAGGACTGTTTCGCACCAAACACCAATTGAAAGGATGTGGCCCTATTTAACCATTTGTATGTTGTTTTATACGCCCAAAACACTAATGTGAAACTTTATCATCCCACTCTTTTCTTCCAACATCACAAATTTTTATTAATGTCGGGGCCAGATCTTGTTGAAAGCCTCAAGCAGTCCCATTTGCTTGAGGATGATATGGTGTAGTCTTATGGTGTGCAATCATGAATTCATCCAATAGAATTCTGATTGTCTCATTTAGGAAATGTGTGTCCCTATCATTGGTCAAACTCAATGGGCATCCATACCTTGTAATAATATTTTCCCATAGAAACCTGGTTGTTGTAGTTGTTGTATAATCCTTTGTAGGTGTTGCCTCAGCCCACCTTGTTAGAGAATCTATGCAAGTGACAATGTAGCGTGATTCAGTCCTACACGTGGCTGGTGAAATAGGACCCACAAAATCTATATCCCATTTCTCAAATGGTTCTGCACTAGTAATAGGTCTTAACAACATTACATCTCTTTGACCTAATTTTCCAAGGCGCTGACAGTGATCACAAGCCTTGCAATATGCCTTACAATCTTTATATAGGGTCTCCCACCATAATCTAGTGAGTAGAATCTTGCGCGCAGTGGTGTCACCTGCATAGTGCTAACCTGTAATACCACCATGAGCCTCCTCAATGATATTTATGTGCTCATGTTCCAGTACATAGCGGTGCAATACTTCATCTCGCCCTAACATACAGTGTCACCGCTAATCAAGTATAAACAGTGCCACGTGAATGGCAAGTTGTTTCTTCTCTAAGAAGTTTTCATTCCTTCTACAGCACCATACATGTACGTAGAAATACATCAATACCCTCTAATTTCGATGGCACGCGTTGTAACCTGTATAACTATGCATCGGGTATGGTATCTTCAATTTCTGTGCGTCTTCTCCTGACTGTATTCTGGATAGATGATTAGGTCTTGAATTACTCTTCCCTAGTTTGAACACAACTGTAAAGTCAAATTCTTGGAATAAGAGTACCCATTAGCATATGTGCCCATGTAAAATGGGATTGTTTACCAAATACTTCAATGTCATGTGATCGGTATAGAATACAAATGGTGTTGTTAACTGATATTGTCTGAATTTATGTATCGCATAGATCATTGACAAAGCTTTGCACTCTGTAGTTGTATAATTTTACTCTGCAGGAGTCAACTTTCTACTAGCAAAATAGATATGATGATTTATAACACCTTCTCTAAGCTGAGCCAACACCGCGTCAATGGTCGTGCCAGAGGCATCCACGTGTACATGAAATGGTTGGTCCCATAAAGGAAAGCACAAAATAGGCATTGTAGTAAGTTTCACCTTCAATGTCTCGAATTTGCATTGCTGTGGTACTCCCCAGTAGAACGTCCCTTTTCCTTTTAGTAACTCCTCCAAGGGTGCGAAAAATTTAGCATACCTTTTTAAAAGTTTCTATAATACCTAGTGTGACCCAAGAATCCATGAACCTTAGTTTGTGGTAGGCTCTTCCGGGCCGATAATGACTACAACCTTAGTTGGATCAACCAACAAACCTTCCTCGCGGATGGTGTGCCCTAACAATGTGCCAAATGTTGTAGCAAAGATGCATTTCTTGATGTTCAAAGAGATGAATAACTAACGACATCTTTAAAACATTAAGTGTAAATTGTCACAATGATCCTTAACAAGTCCATACATTGTCCAATTATCTAAATAAACTGCAAGAAGTTGTGAATAAAATCTTTGAACACTTGAACAACTATGCACGAAAATACAACATGCGTGTTTTGGACAAAAGGCATCACAAGTATAGACAAAGTTGCCCCATTCGGTAGTAAAAGTATTCTTTTCCTAATCCTCCGTCAATCCTAACACGATGATACCCGGAGAATCCATCGTAAACGAATAGATTTCGCGCCTGCAATGCCTTCTAGTATTTCCTCAGTGAATGGCGTAGGAAAGGGATCAGTCACACATGTAGCATTCAACTCAATGTAGTCCACACAAATCCTAATCCAACCATCCTTCTTGATATTGATCGCTATTAGGCTAACCCATTATGACTCGTCGAGGGCTTGATGATTCAAGACTTCAACATTTTGTCGATTTCTTCTTTGACCTTTTTGTGCAAGTTGGGGTTCATCTGTAGGGTCTCTTCTGACCGAATGACGCGCACCTTTCTTAAGCTTTATCTTCCTTTCTCCCAACGATTCATGAACACCTTTGAGTTCATGGTATCCCCTAGGAAATAAGTCCTGATAATCTCGTAGTAACTCAATGATTTTTGCCACTTCAAAGTCAAACCAATAGTCCCCAATTATGGCCTCCTTAGGCTCAACATTTGATCCAATATTCACTTTCTTTTTTTCATAGGTTCATGATAGGTGTGCATGGTCTTATCTCGTATGGTCTTATCTTCCCTGTCCAAAACCTCATGCCTACCTATTGAATGGTCGACATCCAAAGTTTCTACTTCTTCATCATCCACTAAGTAGACCATCTTTCATTTTTCCTTCTTAAGGAAAGTATGCTTAAGTAGTGTGGCATCTGTCTCTGTTTCTTTAGCAAAACGTGCTCCTGAGTCTTCGTCATCAAATAAATCCTGAATGAGTTCTTCCGCCTTGGCACTATCTCCCATAGTTAAGTGCTTTATAACCCTTAATGCCTCTTCTACTGGAGGTTTATTAGATAAATAGTCAAATGTTTGGATCATTCCTACAATCAAATCCTGCCAATTTCATGTATCTCTATGGAGTTCCATATATACATACCAAGCACGCGTGCAGCCTTGTAAAGTGGAATAAAATTTGTGCACCCAGAGTGAAGGTGGTAAAGCTTCCTGCCCCCTATGTCGAGTCTCTCACACTATTGAACGTGGTGTTGAACAGGTTGATTACCATGATAAGTGTAGATTTGAGTAGGTGCATTACTCTGAAAGCGAGTAGAAAGAGCAATCCTGATTTCATTCCATCTTACAAGATTATCCTTGTGAACCACCCACCAACACGTTGTTGTCCCGCATAGGGTATATGCTAGCATATTTCGTCTCTCTAACTGGTCTATCCACTATTCCTCCATGGCGTGTAGAAATACCGTAGGATCTCCTTCTCCAATGTATCAAGTTGTTACTTATTCTCTCACGATCAACGAGGTCTACATTGTTCGGTGCAAATGTGCTCTTTACTTGCGCTACCTACCAACTCGGAAGTACTATGAGCCGAATTATCGCAACCAACACTTGTAGTATTGCTAATAGATTGTGCATCTTCCCACTAAAGGATTCCTTTTTTAGATGCCTCAAGCACCTCTGGGTCTTGGATGGTGCGTACATAAATCCTATTCGGATCTTCTTCACTCAAAGGCTCAACATAGGGCACAAATTTTCCATCTGTTAAAGGGATAATAACTCTTTCCTCCTTGTTTTCAAAACTGATATAACACTTGTTGAACCAAATATTAGCATTATTTGCATAACACCAAGGGCGCCCAAGTAGAGTTGGGAAGTTATATGCTGTGCAAGCGCTAAAACCTCAAAATCCCCAATGAACTTGGATCCTCTGTATGGTAATGGATGCATCTTTTAAAACTCGATGGGAGTGGCTTTAGTTTGGTTAGCCATGAACAATACATTCGAAGATGGCTGCAATGGGGGTCTCCCATTTGTACCCATGCATCTAAAGTAAGAACATTGACTTCCGTGCCTATATCAATCAATATATTACTCAAAATCCATCCATCCACAACAACATTCAGAGTGATTTCTTTGTCGTAGTCTAAGCTATGAGGGGGAAGATTTGCATGCAAGATTTGTTGTCCAGTCTCAATACTTGCATGTAGAGTGTTTCCCTTTAGCCAACTCCCTAACAATGGAATGATATTCTCCTGACGCAACATCTTGCACACCTCTTTCAAGTCATCCATATCATATTGGACCGTCTCTAGTTGCTTTCTTTTGCTCCATCTTCTCGTGATTGCTCCTTTAAACATTGTATTTCACCCTGAAGATTTTTGAGTACCTCCATGGTTTCTGATAAACCTCCTTCTGATAAACAAGATCTGGGTACTGTGCATGTAGAACCTCCTCCTTAGTGATGGTAGGCTTCTGTTGTAACACTTCTTTGGTGCGCGTTGCTTTAGCGCGGGTAGTGATCTTTACAGGAAATGCCTCGATTCCGGTTCCAACTTGGGCATCCATTGATTTTCCACAGCGCGTTGTATCCTAACCATCCATGTGCCTTTGTTTTCTTGTTTATGTTGCTTACTAAGATGCTCATATAAGTCTAGGCATTCCTCATAACTATGATTATTTCCACATGAAGAACATGCAATATTCTGAGGACATTTGCTCTTGTAGTGGTAAGGAGATATGCATGTATAACATGTTAAGCGAGGAAACTCACCTCGTTCACCACCACGGCCTCGTCCTCCAAATCCACCACGATATCGCAACCTCGCCACAACCTCCTTCAAGACATCCTTCATTCCGATCATAGCACACTTGATGGTGATCCCGATCCTGATGCTTGTTCTTTCCTTTAGAGTTATTTGATACTCCTGTCTGTCGTACACCAATATCTATAGCATCACGGATCTGACCAATCAGCTAGCAGTCTTCTGTGACGTGAGTCGTGGACCTGCAAATTTTATAATAGTGAGAGACGTTCTTCCTTATCGCGTTGTGATAATGGGTAGTGGTGGCATCATGGTTTATATGGCATATCTCATAGTCTAAAGAAAGAATGAACATACTTGATATGCAGGGACAACTATCCTTGGTGTGGTCTTCCACTTCACAATCTGTACATCAAATCCCCGTGTGTGTCTCATGTGCGGAATTTTTCGATAGCTTCTCCAACTATTTTGCCATAGCTGCGATCTATGCTTCCAAAAATGGGCTCACCCTAGTGTATACTTCCTGATTGCCTTAACGCATAAAGTTGCTTCAAGTGCTTCGTGCATATCAGTGTATGTCTTATGTGATAGCGCCCTTCTAAAAGGTGTAATCAGACCTCCAACGAACCATTGTGCATGTTGGCTTGCATGAATATCATAAGAAAGTTTAGATAAAAGTGTTTTGAAACATGGGCATCATACTCCCTAACACTCTCAGTAGTGCCTTGCTTAATATCCTTGAGCGCGCTTATACTCTTCTGCTCAAACTCAGGGATGTGAAACTTTTTAAGCAAAGCATATTTTAATGTTGCATAATCTATGCAAGTCTGATTAGGGTCAAACTTTCGGTACCAACTGTGTGTGTGCCCTTGTAAAGTAGTGGCAAATTGACTTGCCCTATGCTCAGAAGTCGTGATTCCTTTTGTGGGCCACAATATTTCACACATGTGCACATGTTCAACATCATCTTCTATACCCCTATATTCGCGGATGAAGAGACATCTCCATATAAACATTTTGGGGTTGGTGCGGACCTTGCCCACCTGATCCAAAACCTCTTGTGTTTCCTCTGCCTCCAGAACCACCAAATCCACCGGAACTAGAACCACCTATACCTCTTGATCCTCCACCTTTTGCTGGAGATGGAAGAAGATAGAATTCCCTATGTCCCAACAATAGTATTGAAGCGCACCCTATAGTCTGCGAAGTGTTACCACTCCTATAAGCGAGTCCAAAATTTTGTGCACTTGAATTCGTCATGCGGATGATGCACCCGAAAAGGTATCTCTAAACAACAAAAAAAGACATTTTCCCCTGCCATCAATGTACTTGTTATATGACTTACTCTTGCTCTCCCACAACCTAAATTAGCTTGTTGACTATTTGTCATATTAGATACTGGAAAACCAAGCACAAGGGCAAGGTTGCTAGGTAGATTTAGATGTGCGCCCGCAGCCTAAGTCATCTCTACTAACGTGCTTCTACATGAGGCCGAGGGGGTTCCTGTCATGCTTTCCCAAATGGGGGAGTTCTTGATGCTTTGGCTCCATGCCTTCTGCATGAGCTCCAAATCCTTCATGATCCATCTCTCTCCTCAATGCCATTCACTCTGTAACATCCTGTTATTTCTCTATCTCCCTCTCACATGCCTCATTATACTTAAGCCACCTTTCTTCTCTCTACCTTTCTACCGCTAGGTCTGCCATCTTTCACCAAACCTACTCCTGCCCCCGTGCGTGGTGGAGTATAGTTAGCCATCGATTTACTTTCCAAGTTCAGGGTTACCATCAAGATTTTGATTTCCAGTGGAATGCCTTGCAAGTAAGTTCCCTATGATATCATAAAAAATGGAATTCCACTACCTTTGGGCAAGAATAAGTGGAAATTGAGTACTCAGAATATAGCTGTTTAGAACACCATGAAACCAAGTATCCACAACACGTGTCCAAATCAGATCAACATCATAGAGGGCCTAAAATTCTTCCTGTGTCCAAACAAGTGCACGACACCTCCAATCCCTTTTAGATGCATAAGAAACTAGCCACTCAAATAATTCTATTGGAAAAATAATGAAAAAGCTCTTATACAAACTGTCATACAAATTCTATTCCACCCATACGCATGCGTTAAACTCAGATCCGGTGTTTAACCTCCGTGTGTGTTCTTCTTCTAGATCATGTATCCACTCCTTAACACTTGCTAGGGTCAATTGGTATGTCTTCATCGTGAACCATCCTGAAAATAATTGAAAAAGAGGTCCCGACAATGGAACCAATGATGCAGCCTAAAATTTACTAAGTAATAACCTGCAGCACTTGACACATCACTCGAGCCTAAGGCGAGCGCTCACCCGAAGTGCACAAAGCTATCGAGGCCCCTCTTTAGGGTTGTTGTTGTAGGATGTTAGCATGATGAAGACTTAATGCATTCAGATCCATAATTAATACAACATTCTACAGAGCATGTTCAGATCTATATCTAAAGAGTAATAGATTTAAATAATAACCATAATGAAGTCAATCATAAAAGAACTAATTATCCTCATGATTAATACCTTGATTCAACCAATACACTCCATTATATTAAACATAATAAATACACAAAAGCTTATTACAATAAGTAATACCATAAGCTCATGCGCATTAGATATGACAAAGATAACCTCACAAAGTAATTAAGTTCTCACACGGTCCTATTCTACGCAGATCACTACATATTTATAAGGGTGGGGACTTGCCCTTCACCGCTTGCATAATTCCCAAAATAGGTCGCATGCTAAAAATAACCATGCGCCTTTACAATAATAGCCACACATGCAAGTGCGCTAATAATAGATCTCTTCTGGTTAACTGGCAGTAGCAATTCTATTATTAGCTTGAACCCATACAAAGCGCTTAGTAGCCACTCTTCCAATAATAGCCCATGCGTGTCACGCAAGTCTTTATCCGGTTTGTGTGCTTTGCACGCTATCTCCAAAAATAGCCCGTACATGTGAAAATGGCTAAGTCTGAATCTGTCCTTGTCTTTTGCACACGTGTCCTTCCCTATCCTTCCACGCCTTTGATTGTGCTTTACTCCTGTGTGCGAATCTTTTGTGCACCCTCTCCTTTGTATCATACTCTTGTCCTCTCAATAGAGATATGGTGTGTAGGGCATCGTGGCAATATAGTTTGAAGATATATTAGAAAGCAAATGAATATTTCAAAGGTAAACTTGCATTTCTTGGTTCAATATTGAAGTCAACATATGTTAAAAACTGCTAAATATTTGCATAGAGGGTGCATTATGTTGTCAATTTCATGGCCATTTATGATTATGGCCTAAAATGAGAGAATGACAATAGCCATCACTACAAGACAAAAACTCACCAAGTCAAAGCCCTTCGAATGACGAAGGAACCAACAAAATACAAGATTCTGGACTTTGGTCGATGATCTCCATTTCGATATAGAATATCAAGGTGAGCTAGGGTTTTCTCAAAAACCTGGTGAAGAGATTGTTCGAGAGTACAATTTACTGTAAAAGATAATTGAATAAAGTGGGCAAGGCATTATGGAGGAGACGTTTGAACTTGAGAAATGCTCACATGGAGATAGTGTTGGTGTAGTTAATTTTGGAATAGGCCATGTAGAAATTCATCCCGAGAACACATGTATGACAAAGATTAATCCATGGTGGTTGATACGGGCTAGGGTATGGACGAACATAATGAAATGGAATACTAACGAGGTTGTCGAGAAGGCACTTGGGTTTCTACCGAGTAATGCCTTTTCGTTAAATTATTGTGATATACTGACAATTGTTGTTTTCCATAGATTGTTGTACATTGTTAATCAGTCGGTTTTGTCACTACATGGAAATCAAGATAAAGTTGGAAGGTTTTGGGATTTCTTTGGTGAATATCTAAAGCGAACAGGATGGATAACAACGATTTTGTACATTTTTGGTGAATTTTTGGGTGAGATACATGGACAATGAGATCATTTATAGGTCATTGATATGTCTTGTAAGGTGGATGGTCGAGATTGTTGTTTGATGGTATCGACATCAGAGCTCACCTAGGTTTCTAGCTAAAAAAATTCTTTGGCGTAATAAAGAAAGAAAAATATACTTTAACATCTCTACCTACATAATGAGTCATTGCTTCTCTTAGGGGTTAAATTTGTGACCACTATTCTTGTCACATAATTTTTAAGTAGCATGATAATTTTTTTAATACGCGCTCAAAAATACAAAACAATATTATGTATATAACAATTATTTTATATTTATTTAATTATTTTAAAGATATATTTTTATAATTTACATATAAATGTATATATAAAATGATAGTAAAATTTTAAATATGCATGTCACATGCGATGGTTATTACAAATGTTTGCAAGTATTTTACGGCTAAAATTACAAAATAAACGTAAACGATCACCAAATATAACCCTTGGCTTCTCTTAATCATGTTTCGTTATTGCCCTCAAAGATATTGTCAATATTTTTGAACCTCTCGGAGTACATGTATAAAATTCGGTAATGTTATTCAATTTGATTGCGAGGTGAAATTCAATGACGGAACCTACAGGAAAAAAACCCATCGATATGATGACCAAAAAACCAAGTATCTTGGTTGAATCACAGAAGAAAATAAATGATCACTATACCACATTTGAGAAATCAGATCCTGACGAAGATGATGATGGTGTTTTGTTGTGGCAGAATGAATAACACCGCTCGTTCCCATCTATTACAGACTTGCATTCCTAAGAATGTTCTTTCAGAGGGTAAGCTAATCCACTATTTCATTACTCAGATGGGATTTACATGTGCCAGCGGTTTTTTTCGAAAATAAGGTTATCAACATGTATGTAAAATGCGGAAGTTTGATTGATGTTAGAACATGGGTGAATTTCGAGCAAAACATGTGGGCGTTCGTGATAAGCTCTGAGGTCCTCGATATGACCTTTAAGGTGGATGCTCAAGATTGTTGCTCGTCGTCACGGATGACAGAGCCCTCCCGAGTTTCTATCTACAAGCGTTTCAACGTAATAAATAATATAAACCATGGATATGAGAGTGGAATCCAAATCTATTTACAAAATAAAAGAATACTAATAGATTAAATAAGGGCGTGGGGAATAAATATCCACTTTACGACCAAACGTGCACAAAGACAATACTTATTTTATTTCATCACAACACCAATAATTTAGTTAAAAAGAGACATTTAACCATAGGTTAACTTGAATCAACACGAGGGTGGAATCTCAACGCAATGTTTTAGTGGCTCAACCAACATTGACTCCTACCTACCCGCCTACCACCCTTGCACCCTTTCGAAAATCATTTCCACCTGTATTTTTCCTCTACTTACAAACCTTGCGCTAAGATGCCCACAAGTATGTCATGAATTTCAGAGCGTCGATTTTGAGCGTATATTTTGGTTACTACGTGGTCCGAGTCTCGATTCTCTCACACTATCTTCGTGAAGCGATTTTGGCTTATTTGAACATCTTGTTTATATACGTTAGAGCCCCCTCACCTTTACCAGTGTAGGAAAAGTCTTTGGTGTAAATATATATGTTTCTTACACTACTAAATTGTGGTAATGCAAGCGAAACACGTGGGTGGACGCGATCAGCTAGAGGTCGTCGATACGGCCTGCAAAGTGGATGGTCAAGATTACTTCTCTCTAGTATGGACGTGAGAGCCCCCTTCGCTTTCCCATTGTAAGAAACATCTTCGATGTAAATATATATGTTTCTTACGATACTAAATTTTGGTAATACAAGTGAAAAACATGGACGGGTGTGATCAACTAGAGGTCGTCGATATGGCCTGCAAAGTGGATGGTCAAGATTACTGCTCTCCAGTATGGATGTGAGAGCCCCCCTCACCTTTCCCATTGTAAGAAATGTCTTTAGTGTAAATATATATGTTTCTTACGCTACTAAATTGTGGTAACACATGTCTAGGTCATGCTTCGATAATGGAATGAAGTTGGCACAAAAATTCTATGCATTACCTTTTAGATGTACGATGGTCGGCCCATTTTTCAAACCGATGATTTAACATTTTAAAAAAATATATAAATGTTGTTGTTTACCTACTTTTTTAATTGACTTTGTGTACTTCTTTTCATATTTCACACCGCATTTTAGGTTACATACCACAAAATTATTGTGAACAACATTTTTTAGGAGATTAAAGTTTAAAAAAATTATGTTTGAAATTTTGATATAAAATAAATTTGTTTTGTTAATATAACGCTATAATATAAAAATATATACCTTTTCTTTGCGATTAAACATGAATAAAAAATACATGCACATATTTGTACCACTTCAAACATAAATAAAAATTTCATACCTCTTACTTGTTCCACTTTATTTCACAGTGGACTCTTTCGTATATTTTCTCGTATTAAGCCTTGCATTCTCATTTTCGACACAACTTGTGTCTGCAAATTTTAACACCCATTTTGACATTACATGGGAAATGATCATGCAAGAATTTCAAATTACAAGAACCACTCCTCCATTCATATTACACTCGTATGTGTATGAATATCATTAATAGGTCAAGATTCGATTGAAGAAGGAATATTCTTTCTTTTAAACCCATTCAAGTCTATGCTTCTCACTCGGTATCGATGTAAATACTAAGGGGTTTAACATAGTCTACTTGGCTTGGAATTATTGAAAAAATGAACGAATAAAAGAAGCTCGGGGAAGTACATAATCAAAGAAGTAACAAAATGCTGCTTCGCTTTCTATCGACTTATAAATTCATGAACATATTTGAATTCAATTGGATGTGCGGTGAGTGCATTCGTGGGGAAAACCCCGTGGAAACCTTTTGGTGTCGAACAATAGTCATATATCATGTAATTCTTACACGTACCCATTCAAACTTCTTTTGAAGGCTCATCGGAAGAAAGACTTCGGTGGTGTGATGCACGGTAGGCGGGTTGTATGTGCTCTGTGATCCTGCGTGTATATTGCAACATTATTCACCGTGTTGGGACGACTTAGGAGATGTGGACTACTTGTGATGTATTTGGGGAGAGGGCTACCCTCCACTCAATATGCACCTCGATCAACATTAGTCAATGCATCACAACCGTCCATTTGAAATAAAAAAATGTATTTTCTTGTAGTGAAAAATTTGAACTCTATAGGACTTTGGCTAAAGGAGACCGGGGGCACCGGGCGAATAGATGGGAGAGGAACCAGGGAGATAGGGAGATTGGGTTCCATTGATCAGATTGATCCGTACTGCAGTGGGCCAGTAGATAGAGAGCCATATCTAGATAAGGCTAGATAGGGCCATATAGAGAGTTGGTAGGGAGTTATCCCCGAGAACCTATATAGAGATCGAGATTTTGAAATGGATGATCGTGATGCATTGACCCATGTTGACTGAGGTGCATATTGAGTGGAGGGTAGCCGTTCTTTATGTATTTGAGGTCAATGATAGGGCGTGTCGGTGGATGGCGAGACATAGCGCGCTATATATCTACGAGATGTCGAGAGGGGGCATGATTATAGGAGAGTAAACGCCTTCGGTGTAATTATGGCGATTGCACGGGTGACTTGAGGCTTCCACGGTGGAAAAATAATGCCATTTAGGTTCACCTTTCTTTGTGGATACTGCATCACATCGACCCTAACTATTCAACAACTCTATACATGAGTTATTCAAATGGCTGCTATAAATTGAATTCAACGAGTTAGATGGGTGAAATAAATGTCTCAACTACAACCAATACACCACCTCAAAGTTTCTGATCATTAATATGTACGTGAGTTATGAATGTAGAGTGTCTTTGAAATTTTCATGACCCAATTCCACTTTGTAATGCCCCGTTTGGCAGTTTATTGTGGTTAGAGTGGGTATCGATGGAAAAGCAAGGATGGACCAAGTAGCTGGCAACTGAGTATAGGAGAAGCTTCAACCAATGCAAATTTGCTGGGATCTTAAAAGCAAATTCAACCAACATTGAAGCTGTCACCGGGATGCTCTCAAATGAATTGCATTGTGTTAGAGCACAATAAAGAGTGGTGGCGACAGCCTATCTTTAAATATAAATTTAGGGCTACTCATGGGTGTGGAACGAGTAAATCTAGGGGGTGTTTGTAGATAGGAACTTAGTCTCTCTCATATTTGGTTGGAAGGATAGACTTTGAATAAGTGAATGCTGATTGTGTTTGTGAATAGGATTTAGTCTCCTCCCAACCACCCTACCTGCAGACTGTAATGACCATCATGTTTGTACCTTGCGTGAGGAGTCGGTGGAGTCCCATTTTTCTTCACCATGATCTTATTTTGATTCTTTCTTCAATGCGTATAGGTGGAGTGTTGGGCGCGTTTTTCTTGGGCTGCTAGCGTTGGAAGGAGGGATGCATTCCTGTTTTCATTACCTCTTTGACCTGCTCTTGTTTTGGTTGCTGGCCGCGTGAGTTTTTCCTGTTTGATGGACTGCGTGTGGAGTGGTTGAGAGGCCAGCAAAACCTTCTCTGTCAAGGCGTTTTCTTCATGGTTCCTCCTGGATGCCTTCCTCCTTCTGCCCTGGCCGCATGGGGGAAAAAGGGATCGTTGTTTTCTTTTCTTTGGCAGCGCTTGACTACCCGGCAGTGAAGTAGGCGTGTTTCCTCCACTTTCTTTGAGTGCTGCGAGGTGTGTTCTTGTCGGGTTCCACAAAGAACGACCCCGCGAAGAGCAACTTAGCCGAGCGCGAGGCATGTTGCAGTGTAGTAGAAGCCTTTGTGAGCGCTTCCAACAGGCAGGTTGTCCAACTATGTTGTTTTTTGTTCTGTATCTGATGCATCCTCAGATTTGGGTTTCTCCTTGAGAGATTTTTATCAAAATCGACTATGTGTGATGAGAGTGTTACTGGGAGACTGATGAAATTTAATTGCAAAGATTCTCTCGAGACCTTACTTGTTTACGATGTAACTCATGGAAGAGGATCTCATGGAGGCGGATCTGCATTTCATATCGAGTATTCATGAAGCACAAATTGCCTTCTACTTGCTCAAACCCATTTAATGGTGTCGGCTCGAATTTGGCTCTAGTTTCATTTTGCGTAACCCTTTTTGGCTTTGTGACGATGTTGTAGCTTCAATACCCAACAGAGGTGAAACATTCTGCTGCATTTACATTTCTATAGTGGATTGGATTAGTGAATGGTTTGTGAAAAACCGGTTTGATTGCATACACTCGAGGGTATTATGTGTTTTTGGGATTATGTGAATGAACTTATTAGTAGATCGATGAAGGATAGAGGAATTAAAAAGAAACTTGGATGTAGTTGGATTAAAGGCAATAAAATGGTGCATGCTTTTTGTGTAGGTGATAGATCACACCCACGAGCACAGGAGATCTATGCAATGTTGGAGAAAATGTCTTGGGAGATGAAGGTAGCAGGATATTTTGATTGAACATGTACTAAGTGAACGGGAAAATAAAAGTATTCCTCTGCCACCATAGTGAGAAGATGGCAATTGCATTTGGATTGTTAAGCCTTCCCCGTGGGACAACTCTCAGAGTTGTCAAGAACCTTCATGTATGTGTTGACTGCCACACTGCACTGGGTTTTGTCAAGATTGTTCAAGCAAATTGTTGTGAGAGATCAAAGCGGTTCCATCTTTTTTTTTTTTTAAAAGGAAAATGTTCTTGTAGAGATTATTGGTAATGCTATGTGAAGCAATCTGTAGACATAGTCTGGCACTATAACAAGGCGCCTTGTATGTGCAGTGCGATGATAAATAAGAGACAGATTTTATTTCGGCTTCTTAAATGGGCTCCAAAAGTGGATTTTCCATTGTCTTTGGATGGATGTCCATGTTCCATTGTAACTTTCCCTTTTGACACGCATTGGGAGGATGTTGGCAAGTATTTTAGACCACCCACCCTGGCCGTGAACTCCTACCTGTGCCAACGTGAAGATGGTCGATGTTTGGGCGCCCAACGAGCTTGAAGAAAATGGAATTAGGCTTGGGTTGTTGTTGCTGGTCCGGGCGGTGTCCATGAAACCTATTGAATCTGGAGAAAAAGGCAAGATATTTCTACACTTTTCTACTGTTATTTTATTTAAAATTATTGTGAAATCGAACCACTTTTCCTTGCATTGATTTGTCAGTTGGATGTCATGATGGGAGATTCCCCCTTTCTGCTTGTTTCTTCTTGTTTTAGCTTTTATCGTTATCAGTATGTTGGTCGAAAGGATGCGTGTGCCCTCTCCTCTAGGTGTTATGTTTCTCTTGCTCGAGTGATAGACCTTCGTCTGTTGTTTATGTATTTATTCTTCTCTGCGATTGAGTTGCTAGTTATTATGTTGATCAAACTAGTATTTTCGATATCATGGAAGTAAGTTTACGATAACTATGAAACCCCCTCCCTAGCACCCAAGTTTGTCTTTGACGTTTTTGTTAGCTCCTTCGCAAGTCCCTTGGATAACCTTTTGGCATCGAGAAAGGAAGGTCGTAGGATTAGTGTGATCAATGCTTGGGCTAGCCAGCTTAGAGTTTTGGTATTAAAACTTGTAGAAGGAAAAGGTTTGTGTGTAATGTGTTTTCCATCTCACGTGTTTAGACTCTTATATTATCTTTCATCTTGTTTCTAGGCTTTTAAGGCCATCCTCAAGAAGTACCTTGACCATCCCTATCAACTTGAACCATAACTAGCTTTTTGGATCAACTAAGCTCGAGGTTTCATTGTGCGAATCCAGTACCTCGTTGACACTAGAATAGTTTTGGTCTAATCCCCCTCTCAGAATTATTGTTGATGGCACTCTTCTATTTTTCCTAACTTGCATTATTTCCCTTTGTAATGTTAACGCTATTAATTAGTATTGGTCGGTTTTTATGCACGTAATTACCTTAATATTTTGTGGTGGAAATTTCCTTAAATGTGATTAATCTTCGGGAAAAACTCATCTTTCATTTGATAGTCTTATGGATTCATAGCGGAAGGTTTTGTTTTGATAATGTCACTTAGAAATTATGTTTGTATCTATGTGTGATGGTTGACTGTGTTACCAAGGTTTGCCTTAAAATATTGTTGTTTTGGGAAATAGGTAATTTAGTTTAAATTAACCAAACATTAGAATTGTTGTAGAGGTTTGCAAATCTTTAGTGTTATAAAATTTGTTGATGACATTATTGTATACTCTTGTTTGACGGAACTCCCTTCTTCTCTCGCGTGTTTGCTACTAGCCTGTAAGACATTGGCCCTTCTTGAATGATTGGAAAATCTTTGTAGTTAATGGTCAAAACTAGTATACTTTGCCTTCGCTTCGAAACTTATGTTGTGTGTATACTCTATTTGATTTCCGGTTTGAAACTCAATTATACATGGCTTTTTGTGTTAATTTTTGAAACCCGTGGTTCCCCTTTCTTGGGCCGATCAACTCTTGTTCTTTTAGAAATATATTATTTTAGCCTATGCGTTTGGTACCTTGATAAATTTCTAGATGGTTGGTATATATATCAAATCTCAACCTTGTAATTATTGTTTAATTACTTACTTGATGGGAATTTTGTTTTTGCTAGATTGTTTATTTTCTCCTTATAGGGCCAAGGGCCATTCTCATACGATTGCTATACTTTCGTTGCTTTTACTCCTAACTAAAGTACAAGGTCTTCTCCTTCTTTGATTGGCATGATGGAGACTTTATTATAACTTGATGTGTTGATAGTGTTTAGAGGTTTGAACCAATTCTTGTAATAAAGTGCTTCCTTTTTCGTGGTATTGTTAGATAATAGTTATGGTGGTTTTGTGTAGCCTTATCTTGCTCAATTCTCACGAACTGACTCTTGTGGAAAAATTTGTTGCAGATGGATTTTGCGAGTAGATGAGGAATAGACTTGTAGATTTTTACATCAACCTCAGTTGAGAAGTTCTTTTGCATGAATCCTTTTTATATTGTTCAACTATTGATAACATCTAGTGGAAAACTTAGAAGAGGATCAATGTCTTAGTATATTGTATCGTGGATTATGTCGTCTTAACTCTGGAACCTTGAATTGTTTGACTATCTTTGAAATTATAAGAAAATTTGTTTACCGCTTGTTGAGTAACCTTATTTCGTTTTCGTAAATGAATAATGCTAAACTTTACCCCTACGATTAAATGTTGAGTTAAATCTTTCTAAGACTTAGTAATAGTGTGTTATAAGTAAAATAAAATGGGTTGTTTAATACTTATAGAAGTAAAACTAAAGTTTATATTGCAAATAAATTTGTGTAGAGGTGACCAACTTGAGAGCATGTAATTCCATAAGTGATCAAAGATGAAACTATCCTTTGTTAAGTAACATTATATAACTTGATATCCCTAGCTACACTAATGAACACTATCCCTTTCATGGTGAAATTCTTAAACGATCTTAAAGGAAATCTATGGTTAGTTCTGGAAGATAATAAGATTTGATAAGCAGGAGATAACACTTTAGAAACCACGCAATCTATCTCTTAGCCATTGGATGGTAAATTGTTTTATTTTATAAAACTCATTTAGTAAAGCCTAAGTAAAATCTTTAATAATTCTGGTTAAGTTCTCAAGTTTCAATTAAATCTTGGTAATAACAAATGAGGTCTTGAAGATGATTTCAACTCAACCTTCTCCCTCTAACCTTTTTCCAAGGTGCTTTGTCTTTCTTCTCTTAAGTGTGTTGAACGCAAACCCATGTTGTCATATGGGCATGAACAAGTTCTAGTAGCGTAAGTGTAAATAGATGGCCTTGTGGGATTAAATTACCCCCTTTCTCTAAATAAACGAATTAAGAAAATAAATGTCATAATAGAGAAGTTTTAAAGATGATTACTCAGTGTAAAAAGAATAAACTTAGCTTGGTAAGATGAATTGTATGAATCATATCTTGAGCCTCCTTGAAAAACGTAAGCTAAGAATTGCAAGATGTCTTTTTAAAAATAAATAACCCTCAAGAATATCTCATTGTGGTTGGCCCTATTTGTTAGAGTGTTCTGTCGTTGGACTTCTATGTTGTCTTGTAAAAAAAAAAAAAGTGTATTATCCTTTTGGGTGTGAACGTTTCCGTGCTGACCTTGTGGTCATCCCCGTAACAAGTGGTTCCTAGAGTTGGTTGTAACTTTGTGACGACATGTTGTGTCGTGTTATGTGTCAAAGCAAGTCAAAAAAAAATTATCCTGTCTTTTACTGTGTTGTTCGTGTGTGAGAATTTATGGGTTATTTACATCCACCCTTAAATGATCCTAACTTCCTAAAAAATTACATAAAAGCTTTTGTACAGACATAAATGAAGAAGAACCTGGTGCTATGCTTATTCTACGGGATATTACTATGTCTTAGACATCATGTCTCCAAATCCAACTCCAACTCCATATCTCGAACTTGTACTCTACTTCACGACATTTTTTCGATTTGGAGCGTCTTTGTTTGACATAGGAACGCCGTCATTACATTTACGCATCAAGCTTTCTAGCCTACTTAGGCCGCCTTACGGCTCCACATTCCCGGCTACCCCACCATAATATTTTCAGATGTAAAACTCATCATCGACTACTTGGGTATAATTTTTTCTTACATTGATTCTACACACACCCAGATTGTTTTTGTACTAGGTATTATAATGTTTTTGTGTGGCTGCATTACAGCGGATACTTCAAGGTAAAGTTGCTTCATCCTTATTTGGAAAGTGTTGAGCCGAGGAACAAATTTGGTGGAGACTACGAGAGGAGAAGTCTATTTTTTCTTGGCATTAGCTCTACTACACCGTCTGTGGAGGAACTAAAAATCGCGAGGATAAAGCGCGAGAACATTGTGTTGAATCCATTAACTTCAGACGTACAGTTCGAGTGGTTTGAATATTTCCGGAAGTGCGTGTTCGAAATGAGCCGGTCAACATCTACATGTATTGGATATTTACGCCGAAAGGCGTGAACTATGTGGGAAAACGACCCTTTCGACAAACAACAAGACATCAACGATCACGATTAGTTGGTCGATGATGCATGGATTATCTTGGATCGTACACGTGGCACGCAATGGCGGTCGAAATTACTATTTTATCGTTGATTTATTTTTGAAATCTTTCGAGATGACCGAGGATAGAAAACTTGTAAGGAGGAGACCCCTGCACCATGCGGCAGAGGGAGAAGCATTCCGCGAGTCGAAATGGGACGGAGTTACGCATCAAAACAATTAAAATCCACGAGTTCAATGAACGGAGCAGAGTCATTTGTGAGTATCGTGGGGATCGAGGCTCACCGAGGACCTCATCAAAGTTGCAGGTGAAGGCACATGCGCCCACCTAACCTCATTGGCTCATTTGGTTCTCCCTTATTCGAGCAGCTAAAATATGTGGGGTCTCGGTGGTCGTCGATCTTTTGAAGATGGAGATGAAGCCTTACGTTATAGACTTCTCAGGCGTTGAGCATGTGTGAATTCACATGGGAGGGAAGGTGGTGATTGATGAGATCATGAAGAACACGAGACTCGAGTGAATATGTAATGGAACCGCGCGCATGATGCTTCATAGATTTGGGAACACTTCCGGCAGCACTGGTGTTCTACGAATTAGCTTATTTTAAAGCAAGGAACGGATCAAGAAAGGAGATCAAATATGGATGATCAGATTCGGCACCGGATTTAAGTGCAGTAGCATTGTTTGGAAAGCTCTCACGAAGTCTGCCGTGAATGCAACGACTAATCCTTGGTTGGACTGCATTCATAGATATCCCGCCACAATCTAGTTTGGCATGGAAATATGTATGATTTAGAAGAAAAGAAAGATAATTTAATTATTGTCTTTGCAAATCGCAATTGCAGTGCTTGCTTTCATGTCCTTGATCAGAAAGGAAAAGTACATACTACGAGGTATGGTGGTTAGGTTGGTGTTTTCTTAAAATTATTCAAATAATGTCGGCATTTATTTTAATTTGTGTTTTTTTTCCTTTTCGTTATTTCTATTATGTATTTTAAGATTTCCTCAATCATCTTCACCTACTTACATTTAACCATCTTCACCTATTAAAACATGGGCACTTGCCACTGCTTACTGACTTTGTAAGCGGTACTTTTAGTTATCATTGAAGTTAAAGAGGCGAATCATGAATGTCTTATCGTTTTCACTTCTTTATACTTGCATGACAATATAGTTGTCATTTCTAATGCTTGTCCATAAATATCCATGTTCATTCGAGGAACCAAAAATTTAAGAGTTAATTATCTACTTAAGAGCATACGAGAACAAGAATAATTACTTTTGACTCGATTTTATATTTACACCGAAAGGCGTGAACTATGTGGGAAAGCCCGAGCCCCTTCGACAAACAACAAGACATGAGCGATCACGATTAGTTGGTCGATGATGCACGGATTACCACTGGACCATACACGTGGGTACGCAATTGACGGTCAAAATTACTATTCTATCGTTGATTTATTTTGAAATCCTCCGTGACCGACGGGGACGAGAAATCTTGTAAGGAGGAGACCCCTGCACCATGCGCGGCAGAGGAGAAGCATTCGCGAGTCGAAATGGAGGCAGTTCGCATCCAAAACAATTAAAATCCCTGAGTTCAACGAACGGAGCAGAGTCATTTGTGAGCAGGACGTCGGGAAACTGATCCATGAGTTCAACAGCCGGGAAGAAGGGAGTAAATCCATATGTGAGCAGGAGTGGATGTTGAAGAAAGAGATCAAGACTCTCACTAAGCAGTCAAGAAACAAAAGGATCTCACTTTGCTAATAGAGGAGCACCCAACATTTCTGCCCGGATTTCACCTTTGAGCAACTCCGTCTCCTCAAATACCAGGTCGAAACCATGCTTCGAAGCGTCTGACAATCGCTACTTTCTCAAAAGATGCCTTCCTCTCCTTCTGATGCTCAAAATTGCATAGAGGGGAGCCAGACCGAGACCGAAAACGAGAGCGAGAGCGAGAGCGAGTGGGGGACCTGGCTGGAATTTGACTAGTTTGAATCGCTATATGCACAACGGCCGTTGGATTCTTGTACAATAAATTCATTCTAATCGTGTAATGATCACTTATGTAGGGTTTATGTAATAATTCTTGTACAATGGCCGCTTCTATGAGCATGTGCATATCTGGGTGGGTTAGGGTTTCTTGGTCCAGCACCACAAAATAATCCCCCCCTTCTTGGAGAGAGTTTGGCTTTTTAGAATTACATTACATCCTTTCTTTGTAGTTTCTACGCAATGCAGTGCATTACGGCTACGGGTAACTTAGTGCTCTCCTTGAATTGCCCTGTCAAGGGACTGTATCACCATGTATTACTAAAGCTAGATCAAATTCTAGCTTTTCGAAAAATAATAGTCATCTTTATCTATAATTATACTTCAAATGACTCTGGTTGTTTAGCCTTTATGAGGTGGATGTCAAAACAAATGAATTTATTTGATTATTGGTTGATCTCAATCAGGTTTTATTGAGTGAGGTAGTGCTGGTTTGATCTCAAATTTGAGTGTTTTTGAAGCTAATGAAGCCATTTGGCT
This sequence comes from Taxus wallichiana var. yunnanensis, assembly GCA_018340775.1. NCBI lineage: Eukaryota > Viridiplantae > Streptophyta > Pinopsida > Cupressales > Taxaceae > Taxus > Taxus wallichiana. Next base: position 95,336,878 of record CM031236.1, read on the forward strand.
ACAATTTACATAAACTTGCATAATGTTATGGACTGTGAATGAGTATTCCTCTGCCTACATGAGGTTAAAGAATATTGAAAAAAAGTTTGTTGTTATAAAAAATAGAGCTGCAACAGAGAAAACTAATACAAATTGCATTAATCTAGCTTGCATTACATTTAGTCCAATCGCCCTCAATCTTTGTGCATGGTTACATTTTTATAGTTTTTCTAAAATATAAATCACCTTCTACCCGGTTATTAGTGCTGCTACCAAGATCGTTGGCTCGCACAAAATAATGAAAATGTATGTTCTGATTCGAGGTTTCTAGGAAGGTAAGGAGAGAATGTTTTGCCAGAACAGAAAGTGTTAGAAACATGTCGGCGAGATTTTTGGTTCTATTGGCCTTTGAAATTTATGTCCGAAGCAATTTCCTTTGAGTAGCAATTTATTGGAAAGAAACCAGATACGGATCATCACATTTCTCGATTGTCTAATCTTAAGAACTTTGGTATGTTAGAAGCCTCTATTCAACATTTTCCTGTAATTGCTGTGTCTTTTCTTCAAATTTCCTTTAATGGGTATCTTGAACTGACTTTGTATTTTTTCTCATGGTTTGGCGGGATACCATTTTTGGTTGGAGATCGCACACTGATTTTAGATGAACCACATAATTTTGAAGAACAACAAATTGTATCTGAAACTTAGTAAATTCTACATGTTCAATACTGAAGAAATATATTGGTAACCTTAACTTCCATCATCGCTAATAATAGATTGTGGAGTAGTAATTTCAGTTCTGCTAGCGAAAAATGATTATCTTTAAGTAGAATTGTTTTCCGTTATGAAGAATACAGGGTGGTCCTGTGAATAGTCTAGCCACCAAAGACAATAAAGATTAGAATTTTCGTGTAATGATTCCTAAGTAACCTATTTCATTGTTCGTAGACTGGAAAAATACAAATGAGTACGTCCAACGAAGGTGGGAGGAGTGCGAGGATTGTCCCGGGGCTCAATGGAATCAGTATTGATGTATTCAATGGAGATTTCAAGGCTTGTGATAGAAGTGTTTCATTTTCTTCCTTTCTCTCTAGAAGTGATTCTTGCCAAGCGGTACATCGACCTTCCATTGAAGCAGGCAGTGGGAATACAAACAATACATTTGTAAAAGGGTTGGAGAAGCGAATCTCTTTGAGCAAGAGCGTGATGAAGGACACTGAGATCAGTATCTTCCGAGTAGAAAAGTATTTCAGCTCTGAGCAAGAGAAGAGAACTGACGCAAATCAGGATTCCACAACACAAAGCTCCAAGCCAAGAGAGAATTCCAAAGCCAGAATAGAGGCAGGAAAGGACAAGGTATTGTTCTCTGGTACTCATGATATATATGATTCTGGTAATCAAATTCCCTCTCTTGCATCTTCCATCGGAGCAGACAAATCGCACTTCGGGCCGGGAGGGGCAACTCGACAACTTCTTCAAAGGTGGTGAAACAACCAAGTTAATTTAAGTCACCAAGCATCGGCTTCCGGTCTGTTCTAAACCATTCTCTTTGCTTTGAAAACTATTACGCCATTTGTATAATGAAGTGCACTTTCTGTTATGGAGTGTAATTCATGTACCTTTTATAATGCATCATACTGACTTAATTATTTATAGTCGAACAACTAGGAAAATATAAGATGTAGTCTATAGGAAGCTCCTATGGTTGCCTAAGAGCGCCGAGGCAAGTGTAATGGTACTGAAGAACTTCTAAGAATTTTTACAATTTATAATTTCCATTTTATCAGTTATAATGTTGTTTTGATTCTCTTCTTATGTTGAATTCATTTTGTTTTGATTCTCTTTTTACAATTTTGTGACGCTAAATGTAGGTAGAAAAATCTTAAGAAGTTGGGTTGAAGCAAAGTGTGAGGATGTAGAAACATCCCTGCTTTTAGATGCATACAGGGTCCGCCCTTCAAACATGGAAAGCCTTCCACTCATTGAAGTTGCTCGCGACTGGAGTTACAAAAAATATCACAAGCGCACTAGGTGGAAGAGTCGTACCCATCCAACTATTGTTCGGGTGTTCCCCAAATTTCAATGCGTTCCATCTAAGGACTTCCCCTCTTTTGAACTTTTATGTTGTTACGAACTCCTATACAAACCTTTCCTGACATTTCTCTTGGTGTTGGTTCAATACCTCAACAAACCATTTCAATTGGAGCATTTTCGAGATACTGATTATCGGCCTTGACATAATGCATGGCATGATTCAAATCCATCACTCACCTCACAGAGACACGAGTCAAGGCCGAGGCCCCCTTCCTGTTGAGCAACTATATGATTGGCATTGTTGGCTCGATCCACCCACCCTGGAACACTTCTTTCCTTGACATCTTGTAAATGTTGGGCCTTTGTGAATTTGACACCCTCCACAATTGGAGCGCACATCGTATTCCTATTGCTCTGCAGTCTTTTGGCACCACTTTCATTGAAGATAATAAGGCAGACCATATTTCAGCTTCCTTCATGGACAGATTCGACCCTCGCTTCAGGTTTATCCCAGAACAACAAGCAACTTTCAACATAGTTATTCAACACTTCACGCACATATCAACCTTCCTCCCTTTGAGACTTATTGCTCTGAGGAATTTGAAGTCTTGGAAAATCATTCCTCATTAACATTGTAAAGTCTTCATTTGCCTCTTCATCCAAAAGGGCCTTTCACCTCTCCTTTTGCTCGCCCCAACAAGAGTTCTGCTTTCAACATTTCGGCCGATAATACATGCAAGCCTCTGGATTCCCATTAAAGAAATCAAACCCGTAGATGGCCAAGCTTTATTGTCTCTTCCGGACTCCCTCAAGCACATCAAATACATTTTAATTGATGAAATGAGTTTTGTCGGGCCACATTTGCTTTCGAAAGCGACTACCGTCTTACGGAGGCTTTCGCACTTCAAATATTCAACATTTGGAGGTGGATCTATGATCCTTATTGGAGACCTCGGTCAACTTCATCTAGTTATGGACATCTGCTTTATGCCAGCCAAGTCTTACGGAGCCGCCCTTTGGCGAGAATTCAACATATTTGTCTCCCTTCATTGATCTTCCGACAACAACACTCACGATCCGGCCACAGGCATCATTCCAAAACTTCTGCTTAACATTCGTATCGTCGTCCCTCGATCTAGGACTAGGTAGCTCTTATTTCAAGATATGAATTGAAGTCCCTTAACTCTCCTATAGCTAGATCAATTTCCGAAAATACCATACATTCTACATCTGGCAATCACAGAAGATGATCGGTTGAAGCTCAAGGTTCTTCTCCTAGCCCTTGTCTTAGCTCCTTATAGCGATCATGCAATCATGGTGCCATACCTTCTTCATGTGATCATGCATGTGTATATCACGTGTATTTTGTGTCGATAACCCCTTTCGGTTCGTTTTTGTATTATCTGTGACTAGTTTAAACACCATATTTGATCTATGTTTGTTTACAAATATGCCCAAGATCTTGTTGCTTATGTTTTTTTTTCACATTTTTCTTAATTTGACCATATCCCCACCACACTATATAATCTTCTACTCTGATATACGTTAAATTTCATTTTATTATCCATTCTTTTATATTTTCTCCACTACTTTTCCTTTTTGACTCCTACCATTACTTGCATTTACGAGATATATTGGTTTTTAACACTCTCCACTTTCCTTGATTTAACCTCTTCTCTTTCCCTCCTCCATTTCCTTTTCCCTTTTTCATTTCTTTTATCCAGTGTCAAATGCATTCTTCTTCTCTACTTCCTTCTCCTTGTTACCCAACCTCTCTTTCGGCGTTATCATCGCACACCTCACGTGCGATTGCTAGTCATTAATGGCTATAAATTATAGGAAATTATAGTTTGTTTGGAGCATACAAAGAGTTTGAAGAAAGAAAATCAAACACCCTTTTTCCCACTCGAGAGGTGATTCCAAAGGCTCTTTACCTTCGTGGAGAGTTCGCGTGAATGAACACCAAGTGGGGTTTTGTCGGGTGTTAGTGTTGCGAGCTCAATAAGAAAGTGTTATATCGCAAGAGTGTTCACCGTCTTTGGGACGACTTAAGGGATCTGGGACACGTGGACAAATGTGATGTTTTTGAGGTCAACGATACGACATGCTAGGTGGACGGCCGATATAGTTGTGTTTCTACATGGATGTCGAGGGGGCATGATGCCTTTTCGCTTAATAATCAATAAGATGTTCATTAGATCCTTGCTTAATTTTAGCCATTTGTGCATAAGATATTTTCATTCCAATATTCATAGAAAAATGAGCTAGAAACAAATCAACAAGAGTAGTAAATGATTTAACAGAATGCAAGGGAAATTCATAGAACCATCACAAAACATAATCTTGTAAGCTCTAGGAAACAACTTGGTCAAGAGGGTGTCATCATCATCACAACTTGGAAAACAACATGAAAATATCTAAGGTGCTCTTGAGGATATCCATGACCATTGAATAGAGGAAACTTTAGTGAAGAAAAATTTGGAGGGAGTGGATAAGAAGACACTTCATGTGCAAGAGGGCTATGAAAAAGAAGTGAAGAATCAAGGGATGGAGATGAAGAAGAAGTAGCTTGTTGCAATTGACATATTTGTGCTTGTAAATCATGATAAAGAGAATCTAAAGCTTGGCTGCCAGAAGAAGAATTAGGATGAATGTGCGAAATAAAGGGAGAGGAAAGATTAGGATTTGGTGTGGAAGTAGGAATATGAGTGGTAGAAGCTCCCACATTAGTAGGGGAGGAGGAAAGAGGAATATAAAGTGTGGTAATAGTAGAAATATTGGTATTAAGAGGAGTAGTGACATGAATCCTTTATGCTTCCTCATGGGTAACAAAAATCAACAAATCAAGGTTTTTAGGATGCTCGGTAAGATAAGAATTGAGTTCATTAAGATCCTGAGTAGAAAAGTCACAAGAGGTACTAGGCATGATGGAAAGTGCTCAGAAAAGGTAAACATTAAAGGGATCGAGTTCACTAAATGATTTAATAAAATTTAAATCTAAGACAAGGACACTCTTGATTAAATAGATAAAACAATATTCAAGCAAGATCATTCAAATGAAACACAAACAAGAGTGATAAAAAGGGTTTGGAGAATGACTTAGTTTACCATTGTAGGTATAGACCCGATTCTAGGTTGATGAATGACCTGTAAGAGCATATTCTAGACTACGTAAGTTTTGATTCTAAAACTAGAATATGTCGATATTAGGGACATGAGTGCCTGGAAGGGGACAATATCTCTAGGCGTTAGTGTACATTCAGGTGTTGGTGTTTGTAGAAGTGCTCGGGATCTAGTTTTCTCTGTTTCATTCTTTGTCACTCCTTGTTCGTTTTGTGTCGTACATGTAACCTACAAAACAAACCCCGAGATACCTATGCAATACTCAAGCACACATTACATGAATAAAATAATGCAAATGCTTGATTCGGACTGACCTTGGCGGTCACCCCAATGTGATTGTCACCGAGCACTACACTACATTTCAGACTCTATGTAGTTCTTGTGTGTGTGTGATTTAATTTAATTAGTATTAAATCTATATTGTGGAGTAACTACTATAATATATGATGTACAAATGCTAACATACAGCAAGACACAAGCAATAAAGCATGTAAAGTGTAAAACCCTAAGCAAGAATGGGGGATAAAAGAACTTAGTTGATTTCTGAGTGAACATGAAGTGATTTGAGCAGGTAAAAGTGTTGAATAGGTTGGAAACAATGTCATCGATGCTCACTATAAATTATGGAACTCGGGAACAAAGCAAGACAAGGGGGCCCACGGGAGGGTAGAGGCACCTAGGCATCGATGAATGGATCTAGGCGATGGTGGCCGTACAAATGCTTAGGAACAAGTTTCTTCTATGTCACAAGGTCTTCGTTGTTAATTCATGTATGTCACCCGATATTCACTTCTTTGATCGCTAAGGGTATTTGTAACCTACAAAACAGAATGACTACCTACACATGCCCACAAACCACATCAAATCTAATAAAAAAGATACATAATGTGGAGTGGAATGACCCAAGACAATCACTGAAGAGTGAACTTCTTGTTGAGCGTTGCACTACATCTCGGACCCCATGCGGTTCTTGTGCATGTATGTGGAAATGGTGCCCTATGATACCCTTGTGCAAGTTTCACAAATGATAACGTGATAGATCTAGAATGTAGCGAATGTATAATATGTGTGGATGGAATAGAATATACTTTCCCCTCCTATCTGATGTATGCATAAGTGATGCAACCCTTGTCCCCTTGTATGGTTCTTGCTAGATGGTTGCCTTTGAAGTGCTTTAGTTCCTTTGGATGCAAGCTTAGGTGGTAATAATAATGCTTAGTGTTTGGTACTTATTTTTGAGAAGTAACTAAGTATGAATATGATTCCCTTGTTTGAATTTTGTAATTGACAACTAGAAGGCCGACCCATAAGTGAAAAAGATTCCCAAAAGATAAAAGAGACCCAAAAGAATGAGTAAAGGTAAGAAAGGGTCACAGCTAGGTGCTAGTGTCCTAGCGGGTGCCAGTGCCTGAGGCCATAAAAGATAAATCAGTCAAGTTTCGTCAGGGTTGTAGGGTGTGTAAGACCAAAGAAAAAGCAAGAGACAAAGAAAAGAGGCCAAAGATAGTTTTCAACCACTAGTTTTCTTGCTTAGGAATCATATATACATTAATATGATTTTGGACCTAGAAATGTACCCAAGTGTGATTTTGTGTTTACATTTGCCCCCACTTTATGTTGTTGAGTGAATACTCAATAACATAAAGTAGATAAGAGATATGTACCTTATGATCATGTAGAGAGTGTGGTGAATAGCGTGCCGAGTGGACAAGTGAAGCGTGAAGTGATTGTAAAGTGAAGTGTGGAAACTAGGAAAGGGAAGTGGACCCTAGGGGTGAAGCGTGTGCATTGTAGTGTGTTGTTGTAGCTTGTGTTTGTTGCTTCTTGTAAGGATGAACCTGCAAAAGAAGAGCAAGAAAGTAGTCAAAGTTTTGTATATGATAGATCAGAGAAACATGTGTATAAGTATGTAAAGAGTGTAAAAGTGTGTAAAAAGGAAAGTGTGCACCTAATATATAAGAGAGTAAAAGATAGAAAAGTGTCATGTTTCTTGAAGTTGTTGATTTGAATGTTAAAGGTGAGGTTTTTGGGTGATCTCATGCCAAGAGTGAGTTTTTAGGCGATCTCGCGTCAAGTGCGGGTTTTTTTGGTGATCTCATGCCGAGTGTCACGCAAAGAGCAAGTGTTGGGGAGAGAGGTTTAGTTTTACTCTCCTTCCATGACTTTTCCCAATAAGCATCACTCTAGATGGTATGTCCCAATTTGTTGCGTTTATCACGATTTGTTACGAAATATTCCAATTATACCAATTATAGGAGATTGAATGCATTTTGTGATCTGAAGGCTAGTGCCTGTTCTTATAGAATTACTTTTTAAAGCTGTTGAAGTCGTGTTGTCTTGATAAAATGATTGTTTCTACCCCGAGAACATTAGGGCTTAGGGAGGACGGGAGCACCTAGACGCTAGTGTGTAGTTTTGGGTGTTGGTGCTTGTATTGTGTGTGAAGTCCAAGTCTAATTATGGATTGTTACGTGGTGACTATGCCTATGTTGTTTTTGTATTGTGATGATCGAAGCGTAGCTCGAGCTGCTTATAGGGGTGATTTGTTCACCCAATGTATGCCCATCTTGTTTGGGGTGCATGTGACGATAGAAGGAGAATAAGGCCCAAAGGAGAGGACCTAATGTTGATCTGAAGTGGATAACTGTAGGGTAGGGGATGTGCATGGTAGAAACCAAGGAACATGCAAACAAAGTGGGCTAATAACAAGTTTTAGTAGTAATATTAGCTAGCATGCAAAATAAAACAATGTAACAAACAAGTGTGTAGACAAGATAGAAAACAAAAAGCGAGTTTCAAAATGGGACATTGCTCACAATGTCACAAGACAATCAAGGCCAAAGTGGCCATAAGCATATAATGATCACACAAGACATAGGGCATAGCCCACAAACAATAACAAGAAATAAGAAGCAATTGAAAACAAGTAGTGACATATAGCCATGGTTGTAAATAGACTGCAAGGTAAATGCTACACATGAAACACCCTAAAATATCCCTTGTGGGATACCACTTAAATAACACAAAATATTGAAAATTTGCAGCCAAATAAAATATTGATTTTTGCATATTTTTTTGGTTAGAGCAAATGAACTCAAGAAAATTAATAACTCCCAAAATATCCACTCAAATCACTTGAAAATTTAAAGAGAGCTTGTTAATATTATAAAGAACATAAATTTTTTTTTTTTGGAAATTTTCGAGACAATATAATCGCTTTAGAAAATTACACCGTGCCCTAAAGCAATTTGGAAAACTTCCAAAATTCATATCTTCCCGAATACAAGTGCAAAAACTATGAAACTTTGGAAATAACATTAATAAATATAGGAGATGATATTCCAACTCTCGAGATCTGAAAATGGCCAACTAGAAACCCTCCAAATAAATTCCGCAATCTCCAAAACAAGTCACCCTTTTTGGTAGATGGTCAAAACCCCTTTGAAATCCTCTCGAAATGATGCCAAACCTTTTCTTTATTATTGTTGTAAGTCTGATATGAAAACCCACTAGTTATCTTCACAAATTATCTCAAAACCCCCCAAAACCCTATCTCTAAAACCTCTGAAAATATCTCTGTAAATTAGCCCTGTAAATAGCTCCAAAATGACAAGCTATGGTAGATCTTTCACTACCAAAGAATGCCCTGCTAGTTAGGGATGGATCTCTCACCACTGAAGCTAGGGTTCCTGCGGGATTTCACTCCACGAGCTATAGATTTGCAAACAATAGTTGCACATGAAAGGAAATAATTAGGTATGCGAGGATGCCTTTCCTTTCTCCCCAGACTCCTTATATAACTTCTCCAAGGCAAAAGAGCCCTGATAAGCCCTAGTCACATTTTTCCCTTGGAAAGGCAATAAAATAACTTGTAACTTAAGTTACTTTTCTCTTTTAAAGTCGTCATGGTCCAAAAGTGACCTCCAAACGCAAAATTAGAATATTAGTAGTGTGGCCCCTTCCCAATGACAAACGTAACATCTAGTCCTTCCAAAACACCTTTTTGCATATGTCGATGAATAATTATAACAAAATGGAGTAGATATTCATACCCAATAGCTCCCAACGTCCAAAGCCCCTTGGGTATGACCAAGGCTTGGACTCGAATTGGCCCTTAGGCCTTTGGTGTAGGAAAGGGGACATTACACACTCGTTAACATATTAGAAAGATAAATAATATGTCAAAGTGTGTATAAATCAACGAAGAGTAGAGTAATAGTGCAAGAGAGAGCAAAGATTGTATCAATTCCTATGATATATGAAATATGTAGATGGAAAAAGTAGATTCCCCACGATCCTTGGTGGGACTAGTAGATCTGATGCCAAACATCATTGTAGCGTGTAAAAACCTGTAAGAGATCTACATTCACATCTAGAGACCAAGTGAACGTGCATGTGTATATGATAAAGATAATGACATACTAATTATCAAAGTTAACATAATGAGTAAAGTGGGACATGTAAGTAGAAAAGCTAGCAAGAGTAAATGCAACCAAGATATGCAAATGTTGTGTATGAGTGTGATGGTGTGGTATGAAAAATGTGAAGATGATAGGAGAAACATGCCCCTAATGAATGTGTATGAGATGAGGTTCATTTATAGAAACCCTCAACAATCAAGAATGAACCATAGAACAAGAGTGTGTCATTGGGTAATGAGTGTGTTGTGCGAATAGATGTTAGAAAGATGTACCATGAAGCACAAAGTGTAGAATGTAGATGATGTGAGGTTCATTTCATAATTAGACCCTCAGCAGTTGAGTATGAACCATGGAACTAGAGTGCATCATAGGGTAATGATGATACAATGTGTGTATTAAAAGGTGTGAGGGTGCGTTGGAAGAATAGTCATGAAGTGCAGAGCGTGAAGTATGAAAGTAAGAGTTAGAGACAATCGATAGTGCTAAAAGGGGTGAAAATGCATTTTCCCCAAGTGTGTTGATGATGGAGAGCTATGTGATGATGAAAGAGAGACATTGCGATGGTGATGAAGTTTGAAATGCATCATGAGAAATCATATTGTCATCAAAATGAGATGTAGAAGCGGGACTAGGGCCAGGGGTTGGGCTTTGGGTTGTGAGGTTGACGAATTTTTAAAGGAGGTTTCTTAATTGGAATTGGAAGATTTGATAGGAGGAGAGGATGGAGGATGGATTTTTAAAGGAGGTTGCTTAGTTGGAATGGGAATAATTAATAAGAGGAGAGGATGGAGGATGAATTTTTAAAGGAGGTTGCTTAGTTGGAATGGGTAACGTCGTAAAAGACTTGATAGGAGGAGAGGATGGAGGATAGATTTTGAGAGGTGGTTGCTTAGTTAGAATTGGTAATGTTGTAGAAGACTTGCTAGGAGGAGGGATGAGAGGACAATTTTTAGAGGAGGTTTCTTAGTTGGAATGGGTTGGATAGGCGGCTCTTGACTTACCAAAGAAGGAACATTAGTGATTATGGATTGATGCTCATTAGACATGGAAGGACCAAATTTAGGAGCCCATTGGGATTTAACAATTGGAGATGTAGCAAGATGTTGTGAAGCAAATGAAATAAAACCCTAATGCTCAAGGTGCTTAATTCTTCATTTTAAAACATAACAATCATTGTCATGATGTCCATTAATTCTATGATAATTGCAAAATGGAAGACCTATGTACTTGGCAAGCCGATAAGGAGGATAAAAATGAGTAGTTGACAAGTTGATCAATTAGTGATTAAGGAGCTCAGGAAGAATATCATGTTGCTTAGCATTTAGATCAAACTTGAGAGGTGATGGTAATAATAAGACTTGAGGTTCACTGATATGAGCACATGTAGAAGACATAGGATTGGGATGAGGTGTAGAAGAAGAACTAGCATGGGCTTGAGAAACATCCTTGAGATGTTGGATTTCAATAGTGAGAGATGTAATCGTGGTTTCCATAGCTTGAATTTTATCTTGAAATAAACAATGTAAAGCTTGAATTGATTTGCAAATGGATTGATTGGTTGTGGTATCATGATCAATAGGGTCATTAGAGAGACGATTGAAGATGACACTTACAATGCAAGTGGCGTATTGTAGGATAGATATATAGTGTCTAGGGCTTTTTGAAGAACATCTTTGCAAGGTGGGTGTATTTGAAGTAAGTCATGCAAGGATATTTGAGGAATTTTAGGAGCCATGAAAGAAGATTGGATAGAATAAGCAAAATGAGGATCAAGTGTTTGATCACGAGTGGGGTTCACCAAATAATTTAATTTAATTAGTATTAAATCTACATTGCGGAGTATCTACTATAATATATGATGTACAAATGCTAACATACAACAAGACAATCAATAAAACATGTAAAGTGTAAAACCACGAGCAAGAGTGGAGGATATAAGAACTTAATTGATTTACGAGTGAGTAGGAAGTGATCTTGGCAGCTAAAAGTGTTGAATAGGTTGGAAACAGTGTCGTTAATGCTCACTGTAAATTTTGGAACTTGTGAACGGAGTAGGATAGGGGTGCCCACGGGAGGGTAGAGGCACCTGGGTGCCGATGAATGGATCTAGGCGCTGGTGTCCGTACAAATGCTAAGGAACTGGTTTCTTCTGTGTTGCAAGGTCTTTGTTGTTGATTCTTGTTTGTCGCTTGATATCCGTTTCTTTGATCACCGAGGGTATTTGTAACCTACAAAACAGAATGACTACCTACACATGTCCACAAACCACATCCAATCTAATAAAAAAGATGCAAAATATGGGGTCAAATTAACCTCGGCAGTCACCCAAAGAGTGAACTTACTGTCGAACACTACACTACATCTCAAATCCCATGTAGTTCTTATGCGTGTGTAGAAATGATGCCTTAGGATGCCCTTGTGCAAGTTGCACAAATGATAACAAGCTAGATCTAGAATGTAGCAATGTATAATATGTGTGGATGGAATAAAATAGACTTTCCCCTCATGCGGTGTATGCGAAGTGATGCTGACCCTTATCCCTTTGTATGGATGCTAGATGGATGCTTTTGAAGTGCTTTAGTGTCTTTGGATGCAAGCGTAGGTGGTAATAGTAATGCTTAGTGCTTGGTACTTATTTTTGAGAAGTAACGAAGTATATATATGATTCCCTAGTTTGAATTTTGTAATTGACAACTGGAAGGCTGACCCATAAGTGAAAAGGTTTCCCAAAAGATAAAAGAAACGCAAAAAAGAGCGAGTAAAGGTAAGGAAGGGTTATGAGCGCCCAATATGGATAGAAGCGCCTGGGCGCTAGTGTTCTAACTAGGCGCTAGTGTCTGAGGCCATAAAAGATAAATCAGTGAAGTTATGTCAGGCTGTAGGGTGTGTAAGACCAAAGAGAAAGCAAGAGACAAAGAAAAGATCCCAAAGATAGTTTTCAACCACTAGTTTTCTTGCTTAGGAATCATATATACATTAGTACACTTTTGGAGTCTCCTGTGTGTGTGATTAGAATAATTTCCCTTGAACTAGGATGCCCTAGTGCCAGTTGCACAAAGAGTTAGCAGGCTACAACTACTTTGCCTCAAATACAAATGTGTGGTATGGAATTTAGAATAAACCCTCCTATGTAGTGAAGTATGTAGTCCAAAATGCAGTCATTGATGTAGTAGATAGAAAATATTAGCTCCTTGTAGATGTATGTGTCTCTTGAATGTTTTCCCCAATGAGGTTAAGTAAACCATGTATATATATATGATTCCCTTATTTAAGTTTCGTCATTAACAAGTGAGAGGTCAACTAAGAGTGATAAAAGAAGTCAATAAAGAAGGAACTTTCAAAAGACCAAAAAAAGAGGTCAAGAGGACATAAACACCTAGAGGGGACAGTAGCGCCTGGGCGCTCTTGTCCCTAATGGATGGTCTTGTACAAGGTGTTAGAAAGATAAAACAATGAAATTAGAACTGAGTAAGATGTCGGCTAGTGTGCAAAATTGTAAGTTGTCAATAAAAAAAAAAAGTAATAGAGATGAAAAGGATAAAAAAATGTCAAAGTAAAGTAAAAAGGTGTTAATGAGTAGTTCTCTTGCTTAGGAATCATGCATATAAATGAAGTATTTAGAGGCTATATGTACATAGTAAGTGCATGATTTAATGACTACATATAGAACATCTCTCGATGGTTGTATGAGATTGAATTACACATACAAGATTATCCGCGGACATCCCTTTCTGCGTAGTTTGCAATTCACATGTAATTGCTAGTTAATAATTATTAACACTCTTGATATTTGTCTAAGAGTAGTAGCTCGATATGGTCGTTTACATGTTTTCTTTTCTCCCAGGACCACATTGCACATGTCAATGAAGTGTTATGGAACTTTACATTCAACAAGGATCTCGTTAATCTTAATGTTTGTCTTTTTATAATGTTTTGTGTTCTTATTTTTGAATTAATCAATCCAAACAAGATGTATCTTGTTGGTGGGAAACTTATTCATGTATTACGTGTTTGATATATTGAGGTTGAGGAAGAATTTTTGGTCATGATTACAGCCCATTATTAATATTGATGGCTATTTACACATGTTTATGCCTTTTTAACTAAAACTAATTATTAATTTCATAGCCTTTTTTTGTAAATTTCTTATTGATAGGTGACAAATGGCGACACAAAGATTTAGACATGGTCATAGTTTATCGTGATCCTTACGCCAATAGGGGTGGCATTGTAATGAAGGTGGTCCTCTCACTAATACAATATCCCAATAACAGTGACACCAAAACCTCTATCTTTAGCTCGGGCGATGCTGCTATTGTTAACACCGCCGAAGGTAATGGCTTGACTAACATGCTTGGTGCTATGGGCCGAATGCACCTTAAAATTGATTCTACATCTCTGCAAACCTTACATACCTTATTATCCAAATAGAAAAATCTCAACAATGCATTTTAAAATTGTTTCGATGAATCCATAAACCCTCATATTTAATTATAGACATAACATTGCACCTCCTAGTGAAGTGCTAGTTTAACAAGAGCCGCAAAGCGGCCAGTTCCCGCCATCCAAGTTACATGTTTCGGTAGGAATCGGTAGTTTGACCATAGTAACAAAGACCGAAGATTAAAAGCATGTACAAGATAAAACAAAATAGCAGTTGTTGACATATATAAGAGAAATCTGTTGCAAGTGCATTGTTTTGATCAAAGTATCATGATCGAAAATAGTCGATATATGGAAAAACCTATAAAACAAAGCTACATATTGTTACATATGTGGAAAGGCATATGATGCCATTCCAAAATTGACAAAAACTAGTAGTGTTTATTAAAGCTATGTGTATATTGTCAAACAAATGGCGCGCCTCCTCTATGCTTCCACATTTTGCATACATATCCATCAGGGCGGTCACAACTACACCATGTACATCTAAACTGAAGAAAAGAAAATCTGGTGAGTTGCAAAGAAGTCACATAAAGGCTTTAGTTAAAGCCACGGCTCCAAGGGGTGGAAATATATCAAATAGCAACCCCGAATCTAGTCAACAGTGGAAAGTCACGACAGTGAAAAATGAAAGCCATTGAAACAGAAACCAAAGCCTCAGATATGAATGATGGAGGCAGAGCCATACAGTAAAAGCATGAACCTTTTTCAAGCAAAAGATTGATGCACAATAACCACGAAATAACAAAGCTTTCCCTTACCATGACAGAAATGGAAAAGTGATGTCGGAGCTAAACAAAATCATTACTACAATGACCTCATTTACCAATATAATGGCACAAAATAACGAGTAAGTGCAAAAATAGAGTAAAGTGACCAACTCATAACAAAACAGACTCACCTTTAACAACGAATACTCCAAAATATCAGGGCATGAACAACTTTCCATGGGTCTCATGTGACAATGATAATGGATTCACTATTGTTTTAGAAAGAGTGGACTGTCTTTCTTTGTGAAACCATGCTCATGAAAATACAGGTCTGCAATAATTGAAGATATGTAAATCTTCAGAGGGGTTGTGTGTAGTAGGCAGAATGTGCATTTACAGCCAAAATGTGGAAGCATACCTAATGCACATGAACTGTAATAAAAACCCATGAATGGGTATTAGTAATTCTAATTCGAATCAAATTATTAGAACTAAAAGACTTTGTAACTCACCACACAGGTTAACACTTTAAGCTCAAATCAAAAATATTTTTCCAGTTCGAAAGGCAAAACCCAACAGAGCACAAATACCCATCAATGGTGGCAAGGTCACAAAAATGATAGATCAGAAAAACAGAGAAATGAAAAGGAAGCATCTAATGATGGCATCTCAAATGATTAAAGGAGACCACTATATGAGCTTAGAAGTAAAAACTTTGAGTAAATGAAGTTACCCATCAACAGTAAGAGCAATGTGCAGGTTACTGAATATAAACAACATAAATCAAACCCATTGTTCCACACCAGAATTTCAGAGATATTGAACCCTAATTAGCCAAAGTAGAAAATCAAACAGATTCTAAAAGAACATTTCCGTAGCAAACAAGGAACCCTATTGCATGCAAGAAGCCACATGTCTCCAGGATCAGAAAGAGCGAGGTGGACAGAAAACACCTGCAGCAGATGGCAAAGTCTGAAAGGAGAATAAAGCTTTAATGAAATCGGGCGTCTCTGTGCAGAAGGAAGAAACGACCTCGGCAATGGGGATTAACACTGCACCAATCAGCAGCAACCCAAACAAAACATTTGATGATGTTTATCAAAAATTACAACAAATATATGAACAAACATTAACATGCAAAAAAATCTGCCAGTAAGAAAGCACCGACCCAAGTGGTTGACGAATCTGGCCTTATATTTTCCAACCGCATATGATTAAAAATCTCCAAAGCTTTCTTAACCAACCCATTTTGCGCATATCCAGCAATGATTGCGGTCCAGGATATCACATTTCGTTGAGGCATTTCGTCAAACACTTGGCGCGCCTTCTCTACGCTTCTACATTTTGTGTACATGTCTATCAAACCGGTCGCAACTACATCATCTGACAAAAATCCGCCTTCAATGATTGTTTCATGGATCTCCATACCCTGTTTAACATCTCCCATTTTGGCGCAAGCTGGAAGTATGTTGGAAAATGTGAACTTGATTGGGTTGGACGGTAGTTAGTTGCATTTGGTGAAACAGTGTGAACGCCTCGTGAGGAAGCCTATGCTTTCTGTAAGCTACAATGACCATATTCCACGAGAAGACGTCTCGTTCAGTCATGTGGTCGAAAACTTTCCGAGCATCCACCAAACTTCCACACTTACCATACATGTGGATAAGTTTATTTTGTAAAATTCTGTCTGTAGCATATATAAATCCTCTGTCATTGATGTGAGAGTGGATTTGCTTACCCTCTGAAAGCGCATTCTTGGCAATGCAGGTCTGCAAGAGATGAAGATAGGTCGAAGAATCAAGAGGAGGGTTGTCTGTAGTGAACAGAATGTGTATGGCTTCTTTCAAGCGACCTTCGCTACAAAGTGCTCTGATATTGAGGTGGGAAATGGATGACATTCTATGGTAGCTCCATTTAAATTTAATAACTGTTCCTCAAGAAGCAAAGAAGCTTAATCACCTGTAATCTGAAGATAATTCGAGAAGTCTCACAATGGCGGTGGAGATACAGTCGGTAGGAAGCACAATGAAAATGCTTTTCATTCAAATCACCGACTTTAGTTTCTGAGAATCGAACTACAAAAATCAATATCAAATTAATGATTCTGCAGAGTACTAATAAATGCTGTCAAAATCCCACATAAAAGCTAGGACACTTGTCTTTTTAACATTTTTTTGTTTTTAAATTCTGGAAAATTGATAACTGAATAAGGCCTTAAATTAGTCACTTCAAAACCTAAACACCAATCACATATTTAAAAAAATAAATATATTCATTTATAAATTGATTAAAATTATTTATAGGAATTTTCAACTTTAAAACTTGATAAAAAAATAAAATAATAAATGAATCTGATTGGACGATTTAATAAAATTAATAGGTTGTGCTGAAAGCTATAATAAATTATTAATTGTTTTCTACTCGAACATTTTCTTTTAACTTTACTTTTATTTTCAGTCCACATACATATGTCCGTTATTCATTGGACCATAGACGAGTTAATACAAAAAGTGTGACATTTTGATTGATCTATTTCGAAAGATATTATTGTGACTCTGATCTTACAGAAAGTGTGACATTGTGATTGATCTATTTAGCAATATATTATTGTGACTCTGATTTATTTTTAGCCTGGTATTATTTTTATCCTCCGACATTACTCCACATTCAATCCAGATTGTCGTAGAGGGTTGTTTCCGCCAAATTTTGTTTCGCAGTGAATCTCACGAACCGAGTAACCCGATTTCCTAGCTCCTTGGACGGTTATAATGACAGTGGCGTTATTCTTATTAAATCGTTAGGGTTTTCAGGAGTTGAGTTTTTCTTTTTCGTAGCTGCAAATTATTCAGGATTTTTGAAAGAACAAGGTCACGGTTTGAGGTTTCACGTTGCAGAGTTTGGTAATTGTTCTCATTTACGTTTTTTTCAGGGTTTGATAATCTAACGATTTTTTATTTACAGTGTTTGGTAATTTTTGGGTTAGGAGTTGGTAATTTATGGTTTGGATTTTTGCCGGGTTTGGAAATTAAGGTTTTGAATTTCTGCAGGGTTTTGTGACATGGGGTTTGAATTGTTATAGTGTTGGTGATTTAATTGGACCCTGAAAGATATATTGAGTTGTGGAGAGAATGGGATCGACAGCTGGGCAGCCGCAGTTCAGATACACTCAGCCGCCGTCGAAAGTATTACACCTCAGAAATTTACCCTGGGAGTGCGTGGAGGAGGAGCTCATTGAATTGGGGAAGCCGTTTGGGAAAATCATCAACACAAAGGTCAATGTTGGATCGAATCACAACCAGGCGTTTGTGGAATTCGTAAGTTTTGAACTCTTGTTTTTTTTTTTTTTTTTAATGTTTTAGAGATTGCCTTCACGATCGAGTTCAAGTATTAGTTTTAAGCCTTGGTTTGGCCTTTGGATGTAGATTTGTATTTGACACCTGGCTTTTGGTGCGGATTTGGATTTTGCATGTGTGAATTTACATGTGCTAAGTTAACTATGTAACGCATTTCAACTCAATTCCACATTAGCAACAATAATTCTTCGGTAGATGGTCTATCATAATTTTAAATTTGGCTTGAGGGGATATATACTGATTAGCTAGGATAATGTCTATCAGTGATCTATGACACGATAAGAAATGTTTCATGATGAGTATCTGGAAGCAATTTTCTTAACTAATGGCATGGAGGGGGTCATGATCAACTTTTTCAGCGGGTTCCACCAACCAAATTTAGGAGCCACTTGCTGGGAAAACTATGTCACAAGGTACACCAAATTTTATGGGAAAATTTTGAACTTTGCTGAATTTTATCCTCATCAAACTTGAATTCGAACTTTATCCATTATTTTTACATGGAAGTTTTTGACATGCTTTTGCAGTTTTTAATACATATATGCATATACCGTCTGATCAGAGGATGCAAAGCTCTCTCTACTCTGCCCCGTTGACATATTTATCATTTATGCAAAATTTAGAAAATTAGAAGGAAAATAAATATTCTTTTCTGCCTACTTTAAGATGATTTTTCCAAACTCTATCCATTGGCAAACTTGGACTGAACTTTATCCGTTGGACCAAACTTTATCCTTGTCAATTCTCGAACATGAACTCGAATCCAAATTCAAACCTTGTGACTCACATGGAAAAGATTCCATGACTGGTAATATTTTATTCTCTGCTTGCACTTTGTAGGTGACTGCTTAAAAACTGTTAGTTCACGTGTAAAAGAAAAGTACCAAAGTATTAATTCATGTTTGAAAGAAATGTACTAACTGGTTGTTGTCATCTTCCAAAAGCCTTCCCTGAGCTGGTACTGCAAATTTCAGATGTTATGTGGGGACACATCAGGATGTTTCAGTGGTGGGGCATATTCAGATTTCTAAAAAAAGGTGAAGTCTTCCTTTTTGAGGGATGTTTAGGGGTCTTCGTGATGTTCCACAAATCCTACGAGTCATCTAGCCATCGTCACAATCATCTAACCACCAGCATTCCACTTAACATTTCCACTAAGCACTCAGCTGAAGTGATCAGAGTTTACCGGGCCCCTAACTCTTTTAGCTTGCTACAACTAACAGAAATTCTAACTGTAAATCCATTAATGGAGCTCTAATATTCCAGTTATATTTAGAATAACATTCATATGGTGTAAATCAGAAATCGTCTTCCTTGCCTTACTCTGATGAATCTAAACATAAATGACAATCAGGTAAAATCATCAATCCCATAAATCAAATAAACGACATGACTGTGAAGCAAGTGCAACACAATAGCTCAATGATAACACAGATCTTAATGTATTTACCTTTGCAACCTGGCTAAATTGCTTAAGTACATGATTGCACTCATTCCGCAATTTGACAGCACGACAATACTCTATTTTCGAATTCCCAAAATCAGGCTATAGGTGTGCTTTTATAGCCAATAAGCAAATGCGTCGATCCTACAATTTAGCTCCTAGAGTCCTAATTAGCTGTTACATTCTGGTATTCCCATGATTGCTTAATGGGATCTGGGATCTATAAAAAAGCCTAACAACTAGTTCTGCCCATGCCCAGCTGTCTTCCTCTCTCCTTGCTGTGTTTAGCGCTGACTTCGTGCCGACTGCTCTCTGTGAATGGTACCGACCTCCTATTGATTGACTTGTGATGGGTGTGGTCCTTGCGGATTGCGTGCTATCTGATAGTGCCTCCACTGCCGCTTCTTTCCCTTGCGTGCTGTCTGGGCTACCAAAACTTCCTGTGCCTTCTGCACCTTTTAAAATGTGGGCTTTGGTACTTTGTCCAAATTGGCAGCCAACATTCATTTTTTAAATTTTTACTTTTTATTTAATTTATTTATTTGTATTTTAAAGATTTAAATATTAATAATGTAATTGTTAAATGTTTATACTTTATTTAATATTTTATTAGCCATTCCCATAATCTGGGATTTTTTTTGCTGTCCTGGAAATCCTTCCATCCCCATCTCCCTGAGACTTAGGTAGCTACGAAACTTCTAGCCCCCTTTGTCGGCAGAAGGTCAAATCCTTCCTTCAAGAAAATAGATAATCCACATTTTCATGTACAGATTGGTAATTTTGCATATATACAATAAAATGAATCACGTGTGGCCACCTGCACAGCAGAAATTGGAGTGCATTTTTATATTAAAATGAATTACATGGGCCACCTGCACAGAAGAAATTGGAGTGCATTTTTATATTAAAATGAATTCCATGGGGCCACCTGCTCAGTAGAAATTGTAGTGTTAGCCCCTGCCATTGACCCCACCCTTACAGTGTCTTACTACTTGTGCTGTCCCCAGAGTAGTCTCTGACTTGTCCATACTTGATGATGTATGGCCCTATATTTTCCATATTTTATATTCATGAGAGACTAACATTTTTAGACCAAAATTTTAACATTAGATTTAATGCGTGTCTTGCAATGCAAGGTTGTTTGGATGTCTGATTTTCCAATGTAGTACCAGGCTTGGAATTTGTTGGCTTCCATTGTCTGTCAAGCTGAAATCTAGCTACAGCTTATTTTTTTAATAGATCTTCAAAGATAGAAGACTGTTTTCCATTGTTATCATGTAAATATCAATGGTCTGGTAACTAGTTTTAATTCCACTCAGAGGTGTTTGTAAGGTGAGATACATAAGAGTTGTAACTTTTAAAGCATCTATATAAGGAGTTTTGTTGGAGTTAGAGTGAGCTATCTCTGTGTATGATGATATTGATCAAAAACTCAGCATGAATGGAAAATGTTTTAACTTTTGGTACACTCATCATGTTTTCAACATTAACACACAAGTTACAAACTTATAACGAAAGATTTATAAGATTGTGCCTGCGAAGCATTTTCTCATTGTCAACACCCTTTTCAATTGCTCATGATTACACAACCATTAGCCCCAAGGGTCCAAAGCAAGGGTTGTAGCCTTTAGGGTGCCACTGTACGACCTTTTAATTAAATTATCCTTTATAATTTTTGAACTTAAGATCAGTATGAAGTGCATAATAACTTGATTTTTAAATGGAAAATGCAATTATCTTCTAGATGCCTGATACCTTTTGGAAAATTATCCGGGTGATTTACTCACTGCCGAGACTTTAGAAGCATTCGAATAGGCTCTGTTGGAAAATATGCACTGGTTATCCCAGAGACCATTTGGAAAATTATCTGGGTGATTATTCACAGTTGAGAGTTCAGAGGCATTCAAATAGGCTCTGGTGGAAAATATGCACCAGTTATCCCAGATATCTGACATATAGAAGATGCCTCTATTTTCCATAAATGCCTGCATCTTCTTGTAAACGATACAAATAGTAATGCTTCTTCTGAACTTAACTCATATAGTAAACTTTCTGGATTGTGTTTGGTTTGTAACTAATATGTTGATATCTAAATTAGGGGAGTGGCAAAGAAAAGGGGTGGATAAGATTTGTAGAGCAATAGTGTAGTGGCTTGAACCTTCTACATTGAATTTTAATTGCTTGTATTTTCAGTTGTATTTTTGCTTCGTGTTTGACACTATGTTCTGGATTGAAAAGGGTTAGAGAGATTTTTATATTGTTTCAATTTCATACAAGTGCTTAATTTTGCCTTTGGTTTGTGGTTTCTTGTAGGCTGACCTGAACCAAGCTATTGCAATGGTTTCATATTATGCTTCATCATCGGAACCTGCTCAGGTACGAGGCAAAACTGTATACCTGCAATATTCAAATAGACATGAAATCATCAACAGTAAAAACACTGGGGATGAAGCAAGCAATGTACTGCTGGTGACAATTGAAGGTGTAGAAGCTGGCGATGTCAGCATTGATGTTCTCCATCTGGTAAGTTTAAAAAACTTTTTAATACATTCTGGTAGGTGCACTGAAGGAAAGCTGATGTTAAAATTTCAATGATAGTTTTCGCATTTTGAGCAATAGGCTAACTTATCCATCCTTGGAGGAGTGGATTGTTTTCTCAATTTTAGCTAGAAACAATTGGTTATACTTTATGTAGTACTTATGTTTGACATAACTGTACATGGGTCAGCAGGTCCATGTCACGGACACATCTTCGATGGCAGCCTACTGCATTGGGAGAAAGCGCATGTGTGTTTGTTTCCTCCCCTTTCCTTAATACCACCTCTTGACCCTACTCTCACTCCTAACCCTACCGCCTCATGCTTTAGATTGTTGTGTATTGGTCTCTCTTATCTCTTTACTCCTCTGCCTTAACCCTTGTTTAGGTTCCATGTAAATTGGAGATGAAAGGTTTTGAAACTTTTTATTTTAGTCTGTGTTCACTGGATTGAGACAGATCTGTCATTTGTGCTGGGTTTTCAAACTGTGTTTATAAATTATTTCAAGTAATGTAAAAGGAAAATTTCTTTGATATCTGGCATGGTACTTATTCCCATTGTTGTTGTTCTTATGCTGGGATGCTTGAAAGTAGTTGTCATTATAAGTTCAATTTCCCATGCTTTTGCTAACTTGCAGAATGTTGTATTTGAGCTACAGGGTGCACCCTCTATGTTTATTGTTGGTGAAAATAATCAAAAGTCTTTACAGTTGATTGTTAAATGTCTTTTGTTGTAGTACTTATAATGTAATATTTTCTATGGAGTCTGTTGATTGTGAAAGCTCATGCCTGGCTTGCTCTTACAGGTGTTCTCTGCCTTTGGTTTTGTGCATAAAATTGCTACCTTCGAAAAGACTGCTGGTTTTCAGGTCTGTTATCTCATACCATGTTTGGATATTGCATTTGAGCACCGATGACTTTCATAAGTTAATATTTAAATTCATTTCATATGAATAGGCTCTGGCCCAGTTTAGTGATACAAATACAGCCTCTTCAGCAAGATCAGCTTTAGATGGAAGAAGCATTCCAAGGTAAATCTAGACTTGTTTTCATTTTAGAAAAGCTTATCAAAATAACCAATGAGCAACATTAGATCGAATTGGAATGACACTGATACAGTGCACGAACTAAAATAAATTAATGTCTTTTTAAAATTATATTCACTGGTTTATCTCTTGAATATGTAGCTAACTTTCATTCGTCTCAAATCTAGGTATTTGTTAGCAGAGCATGTTGGTCCTTGCCACTTGCGCATTTCATTTTCTGCGCATACTGACCTGAATGTCAAATTCCAGAGTCATCGAAGCAGGTACAAATTATGATGCTCATATGCATGTAGATACCAAAGCTCAGAAATGTGCCTTTTAAAAATCCTTACAGTTTATCTTGGACCTAATATGTCTGGTCAGACGTATCCATGAATTAACATAAACATGTTAACTTACAGTTACAACTGACTTCAAAGAAAAACAGTACTTGGCTTTTTATCTGTCAGAGTAATACATATGTATGTGGAATCATGTTTACGAAATAATATAAGTCCTTGCTTAATGTAAGATGAGTTTTTAGAACTTTATAACTCCTATCTGGTGGTGCGACAGCAAAATGACCTTTGAAAGGTTCCAAGGTTAAGCTAGGATTTTTATTTATTTAACTGTTACAATTATGCTAATAGGTACTATCAAAATCACATTTTCTAGTAGAACAAACCATTTTTATTGAATGTGACTTCTAATTCTGAATATAGATTTAAGTGGTGCACTGGATATAAAGACTAGGGGGTGAGTTTTATTCCTTCACTCTATAAATGGAATATGTATAATGAATTTATGAGGGAGATTCAGGGGTTATGTAATAGGATTGCAGCTATGACATAACATAATATTTCCCTTACAGAATCTTCAATTCAATCTCCTTCCCAAAGAAACTGCATGATTTTGTATCATGATCAGTTTCATTTATAGGGATAATAACCCTTTAAGTATCGCCTTTGACAATTTTGTTAGTTTGTTTCAATTGTTTTGACAGTCTAATAAAGTCCAGATCCTTTGTTAGGCCTTTTTCCCACTAAATAATTTTCACTGGAAGACACATTTGGCTCTTTAAATTTAAGCATACATATAATAGACGATGCTTATATTATATCATTGAATTGATACACTGTGTTAGGGATTGTGCTGGTTATTTGACACGACTTACCACTTCTATCATATAATACCAAAGATTTAGAATTATTAAGCAATAAACTGTGCCAATAATTTGATGTTACTAGTATATTATGATTTTTCAAAACTAGCAAAAATCCCACCAAGATAGAGTAAATAAATACTGGCAAAAATTATACTGAAAGGTAACAAAAGTACGCAAAGCTCTCAGCTTGCATTTCAATTTGTCTTTTCCTGCTTTTCGTCAAATTCTGTTTTCATATTTTTGGAAAGAGGTGTTCTATAAGCACTGATATTTTGTAATTAACAGATTATTTTAACATCTCGTCTCATATTGCTCTATTATTTATTCTTTTTAGTTATTGTGTCATTTCATTTTTGTATGTAGGGACTATACAAATCCAAATTTACCTGTTGCCCCGTCAGCTATCGATGGAACTGGGCAGGTGAGCTTATTACATAATTGTATACATGTATTAAGAGAAACATTAACATAGAGTAGTAGCCTTTTGCGGATAAAACTCTTGCATCAATGCTTTTTCTGATGGTTTTGTATTATGCAGTTTGGCATAGGTCCTGATGGACAAAGAAAAGAGCCAGAGAGTAATGTACTTCTTGCATCTATTGAAAACATGCTATATGTAGTGACTGTTGATGTTTTGCACATGGTATGTGTAAACCTATTTTCATACACAATTTTGAAAAGTGCTCTTGCTATTTATACTTTGTGATCTGATAATCTTGGAAACAGGTTTTTTCTGCATTTGGCACTGTTCAGAAAATTGCGATGTTTGAGAAGAATGCAGGAACCCAAGCTTTGATACAGTATGCAGGTATTGCAATACGTTAATTAATGCTTTGAATATATTTATTGGTGAACATTTTAGGTTTTCATTTTTATAGAAGAGGTACAATAGCATTCCTTATAATTTTAAAACTTTCACGAATTATGATATTGTATTTGTTGCAGATAACAGGCATTAGTTTCTGAGCTATTTTTGAATGTTTTTACATGTTTTTCTATGTTTATCAACAAAGAATCAATTATTTCTATCAATGCTAGTACTGCAAAATGCAGGAACTATAGTAAACAGACTTATTAATTGTGATATTTATTTTGGGGTGGGGGAAACTTTGACATAACTAAATTTTAGGTATGCAACTGATAGAGAATATACAATATACTGAAGAAAAATACCCGTTTACTTGTTTTCCGTAAATTATTGATAGTGGCTCAGATTGTTCAAACACAGGTTTAAATTGGGAATCAAGTATATAAAATGGGAATCTGCCACAACTCAAATTAAGAAACAAAAGCAAGTTAAATAGGGAGGGAAAATAAAATGTTGACTTACTTTTCTTTTGAGGATATATTTTTATTTCTTTTTTGTCTGTTGAAGTTTCAGCTCAATTTTAATGTTTTTATCCACGTCTGCCATGTTTTCTAACCATAATGGACTCTAGTCATCTGTCTCCAGTAGTTTCCCACTCCCATTTCTAATACTTGGATCAGCAGAGGTGCAAATTTGGAGTGGATTAACGTGAAACTTGAGCATTGGACAATTTTAGAAAAAGGGAAGCAATGCGGGTAATCAAATGGCAGTTCCCATCAACAGAGCTTTTCCTCACTGTGTAGTTGCATACAGTTTACATGCAGTTTTCTAGGGTTGCACTTCAGCCCGCCCTTCTGAATGACATATGAAACAAAAGGGATAAGGCTGGGTGCAAGTCCTTTGTGATTATTTTATTAATATCAAAATGAGCACCGGAAAGAGGGAGGCAGCCTGCGATTATTTTATTCATATAAAAAATGCTTATATACATTGAATAGCAGGTTACAAACAAATAGATGTTTACGAGTTACGACCACATGAAACAAAATACATCCCGGAAATGTAATACAAACAAATAGGATGTTGCAACTATGCAACAATAAACACATCCGTGATATAATAAAACAATATAAATGGCTATAAGTTTATAACAACATAACCATACAACCAAATAATATAATCTACCTAGTTACCACAGTAACAACTAAACTACCTCAATAACAATAAAATAACAAGGTAAAAAGTAACTACAATGCATAATTAGTACAAAGAAACTATGTTATACCTAACATGCCCCCTTAATTTTGCATTGCCTCAAGGGATGAGGAGAGGAACTCTCTACACAACTCGAAATGGTCTAACTTGTGTATGCCCTTTTGATGTTAGTCTCGCTTTGTATTTGTCTATGGTCCCATCTCGCTTTGTACTTTGTTTTGAATATTCATCTCGTAACCAATGGGTTTCTTCCTTGGTGGATCTAGGTGTTGTTTTTCATCACTGAATGATACTCAACATCCATGGCATCTTTCCAAGCTTTTGACTGTAGGGCTTCCTAGACAATAGAGGGCTCAACAGATTCAACAACTCTACTCATCAAAGCAAAGTTTACTTACCTCTTCTCGTACTTTATTGCGTGTCCGTGGTCCAGTGGTGGATGTGTCTGGTGGAGCATACAATTTTGCATCTCAAATAATATTAGTATGCCACTAGGGCATACACTATATTGTTCCTGTGGTCATGGTCTTGTCTGATCATCACCATCATCACTGTCATCATCAGTGGGAACATCTCTTTTTCACAACAGGTGAACTATCTACATCAGGTGAGTTTGGAGGAGTCTCATCTTCCTTCTCAAAGAACTCAACATCTCTGCTGGTGTAGACTTTTTTGGTCTTTGGATCCATCAATCTGTACCCAAGAGCCTCTTCACTGTATCTAATGAAGATGAGTTTCTGCGATTTCATATCCAAACTTTTTTACGTCTGCGTGGGTATGTGCATGCTAGCTTTGCACCTGAATACTCTGAGGTGTGCAATGGATGGTTTCGTTTCGACCATGCTTCATGTGGTGTTACTCCATCAAGAGCAACTATGGGCATTTTGTTTAGCAAATATCTGTTCTTTGCCGCTTTTTCCCGAGAATGTCCTCGCTAGTCGTAATCATCGATCATACAATGCACCATCTCTATGATAGTACGGTTCCTTCTCTCAACAATACCGTTCTGCTGCAGTGTGTGGAGAGGCATCTGTCGACGAATCCCGTGAGCTTGTAGGTAGGCTTCAAACTCATTACTGGTGAATTTGCCCCCTCGATTTGAACGGAGAGATATGATATGATGAACTAGTCTCGTTTCTCTACAACCACTTTGAACTTTTGAAGTTCTCAAAAGCTTCACTTTTCTTATGAAGACAAAAATCCACATTTTTCTAGAATAATCATCAACACATAACATGAAATACTGAAATCCAGAATGACTAGGTTGCATCGGACCGTAAAGATTGATATGAACCAAATCAAGCTTACTTGGAGCTCGATAAGTACTTTCTGGAATGAAGCTCTGTGTTGTTTTCCTACTAGGCAGTTAGGACACTTATCTGTATCCTTTTGAGAGATGGCAAGCCTCTCACCATATCGTATCGACAAAGTGTTTTGAGATATTTGAAACTGATGTGACCAAGTCTCCGATGCCACAACTGTGTAGAGGAAGAATTCTTAGCCACAAGTGCTTGATCATCCCTGTGGACAAAGTCAAGCTGGAACATACATCCCACATTGGAGGCTTTTGCAACAATTTTCGAGCCTCTAGATTTGTCTCGAATCAAACACTTTCTTATCGGAATGGCTATCAAAATCAATCTTCAGATTATGATCTAGAAGTTGACTACTGATAGTAGATTCTTTGTTAAGCCAGGGACATATAATACATCGATAATCTACAATTTCGTGAACCAAGAGGTAGAGAAATGTTCCCAATACCTTGTACTATGTAAGAAGAATCATCACCTAATGAAACATGGTTTTTCGAAGGTGTGTCCCTCATGGTGGTAAACTAGTCTTTGTGCCCGGTCATGTGTTGAGTGGCTCTCGAATCAACATACCAAACAACACTAGATGACGTGGATGGTTCACTAGAACGAGTAGTGTACAAGAAGTCTTCATCATCTGAATGGTCTTCTTGCTTAACTACATTTCATTGTTGATGGGGTTTCTTTTGCCAGTTCCCCATCTTCTGTTCTTGCTTGAAGTGTGACCGTCCTTGATTTTGAGGTCCAGAATTGCTCGATGAACCTTTCTTGTATGTGTTGAACCAACAATCTTTCAAATCATGTCCTCTTTTGCAGATAGGACATTTCTTCTTTTGCTTGTCCCCTTGCTGATGTTGTTTTGGGACTTTTGAGAAGATTGTGCTTTGCCTTTTCCTTTCTGATGAGAAGATAGTGCTGCTCCTCTTCATCATCTTTGTTGTACATTGCTTCTTCTTGTTGCAAGTAGATTCACTAGCTTGTCAAAAGTAATTGTCTGATCTGACAAGTTTAGTGTCATCACAAAAATGCGGTAAGAGGAAGGAAGTTCTCTCAGAACAATGGGCACGAGAGTTGTATCAGTAACCTCCTCTCCCAGGGCTAGAAGTGAAGCCCTCAATTTTGTAACTCTCCACAAGAAAGCTTCCACTTTCTCGTTCGGCTTGAATTTGAGTGTATGCAACTAACTTTGCAAGTTCAATATTGTGTTCTTGTTTTTGGCCTCGTACATGGTGCTTAACTTATCCCATGCTTCTTTGGTTGTTTTGGCATCTCGAATGTGGGGTTGCATGTCATCGAACACTGCGAACAAGATTATGACTTTGGCCTTCTGATTGGCCTTGTCAAACTGTCTTTGTTGGGCTGCATCATCTGGTGATTTGGTTGTGGAACCATTAACAACAAAGCCAAATCTCTTCAAACTTGAGTTGAGTTCGAATTTTGGTCTTCCATGTAGTGTAATTATTGCCACAGAGCAGCTGCGAGTCAGGCAAGAAGAATTTCAAGCATTGTTTGCCATAGTGGGTGGTTAGACAATTCAACTATATGGCTTGTTAGCACAAAACAATGCAAAAATACACTGAAAAATATGATATACATTATTATTGCCGCTTATACGAAAAATTGTAGGGGGCACGCAATTTTTTTTTGTTTTGCGAAGTCCTGATGGCCTTTGGAGCTCAAACTAGCTCTCGGTTTGAAAAACATAAAAAAGTTAAAAACAACACTTTTAGCCTCCTTTGGAAAAAATGCTCATAATGAATTTTTAAGCAATCTAGGAGAAAAAAATTACCCCAAAATTAGGGTTTTCTCTGCTATATTTAGTGGATGGTTTTTGGATTCATTAACCGAGTTAGGTGTTTTGTGGTCTAAGTTTGGTGAGAGCTACTAAATGTGCCTCGAAAATCAATTGATTAAATTAATGGTTGATTGGGGGGGTCGAACCAAAGATCTACCCTCTTCCAACACCCATTCGCTAACCACCAAAATGCTCAAGCACAATTGCTATGAAGTGGACAACATCATATTTAAAGATTATATAAAAGACTAACCTTTTTAAAAAAGATACGTGGTCATTGCTGCAGAGCAATCCACGTGGCCTCTGTGGGAGCAGGGTGGATTAGGTTTTCGCTCCGGTGGATGCGGGTCGTTTATCTCTGCTTATTGTTTTCTTCCTTTTGTTTCCGCCACTTCAATGTTTTTGTGCTTTTGTATTGTTTAGTGCTTTGGATTTGATTGCAGGAATGAAGGGCTCGACGGATTGCTCAATGAGGCGGGACTTGCCGGGCACAACTCGGCCAGATCAGAGGAGTTTGAAATGCAGGGGAGTCGGCCTTAGATGCCAGATCAACTCAAACAATTTTCTCTTGACCTAAAACACGCTGCTCTTGGTGCTTGACAGCTCGTGGTGCTTGACAAAGATTTGCCCTTGTGCGGTCTCAGTTTGATAGTGTCTTCAACGCGCTTCTCAAACACTGCAACTCAGATGACTTGGGACTCGACTCGATCAATGCATAACTTGTTGAACAATTAACTCGCGAAAGATCAACACATCTTGACACGTCCCGTATGAAATAGCTCGGCTTGGTGGGAGGCAAATCCGACTTGTTGATATACCCAACTCAGTGGGCATAGCCATCGCAACACTCAACTCGTTCTGCAAACCAAAGTAACTCGACTCCCAGCTCGGTGGGATGGTTAGCACAATGCAAGACCTTCAACTCGTCTATCAAAGCAGAGACACCTCTAAATACAATAGACTGTTAGTTTTAGCTGTAACTAAATACACCTCTAAATTTAGAGGGAAAACCCCTACTTGGGGAAATGATTTTTAAATTTTTTTTTCTGATTCCTTATTTCTCCAGCTGTTGCAAATTTTACCTGGTGTAGGAGGCATTAGTGCAAAAAAAAAAAAAAAGCTTTTCAAACACCTGGAGATTAAATGAAGGTTGTGGGGATGCAAGTTGGTTCTAGGAAGTTGCTGGAGGCAGCACAAGGAACACAACCTTCTCTGCTTGCACATGCTCCTTAACTCCTAACTCTGATACCAAATGTTGAGGACCGGAAACAGGGAGGTAGCCTGTGATTATTTTATTAATATCAAAATGAGTAGATTACATAATATGGAGTGTTGCAATGCTTATATACATTAAACAACAAGTTACAAACAAATAGATGGTTACAACCACCTGAAACAAAATACATCCAAGAAATGTAATACAAACAAATAGGATGTTGCAACTATGCAACAATAAACACATCTGTGATATAATAAAACAATATAAATGGTTATAACAACATAACCATACAACCAAATAATATAATCTACCTAGTTACCATAGTAACAACTAAACTACCTCAGTAACAATAAAATAACTAAGGTAAAAAGTAACTACAATGCATAATTACTACAGTAAACTATGTTTTACCAAACACTTAGGTGGAATAGATACCCCCTGGACCTGGTGTTTAAGCTTGAGAATGTCTGTGCTATGTAATGCATCTCCTTGCATTGTTTTCCATGAAACATACAACCAGAAGGGTAAAATGTTCCCTGAAGGTTGGCAGATAAAGAGGAATAGTTGCGTTCATGTTATTTTGGGAAAATTTCATTTAGATGCCTATTTTGTAGGTCACAAGATACCTATTTATAAAAAAATATCCTGTTACTTGTTAGTTGCTGAATTGTCTCTTAGTAAATCTAAAATAAACTAGTGTTACCGAAGATTGCGGGATGGTGGGACGTGAGGACTGAGTTTTGGGACGGCAAAAATTTCCAAAATTTTGGGATGACGTGGGGATGGCAAGGGGACAATGTTTAAAATAATATATAAAATTATAAATATTGAAAATATACAAATAATTTTAAATTTTTTTATGAATAGCAAACTCGACAGTCCATGTGCATTTGTGCTCGATTTTTTTTGTATTTGTATATCACTCTTGATTCTTAATGTCTTTGTAATACAATACAGTGGGGTTATGGTTAACCGGTAAACATTTTAATCTATTCCTTACTGCTTTTATTATCTACACAACCTTTCTCTTCATAGAGAACTAGCACTTGCACCAAAAGGAGGTGCAAAGTTATGCCAATAGTAACATATGACGGTTTATAGAGTTGTTGAAATGATTTCAAGATGCATGGAAGAGGTATGTCTGACCTGGGTAGTAAGGTACATAAGGTTTGTAAAGTCGTCGAAGCATTTCCAAGATGCATTGTAGAGGCATATCTGACTTAGGTAATAAGGCAGTAAACATACGTATCTTGCAACCAGTCGACCATTATGTTAGTGAGAGGGCCACCTCCAGTGCGGCTTGGCCCTTATTGGCATATGACTGCATTTTATTACTATAAACGATGCCAACCAACCAAGGTGGGATTGGTTTTTTGACTGAATGCAAATTTTTAGATTCTAGAAGTAATTCCAAGATGCACCGAGCTCGCAACAATAAACATATCCATTGTCGCCATCTCTAGTGGTGTTGACGACATCGTCTGCATTGAAGACAGTGAAGCGGAAGTTGTATCTAATCCAATGCTTGCTCGTGTGTGCCAACTATATGTCCGGAGAACATGTAACAATAATAATATTTATAGACATTTTTTTAGACAATTCATAAACCAAATTATTTTGATTATTTTACTGAAAAATTATTATGTTGCTAGCTATTATTTTAAAGATATTTATAATAATATAAATTCATTTTTAGAGTTCGTAAACAATTTTTAAAATACTCACATGAACATGTGTTGAAAATGCCAGCTATATTGACTTGATTCATGTTTTATTCACTTAGTGATTATAGTATAATAAGGCGATCTAAATTTGACGTGTTAAATTTTTTAGTTAAATGATGCACCACTTTCCAATCACTCCCGGTCAAAACTAATTGATAGGTTGTCTTCTTATTTATTCAATTTTTTTAATACGTTTACTTACAACTCTTTCAATATTGAATAAAATCTTTAAAAATCAAGAAATAAAATATTTTGCCAAATCATATTTATAATAAATTAAAATTTAAACTTTTACTGTTATCATCCTAAGATAAGGTTTAAAAATGTGGAGGTCATTTGCTTTAGCTAACTTCTTAGGGAAGTTAGCTTTTTATTGGGTGGTCCCACTTCCCACTAAAGAAAAATATTAAATATCTAAGATTACTATGGCACCTAGTGCTCGATGAAAAGAATTTGACTTGAACTTTTTGCCGATTTTGGTGATATTTACACGAGATGTGTGGAATATATGGAATTTAGTTTCCAGCAGATTTTTCGACTTCAGCAGACTTTCTGGCGTGAGGCCGTTTCACAGTAATAGGCAAGGGAGACCTTTATCCCATAATATAGCATATCGGCTAAATATACATACAAACCATTTTTTTGGGAATAGAGATGCATGGTTTCCAAAAACAATTTTCTACTCCAAGAGTACAATTTAAAAATCAGTTTTTAAAGAGAAAACAACAAAGGAATTAATTTTCTTTTTCCAAAAAAGAAAAGAAAAAGAAAAAAACAGACGTCCCGGGGACGTCCTGACGTCCCCTAAAAAGGGTGATGTCTCCAAAATGTCCCCTGATATTTAGGGACATCCCAAAGACGCCCCCTCCTTTTCGCTCTTTCAGAAATGTGGGGTGGGGGTGTTTCCCCGTCCCTGGGACGTCCAGGATGTCTCGGACACCTGGGTTTTTTGGGGGGGGGAGGGGGCGTGTCCCTGTGTAACACTGAAATAAACTCTTTCCTCGGAGCAGGCAAAAGTTAAACCAATCTCAAATTATGTAAAACTTATTTAACTAGAATATTGAAGCTTGGTCCTGAGTTGCTGATTAAGATACGGCACAAATCCAAAGAATCTGGTACACGAATACAGTGATTTTTTGGTCCTGGATTGGCTTTGGATATGGCTGTACAATTTTTTTTTTTTTCTTAAAATAAATTCTGGCCTAATAAATTGGAATTAACCACATATTATGCAAATAAACCACATGACAAAGTTAAATAACCACAAAACACTACTCATAATTTGCTGAGTTGCTGATATACGATATGTGGTTACGACGATTTTTGTGTTTTTGTCCCGGATGTCTGTACAATATATATATATATATATATTATAGCCTTAATAACTAGGAATTAACCACATATTATGCATATGAAACTCAAAATAAGTTAAAAAGCCACAAAACACTACTCATAACTCATATAAAGCCAAATCACAAGTCATAAATGTCATGATATATATTCAATTTAATTATTACATCAAAATTAGTATTTAGTATCCATCATATTCACCATATTGCTCTTCATTGAGAGCTTCAAGATCAACATCATGATGTGGTTCATTAGAACCACATGGACTCAAAGCGCTCCCACTATGACTAGCACCCCCATGATGCAGGAAATCTGGCCTATAAGATCTTCAGGAAAATTCAATTTCAGACTTATTAGTTTGAATCAAACAACAGACTTTAAAAAGTGCATTCACCTAATTGCTCTTCATTGAGAGCTTCTAGATCAACATCATGATGTGGTTCATTAGAAATTTAAAACCACATGGACTCGAAGCACTCCCACCACGATTAGCACCCCCATGATGCAGGAATCTGGTTTATAAGGTCTTCAGGAAAATTCAATTTCAGACTTAGTTTGAATCAAACAGCAGACTTTAAAAAGTGCCTTTCAGAAATACAGGGCTGTCTCAGATTTTTCACACAATCATTCAAAGTATTCCGCCAATAAAATACATGCATTCCAGATCTGTTCAGAATTCTATACAGTCCAGATAACTTCATTCACAATCTTCATTGAAAAATTACATTTCTGACTCTGCTCTTTGCAACCATTGATCTTAGTTTGTACTTTGTACACATATATTTGTATGTTTTGCCACATACAATATGGGCAGACCTTTGTATTGTGATACACATGAAGTGGCTCTGTTTAAAAGAAAATAAAAACAAGACAAACTTATCTAAAGCACATTTAAATTTTAAGCTGATGATGTTGGAAAAAATAAAAGAAAAATAAAAACCATTTTTAGCTGGGATATGGGTCAGGTACGGTGTTGGCAGTCCGGATGCGCCCGGATAGGTCTGCAGGCGTTTCCGGACTACCAATGCTGTATCGGAGTCGTATCCATATTGATACGTATCTTATCCATAAGCATGACTTTCAAGGAGCGTATTGGTATCTTAGAAGTTTACTAAACAGAACAAGTATCCTTAGGAGTTGGAGTGATTTTATTTGTCTTATTGCCCAAGTAGAAACACATTATATTTTTTGTGTTTTTTTGATGTGGACGTAACTTTAACATCTGTGGTATGTTCTGACGAAAAAAATGAGGCATTCTATTATTGCCCTGAAATGTTTTTGTTTCGGTAAGTCTAGGACATCACCGGGCCCAGTCTGATTGGGGACACAAATAGTTTCCCCATTCTTCGGTTTGTCTGTAGGCTGCATTAACACAGCTGGCTTTATCACCCACATGTTTTGACAAGGTCCACTGGGTTGCCACTTTAACACAGGGCAGGTATTTGAACTCAAATCACCTCCACATGAGTGTATCCCATTAATGCTTACTCCAGAGCCCTTTGGACTACAATGGTATATATATATAATAACTTAATAGGATAGGAGTGACAGGACATGTTTATGGCTAGTTCAGTCTATCTTTGAGTCGGTTAGACTAATTGGACCATTGTCTGGCAGATGTAGCAACTGCAGTAGTTGCAAAAGAAGCATTAGAAGGACATTGCATATATGATGGAGGTTACTGCAAACTCCACCTTTCTTTCTCTCGTCACACTGATCTCAATGTAAAGGTAAAAGTCTTCCCATGCTGGTGTTGTTTTCTGATGCATACTTATGTTAGGAACTGTAGGATATTATTTTGGAACTTGGCTATTTATGATTTTCATTGATTTCTATTATTGACTCGTAATATTCTATATAGGCAAATAATGACCGCAGCAGAGACTACACGCTTCCACAAGCTGGAATTCTACAAAATCGACCTTCAGTTCTTTTTCAGCAACCTTCTACTTTTCCTGCTAGCGTTTTTGATCGGGCATCATCTGCTGTGAGTGTATATCCAGGAAATCAGTTTGGGCCTAGTCTGCATCCACCACCGCATGCTGGTGTCACTGGTCCCCGACAAATGCAAAATTGGGAATTTGATCAATTGCATTCTGTATCACAAACCACAGGGTCTTCTTCTGCAGCATCTGCACCTCCTGGATTTCCTGGACAGGCTTCTTTCTCTCTGCCACCTTACTCCTCTGCCCCATCTTTTCCTGGCCCTCCTATACAGAATCCAGGACCTCACAGAAATCGTGTGGGATCAAGTATGCCGCCGCAGGCTTTTCAAACTCCTCACGGTGCTGCAGCATTCTCTCGCTCGGTGCCTCCTTACAGACATCAGCATTTACATATACAGACACCTGGAGGAGGCCCAACAGGTGGATCTTCTGTGTATTATTTCTGATTGCCTGTGAAGCAATTCTTCTGCATCCTTTCAGCAGCTTACTTGTTTTATTTGCAGTTTAAAAATTACCATCTTTATGCATCATTGCTTTCGACTCAACTAAAAATTAAGGCTAAATTCCATGCCGTTAACATAGTGTTATGTTTCTTACAGATCTGCGGTAACCTGCAATTGTGTCTTCATTGTGCACGGATTTTATTCTGTGCTGTTTACACCAGGTAAAGTCATGAAGGACGCAGCTATCTCCATGGTTTGACTTGTAATTCTCAACCAGGGGCAAATCAAGTTCAAATTGTACTGATTACTGTTTGTCGTTTTAGTACACGAGTTGTATCATGCATTTTATATGTGAGGTATAATGAACCTTTTGAATCATATGGACGGCTATGTACCAAATATATCCGCATCCTTATGTTTGTGAGCTTAAAAATTTAACCTAAAGCAATATTGGGATTATTTCTATATACCTTCACATTCCAAAAATAAAAAACCAAATGATCTTTGATACTCAAAGTTTAGTATAGTTTTTATATTGCACAACAAGTATTTCTAGTTTGATCAATGTGCTTCATTTCTGTTAAATATTACGCTGAGGGACATTCTACAATGGCAGCTGAGGTGGTTGTGGTGGGCTGTAATGTTTGTGAGTGTGTTCAGTTATAATTCTGTTTTGAAATTTGACATTCATTTGACTGTCATTAAGAACTTTTTTCTTGGAAAAGTCAATCAAAAAATCTGAAGAAGGTAATGAAGATACAAATAATTGTGGTATGCTAAAAATCCAAGATAAAAGCCTTGAGATTGATATCTTTTGGCATTTTCAAATAGATATATTATAGAAGGTTTGATGATCATGCCAATATGGTGGCAATCTAAATATTTTTGTTTTCAAAATGATTTAAGAACATAAGAATTAGAGTAATTAGTAACCTACAAGTGGGCCTTCTATTGCCATATGTATGTAGTAAGGATGCTCCATATATAGATAGGGGCAGCCGCCTCCCCTGCCTGCCCCTTCTCTCATCGCCCCATCCCCACTCAATCCCTACCCCATCTCTCCTATTTCTATTGTGGGGGCAGTGAGGACCTTTCTATCTTCTCTGTGGAGCGAGGACACAAAATTTTCCACAAAATTTGACCTTTGATGAACCTTCATGCTATCTGCATACAACAGCAAACTCCTAAATAGAATTTAGATAACCCTCTGGGTATCTATAATCATTCTCGCCCGTGCCATATCTAATCAGTCTCCATAACATAGATATATCTATATATATAATTCAGCCTGCAAGATCAAATTTGGGGAAACAGATTGATTTTTGCAAAGAAATGTATCCAAAGGAACCTAAAAATAATTTAGCCATAATAAACATATTCACTAAATGATATTTCGGTCAGAAGCACCTGATTTACAAGTTATAAGCTCGTAGACTGCATCAGAATGAATATTCTACTTTGTAGAAATTTGCACGGTCTCCATTATATACTCAAAATGCTTATGCATTGAAGTAATGGGTGTGGGTCTAATAGACCAGGCCTATTAGAGGGGCTGGTACACGTAATAATCATCATAATATGAACTCCATGTCGTCTTGAATTGGAGAGGCATAGCCTGCCCATCTAACTGCCTGTTGCTGTTAATGGTACTCTCAAAAGCTACGGAATAGTGTAGTAATATGTATATATAGGTATGTAAATGTAAAGTATATCTGAATTCTGGGCTGAGGTTGAAAGTTGGCTCATGGCTGAGAAGAGATCCCAGTACTGATTTTTAAACAGGGTTAGGCGAAATGAGCCTATAACTGCACACCTTAACTTTAGGGGAGCCTAGATTTATGTAGAGTCTGCATTAGTGCAATTTTTTTATCATTGTGTAGCATGACAGTGTCACATCAGTGACATCACTATTTTTGTTTCTAGCATTTATTTGGAGGGAAAAGTGGATTTTGAATTTGATGTAGTACACATAATTTTTATAAAACATTTGAAAAGTGTACCAATAATCGAACGCCCTATGTGTCACATTGTGGTTGGCTCCTAAAAAGTACTATTAATGGAAAAGTGAAACAACTGTTAGTATTTTTACATCAAGTTAAAATGGTGAAATTCAATATAAATGTTTTGGTACATGCATAACTATGGGGTCATCTCCCTATGTGCATCATGGACCGACAATGTCAACAAGCGGGAAATATGTCTCCTACACGTCCTATTGTAAATGGACCCACTTTTTTAGCAATTCGGGTATTATTTGGACCAATTTTGGCTGATTTAAATTCAATAAACATAATCTATCATTTCTATGTTTCAAACAAATCCCAACCATCAATTTCAAATAACTCATATTAATCCAATTGTTTGGCACACACTGGTAGTTGTTGAGGGGATCTGTAGCTATGTATGCTCCACAATATGACACCTATTGGCGTAAATATATTATAAAATGAAATATATTTTTATAGTTTCTGCCATATATAAAAAGGAGGTATATATCTACATCTCAATGTCCGAGAGCTTTCGAAATTTAATCTTAAGAGATATTTGTGATTATTCTTATATATTCATGTTGCAAAAATAAAAGTCCAAACGATCTTTGACAATAAAAGTTTGGAATACTTTTTACATTGCAAAACAAATATTAGAATTAAATGTGTTTCATATCTCTTGAATAATTAAGTAATATATTATTATACTAGATATGTTTTATAGTTATACTAGATATATTTTATAGTTTTGATATATATATATATATATATATATATATATTTTGAGGGGTTTTATTGGGCAAGTTAAACAAGTCAAAAGGCCAACCATATGAGTATCGAATTATAGAAGAACATCGTAATTGGATACAACAACAAAACTCAAGATAGACCTCACCAAATCCGAGAAAGGAGGAAAGCATGAAACCCTTTGTTTGGCCTCTCGGAAGAAGGTAGCTTTCCATGCTCCTTTCTATTCTTCATCTCAGTCTATCCCTAATCCAATAGTTTTGATCATTTTATATGAAACCAAAGGGACGAGACCAAAACAACAATTGGTTAATTTGGTAACACCCCAACTTATTGCTCTTGAAGTAGGGGGTCTAAATGACCCTCACGAATGTAAGCCGCCAAAAAGGAGCCTCTAAACCACTAAGAGTCTCTTCTTTAGAGGCAACTAGATCCTCCGAGCTCTCTTAGAGATGGAGATAGGGGATAGTCCTTGCATAGTAGTGACTTGTTCAAGAGCAATCACCCTTGTAGGAACAACCCTTTGCCTTAACAAAAAAGTAGCAGATACTCTCTTCCATGTCCAAATCCCCTAGAGCCCTCTTAGAGATAGAGAGACAGAGGATAGTCCTTGCCTAGGAGCGACATACTCAAGAGTAGTCACCAATGCAGAACAACACTTGCCTCAATAAGAAAACTAGCAATACTCTCTTCCATGTTCAAATCCTTTGCAATAGGTTCCACCAAATAGTGGTGGGTCTTTGCCACCGTACTATCAAGGGGGTGGAAAATTTCCTCCTTTTTTCCTTTTCGCTTCTAAGTGGTTTCAATAATACAAAAGATTTGCTCCACCTCTTGCTAGGGCAAGTGCACCCAAATGATCCTGGGAAAATCAAGATTTGCATCTAAAGACCACTTGCTCTTAGTTTAACTTTTACTTCCGAACCAGGACCTCAACCTTGTGATGTATGACAATCCAGTGCTCACGAGCAATCTCGTGTCAAACTTGAAATTAGTGTGCAATAGAGTTAGTTAATGTTTGCATTCTACAAAGCATTTTGTTATGTTTTGGGAGTCGTGCAATGAAGAAATACATTTTGGAGGATCATAGAGTCTAGTGTGGAATTTTGTGGAGTATGCAAGTTCTTTACGCAATGTCTATTGAGTGTGCAATCCTTCAACATAGTGTTTGGCCTATTGTATAATCGTCATGTGCGCAACATTATCCATGTAATCTGTGCATACCATGAACTTAGAATTGTTGATTGATTGAAGGCAAAAGTTAAGGGAAAGGCCAACTAGTTATGTTAGTTCTTTGTGCAATGTCTGTTGAGTACACAATCCTTTTGCACGGTGTTTGGCCTATTGTACAATCGTCATGTGTGCAACATTGTCCGTGCAATCTTGTGCATACCATGAACTTAAAATTGTTGGTTGATTGATGGCAAAAGTTAAGGGAAAGGCCATATGGTTATATTTGGGTCCTTTGATCCATTCATTTGAATTCCGTAGAATTAGGAGTCTTAAGAGGTGGCATGGATGGCTATATAAGTAGAGTCCATTGCCTTAATTTAGTAGTTTAAGCAAGAACTCGGGGTATGCTTAAAAGCAAAGTGAAGATGCGAGCTTAATGCTCATTGAGAATAGAAAGAATGAAGTTGTGACACGAGAGGAGATAAGTCAAGGGTGTTTGTTCATGTGATTTGATATGACAGAGAGTATATGATGAAGTGTAACAAGTTACATCATTAGCGATTAGTCTGATGTTGTTTCTTTGAATAAGACATCCAAGAGCTTTGTTTTTGTTTAAATCTATGTTCATTTCATCATTTTGTCTAATGCATAAATATTTAAGTATTGTTTCTATTGCATTTTGAGGGCCATAAGGTTTCTTTGCCGTCCTTTGTTGGACTCCCACACCTTATTTGTGTCATTTGGTGTTAGAGCAAGGATTGCTTCCTTGAGGAGAGGCATGAAAGATCTTGCGGTTTTCCTTATTTGCGAGTGTGGGTAGAAAATTGTTGTAGACATATTCTAGCAGGTAAATTTTGGGTAGGTGGTGCGAGAAATAAGTGACACAATAAGCTTTTGCGGTTTTCCACATTGTGGATTGTGAGTAGAAGACCATTGGGGCATCCGACAAAGAAATTATCGGGCGTAAGATTGCAGATATTGTGTTTGTGACTTTTGAGAAAGAAAAAGGAAAATAACAATGACACATCGAAGGAATGTAGGACTCAACAATCGAGGTGCTAGCGTTGAGGACTAGGCTAAGATGATGCGAACTATGCAAGCTCGCTTGACAACCATGGATGCCGCACAATGTCAAGGTGTTGTTGTGGATGACCATAGTCTTGTGAAGGCAAACTCACGTAATGGATGGCACATGCTACAATTGTGAATGCAGAGGAATAAGAAGCACATGATGGTCCCAAGGATATATTGCTTTCATGCACTCAATAGGATGGTGAGTAAGCCAAGATTGGACATCTTTGTGTTATTTTGATAGTTTGGAACCAACAAAACTTATGGATTGGATAACAAAGATGGAAAAATATTTTGAATATGAAGACATGGAAGATCCTAGGAAGTTCAAGTTTGTATGCACGAAGTTAAAATGTCAAGCATCCCTTTGGCATGAACATGTTTAGATCAATCGAGTGCAACGAGGCAAGTAGAAGATCAAGATATGGAACACGATTAATGTGAAGGAATACCCCGAGAAATTTTACCAACTC
Source organism: Taxus wallichiana var. yunnanensis (assembly GCA_018340775.1). Taxonomy (NCBI): domain Eukaryota; kingdom Viridiplantae; phylum Streptophyta; class Pinopsida; order Cupressales; family Taxaceae; genus Taxus; species Taxus wallichiana. Next base: position 95,378,373 of record CM031236.1, read on the forward strand.
ACCATTAGAGAAGACACATAGCCGAATTGCGCATAAGGATTCGAGATAAGACCACTATGTTGCAAGTTCCTTCCATGGAAGAAGCCTATCAGTATGCTATGAAGGTAGAGGAGAATTTGACGTGTAGACAATAGAGTGCTAACCGTGGAAAGGGAATGGACACGCAAGGTCGTGGACAAAGTAATGGTAAAGATAATTGTGCGCAAGATGAAAGCGAGTCGTGTTCTATTGCACAAAGTGAAGGAACATCTCGAAGAGGTAGACATGCATCTCGAGGAAGAGGTCGTGGACTCGGTGGCACATGCTATAGGTGTGGAGAGACAAGGCATAGATCAAATGAGTTCCCGCATGCCCAAAATGGTGGCAAGCGAAGTGTGCACATTACGCAAGGAGAAACAAATTGCGTGATGAGTCATAAAGAAGACCCGAGAGACGGGAAAACGTTGATGTTCAAACGTGTATTGCTTTGAAACCGAGAGAAATAGGAGATTGGCCTTGTGTAGAGGTGAATTCTATTAAGAACAATGTGCAAGTCGGGAGGAAAGGTTTGCAAAGTAATTGTGGATAGTTGAAGCATCGATAATTTGAAAGTGGAAGAAATGGTGGGTAAGTTGTAGTTGAAGAGGATAGAGCATCCAAATCTTTCTTGAATTTTGTGGTTGCAGAGAAAGGAAACAAATTATTAAAGAAGGAACAATGTTTGGTCAAATTCTAGATTGGGAGATATGATGATGAGGTAATGTGCGACATCATGCCCATAGAGCATGTCATGTGCTAATTGGTAAGCCTTGATAGTTTGACCGAGAAGGCCCATCATGATGGCCGCACAAACACATACAAAGTGGAAAAAGATGGAACGAAATATACTCTAAACCCATTGCGGGAGAAGAGTGATGCAACACCAAAAGTGTTGTTAGTTTCAGGTAAGTAGATCCTGAGTGAAGTGAAGCACGATAGTGCATGTTTTGAGCTAATAGTGTGGGCCGCGCATAAGGAGATCGTGAAAGAAGATGAAAGGAGAAGAAACCATACCACTAGAAGTGAAAGGAATGTTGGAAGAGTTTGCGGAAGTTGTGTCTAGTGAGTTACCGCAAGGGTACCATGATGCATGAGCATCTACAAGGACAATCATGCATATAGCAAATTTTGGGTTTTCATCGTGTTTTGTGAGTCTTCATAGGGTCTTAGAGGTTTGGTTAAGTCTTCGAGTTGGCTAATTTTTAAATTTTGTTGAGTTCTTCACTTTCCGCCCAAAGTGGGATTTTTGAATTTTCAAACCTAGTTAGCAAGTTTTTAGCTTGTGGTGTGTTGGTTGGGAGGTCTTGGTGTTGTGTTTGGGGTCTTAGACATCTGGTCATGTCTTTTGGCCGTTCCTTAGGGTGTATCGGTGGTCATATAGGTTTAAATAATGTTTTGGTTATTTTCCAACATGTTATAAACCCCTCCATATGACCATAACAATTAATTATGGATGGAACTTGAGGAAAATAGATAAATATACAAAATTGGGAGTTAGTTAGTGTAATGCCCGTTCCTTGTTTACTTTGGTGGGTTTGGACTCTTTGAGTCTTCAGTTTTTACTGCGCATTTTGGACCAACCGTATGACCATTCTTCATATTTCAAATCAAGTAATGTGAAAGGATAATAAAATGGACTGAAAAGAAAAAAAAAATATATATATATATATATATATATATATAAGCTAAAATTTAATAAATGGAGATAAATCAAAACATTAAAACAAAAATAGAGAAAAGCCCGTAAAGGGGCGGATTAGGGCAAAATATTTCCCTTGGTTGTAAAAGCAGATCTGCAATGCTTTGATTTTTTGGTGTCGGGCGAGTTTGGGGGCGGCGCGAGCAAAACCAGGGGCATTTTGTCCCATTTTCCTCTATTCACGCACAGGGAAAATGCTGCAAAACGTGGACGCACATGGCAGGGGAACGTGGTTTTGTGTGATGTTGGGTCGCAGGTTTTTACTCAAGTCATTTTGCTTTGGGTGTTTTTGTCCTTTTCCAAAGAAATGCATCGCAAATGTCATCCCATGGAGTGCCATGTTTTCCTTTTGTGGCTGTGCCAACATCCTCCCAGCCTGCGTCAAAACTCGAGCTCCTTTTCCTGCATGGACACCTAGCAAAGCACAAAAGGATAGAGGGGTTTTGTCAGATGTTGAAGTTGCAAATGCATTGGGGACGCTGTGGCAGTGTTTGACCAAATGAAAAAAAAACGAGCCTACTCCTGCGTGAATAAAAGAAAGAGAGGAATATTGCCAGATGTTGTAGTTACAACTGCCCTGGTAGACATGTATGCACAAAATGGATGTGTAGAAAAGGCCTGTGATTTGTTTGGCAGAATGCCTCAAAGAAATGCGGTCTCATGGAGTGCCATGAGTGCAGGATATGCACAAAATGGATTTGTTAAAAAGGCGTTTGGACTGTTTGACAGAATGCCTCAAAGAGATGTGGTCTTATGGAACATACCCTGACCATGTAAGCTTCATTTTTGTTTAATTAGCTTTCAGCCATGCAGGTTCAGTGCATGAGGGTTGTAAATACTTCGATGGCATGAGTGCCTCTTGTAGAATCATGCCTAGAATTAATCATTATGTTGCTTGGTTTTGATGAGCACATGAGAATGTGCAAAATGTGGAGGCATGCTTAAGGCATGTGAAGTGTTTGACTAAATGCCTTCAAAAATCATGGTCTAATGGTTGCAAGATTTGAGGCTATGCACAAAAGGAGGAAGATCTCATTCTATCCAAACAACAACAATAAGAAACCATTTGATCATGCTCAACAAGTGGTGGGTCGAATCCAGAAGGTAGGAGAAATGTGATCAGAGTAGCGGAATGGTTTCAAATCTGTAGTTACAGATTTTATTGTAGACGTGTATGTAAAATGGTGGAGCTGTGGATGCTCGTGATCTGGTTGACGATGTGCCCAAGCAAGTTACTGAACCAAATCCCAGTTTCGACCGACTTCACTCTCCAGGCATGGTTCATCTTCCCTTACCTCTCATAATTCTCGTGTTTTTAGTTCTATTTTGCAACTTGATAGAATTTTAAACTATTAGGATTTTAATACCATTAAATGTTGTTTTCAACTCGTTGCAAAAACAATGAAATGTCGTGTCAAAAACTCACTAAGTCAAAATAACCCGTTTGCATTAAAACACGAACTTCCACCCTCATTCTGAGGTGATGTAGAAAACTTCCTACCCAACTGGAATCGCTACAACATTGTTTTATCGACAAAATGAGTTTGACTTCCCAGTAATATTGTTGACCTTCTTCCTGGTTAAATAGTTAATTTTTGCAGTTTTTGGAGACTCATTAAGTACCCTTCGTAACTTTGAAAATGAGATGTTAGACTTCATTCGTGTACCTTGTTATGTGAGGAGCCACCATGACCTCTAGATTGACCTTGAACGAACATATGTGATCCTTTTGACGCTTTTATAGGAGCCCTGTTACATTGGTTTACAACAGAGAAAAGCTGTCATATCTAGAAAGTTGGCTTTCGTTTTGAACCACCATTTGAAACCTCGATAGAGAAATTATTTCCCGTCTTCGCAAACCTCTAGGGTTTATACTCGACAATTGCATGGAATATTCATCTTAGGGAAAAACACTCTTCTGGATAGTTTGGCAAAGCCATTTTGTTGGCCTCCGGCCACAGTTTGACGAGGTCAAATTGGACCAATTTCGACTTGCCGCTCCAGAAAACTTGTCGCCGTTTGAAAATGGTTTTCTAGTTCTCAGTTCCGTCGACTCTAATGAATTCTCCTCATGTAGGGGAACTTGTAGGAAGTGTCTCGTTGTCTGCTCATCCATCAATCGTCAGTTATGGACACGGTTTTCTGGGCCCTCGAGCTAAATTTTGTTCAATTGCAACTGGGTCAACTACGACCGGTGGCCCCGGAGAACTAGCTACCAAACGCAAACCGTTCGCTCTTTCCCATTCCCGTCAGTTGTTATGAATTCTTGGTATATCTGGAGACACGTAGAAGGTTAATTGTGGTGTGCGTTCTCATCGGAAGATAACTTTTAGAAGCGGTTTCTTAGCCTCCGAGCCCATTTTGAATGTTTTGTAGCTAGTAAGAAAATGTAAAAATAGGAAGTCGGGACCCCGTCGGGTTGCCAAACCACCGTAGATACTTTTAACACATGTAAATAACTGTTTAAAACACTATAATGAAACTTGTTGTGTGTATTAGAACTTTTGACAAAACGGTGTTTTCTCTCTCTACCCTTCTCTTTCTCTCTCTCCTGGGTTACCAAAAGAAGCAAAATGAAATGTAATGAATACATGTCTCTAAATTTTTTTATTTCGATTGCAAATTGTAATTATTATCATATGTAAATGGAAAACTAAAAAAATGATAATTATGTTAGATTAGGGTGGATGCCATGCCAGTGATTTATCGCTGATATCTTGCTCACGTGGTTTTTGCAGGATGAAAGAATGATGACGTAAAGACGTTGAGTAAATTCATTGTTTATTTTTGGTAATATATTGAAAGACTTATAGTTGAAATTGGTAGTATGTAAAAGTCGCTAGATTAATAAGTGCTTGAGAAATTGGTATTTCTTTCATGGATGTTATTTTGATCCCAAAATTGTTATGGTAAAAGTGGAATACAAATGTCAAAAGGAATTGAAATTAATACCTTGTAGTGAACTTTCATTGTGCAATTATTGGTTTAATAGTTGGTGTTGTGTTTCTTACCTTGAAAATGTAATAAAGGAACCTAACCACAACAGTCAACCTTAGTTCAAAATTTGTATATAACTAACCTGCCTATGTTGACCCCTTAGCGTAGAAAACTGTGACCTTCAAACGAACCTTTACACTCGATGGAACATCCTAGTTTAGGCAAATAAGATCCCCTGAATGGGTTGATCGTCTTAGTAGGTACGTTTAGTGACATCGACATAAACCAGACATATAGGAGCAACACAGTCAAACTCGACCTGGAGTAAGTAGAGCTAACGCTTCCTTCGTGTCCTAGTGGACTGCCTTGTCTTCCGAAGATAGATTTAGAATTAAATTTTTTGCATCGAATGAATTTCTTGTGGGATCCAGATGACATCATGGAGCTAGAGAAATAGTGGTTCTATCACTTAAAATTTTGTTAATGAATAGATCCTCTTAGCTATATGTACTATCTTTGGCTAGTGACATTATAGTGCTTTGATCTTTTACGGAGGGTTTATGTTGTGGAACCTTAATCTAATCTATAATAGAGCGTAAAGCGCTAAGTGAAAATTGGAATTAAATTAAACCCTAGTTGATTAAAATGTTAACTTGTGGGTAGAAAACTATAATTTAACTCGTTGCATATGAAATTGTTTTGAAAGATGTTGATTCTAGAGAACCTTAGAAACTGAAATCTTGTCCCATAATCCCTTGTTATGTCATTCTGTGGCATTAAGGAATAAGGAATATTTCTTATGCGGAATCGTGAAATGCGGAGACATGGGATCTTCGTGAATATAGGTCACTTGTGGTTCATGTGTAGTTTATAATGCTTCTAACCATGTACTTCCTTAAGATATCAGACAAGTGCTTTCGTAACTCTTTTGTTATAAAACGATGGTAAAAATGCGACCATAATGTGATGTAAAAGTAAAGCATAGAAAGAAAAAAAAAAAGAGATTTGAGGTTAGGGATACTGCCACTCTCGGAGTCCTTTTAACTTAATTAAATATCTTTCAGTGTTTCAAAAAAAGGTATTGCCTTGGTGTGACCAAACTTCGAGAAAACAAAAGATTTATAAATATAAATGGAAGTCAATAAGTTATTGAACTTTATTAACTATGGTAGCGAAATAACTATTCCGTGATCGAAGGATGTTCTTGGGGAAAAAGCTATCTCGAATCTATGTCTTCCTTAATCCCAAGATTTCACCTTGACATCACGTTAGATTCACTTGTGTAGCAAGGGTAAATTTTTAAACATTAAATAAACGTTTGAGAAGCATATTCTTAGCATAAGAATAAGATAATTAAGTACTGGAAATGTGATTTGAATTGTGCCAAATAAGCAAGTAAGTTACGGAAATTTCCGTGATGCATAAAGAAAGCCAACCTAAATTGGTCGAATTGTAAATTAAATGTGGAATGAACTTAAGATTTTGTAGATGGAAAAAGGAGAAAACTATCCTTGCACAATAATGTTCTTAGAATGTTAATCGTAACTAAGATGTAATTAAAGAAATGATGTGTTGTGGGTTCGCCGTTCCTGAAGTCATGTTTCTTGTGGTTGGGTCATTGCTGGTATTCATTTATTGCAAAAAGTGTGGTATCGACATGCCTATGTTGTTTTCATGTGTGTATGGGAGTCGATGAATTATGTGATTGTCGTATGTGAGTCGAGTTTCTGTACTTGGAGCCCTTGTTGTGTTGTGTGTAGTGAGCAATGTAAAAAAAAAAAAATATCCTGGTATTTTACTGTTGTTTTTGGGTGCGTAAATTGTGGGCACTACGGTTAGGATGGAAAAAGAGGAGGAGAAATCGTGTAAGAAGAGCCTTAATGGAGAAACCAAAGGAATAAGCATGATTATTTTTGGATTGTTCCCTTTCAATAAAATCACGTGAAAACCTTGTGGAATGTAAATTTTTATTACGTGATGAATGTTTTTGTGTTTGGACTCTGTAGAAATTGATAAGAACTCTGTTTCAGGAAACTTCATGCAAGTTTAGAGAAAGAAACTTTGGAATGCCAAGAACTTTGTTTTGTTAAGAGGTACAATGGAGAACTTGCCTTTGTTTCACACATATTTGCTAACAAACTACATATTGTGGATGAGCATTGAAGATTCTCACATGTGAGAGAGGTTTGTGTGGTGTTACAATGCTTTTCATTATGGATTTGGAGTGAGATGGTCAAGGTTTCTTCACATTTCTCAAAACTCGTACCATTTATGCTTAAAGACCCCTTACAATTTCATGAAATTTTATTCTTGTCTTGTTATACTGATTGCTCATGAATGTTAGAAGGAGGTATACAAACCTATAGGTGCATTTTTATGGTTAGGAGTTATGTACATTTGTTTTTATAAGCTTTTTCCTCTTACCAAGTTACTTAGAAACCATACTTAGGGTTTAAGAGGAATTAGTGTTTTGGAGTCCTTAAACACCATATCAAGACTTGAAACTTGGAGGTAACTAGCTGATCACTTCCCTCTACTAGATTCTAGAGGTTTTATTATTGGTTTTTGTCTTAGAAAGGTACAATTCTTTATTTGATTTGTAGGCCTATAGGAGGTTATTGGAGACCGATTGCTAAAATTAAAGTAGTGTTTTGGGAGCTAAAAATAAGGAGATGAACCTTGAAATTTTGTGAGTAGCAAGAAAATCAAAATGGGTATCTAAATATATTTTTACAGATTGCATAAGTATCTCTGGAATTTTTAGAACAACAAGCTTTGGGGGTTAAGAGGGCTACTAGTCTTTGAGGACGGTCTTAGCAAATAGAAGGAGGAAGACCCTAAATGATCTAGTTCGAGTTTCCTTGCATCATACCACTTGTGAAAGACTTTAGTCACCCATGGATTTAATTCTAGGGTTGATTTTTCCGAACAAGACAACCTATATGAGGACACTGCAGGAGAACATAAAGATACAAAAGTAGGTCCAAGAGTTGTTGGATAGGGGACTCATCAGAGAGAGTCTAAGCTGTGTTAGTGCCAACAATTCTAACACCTAAGAAGGGTGGTGAGTGGCACATGTGTATTGATTCGAGAGCCATAAATAAGATCACCATCAAGTACATGTTTCCATTTCCATGCATGGATGACATCATGGATTATTTGAGCGGAGAAAGATATTTCAACAAGATTGATTTGAAGAGCGGATATCATCATATTCACATAAGGGAAGGAGACGGATAGAAGACAATGCTTAAAACTCAAGGACTATACACGAGTGGCTAGTGATGCTATTTGGATTGAGCAACACACTTAGTACTTTCACAAGGTTGATGAATCAAGTCCTGAAACCATTTTAGGCAAGTTTGTGATTGTGTATTTGGACGATATTATGATTTTCAGCATGACACGTGAGGAACATTTATTACATATAAGGAAACTATTGTTGAGAATGCGAGAAGAGAAGTTGATAAATCTCAAGAACTACAATTTTATGCAAGAATAATTGGTGTATATGGGATTTGTAGTTTCGGAGAAGGATTGAAGATGGACCACTGAAAAGCTATGTGCAATTTTGGATTACCATTCTTTGAAGAGTGCATTTGAGGCACAAAAATTTCATAGGTCGAATAGCTTTTTTCGCAAGTTCATCGAGAACTTTATTGGTGTATGAACACGATTACATACGCCATGAGGAGAGATAAGAAGAAGTTTTTACGGAACATTGGCACATGGAAGAGGTTTGTAGAATTAAAGAGGAGAGTAATAGAACAACTAGTGTTAGCATTACCATATTTAAGAAAGGTATTTCAAGTTGATTTTGATGCTAGTGGCATATCGATTGGCACAATGTTGACTTAAGAGGACAAACCTATTGCGTTCTTTAGTGAGAAGATGAATGATGTAAGGAGAAGGTATATTGTGTATGATCAAGAATTCTACGCAATAATACATGCATTGAAAAAGTGAAGACATTACTAGTTTCCTAAAGATTTTGTGTTGTTCACATATCATTAGGCATTATAGCTCATTGATAGCCATGGGAAGTTGAACTAGAGACATACGAGGTGGGTAGAGTACTGCAAGACTACACATTCGTATTGAACACATGAGAAAAAAATATAACAAGTTGGTGATTACTCTTAGTAGGCATAAGTATTTATTGATAGAAATAAGAATTGAAGTAGTGGTTTAAAATCCACGAAAGAACTATATGCACAAGATGGAGAGTTTAAAGAAGCATGGGAGGCATGCAAAATGTCCACAAGTGTGAACATAACACCTTGGTTGGAATATTTGTGCAGAAAGGATTATTATTCAATGGGTGACAATTGTGCATCCCAAAAGGATCAATGTGTAAGGACCTAGTGAGATAAAAGCATTGTGAAAGATTATACTTTGGATTTGATAAAACCTTAGCACAACTATGTGAGATTTACTTTTGGCTGAGGATGAGTGCTTATGTGTGTAAAATTGTGCATGAATGTTGTGTTTGTCAATTGGCCAAGTGAAGATATTAGAACGCAAGGTTGTACTAACCTTTGCTTGTTCTAGACGCCTGGGAAGACATAAATATGAATCTTATGTTGAGATTTCCCATGACACATAGGTGTTGATTCCATTTTTGTAGTGGTGGATAGATTTTCAAAGATGACACATTTCATTGTTTGCAAAAAGACCAATGATGCAACACACATTGCAATATTTTCTTTAGGGAGATTGTAAGACTACATGGATTACCACACAATATAGTGTTTGACAAAGATACAGAGTTTTTGGTCATTTTTGGCAAACATTGTGGAGAAAGTTGGATACAAAGCTATAATTAAATTTAGTGTACCATCCAAAAATTGATGGAAAACCATAAGTTGTGAATAGAAGCCTTGGAGATTTTATTATATGTTTGGTGAGAGATAAACCATGAACTTGGGATTCGGTTATAGCGCTTGAATTTTTTTCTTATAATAGTTCAATAAATAGGAGTATAGGGAAGACACTATTCCAAATCATATATGTGAACAACCCAAGAGGAGTTGTGGAGTTAAGAGACTTACTGCGTAATGGAGACAAGAGTGCTAAGAGACTTTATGGAACACATGAAGTGCACCGACAAGTGTGAAATTAGTTAGACAAGACGAATGCACAACACAACAACATACATATGAGAAGTGAATAGAATTTGAATATCAAATTGGATACATGGTCTTGACATATTTGCGAAAGGAGAGGTTTTTGAAAGGAACTTATAAATAAGCTCAAGTGAAAGAAGATAAGACGATGAAAGATCATAAGAAAGTTTTTGCTAAACACGCTTATGAGAATGAGTTTCTGAAGCTACCGATATATCTAGCATCTTTAATGTTTGTAGATCTATATCCATACCATGCAAAGTACTAGATATGAAGATGAACTTGGATTAGAAGAAAATGAAGTAGATTGGAGGAAACAAATGCGTGAGGAACATGATGAAGCATAATGAATAACAACTACTAGAACCAAGAATAAACACCATAAGGAGTATACCGAGTATTGGTCAAGTGGAAAGGAAAGAGTCTTGAAGAGGCCACTTGACTAAGTGCTACAAATAACACTCTTTGTGGTATACCATTTCCTTGAATAGGAGCTCAAGTTTTCAAAATTACTTGACGTGTATGATGTAGGAGCTTCTGTGCTCACGCGTAATCCTGTACCAACCAAAATTAGTGCACATTAGAGCCAGTTAGTGTTTACATTCTATAGTGCATTTTGTTATGTTTTTGGGGCCGCACGGTGAAGGAATACATTCTAGAGGATCATGAATTCTAGTGTGGCATTCCGCAGAGTGTAAAATTTCTTTGTGCAATGTCTATTGAGTGGTAGTCCTTTTGTGTAGCGTTCGACCTATTGTGCAATAATCCTGTGCATAACACTGTTAGTGCCATGAACTTAGAATTGTTGGTTGATTGATAACATAAGTGAAGGGAAAGACCTACCGGTTATGTTTGGCTTATTGTTAGGTCCTTTGATCCATTCATTTGAATTCCGTAGAATTAGGAGTCTTAAGAGGTGGCATGGATGACTATATAAGTAGAGCCCATTTGCTTAGTTTAGAAAAGTTCAAGTTTAAGAAAAAACTCTTGGGTACGTGTAAGGGTAGGGTAGAGATGTGAGCATAATGGTCACCGATAATAGTAAGAATTGAAGAAATTGTGACACAAGAGGAGATAATTAAGTGGTGTTTGTTCATGTGATCTTACAGTAGAGAGGATATGAAGTTATATAACAGATTGTATCATTCGGGATTGGTCTGATGTTGTTGCTTCTTTGAATAAGATATCCCAAAGCTTTTTTTTTTGTTTAAATTTGTTCTCAGTTCATCTTTCTATCGATGCATAAATATTTAAGTTTTGTTTTCATTGCATTTTGAGAGTTGTGAGGTTTGTGGCCATCCTTCGCTAGACTCCAACACCCTATTTGTGTCACCTTGAGTTAGATATCCGATGGAAAATACATTTTCAAAAACAATTTTGATACATAATCAGACAAAGATTGTGATTCTAATGAGAACAATATCCTTGGAGAAAAAGTAGAACCGTAAGGCATCTTTGAAAATGCAAGGGTATGTTCGGTTGTTGCTCACATAGGTGTAGAAAAAAAAAATCAAAGGAGGGGTTGAAATATGGGAGCTAGGTCGATATATGCAAACTAGTTGCACCCCAAAACTAGGGCTTCAATTAGAGGACAAGGTCTCCATCATCAACAAAATAATCAAATTTAAGAATAAAGACCCTTGAATACATTGTAAATATAACTCTTGTGGGGCAAGATGGTTTCCAAGAGGACGAAACCTACTTATGGGGTTATGGGAGATTAGGATAGAAGTTGTTGAACATGCATATCAGGTCAAATTGCTTGTGAAAGGACTCTTGATACTCGGCTTCATGACCCAACTCAATAATTGGAGATTCGCCATTGTTATCCACCATGAATTGGGCTCTAGAATTGTTCTAGAATGAATAAGTGATACATGTCAATGAAAGCAACTCTAGGGTGTTTTTGAAGGACTTCCCAGAGCCCATGCGAGGAACCAAAGAAACTGCAAGAATAGGATGAGAAACTATGTTGTGTTGTTTATAAACAACTTAATGCAATAAAAGGGTGTTTAAACACTTATAATGACATCAAAACTTATATTGAGTGAGTTTGGGGAAGTATATACGGTCATTATATTATTCTCGGAGAGTATCCAAATGTAAAGGAATTCTTTTCCTTTTGTTACAATTTTTTATATTATGGTCGTTACATTTTTTCTTGGCATGATTGTTATTTGGAGTTCGCTTCCCAAAAGTCTTCTCTATCTAGATTGACTACTCTCTTAGAGACCCACCTTTTTGTTGCTCTTCCCATTCTCTTAAGAGTCTTTTCTATCTAGACTCTCTCTCTCTCTCTCAGCCCCACCTTTCTCTTTCTTTTCTTCCCACTCCCTTACCTAGGATTGGAAGAAGTCTTTGGTCAATATATGTATCTCTCTTGCTCTTCTTCACACTCTCTTGTTTTGGATTGGTAGAGTTCATTGGTCCACGTACGTACTTCTCTTGTTCATCTTCCTACTCCCTTACCTTGGAGTGGAAGAGGTCTTTAGTCCTTGTATGCATTAAGGTAAGGCAATGATACATCTTTCTTTGAGAGTTTTTTTCTATTTTTTCAATAGCCACTATTGGAGCCACATTCTACTTGCTTAACAAATCTAAAGTATACATGCTCTCATGTTTACATTAGAAACTCCCAGTTAAAAAAAAAACTTGCAAAATCAAAATGTTGAAAATATTATAGAGTTTAGAATGAATGAAACTATTAATTTCCTTAAGAATTTTTAAAAATATTAATGGATACATCCTACTACACTTGACCAAGAAACTGACAGTACTTGTATTCAATCGATTTAAGAGAAAGAAATCACAAAATGAAATTGTTGGTGGGTGAAAGCTATGAGACAACCAAAACACTCTACAGTCAACTCTTCAAAACTGATGTCAGTTGTTTCTTCTCCTCTAAACAAAACACCATTTACGATGATGCACATAAGCATGTGTATGGTGTATAGATTATGCATATGGGCATGGACACGTATTCCACGTAATATCACAATTGAATTTTTTTGCCACCTTACTAGACGTTGATGAAAGGAAGGTAATAAAAGTCCATATTTATTGTTATTGTGAACGTCTATTGATTCATATTCCTGTAACTAGCTGCATTGAGATTTGTGTCATTGATGTCACGATTTAAGCCTCCATTACAGACTTGGACTTGAATAGAAAATAAATCATAGAGAAACATTTGAACAATTTCATTTGAAACAAGCTTTTGGGTCAGGTGCTTCATTTCAAAGCGCGTCACTGCAGGTGTTCTTATGTTCATATTGTTCTTCAATTGGAATACATGTTCTTCAGTTGGAATACGAAGGAACCCAAATCCAACTGTTTGTATTCTTCTTATTAAATTTCCACATGCAAATTTAGTAACCCTTATTGAAATCTTCTTGTGTACATGCAAGAGTTGAAAATACAAATGAATCTAATTGCACCGGTTCATATATTCCTATTATTTGTCATTTGCAACATAAATTAAATCAAATGCAACATTTGATTCTTAATATATTTTCACATGCAATTCTATTAAGCCCTAATGTTTGGTGTTTATATACAACTGTAGTCAACCAAAATGAATCCAATCATTAAAATTGTAGGTATGCTCATTTTGTTATTATTTGTAATACAAATCTTTGAAATAGTTCATATTCTTCTTCACTTATAACTAAAATGAGCTCAATTGCAAGTGTTCAAATATTTCTTATTATATTACCATGTACAACTCTACTAAATCATAATCAATATACGCAAGTGTAGCAAAGCAAAATGAATGAAATTGCAAGTGTATATATGTTCATATTCTTATTGTTTTACAACACAAAACAGCTCAAATGCAACAATTTTAATGTTCATATTCGGAAGTGTACATATGTTCATATCCTTACTTGTTTGGGAACATAAAGGAACCAAAATGCAATTGTTCATATTATTTTACAGTTGCAACACAAAATAAACCAATACAACTATTCATATTCTTCTTCACTTACAACACAAAAGAAGTGAAAAATATTTGTTCACATTCTTCTTCACTTGAAATGGTCATATGTTCATATTCTTATTCATTCAACTATAGTAAACCTAATTAAACCCTTGGTGTATAAATGCAACAACACTAAACCTAAGTACAAATGCTCATAGGATGATATTCTTCTTCTTTGCAACATATATGAACTTAAATAGAAATTTTCATATATATCTTATTATATTTGAATATACAACTCTATTAAAGCTGTAATGAAACCTTTGTTGTAAGTATGTAATAGTAGCCAACCCATATGAACCCAATTACAATTGTTCATATTGTTTTTTAATTTTCAATACAAACAAATTGATATGTAACTGTTCATATGCTTCTTATTATATTTGCGTATGCAAGTGTAATAATTTCTAACAAAACCAATTACAATTGTTCATACCCAAAAGCATGCAATTAATGTTAACCCAAATGAAATCATTTACAACCATTCAATTTTTCACATGTTTCTACATTTGCAACTGTAGGAAACCCAAATGAAAATTTCATTTATCACCCAACTTGTTTTACACACTTCTATAGTTAATAATCTAGTTGCATATGTTTATATGATTATATTATTTTTCATTTGCATCAAAATTGAACCAAAATGTAATTGTTCATATAATTTTTATTTTATTTATTTAGGCAACTCTACTAAACCTTAATAAACATAATTAAATGTCATCTATAGTTATGATCTACCCTATTTTTGAGATGAAAACCAAAATGCACTTGTCATACACATTATGATTTCCCATATTATATAGTCACGTTTTGCCCCATATGACTAGTCATTTTACAATTTTGTGCAATTTGTTGATGTTAGGAATGATAAGTGCATTTTTTTGCTTTTTCTTAGTGTAGTTAGTTGATAGTGTACATACAATTGGGCAATAGAGTAACATGCATGGTGAGGGGATAAAAATAACAAAAAATTACCAACATTCGATTTATGAGATGCTTGAGAAGAAATTATTTTGAAGGATAGATTTATAATGGAGTGAGATCAAATATCAAAATGCAATGGTAGATTTGATGGTTGTGATATTTGTTGAAATAATTCAATAACTTTATAATTGGAGAAGAAAGAAACCAAGATCTCTTCTACACATTCTTTGTAAGAGGAGGGCACATCCAAAGGGGAAGGGAAAAAGACTCATGTTTTTCAAATATAGTGAAATGTAAGGCCCTTTCTAAGTTAATACACTACATATGAGGTGAGAAGCCAAACAAGAAATAAGATTGGATATCTTGTGTGCAAACTCAATCCAATGTTTACATAAGTGATTGTATGTGGGCTTTAACGGGAAATAAATACAAGCAAGTGTTGAAAGTAGTCTTTGAAATTTCTATGCGTCTAAGCCCTTGATGGTAGTGAAGAAGGAAACAAAAAGATGTTTGAGGAGGTATATACCTTTTTTGAATTACAAATTCTAGAAGTCAACATTTTTATATTCAAATAGAGAGTGAATCTCAAACAATTGTTTGTGAGGGAACCGATGAGAGTGTTGCTTCCCCTACATGGAAACATGATGTTCATGAAACACTTGATTAGATGAAATAAGTGATTAAACATCCACCATAGTATCCAGGTAGAGGATTAAAATTGGCTAGCTTGGTTGCAAAAAGATGTGACGAGGTTAAAGATGGAACCTTAATGGACTATGAATTCATTATAGACACGAGAAGCAATAATGGTTTGCTAAAACATATCCAAAATTTTCTCAACCAATTGTCAAGGGGAGAAGAAAAACAAATTTAAATGTACAACAAATTCATCATCAAGGAGTACGCAACAACCTCCCTTCATTTTTCCACAATTTATAGAATTTGGATGTTGGGCTAAGAAAGAAGTGTCTTCATTGGAAAATTCATTAGATTTTTTTCCACCAAAGGAAAGGGAGTATGAAAGAGAGTGAGCACAAGGACCAAGATAATGCATGTTGCATTCAAACGGAAACACACGAATTCTCTAAGTAATCAAAAAGCTAATTAACCATCAAGAATTGATCATGCAAAAGAGAAAGGGTCTACTCATTCTCATAGATCAAAAAGGGTACATATTGGGAGTGTTGTGTAACTCCCATGCCTAGACAATCATACCTCCATGAGGGAGAAAGGAGTTACAATTCACAAATAGAATGTAACTCTTGTATGACACCTATGACAACTATGACACATATGACAATGACAGATTCTATGACAAAATCTATCATATGTCATATAACTCCTAAAAACCTATGACTCACCTAAGTGAGATGAATCACCATGTGTGAGGTGGAAAATGCCCAATAAACTAATAAAAGGCAAAAATAAATCCTCACACCAACACCCCCCCTTCATCAAATCTTAGGTAGAGGCATGAAAAAATAAAAAGATAAAGAGGACTCCCTAGACAACTAAGAAAGATGCGTCATATGGGTCATGAAAACTAAAGGCCTGATGGGGTACCCATGTAAAAATGTAATCTTTCTAGAAGAAGAAGAAGAGGACTAGAAAGCCCAAAAAAGATGAGTGGCTACAATAGACCTCACCCCAAGAAGAGAGCGCAAGTGAATAAACTTGGATTCAGTGAAGGGTTTGGTAAAGATGTCTACAACCTGATATGAAGTCTGACAATATTGTAAATCAATGATGTCTCCATGAATCAACTCCCGAATGAAGTGCATGTGTATCTCAATGTGCTTCATCCGTTGGTGCCGAATGAAGCTGGATTTATGCGAGATCAAGATAGTTCTAAGGTTGTCACAATAGATGATGGTAGTCCGCCGAAAGTGAATATCAAACTCTATCATAATCCCCTGTAACCAAATAGCTTGTCACAATTTTGATTTGCTCCCTATATTCTACCTTTGTAGAAGATATAACAATCATGTTATGCTTCTTGCTTGACCAAATGACAAGAACCGAACTAAGAGAAAATATATATCCGGAGGTAAACTTTTGATGATTGAGATCACTAGCTCAATCAGAATATGTGAATCCAACTAAATCAATCTCTGTCCCTCCCAAGTAATGAATGCCATCGGTATAAGTACCTATAAAATAGTGAAGGATCCACTTAGTTGCTTTCCAATGCAACTCATGAGGAAAGCGGATTATGAGAACTACAATTCTTGTTCTTATCAAAATTTTAAAATTTAAGCATTAACATGTCAAATTATTCATTGAAGTTCATATTTTGTTCATTTCAAGAAAAATTTGGTCATTGTTCACCCTCGTTTAGATCCCCATTTTCATGCACTTACCCTTGAAATAATATATCAAGCGGGTCATTATCCAATAATGAATTTCGATCAATTTTGTAACAATTTAACACAATAAACTTCTACTCTATATAATTTCTCTATATCAAACATCCAGTCTCATATAAATATATAGGAATTTACTTTCCTAAATAATAGGAGCACTATAAACGCTCCTAAAAACTCACCTAAATATTGACGAGTTGTAAAAATAATTCATAAACAAACATAGGTATATATCTCTATATATGTGAGTTGATTCAACCAACTCAACAACACCCGTGTAAATAATATCAGCTCATGTGAGCAATAATATGATTTTCCTAACATTCCCCCTTAGTGTGAACATGGTAAAAAACTTTCACACTCTCAACTACAATATGCTCCCTCTATGTGGCATGCCCATCTTCGTGGCTCATGACCTTGATATAAATGAAGGGAGCTTTGCTCAACCTTCCATGGTTTTCAACAAGTTTACCACGAACCTAGACGTGAATAGGTCCCATCAACTGTTCACCTCATGTGGTTTTTGGATCTCCATGAACCTTTTCAAGATCCATGAACTACATTAGTGATTTTTTTCTCTACAACATTTTTACATTAGGGGATAACATAGGAAATTCTGCTCACACAGGAAAATATTTCACATTACATCACATAAGAATAAAATGTTCTCAATTGTAGCCATTGTTGTCGACCATTGCCACTCGATCTCAAACAACATAGGAAAACTCCACTACCATTGGAAGTTTCCCTTGACTTTATCCGATTTGGTGTAGAAATGGAAATGGAATATTGGTGTTATATTCCTCCCCACAATGTGAATTTTTCATTTATTATGAAATCCACACAAAATAGGAAGTTTGAAACACACCGCAACACAAACTAAAAACACTTCACAATTGCAAATCACACTACATGACTAAAAATGTCACCATAGCTGAAGTGACTCCATCATTGGTGACTAACAAGAGGTTGCCAATTGACCTCCACCTCCCGTGCCTTCATCCTCTAGTGAAAAACTTTTGACTTGGACGTCACATACAAGTGATAATGTGTCCAATAGTTGAAATGTGAGAAATGTTTTTAGTTTTTGAACTTTTGACAATGACTCACTTTGACTTACAATATTAATTTCACAACTTATGACGATGACACAACTTTGAAAACCGAAATATTTTGATAAAAACTCATTAATACGATACCGACTCAATAAAGGACACTTTATAATGACAAGATGATATCATATACATTGACCAACACATTTGTCAAGGACACACCCAACATAAATTGTCCACTATAGCAAGAATATTCTTCCCGTTTAATTTCTCACTTATCACTAAAACTAGCAATCACACGCAGGAGTGCAATGTGAACACCAAATGATATAAGTTATTTGATTTAGAGGGATACGTTAATTACTTTTATAGTTGATGTGGTTTTTAAATTTTTGGTGTGAAATTGTGTTATTGTTGCAACATATTTTAGACTACATTGACTGCATACAGGCTTATCCTTATGATAATCATTGCACTCTACAAGGAAATTGAACAAAATTTACTCCTTGGTTGTCAAGCTACAAGGAAATGTTACATGTGTGACATTTAGCAGCTACAACCACTATATCTTCATAGTCAAAGGTTGTAAAAAGAGACCCACATGTTCCACAGTTTCCTTGACCAGAAGGTAGCCTAAGCCTATCCTCTACAGGAACAGTTGTAATATTTGGTCTTTAATACATATCAATATTTGTTCTCTTTCTTTCTATGATATTGATGGAAACTCAGATAAAATATTTAGAACCTTGTAGTTTGTGACTGAGTCACTTAGTTGGAGAAGCTTGATATGTTAAGGATCTATGTGACTGATATAGTTGTACACCTGAATATAATATGTAATTTTTATTAATTAATGATCTAATTTTTATTAATTAATGATCTATATGGTGTTGGACTATCAGTACATCCCCTTTCATTTAGTTATGGAATGTGATGTCCTAAAAACTGTTTGTAGTCACACCCCTCTTTGCTCTGCTCTGACATACCTTGCCATAAGGGATGATTGAATAGATGCGAGGATGTTGTAGAGGACAAAGGAATCATTTTGTAAGATGAAACAATTGCTCTTCCATGCATGTACCTTTGTCTTCTTTTCATACACCTATATGGATGTTGTCAAAGGGGACTTATTTGGAATGGAGATGATCGGTGAAAATATTATATATGAAATATTGAATGGCAGTGTAGTATAGTTAGAGGAGTAGATTTTGTTTACTAATTTGAGATGAGAATTCAATTTTGTTGTGGATTCTTTAAAATAAGAGTTCAGTTTGTACTTTGTGGTATAATTTTTCCACATAAGAATCAAGATTTTGTTTTGAATATGAGATAAAAATATATGACTTGTTCTTATAATCTAAGATTAGATACTAGACGATAGAGCTAGCTTCAAATTTGTAATCAGTAAAATTTCTATGAATGAAATATTTAATGTGAGTGTAGTTGAATTAGGGGTGTAGATTTTGTTTACTAATTTGAAATGAGAATTTAAATTTTTTTGTAGATTCTTTGAAATAAGAATTCAGTTTGTGCTATCACTTTTTCTAGATAAGAATCAAGATTCTATTTTGAATAGGAGATAAAAATATATGACATGGCCTAGCTCTTTCATTTCTCTAGAAACAAAGAAAATTTGGCATCGATTCATTTAATTCTTTTACATACTTATTTGGATTTTACAAAAGCAAGCGTATATAAGCGAAATACACCTATATGGATGCAATCAGGGCCATTCTTGGTTTGTTTTATCTTTATTTTCAGCTTAAATTCAAAGTTTTATTTTCAAGGTGGGTGTTGGTTATCATTCACATAATTGAGTAGAGATTGCAAGACCTCTACCTGTGTTGTAAGCGAAGCGATGTAAATCTCTAACTGATGTGATAAAATGATATATTAACCCCTTTGTTGACTCCAAATGAGAAAATGAACACAACATGACATAACTCAATTCAATTTAAGAAAATTTTGACATGGATATAACAAGTATCGGAAAATTATAGGGGTTGGAATTTGAACAAGTGGACAACACCCATCATTGGATATATTTGAGAGAGCTCTAAGTAGTCCTCCATCAGTGGCCCTCACACTGTGTTGGACCCTCCAAAAGGTAAGGTAATTGCCTCTAAGGATGTGTGTGGTCAACATACTTAACAATAAATAGCAGAAACCAACGCCAGATCCAGATTGATCCATACATTAAGGATTTCACAAAATATAAGCCAGAGGAAAATGGCCTAAGTTTATTATATGGTTTTCCCATAAAATATCCCTTGTTTTCATCATCGTCAATCCAATAGTTATTTTTTTAACAAAATAACTTGGACACATTAAATACTCTTCAACTACAAGGGACCCCGAGGATATGCCCTGAAATCGGAAGCTACCGACGAAAAATTGAGTTAAGCAAGAGACCGAAAAATAGTTTTAATTCCGTAATAATTATGATAAAAAAGTACCACCCTTGTAAATATTTTTAGTTAATACTATGTTACTTGATAAACATGAAGATAGGTCAACATTCTTGCCCAAAATACATAACAACAATAAAAAAACAACCCTTTCCCTGACATTTACGAACAAACACAAGCAAATAGAGCCCAAAAAGGAACAAAATGCCCAAAATCCAATTTTTCCCCTTCAAAAAGAAATTTAGGCACACTTCCGAGTGAACTGAATTAATGTGAAAAAATCGGGGTTGTTAAAAGGAACTAACAAAGACAACAAACAACAACATATGCAATAATGAAATGAAAACATTAATCAAAGTACCAAATTGATATCGATGCCTCAGCTTGCCAAATTCTTCATTATCACCCAAGTCAAAGGCATCCTTGGTTAGAGTGTCATGGGAAAGATGATTTGGAAAGAAGGTGTATCATTCAATAATTTCTCCATGACCAAACAAACATTTCAAACAACGCAGCCTTAAACGTAGAAATATGTGCGAAGAGATTCAAAACCATGACCTCCAACGAATCGGTGATCGACTAGGGTTCGAATCCCCATCAAGTAACATAACAGAACCGTTTTCACCCTTTTCAACGTTTTTAGTGTTTTCGCCCTTCATATGGTTTTTGGTTGGGTTTTCCCAATCTAACACTCACCATTGTATAACTTTTGCCACTTCCTATCTGCCCATAAGCAAAAATACATACATTGTGCCCATCCAAGGTGGATATGAGAATTGGCTCCACTTCTGTGAACACATCAATTTCTGGGGATTTTTCCCCTCCTCATGTAATCCATAGAGAAAATGAATCCCAAATGGATGAAAAACAAGCCTTTCCCATATTAAGTTGTAGTCATTTTTAAAGCATGGAGAAAAATGAGACGAATCATTAATATCTTGTTTACCGGAAACAAAGCTCGTTTGCAAAAGTTATAGCACGCTGAAATTTTCGGGCAATTGGTAAAATTTGGGGTTTTGCGCAGGTTGGACGTGTGCACGCTCACCAAGTGTTTCAATCATATTGTGACACATGGACAATTTGTGTGACGGAATGTCGGTCTTGGACACTCGTTCACAAACAAATGGACCTCACTATTTACTGGTTGGGGGCCCTCAGCCAAGTTTGACACACTTGATTATGGAGACACTTGATTATGGAGGGGTGTCTTGGCCTCCTTCTCATATTATCATTATACCAACTTGTGTATATATGTGCCTCTAATTGCATTTTTACTATGCATGTGGGACTAATTGATAAGTGCATATTAAACCAAGACCAATTCCAAATGCCACGCATTACATAACTATTTGCCAAATTCCATGCATTTATTTATTAAACCTCCTCCATATTCTAATCCCAAGTTATACGCCATTGCAAGTCAAGTATTAATTAAATATTACTAATTGAGGTGCCAAACTCCTCAAAACAAGGCCAAATATCCACCATGCGCCAAACATTGGCAATTCAAACCACACACACAACATAAAGTGGCTCAATAGCCAATGCTAAACCCGCCACATAGGCATATTTAAATGCCCTCCTCCTTTTGCGCACCCACAATGTGGGATAAACTTCTTAAAGGCCGCCTAAGGAGAAGGAGAGGGAAGTGGAGGTAGGGGGATTTGAAATGCTAACCTCTCATGCAAAATAATAGGCGCCTAACCATTGAGCCAGCCGCTTGGAAACATTATAAAAGGAGCTATTTTGTATATGTACAGGCATTTGGGACTGTGTAAATTATTGAAATGCTCATAACTTGAGCTAGGAGTGGAATTTTGAGGAGAAGTAAAAAGAAACCCTTATTGTTTTTGATAGAGGAAGACTATGAGAAGGTCATAATTTTGTAGAATTTTTGTAGAATTCTTTGTAAAGAATTATTTTCAATATTTTAATAGATCGGTCCCATTCAATGGACCCGGAGATGTAGGCCTCAAGTGCCGAAACTTCGTTATCACGTTTTGTGTCGAATTGTTGGTGAATTATCTTCATTTCTCTATATTTTTGCATAGTACTTGCATGTTTTAATATTTTATTAAAAAAATAAAAAGGTCGTAATCACTTAATTTTAAATCGAGAATCAAAACAAAGCAAATTTTGTTGTGTAAACAATTGCTAGTTAAATTTGATTTTCAGATCACTAGTATCAGAGTTGGTTTTGACTGATTTTTGGTTCAGATTAACGGTTTTGGATTACAAGTTGTGTTGGATGTTAACAAGGTCTCGATCTAAGAAGGGTGAAGGAGAGTTAGTTGAAGGAGATCCCAAAATTGGTACCAGATGATCTCGAAGTCCTACAATGGTAGATCGAGAGGAAGAAAACTTTCATCAATCATTCCTACAGATGAAGGAAATGGTGGAAGAAATGTACCAAGATAGACAAAGGGAAAAGGGAACTAGAGAAGGTAAGAAAGAAGAAATCTCTAGTTTTGATAATCCTAAAAGAGACCCTTTGAAATATGATTTTCCTTCATTAAAGTTAGATATCAAGTTTGAATTGCCTATGTATACTAGAGAGCTAAATGTAGAGAAGTTGGATAACTGGGTCAAGTAGATAGAAGTATATTGTAGGGTTCAGAGAATTGTTGATGATGAAGCAAAGATTCATTTGGAAACTCTTCGGATGGGTGGACATAACACTCATTTGGTGGGAGAGTAAGCTTCAGGAAGTGGAAGAAACCAAAGGTATAGCAATCACTTCTTGGTCTGAATTTGTTTCAAATCTTAGGCAACAATTTTATCCTCTTGGTTATAAGCAACAAGCTATGATGGATTGGAAAACATTAAGACAAAGTAAGGGACAAAGTGTTCAAGAATACACATAGGAATTTAGGAAAAGGGCTCTAATTTTGGGAATTTCCCTAAACACAAAAGAAACACTGCTTAAATATATTGGTGGATTGCATAGTTATCTAAGGCATATGATACTTGTTTTAGGTCCTACTAATCTTGATGCAAGTATGTGTTCAAGCAACCCATTTGGAAGCACGAGGAAAATGACAAAGGAGTCCTCTTTCTCTTCTTTTAAACAAAAGAACAAGCAATATGAAGGAAAAGGTTGAAAGAACAAGGAAAAGGAAAGGGTAAGCATAAGACAAACTCTATTGTTAAGAAGGAAGATGAAAAACCATTTTGTAATCATTGTAAAAAGAACCATGATGAGTCTAAATGTTGGAAATTACATCCTAAATTGAAACCTAAATGGATGGTTAAGAAAGGAAAGGAAAAGAAAACAAACACTGTAGTTCATGATCTTGGGTCAGATTCAGGTGATGAAACCAAGATCACAACTATGAGTTTTCAAGGTAAATCAAAACTTTCAATTTCCAACAATAGTACTACAAATGTTGCATCTTCTTCTAGTAAACAAACTATACATGATGATAAGAAAAGGAATGAGCTTTTCCACATTAGAGTGATTTCAAAACATACGAAAATTGATACTCTTTTTGATAGTGGATCTCAAGCTAATCTGATTTTTGAGGAGGTTGTAAAGAAATTAGGACTCAAAACTAATCCACATCCTAAGCCTTATCCTTTGGGTTGGGTTTGTGATGATGTAAAACTATAGGTAACTAAAACTTGTACTTTCAGATTTTCCATTACAGACAAGTTTATAGATGAGGTTGAATTGGATGTAGTTCCTTTGGATATTTGTGGGGTGGTTTTGGGAAGTCCTTATTTGTATGATCGTAAAGCAATCTTCTATAGGGAAGAAAATAAATATTTTCTTGTAAAGGATGGAATTGAGTTTATTGTTAGAGCTCACCATGAAAAGAATAATCTATCCTTGGTAACTATAGGTCAAATGAAAAGGCTGGTAAATTCAAGCAAAAAGTTTTGTGCTCATGGTGGTCAAAGCCAAAGAGAAAGAACATGAGATGGCTTTTGAGACTTGTGATCTGAAACATAAGGATGAATTGGTAAAAATTGTTTCTGATTTTGATGATGTTTTTAGGATCCACAAGGTCTACCTCCCAAAAGAGGGGTTCAACATGAGATACAGTTGCTTCAGGATGCACCTCTTCCCAATATCGGAATGTATAGGTTGTCAGTAGTAGAGAATGAGGAAATCAAGAGATAGGTAATGGAACTTTTGGCTCAAGGTATAATTCATCCAAGTACATCCCCATGTGGTTCGCCAATTATTTTGGTTCCTAAGAAGGATGGCACTTGGAGAATGTGTGTTGATTTCCGTGCTTTAAACAAGATTACTATAAAGAATCGTTACCCTCTTCCTAGAATAGATGATTTACTGGATCAATTAAAGAGTGCAATTTATTTCACTAAGTTAGACTTAAGAAGTGGTTATCACCAAGTAAGAATTGCAGAAGGTGATGTTTGGAAAACTAATTTTAAAATGAAACAAGGATTGTTTGAATGGTTAGTGATGCCTTTTGGTTTGTGCAATGCACCGACAACATTCATGAGAGTTATGAATGATATCTTTAGACCATTCATTGATAATTTCGTTATTGTCTACTTAGATGATATTCTTATTTTCAGTAAGTCATGGGATGAACATGTTAAACACATCCAGAAAGTCTTAGATGCACTAAGGAAAGAGAAATTGTATTTGAAGATGTCAAAATGTGAATTTGGAAAAACATCTTTAATTTACTTGGGTTATATTGTAGGAAATGGTGAATTGAGAATTGATCCTACAAAAATAGAGGTTATTGTGAAATGGCCTAGACCCACTAATGTGATGGAAGTTAGGAGTTTTCTAGGTGCAGTTCAGTACTGGAGAAAATTTATTGCTAACTTCTCATATATTGCATCTCCTTTGCATGCTTTGACAAGTATTAAATAGGTCTTTCAGTGGGGAGGAAAACAACATAAAGCTTTTGATACACTGAAAGAGAAAATAAGTACCACTCCGATCTTGGCACTTCTAGATTTACAACATTCATTTGAGATTGAGACAGATGCTAGTGACTATGCAATGGGGGTAGTTTTGATGCAGAACAAACGACCTAGTGTGTTACCATTCAGAAACCTTTACAAGTGCGGTAAGAAACTATCCAACTTATGATAAAGAGTTGTATGCTTTGGTTCAAAGTGTTAAAAAGTGGAAGCATTATTTAATGGGAAAAGAAACAATTATACATACTGACCATCAACCGCTTTAGTACTTACAAACACAAACCAAATTGCAGCAAAGTAGTCTAGACATTTCAAGTGGATGGGATTTTTGCAACAATTTCATCTTGTAATAAGGTATAAAAAGGTATTCAAAACAAGGTTGCCGACATGTTATCTAGACCACCAGTGGTAGTAACATCTATTCTTTTGCAACATAGTTCTTTGGCTCATGTTAGTTACAAGGAACAATATGTTAATGATGTTGATTTTAGAGAAGTGTATGAGGATCTAGTAAGTGGGAAACAAGTAGGAGAAAAATATTATCATTTGCATGAAGGATTGTTATATCATTCTAGTAAACTTTGTATTCTAGAAAATGAATGTGTGCATATGATTAGGGAAGCACATACTTCTCTTATTTCAGGGCATTTTGGTGTTAGTAAGACAGTTGCACATTTACAGAAATATTGTTATTGGCCTAGAATGCATGAACATGTAAACATGTATATTAAGGGATGTGTTCTTTGTGCCACAAGCAAGCCAAGTAATAGGAAATTAGGACTTTACACTCCTCTTCTATTCCTATAAGGCCTTGGGAAAGTGTTTCCATGGATTTTGTAGGAGGCTTGCCCATGACACGGAAGAAACATGATTACTTATATGTGGTAGTGGACAAATTTAGCAAAATGTGTGTGTTGGTTCCATGTACTAAACAAATAACTGGTGAGGGAACTACACATTTGTTTTTTTCAGTTTGTTTGGGTTCATTTTGGTTTACCTACTTCAATTATATATGATCGGGATTCTAGATTTCTTGGGGAATTTTGGTCAACATTGTGGGGGTTAATGGACACAAAACTGAAAAAGAGCACTGCTTTTCATCCACAGACTGATGGTCAAATAGAGGTTGTAAACCACACAATAGTACATTTTCTTAGGGGCTATTGTGGCAAACATCCTAAGTTATGGGATGAACATCTATATTATGTGCAACATGCTTATAATCGTGCCTTACATTCTTCTACTTTGAAGTCTCCATTTGAGACTTGTTTTGGATATCTACCTAATTCTCCTTTAGATGTATATTATGGACATGAAACTGTTGTTAATGGTTCAAGTGATTTTGACAGGGCTAAAATATTTGTTCAGAGAATTCAATAGGTTCATCAGTATGTCCATGAACAATTGGAGAAAAGTCAAGCTAAGTACAAAGCCAGGCATGATAAACATAGAACTGATCACAAGTTCAAAGTTGGTGATTCAGTTTGGCTTCACATTAGCAGGGAAAGACTGATAGGTGAAGGTAAAAAATTGAAACCTATAAGGTATGGTCCATTCCAAATATTGGAAAAAATTGGTAACAATGCTTTCGGTTAGATTTGCCTCCATATATGCAAATCTACTCAGTTGTTAATGTTGAGAATTTAAGATTGTATGAACCGCCTATGATTGTTGATCATGATGATGCTAACATAATGCCTTCCATTGATGATTTTCTCTTGAGTATCTTGATGAGTTGCAGGAAGACATCATTTTGGACAAG
The DNA here is from genome assembly GCA_018340775.1 of Taxus wallichiana var. yunnanensis. Taxonomy (NCBI): domain Eukaryota; kingdom Viridiplantae; phylum Streptophyta; class Pinopsida; order Cupressales; family Taxaceae; genus Taxus; species Taxus wallichiana. Next base: position 95,405,549 of record CM031236.1, read on the forward strand.
AAGGTCAGAACTTCGTGAAGGGGTGATATTGAGTATCTTCGTGTTGGGTTTAAAGGCATGCATCCAAACAAGGCTAAATGGATGGAAACCGGAAAGGTGAGGGAGAAATACCCTCACCTATTCACCAATTAAGTTGACTTTTGGGGTCCAAAAGTTTCTAGTGGGGAGGAATGATCCAGAGGATCCTCACCGAGAAACACCGATCTAAGATATTCTTAGAATAAGTTTTAGTCATTTTTAAAGCGTGGAGAAAAATTAGACGAATCCATCAATATCTTGTTTGCAGGAAACAAAGCTCGTTTGCAAAAGTTATAGCCTGCTGAAATTTTTGGGCAATTAGCAAAATTTGGGGTTTTGTGCAGGTTGGACGTGTGCATGCTCGCCAAGTGTTTCAATCATATTGCGACACGTGGACAATTTGTGTGGACTAAAAGTGGGTTTTGGAACGCCGGTCTTGGACACTCGTTCATGGACAAATGGACCCCGCTATTTCTTGGTTGGGGCCCTCAGCCAGGTTCGACACACTTGATTATGGAGGGGTGTCTTGGCCTCCTTCTCATATTATCATTATACCAACTTGTGTATATATATGCCTCTAATTACATTTTTACTATGCATGTGGGACTAATTGATAAGTGCATATTAAACCAAGACCAATTCCAAATGCCACACATTACATAACTATTTGCCAAATTCCACACATTTATTTATTAAACCTCCTCCATATTCTAATCCCAAGTTATACGCCATTGCCAAGTCAAGTATTAATTAAATATTACTAATTGAGGTGCCAAACTCCTCAAAACAAGGCCAAAAATCCACCATGCGCCAAAATTGGCAGTTCAAACCACCACGCACAACATAAAGTGGCTCAACAGCCAATGCTAAACCCACCACATAGGCATATTTAAATGCCCTCCTCCTTTTGTGCACCCACAATGTGGGATAAACTTCTTAAAAGCCACCTAAGGAGAAGGAGAAGGAAGTGGAGGTAGGGGATTTGAAATGCTAACCTCTCATGCAAAATAATAGGCCTAACCGTTGAGCCAACCGCTTGGAAACATTATAAAAGGAGCTATTTTGTATATGTACAGGCATTTGGGATTGTGTAAATTATTGAAATGCTCATAACTTGAGCTAGGAGTGGAATTTTGAGGAGAAGTAAAAAGCAACCCCTATTGTTTTTGACAGAGGAAGACTGTGAGAAGGTTAGAATTTTGTAGAATTCTTTGTAAAGAATTATTTTCAAGATTTTAATAGATCGGTCCCATTCAACCGGACCGGAGATGTAGGCCTCAAGTGCCGAACTCCGTTATCACGTTTTGTGTCAAATTGCTAGTGAATTCTCTTCATTTCTCTGTATTTTTACATAGTACTTGCAGGTTTTAATCTTTTATTAAAAAAATAAAAAGGTCGTAATTGCTTAATTTTAAATCGAGAATCAATACAAAGCAAATTTTGTTGTGTAAACAATTGCTAGTTAAATTTGAAACAATCAGTCAAGTAATATAACTTACCATTGCACTTTGTACATCCGTGGAATTTTAAAAATGGTGGGATAAAGAAGGACATGTAAAGAACTCGTGATGCGGGTGAGTCATCGAAGAGAAGCCAAACTTGTTTTGAAACAAGTCAAATCTCAAGCGATCCTTCTAATTTATCTTGAAGTTGTATAGAGAAAGAAAGCTAAAATGAGAGTAAAAGGAATGATAGACAAGTAAAAGAAAATAAACCTCTTCACGAAAAAAACTAACTTATGCAAAAAAATCTACATAAATGAGATTTTTTTTTTGCATATATAGGGGAATTTAGGGATAGTGGTTTAATTACTCGCTTTGATACCAAATAATGAATTTGGATCAGTTTTGTAACAATTTAACACAATAAACGTCTGCTCTATATTTCTCTGTAGGTATCATACAAATATATAGGAATTTACTTTCTTAAATAATAGGAGTGCTATAAATGCTCCCAAAACAACTCATCTAAATATCGATGAATTGTTTAAACAATTCATAAACAGACATATGCATATATTTCTATATATGTGAGTTGGTTCAACCAACTCAACAACATCCGTGTAAATAATATTAGCTCATGTGAGCACTAATATGATTTTCCTAACATCCAACACAAAAAGTAATAGATAAAATACAAGGTTCACAAGAGGACTAGTTGAATCTAACACCTTTGGAGATCAACACAATATAATTGAAACAACCTAACTCGAGGCTCCATATTTAGGTGGCCTCATGTTGGTGAGTGAATAATTTATGGGTTGCTCCTTATTCCTCTAATTATGTAATGTGAATATTTAGATATGATGACCTATTTCATTGCACACTCAATGTACACATCATATCCACCTAATATATTTTACTAAACACTAACTACAATAATAAGAGAACACATTAATTTCACATTCTCATATGCAATAATCACACAATTTACTAATTGGGTTACTCAAAACTATACACATAAAAATACTTAGAAATCAACACCATACCTAAATATTTAAGTAACATATCGTTCAACCATTTACAATTAACACCCAATTAATTTCAACTAAATTAAAACATTTTCACAATTTACTAATATTTTCATATAGTATTTCAATATAAAAAAATCATTATCATCAATAAACCATAATGTCAAAAGAAAATTCAAAACTTACAATCACGCTACAATCTAGGTCATATCCACATTCTATTCAATTTATTACATGAAATTCAATCACAAACAACTAAAATGAACTCATAATAATTATACTTAAATTAATACTTTAAATCCATATACTGAGTCTTTTCTAAATCCATATTCAACCATTCACGTGCAGCTTGTTAAATTGTATCCAATTCCATGTTCAATCAATAATAATTTATATCCTTAATCAATATAGTAATCTTAACGATGACTATATCCAAACTAATAGAACACATACTCATTGGAGTCTATTCAATGATATAATACTCAAATAAATAATTTCTATAATCCATATTTTAGATGAAGTTCGCATATTCTACATTATTCCTTATTTTCAAACAATGCCATTATATTTATTCTAATGCAATTTCACTCATAGTCAATATAGAATAATTTCAATTACTAGGTTTAGCATTTAGTGTAGTAGAAATATCGGCTCAAAATCATTTCTTGTTACTTATCAAAATATCTTGTGTTTAGATTATACCATAATCATAATTATCATGTGACCCTAGATTATCAATCTCTATCCTTATGTATGTATATAAGTATGTATATATGTGTGTTTGTATATGTATATATATAAGCACACACACATACATACATACAAACATCTAAGAGGCTTATCATCACATTTATATTTGTAGATCTATTATATAAAACATGGTACCCAATGCCACAAGAAAAGAATAAACATATATAGTAAAATAATACCAAAATTCCAAAACCGTTAGTTTTTGTGACTTGTGCCAGTAAAACATAATAATCGGTACATAGCAAAATATTAGTGTGTTATCCCAAAATTCTATACCCTAACAAAAATCATAATATCTGTAGTGCCCACTAGTTTCTCTCTCTATTTTGATTATGCTGACTCATTGTACTTATTCATGTTGAGACATTGAACACATTATTATCATGGTTATTTGATTAGGATATATATTATTTTGTCGTTACATTACCTTTTTATGCTAACTTGTCGTGATATGATGGTATAATTCAACACACGAGGCCAATTCACAATTATTACCATTATTATCTAGATTTTTAGATTAACATGTATCTTATATTGGATTGTGAAATATTTCATGGATGATTATCGTGGTTTCTAATATCTTGTATGGTGGATGGATGATTTTGTAACTAATTGGTTAGTTAGCATATGTTTGACTTGATTGTTTGATATGTGAATTATTGCTTTATTTAGCATTTTGTATCAAGCATGTATGATGTTTGAAATTGAGTGTGTAGGTAACAAGTTCACACTATAGGAGAATGTGGGTTTCGGGAGATGTTCCGTCATGTGGCAAATATAGGCCTCATGGGACGAATTTACCCCTTGTTTGATTATTGGTCCCCTTTGTGATGTTTATTTTGTGTGATTGGTTTTAGAATAGGAAAGTAACCCCCTTGGCATATGTTATTGATTATCTTTCTTTCTTTTCTCCCTCTTGTATTTATTAGGTCTAAGCATTTTGTTAATTGTTAGTTGAACGATTGTTTTATTAATTAATAACTTCCCACATACATGGGTTGATTTAGCTTGGAAATTTATTGATGATTGGATTTAGGACCACCTAATCCATGATTAGGTGGATCAACCACCCCTCTTAAAGGCCACCTCTTCCCCAAAACTCGAATTTGGGCAAGAAGTGACTTTTGGGAGGAGTGTGGAGCAAGTTAGAGGTTACATTTTCCTTGAAAAGAGCCCGAAGTACCATACATATGAGTGGGTGAGCTATTTCTAAAGCTCATAATACCTAATTTCCCCATTTTAAACCTTTTCCAACCACCTAATTTATTATTTTTGGACATTGCGTATTGATCCAAAATCATAAGCAAATTGAACACATTCACCAAAATTCGCTTTAAACGATGATTTTTCAGATTGATTTCAACATTACAAACTTTACATATTTTTAATGATTTTAAAAAATCTCCAAGCTCTGTGTAAATCGGAGAAAACCTAGACTAAAAACAAAGAAAATTAAGTCACACAATTGATAACGGAGTTCGGCGTAAAAGCCTACGTCTCTAGATCCATAAATATACAACCAATCTATTAAAATAAGCCTTAATACACTTACAAATGATTTCTAAACTAAAATATGATCTTATCCAATTGCCACGATAATCTCCCTGTAAAATTAAGCCTAGTCTCTTTTGGAAATTTCCTCCAAAAATGCTCCTAACTCCCTGATAAGCCTCTGGGCATACACAGTCTTGCAGTCGCTACCCTTCAAATAAAAATAGCTCCTTTTATAATGTTTCACCACCTTTGTAGGCGCAATGGTGGGGCACTTATCATTTTGTTGCAAGGTATCAAGTCCCCTTGCTAAGTGCTTATCCTTTTACCATTTGGGGACTTAGTCCCACATGCGTCACTGGGGGATGAAGTTTTTGTTTATAAGCTATGTGTTGGCATTTTTGAATTAGCTTGAAAGTCGTTTTTGTTGGATGTGTTGTTAGGTTAGTGGGTTTATGTGCTAAGTTTGGAAATGAGCTATTGGAGGAGCTAAGTTGGGAGCAAATGAGTTGGGCGGTTAGCGGGCCGAGAGAGGTGAGGTGGCTCGGGAGCCCGAGCGGTGTGACATCTTAGCACGATTGCTTGACATGGAAAAATGGAAGTGTGGCGGTGTGGTTTAGCTCGATGAGATGGTGGGTGGGTAGCTTGACTTGGTTAGTCGAGTTAGGGGTAGCTTAACTCACCGAGTCGGGCTATCCTCCAAGGCAACCACATTTTGTAAAGCAATACAATTTCAATTCTCTACTATGTATATAATCCCACATGCATCTTGTAATAAAAAATATGAGAATATATATACTAAGCTCAATCATGGTGATATGAATATCGGAGGCAAATACACCCCTACGCAAAAAGAGTGTGTTGATCTGGCCGAGGACCCCTAGCCGAAGAAATAACGGGCCCACCCATCTATAAATGAGTGTCGAAGACCAGTGACGCAAAACCAATTTTTCTTCGATACCAAATATGCCACTTTTCGCAATTTCATTGGTCTACTTGGCGGATGTGCACGCGTTCAAGTCATCTCAAACCTGTGCGGAATCCATTATTTTTACCAATTGGCCAAAAATTTCAGTGGGCTATATCTTCGTATATGGGCTCTGTTTTCAACATTCAAGATACCTCTTGAAAGATCTTGATCTACTCTATGTAGTTCATTTATTGTAACATATTTTAGGAAGATTTTAGATTGATGTTTTTCCATGGGAATCCTTTGGACCACTTCTCCCCATTGAGAAAATTTTGGACCTCCAAAATTGTTTTTAATTGGTAAAGAGGTGAGGGTATTTTTCCCTCACCTTTCTATTTTCCATCCATTTCACCTTATTTAGATGCATTCCCTTCAAACCCACACGAAGATATTCAACATCACCCCTTCATGAGGTTCTCGGCCTTCCTATCCAAAATGACATCTTCTTATAACTCATCCAAATACTCAGGAGAAAAATCATCAACATAAGGTATAGAAATATTAACATCATGATCAATAATCATAGGAGGTTCATACAACTTCATATTTTCAACATTTACAATTGAATATATCTGCATGTAAGGTGGTAAATCCAATTGGAAAGCATTATTACCAATTTTATCCAAAATTTAGAATGGACCGTGCAGATTGGTTTCCAATTTTTTTCCTTCGCCCGTCGGTCTTTCCTCTGCTGATGTGAAACCAAACTGAATCACCCACTTGAACTTTGTGATCAGTTCTATGTTTATGATTCCTAGCTTTATATTCTACTTGAATTTTCTCAAATTGTTCTCGGAAAAATTGATGGACCTTTTGTATTCTCTCTAGAAACTTCTAAGCTTTTTCATTATCACTAAGTCCACCTACAACAATTTCTTGTCAAAAGAAGAATCTAATGGAGATTTAGGCGAGATAATCAAAACACCTCTTAAATGGAGACTTCATAATAGAAGAATGAAGTACATACTTATAAGCATGGTGCACATAATAGAAATGTTAATCCCATAATTTAGGATACATACATATTGAAAGAATAAATGTGCAGTCCCTTCACCAAGTAATTTTTTTAGTACAAGGAATCAACACACACATTTTTCTAAATCTATCCACAATCACATATAAATAGTCGTGTTTCCTTCATGACATGGGAAATCCTCCTACAAAATCCATGGAAATAATTTCCCAAGGATGTGCAAGGGCAAGAAGAGGAGTGTGAATTCCAAACTTCCCATTGTTAGGCTTTCTCATGGCACAAAGTACACATCCTTTTATATACATGGTTACATGTTCCTACATACAAGGCCAATAAAAATACATTTGTAAATGTGCAACTGTTTTACCAACACCAAAATGTCTAGATATAAGAGAAGTGTGAACTTCCCTAATCATATGCACTCTTTCATCCTGGGCGGAATGAAAATTTTACCAAAATGATACAAGAGTCCATCATGCACATGATAATCCAATTCTCCTACTAATTTTCCATTAATCAAATCTTCATAGATTTCTTTAAAATTAACATCATTAACATATTGTTCTTTATAACTATCATGAGTCAAAGAACTATGTTGTAAAAGAAAAAATACAACAAATGGAGGTCTAGATAACATATCAACAACCTTATTTTGTATACCTTTCTTATACTTGATCACGAGATGGAAGGCTCGCTTTGCATGAATCACATCCAATGAAAGTGTCAGATCTGTTGTAGCTTGGTTTGTGATTGTAGGTACTGGAGGGGATGATGATTTGTATGAATTACTGTTTCCTTTCCCATCAAGTAATGTTTCCATTTTCACACTCTGCACCAAATCATATAACTCTTTATCATAGGTTGGATAGTTTCTTACCAAACTTGTGATCGTCTCATAATGCTAACAAACAAGATTTTTGTTCTACATCAAGACAATCCCCATTTCATATTCATTGGCATCTGTCTTGATCTCAAATGATTTCTGCAAATCTAGAAGTGCTAAGACAAGATCTAGTACATATTTTCTCTTTCAGTGTATCAAAATCTCTTTGATGTTTTCCTCCCCACTGAAAGACTGTTTAATGCTAGTCAAAGCATGCAAAGGAGATGCAATAAATGATAAGTTAGCAATAAATTTTCTCCAGTATTGAACTACACCAAGAAAGCTTCTAACTTATATTACATTATTGGGTCTAGGCTAGTTAACAATGACCTCAAATTTTGCAGGATCAATTTTCAATTTACCATGTCCCACAACATAACCCAAATATGCCAAAGATATTTTCCCAAATTCATATTTAGACATCTTTAGAAATAATTTCTCCTTTCTCAAAGCATCTAAGACTTTCGAATATGAATGATATGATCATCCCATGATTTACTGAAAATCATAATATCATCTAAGTATACTATCACAAAATCATCAATGAATGACCTAAAAACATCATTCATCACACACATGAATGTAGCCGGTGCATTGCACAATCCAAAAGGCATAACAAGCCATTCAAACAAACCTTTTTTTGTCTTAAAAGCAATTTTCCAAATATCATCTTCACTGATTCTCACTTGGTGATAGCCACTTCTTAAGTCTAACTTAGTGAAATAAACATCATTTTTAACTAATCCAATAAATCATCAATGTGAGGAAGAGGGTAACTATTTTTCATCATGATCTTGTTCAAGGCACAAAAATTAACACACATCTGCCATGTGCCATCTTTCTTAGGCACAAAAATGATAGGCAAACCACAAGGAGATGAACTTAGGTGGATAATTCTTTTTCCAAAAGTTCCATCACATGTTTCTTGATTTCCTCATTTTCAACCACAGACAATCTATACATACCAATGTTAGGAAGAGGTGCATCCTGAAATAATTATATCTCATGTTGAACCCCTCTTTTAGGAGGTAGACCTTATGGATCTTGAAAAACATCATTATAGTTAGAAACAATTTTAACCAATTCATTACAAGTTTAGGATCAAAATCCTAAAAATACTTTTCATGATATTTCTCTTTGGATTTGATCACCATGAGTAAAAATTCTTGCTTTAATTTACAAGCCTTTTCATCTAGCCCTGTAGAAACCAAAGAAAGAATTGTTTTCACACAATGATCTTTAACAATATATTCAATCCCATCTTTAACAAGCAAGAACTTATTATATTCCTCGTCGAAGATTGATTTACAATCATAAAGATAAGAAATCCCCAAAACTACACCACAAATATCTAAAGGAACAACATCCAAATCAACCTCATCAATAAACTTGTTTGTAATGGAAAATCTGAATCTACAAGTTTTCGTTACCTGTAATTTTGCATCATCACAAACCCATCCCAAAGGATAAGGCTTATGATGTGGTTTGGTTTTGAGTCCCAATTTCTTCACAACCTCCTCTAAAATCAGATTAGCTTGAGATCCACTATCAAATATAGTGTTTATTTTTGTATGCTTAGAAACAACTCTAAGGTGGAAAATCTCATTTCTTTTCTTCTCATCATGCATAGATTGTTGTTTAGAAGAAGATGCAACATTAGATGAACTAGTGCTAGAATAAGAGAAAGAATTATAACCTTGTAAACCCATGGCTATGATCTTGGTTTCATCCCCGGAATCGGATCAAGATCCTACACCACAATGTTGGTTTTATTCTCTTTTCCTTTCTTATTGTTAAACCATTTAGGATTTAGTTTTGGATGTAACTTCCAACACTTAGATTCATCATGATTATTTTTACAATGATTGAAAAATGGTTTATCATCTTCTTTCTTAACAATAGAATTATTATTTTTCTTACCCTTTCCTTTACCTTGTTCTTTCAAACCTTTTTCCTTTCCTTTGGATTGTTTGTTCTTGTGTTTTGAGGAGGAATAATCCTTAGTCATTTTCCCTCTTGCTTCCAAATGTGTAGCTTACACACACACCACATCAAGATTAGTAGGATTAAGAACGAGAATCATATGTCTCAAATAACTATGTAATCCACCAATATATTTAAGTAGTGTTTCTTGTGTATGGAGAGAAATACCAAGAATAAGAGCCCTTTTTCTAAACTCATGTGTATAATCCTAAACACTTTGTCCCTTAGTTTGTCTTAATTTTTCCAATCCATTAGAGCTTGTTTCATATAACCCAAAGGACATAAATGTTGTCTTAGATCAGAAACAAAATCAGTCTAAGAAGAGATTGCTTTACCTTTTTTCTCATCTACTGAAGCTTACTCTCCCACCAAATGAGTGTTGTGCCACCCATTCGAAGAGTTACCAAATGAATTTTTGCTTCATCCTCTAAAAATTTCTAGACCACGATATATACTTCAATCAGCTTGATCTAATTATACAATTTTTCTATATTAAGCTCCCATTATACACCTGGAAATTCAAACTTAATATCCAGTTTTAATGAAGGAATAAAATCATTTTTGTTTACCACTTTTCAAAGATGGAGAACTAGATTTAGATGAAGAAGGCTCTTTTTTATTTTTAATTTTATTGGCTTTTTCTCCATCTATCTTCTCCGATCCCAATACAATTCTTCCACCATCTCTTTCATTTGAAGGAGCGATTGTTGAAATTACTCTTCTCCATCCTCGGCCATTCTTGGACTTCATGATCTTCTTGAACCAATTTCCGAGATCAACACCTACTAATTCTCCATCACCTTTTCTAGAGTGGAACCTCAATCCAAACAAATGTTTAACCAATCATAGACTAGCTTTGATACCAAATGATCCAAAATCATAAGCAAATTGAACACATTCACCAAAATTTACTTTAAATGATGATTTTTTAGATTAATTTCAACACTACGACCTTTCCATATTTTTAATGATTTTTAAAAATATGCAAGCTTTGTGTAAATTAGAGAAAACCTAGACTAAAAAATAGATAAAATTGAGCAACGTAATTGATAATTGAGTTTGGTGTAAAAGCCAATGTCTCGAGTTCCATAAATATGTGACCAATTTATTAAAATAAGCCTTAATACACTTAGAAATGGTTTATAAGGAAAAACATATCTTCTCCAATTGCCACAATAATCTCCCCGTAGTATTTTTTTGATTGATAAAGCGGGTTGAAGGGCCCCGTTCCCTATTAAAAAAGCAGAGGCCAAATCCTCTGGAACAAAAGGCTTTATAAGCTAAAAGCTAATAATGACTACAACTGCTCTCCAACTTACAAATGAACAAACAATAACTAAACATACTAAAAAAATGAACCCAAAATTACTTCCCATACTGCGATGGAAAATAATCCTCAATGTTGCCCATACGACCCTTTTTGTTTTTCTGCTTTTTTTCCTTCTTACCACTTGCCTGAGTCGGATGAAATAACCGCGTAGAGTCTTTGGGATTCTCCATAACCATCAAATTTTCTGTCATAGAATCCTGGTTTGATTCCAAACTCGAGGTATGTCCCCTTTTCATTCCCCTACTACCAAGTGATTTTCTTGAATTCCCTCCTCTGTGACATCCTTCCCTGTAACTACTTTACCGTCGGAGTTAGGAATACTCGAATTATCTTTAAAATTAAGCAGATACCAAATCGGGTTTACAGAACCCCATCCACTAGAAGAAGTCGATCCATTTTTCTGATTTCTGATTTTTATTGAAGGGACAAGAATCTTGCAAATGGCCCATATTTTTACATAATCTACACCAAAATGCCGTGTTCTCATAGTCTAAGACCTGTGTATGCTAGAAATTACCAAATTTAAGATTAATTCGATCAGGAATTCCTTTGCTCAAATCAATTTTGACGCACATTCAGGAAAACAAACACAGACCCGAATGCGTTCTATCTAAGTCCTCTTTTATAAACTTACCCAGAACATTTCCAATATCTTCTAAGGCATACCACAGATGCAAGGGAAAGTTAGGAAGCCTGACCCAAACCGACATTTTGGCCATCGAATAAGAATTCGGATTGAAATGTGGAAACCATGGAGTTAAAAATAAACCCGCATGTCCCCAAAACCAAGGACCCTCTGTCAAACAATGCTGATAATATTCAGATTCCCTAAAATGGACAACAAAAATCCCTTGGAACAGAGAGATTTCACATTTATTGGTCCAATTTTTGAAAACCCACTGATACAGAGCGGAGGAGGAAGGCCAAAAACCGTTAAACCTACCAATCACTGCATCCCATGATAAATTTTTGTAATATTCCTCTACTTCTGGGCTCACAATGGTTAAAGAAGGAATAGCCTCTGCCAAATCGACCAGGTAAGCCTAGTTACTAGCTGCTTGTTTGCCCTGGGATTGGCCTCCTTTGTTACCCAACACATCTTTGAAAGAGGTGGTCTTATGGGGAGGAGCTGAGCCACCATTTCTGAAGCACTGCCCCCCATAGTCCTGTAGCTTTCTCTGCCTTGCCCACCATCCCCCGAAGTCGCAAAATTTTTTGAGACCCTAGGGTTAGGGCACAGATCCGCCGCTAATTTATACCATCCGCCATGGCCCTTCGCTTCTCCACCAACCCGTCCCCCCCCAAAACTAGACCAAAACCCTTTGATTCCCCTTCTTGAGCTTGTGAATCCTCCCTATTTCTGCCCTTGACCCTTTCATCGCTCCACAGATTTCACCTTCCTATTCTTCATTATTCTCAAATGTCAATCTCCTTGAAAAATTAAGCATAGTCTCTTTTGGAAATTTCCTCCAAAAAATGATCCTAACTCCCATAATAACCCTTGGGAATACACAGTCCATGATCGCTACCCTTCAAATAGAAAATAGCTCCTTTTATAATTTTTCACCACCTTTGTGGGTGTAACGGTGGGGTGCTTATCATTTTATTGCAAGGTGCCGGGTTCAAGCCTTGCTAAGCACTTATCCTTTTACCATTTGGGGACTTAGTCCCACATGTGTCGCTTGGGGTATGAAGTTTTTTGTTTATAAGTTATGTGTTGGCATATTTAAATTGGATTGAAAGCTGTTTTTGTTGACCGTGTTGTTAGGAAGATGGGTTTACGTGTTAAGTTTGGTGCTTTGAGTTGTTGGAGGAGCTAAGTTGGATGTAGATGAGTGGGTGGTTAGCAACCGGGAGGTGAGGGGCTCGGGAGCCCGAGCGGTGTGGTGAGATGGCGGGGTGAGATGGAGGTGTGGTAGTGTGGTTTAGCGTGATGAGTTGGCAGGCGGGGAGCTTAGCTCGGTCGACAAAGATGGGGGTAGCTCGATTCATTGAGTCAAGCTATCCTCCAAGGAAGCCACATAATGTAAAACAATACAATTTCAATTCTCTTATATATATATAATCCCACATGCATCCTATAATAATAAATATGAGAAAATATATAGAAGCTCAATCATGGTGATATGAATATTGGAGGCAGAGGAACCCCTTCACTAAAAGAGTGTGTCAATCATGGTGAGGGCCCCATCCAGGAAATAACGAGTCCCAAATGTTCGTAAACAAGTGTCGAAGACCAACATCAAAAAACCATTTTTTCTTCATTACCACATGTGCCACTTGTTGTAATTTCATTGGTCCACTTGGCAGATGTGCATGCATCCATGTCACCACAAACCTGCGCGCAATCCATTATTTTGTTAGTTGGCCAAAAATTTCAGCGGGCTATATCTTTTGCATATGAGATTTATTTTCAACATTCAAGATACCTCTAGAACTCTCTTGATATGCTCTACGCAGCTGGGTTGATTATGATAGATTTCAGAAGATATTAGATCGACATTTCTCAATGAGGATCCTCGGGTCATGTATGCTTTGGAATTGATGTGCAAGTTGTCCCATGTGGAGGATTGTAAGGGTTGTTTTTTTAATTTATTTCATTTATTGAATTGGTAAGAGCTTGTTGGAAGTACTTGGGTGAGTTAGATGCTTGGGTAGATAAGTGACATGCAACCCTCATATTAGGTTGCATATTGGGGATCCTTCCCTTTATTATCCTCAAACTTGGAGGTTTTGGGGTTCTTTGCTTGGTTTTGGGTTTTTAGCTAATTTTGGAGAGAAGAAGTCTTGTTGGAGAGATCAGATTTTTGGCTCAGAGAGATTGAATTTTTGGCTTGGGAGTTTGTTCTTGGATTTGGGAGATTAGAATCACATTGTATTTACGAGGTAGACATCATACTCTTGTTTTTATGTTTATTGCATTTAAAAAGGATTTTGTATGCTCCTTGTTGGAGTTTTTATTTTGTTTTTGCATTGTTTATGTTTGCAAATGATTTTTGTATTTTGTTTTATTTTCTCCATCCATTCCCTTTGAGAGTGGATTTTAGAAATTTAGGGGAAGAGGGAATAATCCTCTCTATTCCCACAAGGATTGTTGGGAAATTCTTCTTGGAATTTCTTATTATTTTAACTCCCTCCATATGGTTTGGAGTGGGAGATTCTTTCCCATATGGTTTGGGAATCATATCCCTTCCTTGCTAAGGAAACCTCCAAGGTTTGAAAATCCTTGGAAATGAGGATGCAAGGAGGTATAAGGTTTTGGTGTTTTGGATGGATATGGAGTTATGGAGGAAACTTGGGATATTTGAAAACTTGTGGAACTTATATGGCTACTTATTTGGTTATGTATAAAAGTGTATTTTCTCTCCCTCTCTTCACCATTAGAAATAATTATGGAACTTATTGAAGTGTTTTTGTTGTTGTTGTTGAACAAAAAATTTTGTTCTTTGGTTGGTCATTTTTTTGCCCTTCCTCTCATTTTTGGTGCTCACATGGAGGATTGCATTCTCCTCTCTCCCATGGGCTTGGATGGAGGCTAGCATGCTATCCATTTTTGGTTATGGCATGAAATGATTCCAATTGGTTGGGTATTAAACTAAGCCTTCTCTTGTAACTTTAGATGCATACTTAGTGGAGTTGGAGCTTGGAGAAAAAGTGATTTTGGGAGCTTGTTTCTTGCGTTGTAATTTGTTAAATCAAAGGAAACTTTTGGCATGTTGTTCCTATTTTGGGAGGCTTATAAAATAACATTTTAAGATTATTGCAATATTATAATTCCAAGTGAAGGAAAGAGATTATTTAGTTTCATTGTTGTTTGGGAACTATATTGAAACAAGTTGTAAATCTTACATTTTGAATGAGAAAATTGTGTATTTTTGCAAATAGGAAGTCTGTTTACCATTGATCTACAAAGGAAATATTGATTTGTGATTAAAGGAAAACATGGGTTTTGGTTGAGTTTATTGAGATTATTGAAATACTTGTCAAACTATGGATTTTATATTAAAATTAATTTTCGAAATGTCATTGTTAAACTTGTATTACTTGCAAAAAAATCCTCTTAGTTTGTTGATTGATATAAATTGCAAGAAAGAGGGAAAATGGATTTTTTTGATAAGGTAAACGCTTTTGACCGGAGCTATGAACCGGGGGGTTCTTGGGTCCCCTCCCTTTTACAGTATGTATAAAAGATCTGAAAACGACAAGGTGGTTAACAAAGTAGCCATAAAAACCTACCACCTTGATACAAAAACCAATATCTATAACTGAAAACAGGGTGATAAGAAATGACATTGTGAAATTATCTCACCCTAGTCCAAAAAACCAAAAACTATATATAATAACTATATTGATAGGCCTTGCTACCGTTAGCTAGATACATCAATAATATCAATCTTCGGGCATAAGATTTCCCCTTCCGCAGGAGCAATTTGGTGAAGCTTGGAGCTGTTGTGATGGACATGAGCTTACTGTTGGGAGACCTAAAGGAGAAGAGTGTATGCCGATACACCATGCTCTCGAAGACGAGTCACACACGGGGGAATCAGACCTATAGGCTGTCTAGCTCCTCCAAATCAAGCTGAGAGATGGAAGCACCTTCCGTCGCCTTGGATTTGTATTTCATATGTACTGCTACAACAAACCTCCACAATACCTTGTTTCTCCTCTATAATTCTTAAGGCAGCTCCTTGTCCACCCCTTTTGAGCTCACATCTACCCCATTGAGTATGAAGCCAGAAGGCAAACAGAACCCCAACCCGCCTCTTCCATCTCGACTAAGTGACGAGGAAGAATGAAATGACAAGCGATATTAATTGCCTCAACTTTGTCTTCACCAATCAATAAGCAGGTGGTTCACAAAAAGAGAAGAAATATCTGCATTGACTTTGAGGGCGTCCCGAGCTCGAATATAATTAGTCTCGATAATGGGGTGAATGGCCTTGTGAACTGGATGGAATCAAGATGAAATAAAATTTTCAATTGGGTCTATGTGATGAGCCCATAAAACGCCATTTCTTGTGTTTTTCCGCTCAAAAAAAGATCGGGAGGAAATGGTCCAAATTCCATATTGAGAGAGAAAATTTCAGAGAAGCTAGAGACAAATAGGCATGATGAAGCGAAAGAGGGTAAAAAAGACCCATTAAATTGAACACCGCATGATTCATTGACATTTACCTTTCCACGTGAGAGAGTTAATCATTCTCCAAAATGGTGGCGAACTAGCCACTCACCGCAATCATTGGATGAAAGGGAAAGGGGGCTTTGATATACACCGAAATTGGAAAGGAAATCCGCAACTTGATTTCCTTCTCGGTAAATGTGATCAATTTCCCACGAAGCCAATTTGGAAAGCTAAAAACCTGCATTGGATATGTAAAAATGAAGGGTCTAGTTTGGGGCTCTACCTTTTTTGATGGCTTGAGTAATGATCATTGAATCCCCTTCGATAAAGAGATGGGAGATGCCATTTTGCATTGCTAGTTTGATGCCAAAAAGGAGAGCTTTTGCTTCAGCTTGATTACATATTCCTTTAGGCAAGTGGAAGGAACTTGCACAAAATAACTTACGAATCATTTCAAGAAGACACCCCACCCCAAAAGTCAAGGGTTCCCCTTGGAGGCCCCATCAAAGTTCAATTTACAAAACCAGGTGGAGGGAAAATGGATATTAGTTGCTACATTTTAATGGATAAAATAAACTTTATTTCGTGTTTCTCTTCCTTCCAAGTTCACCTTATTATCAAATTGCTTTCAAAAATAGGATTTCAATTTATCCATTTATCCCAATCACTCATTGGTTTACAAGAAAATATATTACATTCCTAATCAAGATAGGATTTGAGAATTATATTTGTTGAACAAATTTCCTCGTTCCTTTTTCATATTAGTGAACTATTACTAAATAAAATGAGTAACTCCAAATATGCAAGGGGTTAAGGTACCTTGAGATGGGATGACGATGGGAACATGTGTAAAATTATGGATCCTTCTCCTCAGTGAGCTAAATGACCTGCAAATCAAGAGAAACTCAACAAAGGATGGATTAGTAGATAGGTGGGAGGTTTTTCCTGAAAATGTTAGTCCGAGAAGTGAAAACTTCCTAGGATGGATGCTAACCCTCATTTAGATAAATATGAAGAAATAAATGAAGGATTGGATCTGATATAATGTAGAATATGAAATAAAACAAAAACTAAAATGTTAGGGATAAGATAGAAATGCAAATATGATATAAATGCAAACAAAGTAAATCAAACCTAGATGGGTCAATGTCGACCCAAGGTCTGCAAGGCATGGTCGATGGCAACTTGGGCAGGATGAGAATAAAATGTAGAAAAAATATCCTACGGGTCCTCCTGTAGTTGGATCTAAAGCTGATCCGAATCGGAAGTGATCCGAGCTGAAGACAAAACACCACAAGATGATGTGGATCTGGATATCACAAAAAGGATGCAAGAAAATTATGGGAATGGATGATGGATGCAATAGCTATTGATTTAGTCGATGGTAACCAGGCTATATCTATGGTGACCAAAGGCTAAAAAGGAAGATTTGGGGTTGCAGAAAGACACGATGATGGGATATGGAGATCAGTGAGATTTTGTAACTTATGGATCTGACAGATGACATAGTGGATGACAGGAAAGTAAACAATAATGGGATGGGTCTACGATGACTAGGTAGGGTCGATGGTGATCGAGACATATTTAGGATGGGGTGTATGGAAAATGGAGGATGCGAAGGACCTGAATGAAGATTGAGGTGATGAAAAAGCTCCGGGGTGGTTGATAAAGACCTATAAGAGGACCTGGAAAGTCAAAGCTGATGCAAAATGATGGTAAGAGAACAAGAGGGCTTCAAACAAACACAAAGTATTTAAAATCTCCATAATGATGAAAGGGGTTTTCAAATGGTAAATCTAAGAAGAGAGAAGTTCTTTGAGAAGAGAAGAAACCTACAAAAACAAGCGACAACCAAAAGAGACATAAAATTCCATCCATTTTTAGCAAGGAGGGGGGTGAAGGTGGATTTATAGGGTCGATGGTAACCTAGATGAGTCTTAGGTGACTATGGAGATCCATCCATTTTGGCAGTGGAATGATGTCCAAGTCAAGGAAAAAAGGCCCAAATGAAGCGAGATTAGGGTTTGAAGTGATAAGGATGAGCTAGAGGCGCATAGGATGAGTAAATGGGTAGGTGGGATGGTAGAAAATATTAAATAAAGGCAAAGGGATGATATAATTTATTAAATTAAAGGGGGTTAAGGGAAAATCATTAAATGAGAGCCTAGGGATGGAAAATAGAGAGGTTTAGGGAGGATAAACAAATTAGGTGATGATTAAGATTGATTAATGGAGATTAGGGATAATTAAGATAGATAAAATAATGGGATGGGTAAGATAGGATTTAAATATGGGAAATAAATAATAAATGGAATAAATGGGATTTTTGAGGGAAGAGGAAGATTCAAATAGGTGCATGCATGCAAGAAGAGATCGAATGCGAGGTGAGGGGTAACGATACAAAAAAATGGTGTTACATTTGCCCCTTTTGGTTGAGTGATTTGCATTGGGCAAGCCATGAGAAGACAATAAATGATGATGAGGGTACTCGCCCTCAAACTAGGGATTGATGATGAAGAAGAATCGATCACAAGCTTGAAAGAGATAGAAAGACAAAAAAAGATGGAAGAAAGGAGAAAAGATGAGAAAAAGTATGCCCTGAGCGTAGGGGAAGGACCATTGATAAAGATAACAACAAAAACATATGGTGGTGATCCTGGAAACACATCGGTAGGGACATAGCACGGCCTATGATGGAGGTGACATTAATGGCCTATGGACCCTATGAGTCGGAAAAGATCACTGCAATATGGAGGGAATCTAATGGGAATCCGCTTGGATGGATGTTCAAGCTGTGGTACCAGTGAGTCAAAGGTAGACATCAAAAACATGCGTAAATAAATGTGAGGATGGTCAAGACAATGGTCTTGACGAAATGCTGGGGAAAAAGTGGATGCGATATACTGTATACATGAGGAATCGATCAAATATGTGTCTGGTGGGATGGAAAATGGAAAGATGGCCACAACGGTGGGCTTAAGATGAGGTATGGTGCCCGAGAGGGAACACAAATATGGCCACAAAGTGGGCTTAATGATGATATATGGTGTCCTGGAAGGGAACATAGAGATGGCCATGAATGGTGGGCTTGAGATGTGATCAAGAATGTGCTACTAGATAAGATGATAGGAAAGGATAGCAAGATGAGCCATGTAAGGCAAAGATCAATGTGTTATGGGTGACACACAAGCCTAAAGTGGAAGAGATAAAAGGATTAGATGAAGAGAATTGGATGAGATAAGATAAAATATTGATGAGATAAGACAAGTGATTGGATAAAATGAGATAATAGATTGGGTGAGATGAGATAAAATTTTAGGTAAGATATATCGAGAAAATAAATTGGATGAGAGGATTGGATTGGATGTGGTAGATAAAATGCAATCTTATGAGGATGGCCAAAATATAGGTAGGAAAATAGGAAGGAGTGTATATAGGATAGATGATTTCAACTTGATTGGAGGAAAACATGAAAAGGAAAAAACAAGGCCATGCACTTGCAGCCAACAATAGGTGTTAACACAACCAACGATAGTTAGTTATTCCAAGGATCATGAGGGAAAGTATGGAAAGTGAACTTATGAACCTAATGTCGAGATGATATAAGGGGTTTGTATGACACTTGTACATAGGAAAATAGGTTCTCCTTAGGTGGGTGTTCCTAGGTCTATGCCCCAACTCTAAGAAATATGGCACAAACTGATCAATGTGGGAAGTTCGGTATAAACGAGAAATTTGATAAATGCAGGAAGATTTCTTGGGCTAATTGATTGTGAACTTTATAATTTTTATTTTGAGTAGATAGAAGGCTGATCAATGTGGGAAGCCTTCGCTGCCATGATATAAGATGGTATCCATCCTTTGAGGGAGTGGTCTACATTCACTTTTGCTTTTGCTTTTGGATTTGGATTTGGATTTTTATATGAAATGACAGGATAAGATATGCATGATAACTTTCCTTCGAGGGATCAATCTATAATTTTAGATATTTTACTTTTATGAATAACTATCCTTCAAGGGAAAATTCTATTTTTAGATATGATAGCTTATAGATGAGCATCCATAATTCTTATTTTTTAGGGAAGAGTTGGGATAACTAGATAGACAACTTGGGAGGGGATGAGAAGATTTACAAGTGACACCCATGGACCCTTAACATGGTTCCACTAGGTAGATAAGAGGGTGATGGATGTAATGATTGTGGAATTATCACCAAGAAGGAAGAACTTATCCATAAGGAATATGCCATGAGCAGATTTGTGATGCCCATATTTAAGGTCATAGATAGGAAAGTGACGGTAGACCACATAATTCTAAATCATTATGATGAAAGATGGAAGAGGCTAATGATGGATGTATGACCACTGAGATGACTAAGTTCACGTTGGTAGATATGTTAACCATAAAAATGCCACAAGTGCAAGGCATTGGGAGGTTCGCTTCGGTTTACCATCAAGGGAAGCCAAATGATAGGATCCAGACCCATACTTATGCGTGATAATATAAGGTTAGTTGGGACAAAAATTTCTATGTTGGCTCCTTTATAGAGAATTGATAGAGATTAAAAGAGTTTAGGGGTATGGACACACTGCTACACATGTACCCATGGGATGGTTGGATGAAGGAGAAGATTATATATGTGCATGGGGGATGTAGATGAAGAAGTAGATGTGAGAGGATTAAGAGTGAGGATTTGACACTCCCCTAGTGAGAGATCTTGCATCTCATTAGGCATCTTGGATGAGATAGTATATACCAAGGGAGGTGGGATAAGATTGTTAAAAGGATTAGCAATAATGAATTTATGTTTTGATTTAATATATGGTTGAGGATTATGAGGGTAAGAGCGATTGGTAATATGAAAAACATTGAAAAAAGGGGGACCCTCTTTGAAAGAGGATGTAAGGGACAGAGGGATTGCAACAAATTATGTGGGTGAGGCACCGATTTATATGCCTCGTAACGTATAGATTGGATTTAAATGTGGATGAAAGAGAAGAAAGAAGGTGGTATTCATTTTTAAGAAAGTTATCTTCATCTATGAGATTATGGAAGAAATTTTGGAGGGCACGTCAATGTTTAGTATCATGTCCATGGGTATGATGGTAGGCATAAACGATAGTAGAATCAAGCCACGGTGGTTTCGGCCCATGTGGGTTAAAGGATTTAATGGGGGAAGGGTAATTGCAAATTCTTGAAGGAATTGTTGAAATATTTCAGAGTGTAGGATCGATGGGGGTGTTGAAGAAGAGGTTATAGATGAATTGGATTTGTAGATAGTGGGTGAAGGTAAGAGGGATGGTTTTATTTGATGAGACTTGATGGGATATTTTGAATCGATTTAGGATTGAACGAAGAAGTGGCGTCTCGGCTTGATCTCAATTTTTATGATTGGGGTTTCAAGTGATTTGGAATCGATTTGGCAAAAGGGGATGTGGATGATTTTAAAGGGGGTTCAAGTTTGGAAAGAGTATTAGAATATTTTGATTTGGATGTACTAGTGGTGGGGGTCTTAGATAAAGGGCCTAGTCCTAAGGTAGATGGAAACAATTCTAAGAGTGATGATGATGTGACATTAGATTTCTTAGGAGGGTTATTCTTGGGAGGAAGGAGCTCCAAGTTTTTGTGTGGATGTGTGAGGGATTTTTGATGGGCGTGCTAAGGTATTTAGACTTTGGTTATGAGGATTTTCATTTGGTATGAATGATGATGATTTCAACCGGAAGGTATGTAGAAGAAGACCAGGTGATGTGGATTGTGTCATAGATGAGGATATTGTAGGTGGAAGTGGTTTTTGAATGATGTGCTTGACGATGTAGACAAAAAATCATGCACTTTGGGTAATTATCTAGTCTTGATTACATACTACTATTCATATGATTCTTAAGTAAGAAATGTACTAATTAACCCTTATCTTTGGCCATCTTGTTTTTCTTTCTATTGTTGATTTTAGTCTTGCACCATTACTCGCTCGATCTACCTTTTTAATCTTTGGTATTTTTCATCCTGGACACTAGCGGCTAGCTAGGACGCTTGACGTCAGTGCCTTCATCCCCTATGGGTGCCCCTATCCTCTTTATACTTTACTCACACTTTTTGGGTTCTTTCTAGCCATTTGAGCATCTTATCTTTTTGGTAGTCGAGAATTTTCGGGGTTAATTATGAAATTCAAGCAAGGGAATCATATAAATATAAAGCTATGTGATCATAATAAAAGGAAACACTTAGAACTATCTATCACCACCTAAGGTTGCGTCCATCAAGGCATCTAAGAGCTCCATTGCATCCATCTAGCTCCATCACAAGGGACACAAGGGTTGTTTTTCGTATCACACTTCATAGGAGGGAAGTTCATTCTATTCCATGCATGCATTTATTACATTCTACATCTAGCTACTTACTCACTATCCAAGTGTGACACACACAAGAGAAACCTAGGGAACAATTCAACACAAACACATATAACTACATTGGGTCTGAGATGCAGTGTAGTGCTATGTCATAAGTTCACCATTGTGACAGCTGAGGATAGTCTGCACCCTCATTTTGCATCTCTCTTTTTAGAATTCGTGTCTATTTGAGGGTTTTACAGGTTCATTCTTTATTGTAGGTTTCCAACAACCTCGGCAATCTTGGTGTGACCTCGGAGTGATCAAAGATGACTAAAGGAAAACACCTTATGACACCTCAGAGGAAGTTTTCTAAGCATTTTCGTAGACCCAGGCACCCAGAAACAGGTCCAGGGTGCCCACAGGTGCCCTTGTCCCTCTCTAGGAACCCTAGTCCAAATTGATCCCCGAGTTCTACATTTTTGGCTTCTAGGTGACATTTATTCCTCATTGTTTAGTTGGTCAGAGATTCAATCCAATCCAAACTTTACTACGAATAAACTAAGTCATTCTACCTCTTCTTTGCACTTAGGGTTTTCACTTCATTGCTTAGTTTTTTGGGTATTTATTGCTTTACTTAATTGTTATTCATATTCTGTAATCTTGCATTCATATTAGGTTCATATATTTACATTTTATCTTAATCATTTTGGTGAACCTAAACTTGATCTTCACGCTCCTAGGATCCTCACGCTTTTATTGCTCATCTTCATTGGCCCTTATCATAGTGAGTTTCTTTATTAATGATTTCTTTCTCATCAACCCTGAATTAAGAGAAAGAGTCAAAAATATCCTAGCTACCACTCGTATTCGACTAATATGCATCTAGATTCAATATATCAAACATTTGTAGAGGCCTTCTCTCAGCATATTACTTTCTTGTCTAATCCTCATGCTGATCTAACTATTTTTTACAATGACCCAACATTGCACATCATGATTCACATTTACAATGTTGGTGTCAAGCGTAATTTAATTGACAATGGATCTAAACTCAATATTTTTCCTATGTCATTCCTAAAAAATATTGGTCTTTTGGTGGCTAATGTTATCCCATCATGTCTTTCTCTTTGTGCATATGATAGATCTGTTCATCCATGCTTATGTCACATTACTCTACCTATTACTACTTGGACAAAAACTCTTAACACGGTCTTCTTTGTCATTGAATTCCCCATTTCATACAACTATTTACTTGGTAGGCCATGGCTTCATGCCATGCAAGTGGTTCCCTCTATCATACATCACTATGTTAAATTCCTACATGAGGGTATCGAACGCATTATTTGTTGTGACCATCACACATTCAAATATTGTGACCATGCTCCAAATATTACACTTCCTAATCCAAGAATTGATACTACCGATGAATTGCAACCGATGGATATTCCAGATCTTTTACCACCACTTGAAGGTTCTATTTGCATGATAGATACTATATCATCTACACCATAGATTCCAATTGCTACTACTACTATTATAATTCTTTATTGGGGCCTATCTAGTATGTGGACATCGATCCATCCCCTACACCTTCACATGGGCCATCTCCATTAACATGTCCACCATTTACATGTACACTTTTCATGAATGAATCTTATTAGGAACATATTCCATTCGATCCTACTTTATCTGAATCTGTATGCACACATGATGGGTTGACCCGGCTAGACTTTACAGTTGATGACATCTTTCCTCTACCTTATGATCATCATCTCTACCATGGGTTTGTTCATCATCGTTTCTTATGGAATTCAAGTCTTCTATCTCACAAGTATTTCTTCCACGTGCTCCCAGTACTTCTCCACTCACATTGGGATAGTCTTGGCTTGATTACATTGGGGGCACTTTATATCTAGATCATACTGATGTATCATTTCCCATACCATTTGGTCATGCCTTCATTTGTAATGACTCATTCCTCGAGTTATCCATAAAACCTCACTCATCGGTACACCCATGGTTGTCCACTACCCACATTCGCTAATGAGAAGTATGATATGGGAATGTACAAATTATGCTTAGATGATGCTTTACATGACCAACTTGAAACTATTGTTTAACAAGTTTCGATCCAACACATGTTGATTTTGACTATGAAAATGACGACATTTTAAATGAAATTACTTGATTATTATCATCCTTCACACAATTGGGGCATGACACTTATTCCCACCATAACATTGACATGTGTCTTATATTCACTTCATTTCACACACGCTTACATTGTCATTTACCGATGATGCACTCTTATGCTTTGGTTCACACTTGACTGTTGAGGGTATCTTATATACATGAACTTCACACACACAACACAATACACACGATTCACAACACTTCACCTCACACACCACACTACAGATTACATGTCACACATTGCATACTTCACATTTGCAACACATTCTTCTACACATTTCACATCTCACACATCTTCCATATCTTCTTATACATCTTACGTGATTTACGGTTTATACTCATTACACATATTACGCTAATACAACATCTCATTCTTCCTACACATCATATATATATTGTGCGCTCACTACATCTTCTATTCATACCTTCTTCTATACATCATATGTACTTTTTGCAACACACTATACACATCTTCACCATCATCTTCCTACATATGCTACACCTCATATGCACTTTGAACTTTCCACACTCACACAATCTATACATCTTGCGCTACAAATTACACATCATCACACTCGACACATTCAACACTAGCATCACAATTCCAAAACACATTCTACAATTTACCTCATTCTAGCACATCCTCCTAATACATCATACTATTCCCTTCTACATTATACACATTCTATATCCAACTTATAACAACACACACTACATGATGATGCACTCTAGTGCCATGTTTCATACTCGACTACCAAGGGTCTGAATCAAAATTGAACCTCACCTCATCACACTTACATCATTCTACATTTTACTTTTCACAATCACTTAATCAATATTTTTACCATACCATGTGACATTTTTAACCATCACCTTATTCACACATTCCATGATATACGTTTTGTGCTACATCATCATGTTTTCTAACATTCCATCCATACATTTCATCATATTGGATTTGTGCTACATCATCATGTTTTCTACCATCCTACTCATATATTTAATGATATACACCTTGTGCTACATCATCACTCTTGCTCGCATCTTACTCACACATCTAGTGATATACAATTTAGGATAAATCATCACACATCCTAACAACTCATTCTATAACTTTAGAATGAAATCATACCTATATCGTATTTAATATCATCTCTACATCATCATTCTACAATCAATAATCTATGCTCAAGTCATTAACTCTTTCCACACAACAAAACATTTGGACATTTTCCCGATGACACACTCTTGTTTATGGTTCATTCTTGATTGTTGAGGGGGCATAAATAAATGAACCTCATTGCATACATACACATCCAATCAAGGGGTGTGTTTCTCCTATCATTCACTTTGCATTACATTCCACATCATCCACAACATACTACATATATTGGTTGCATTTACTCTTGCTTACATTTACTTGATACATGTTCACTTTATTACACATGCTAGATATATATCTTATATGTCATTATATTTATCATACACACATGTGCATTCACTTGCCTTTATAGTTTTTATCATATATTTTACAGATCTATTAAACGAAACATGGATGCCGGTGGAGTACTTAGTGCCCAGTCCCACAACGACTCCTGGGGGCATCCACTTTTACACTACAGGTGTTATTGTTTCATTTTGTACTTAGAAAGTTAGTTTATCAGATTATACACGATTTGACATAATTTTTATCTTTATAACGTGCTAATGGGTGCTTCATGTGTAAAATTTATTATGTAGGGATATTTTCTTCCATGGTTTGTCTGTTACATCGTTTGTTATTTCTTGTCATTATTTGCCACTATTGTGAGGCTTTTCCATTTTCTTGTGTACACACTTATATGCTTACATCCATTACGACCTTGATTGTCTTGTGACATCATGAGTGATGTCCCATGTTTGTAACCTACTTTTCATGGTCTACATTATCTTCTTGCATGTTTACTTGTGTCTTAGCTTATACATTGTCTACGTAGCTTACATTTTGTCTTTTACATGAGTGTTTGTATTTTCTTGTACTAACACTTGTTTTCCTAGCCACTTGTTTGTGTGTGTCTTAGTTTCTACTAAGCACATTCCCTTCCCCTGCAAGGCATAGTTTCAGTATAGCGATCAGTCCTCCTTTGGGCCGCATACTCCTTTAATGACATCACATGCACCCCAAATGAGGGGGCATCATTTAGGTGAATCAGTCACCCCATACAACATCATACACAACACGGTACTGTATAACATAGTTTTCAGTTTTGAACAGGGCTTAGAATTAGACTTGGGTCCTTAGCACAACGACCTTTCTGGATACCTGAAACCAGGGGGCAATTACAAAATGATTGGTAGTTCAACACAATCTACAAAACTCCATACATAGTGAATTTTACAAGGTAGACAATCCTTAGCACATGCATTTATACACACCATCTGCAATGGTGTTCTACATTGTGGGAAGTAGTTAAAGGATTGAAGGATGACACTAGACTATTCTCCCTACACTTCTTCCATTTCATTGGTGTGAGATCACCCGAAAAACTCACGTGTCAATATCATATACAAGATACTTTCTACACCCTTTCCTCATCATGGATCAGGTGCACATGTTATTTTTCACATTTTCAACATTTTTACATACTTTCCTTACACAAGTTTTCCATATTTTGATCATATGTATGTGTATTTCACTACTTGTCAACTTCTCTTTTGTAGGTCCTGTCCAGTATGAGAAGCGGTAATCAACACTAACAACAACAACATCACACATGACTACATTAACAACAAGTACATCATGACATCTACACATGCGTTTCTGCCCTAGGTTCATTTTCATCACTAGGTGCACATGTTCCTTTTCACATTTTCAACTTTTTACATACTTTCCTTACACAATTTTTACATATTTTGATCATATATATGCATATTTGACTACTTGTCGGCTTCTCTTTTGTAGGTTCATCCGTATGGGAAGTGGTATTCAACACCAATAACAACAACATCACACATGAATACATCAACAATAGGTACATCATGACATCTACACATGCATTTCGCCCTAGGTTCATTTTCATCACTTTTTACACTTTCTCCTCCTTAACATCCATGCTTCACATTTTTACCATTCCACGCTTTGTCTAGTCCCTCGACACACCTTTCATCATCGATCTACATGGTTATTAGGTATGCATATCTATCTAATTTATGTTACCGAGCTTTACGCTCACCAACATAAAGTGGGGGAAAATGTAGACACAAAATCATGCACTTTGGGTAATTATCTAGTGATTACATACTACTATTTATATGATTCTTAAGTAAGAAAATTACCAATTAACCCTTGCATTTGGCCATCTTGCTTTGCTTTTTGTTTTTGTTTTCAGTCTTGCAACATTACTTTCTTAGTCTAACTTTTCACTCTTTGGTATTTTTCATCCCGGACACCAATGCCCGGCTAGGACATCAGTGTCAGGTTCCCTCATCCCCTCTAGGCACCCCTACCCTCTTTGTACTTTATTCACACTTTTTGGGTCCTCTCTAGCCATTTGAGCATCTTTATATTTTTGGTAGTCAACCTTTTTGGGGTTAATTACCAAATTCAAGTAAGGGAATAATATAAATATAAAGCTATGTGATCATAAAGGACCAAATACTAAATACTATATATCACCACCTAAGGTTGCATCCATCAAGGCATATAAGAGCTCCATTGCATCCATTTAGCTCCATCACAAGGGACATAAAGGCTAGTTTTCTACATCACACTTCATACGAGGTATGTTTATTCTATTCCATGCACACATTTATTACATTATACATTTATCTACTTGCTCTCTATCCAAGTGCAACACATATAAGAGCAACCTAGGACACAATTCCATACACACACACAGAGAACTACATTAGGTCTGAGATGTAGTGCAATTCTTAGTCATAAGTTCACCATTGTGATAGTGAGGATAGTTTGAACCCTCATTTTTCATATTTATTTTTTAGGATTTGATGTCTATTTGAGGGTTTTGTAGGTTCATTATTTATTGCATGTTTCAGCGACCTCGGGGATCTTGGTGCGAGTGAGAGTGATCAAAGGAAACTAAAGGAAAACAACTTGTGACACTTTAGAGGAGGTTTTTTGAGACTTTTCGCAGACCCATGTGCCCGTAAAGCAGGCGTAGGGTGCCCACGGGTGCCCTTGTCCCTTTCAGTACCCCAATCCAGCTTGATCCTCTAGTTCTATATTTTTCAAGGCTTTTTTGCTATGATTATTCCACTTTGTTCGATCGGTCAAAGCTTTGATCCGATCTATAATTTACTACGAATCAACTACATCATTCTACCTCTTCTTTGCACTTAGGGTTTTCACTTCATTACTTAGTTGCTTGGGTATTTATTGGTTTACTTAATTGTTATTCATTTTACAAATCTTGCATTCAAATTAGGCTCATTTATTTAGATTTTAGCTTAATCCGAGCGAGATCAAGAGGAGTTATAGATTGTATAGGTTTCAAATTTGTTTATGTGGGGATGATTGGTTTTATAGATGGGGTATGAATATCATTTGTGGTTTTCTTAAGTGGGGGTGCTTATGTAGTAGATGTTGTGACATATGGTATGGATGTATATGTCGATTCAAATGTTGATGTGGGTATATTGATGATGATATATATGGTTGATGATATCAAGGTAGGTGTTGGGGTAGTTGTAGGTGAAGGAATATATGTGATAGGTTGGTATATAGTAAATATGTATGGGGTAGTAGGCGGGGTTGAAGGTTATGTGGATGAGGGGTTTGTGGATATTGTTAGTGTGGATATGATTGGTGTAGATGTGATAGGTGTAGAAGTAGGTGTGGATATTGATGAAGTTATGGATGAAGGGGTAGGAACTGAAGTGGAGATAGATTCAATTAATGAAGGAATGATGGGTGTAGGAGAAATGTATAAAATAGTTGTAGGTACAATTAATGAAGAGATGATGGCTATAAGTGATGGTATTGGCTCTTGATTTACGGTATTGATTATGTGATCATTAGGTGCTTGAGATGAGGGGGTGGAATTTTATTTTTTGGTGGATGATTGGGGAAAGGTTTCTTAAAGACATTGAGAGGTTGATTACGTGGTGCATAAGGATTATCTACTTGGAGGTCACCATGATCTATGAGTTGTTGGGTGAGATATTTGAAGGAATGGCACTTCTCAATGTCATGACCTTGGAATTGATAATACTTAAAATAATTCCCCTCGCAATACCATATGGGTTTGGGTCATGAGTCGTCAACGGGTCATATGGGAGGAAGTTGAATAAGATGAACTGCCATTAACTTGTCAAATATTGAACTATAAGATTCTCTTAGAGAGGTATAATTAGGAGGCGGTGTGGAGGATTCGTGTGAGAAGTGGATGTGGAAGAGGACTTCATCATAATGGTATTAACATCATTCTTAGATTTGTCACCATGCATGGAGGACTTAGTGAATTCAAGTTTGGGTTGATTAGATCAAATATTAAGATGGCCTTGCTCAAGGGTATGAAGTTTATGTTTGTGAGCCATAGTAAATTCCTCTTCAAAAGTTTGAAATGATTAGATTTGAAGAATAGAGGATATATGATTCACACAAAAATGTGAGAAAATTTCAATAAGCTCAGTTTGTGGAGGGAGAATGATAGTTCGTTAATTATGCTACGTCATCTAGCGGCGAAGTCTGCAAGAGATTCATCATCATATCTTGTTGGATGAGGTATAGGTTTGTGATAGTGATCTTACACGTAATTTTGATTGAGAAATGTTATAGGAATAATTTCACGAGTTAAGGAATGTTGTGAGATGCCATTATACTAATCCAATTCAGGTCTAGATAACAAAATAGGCAATGTGCGAAGCATAAGGTCTTGATCGTAGGTAATTAAGTAACACACGTGTGTAAAATCATAAAGATGTTGTTGTGGGTCCTCCTTACTATTGAATTTAGAGAATTTTGGTAATTCCCAATGAGGAGGATAAGGAGCGATGTGAAATAATGGATTAATGGGTTCGTTACAAATTTGATCATATGAGAATGTGGTTTTGGATCCCAAGGTAGCGGCTTCAAGGTTAGCCATTCTACTCAATAACGCTTGCATGGGATCATTAGATGGATGGGGTTGAGAAGTCAAAGGATGTGGTTGAGGAGTGTATGAGGCAAATGGGTTAGGTTGTTAATATGGTTGATATGTTTAAGGATGAGTAGGCGTTTTTGGAAATGTTTGATAAGGGGGACATAGTTAAATGGTTATGATTCAATGGGTTTTGATAAAGGTTGTTGTGAAATGGGGATATGATAAAGTTGATGGGATTGAGTTGGATGTTGAGAGATGGGGAAATTTGATTGGTATGATATATGACGAGTTGGGATATAGCTAATGGGCGGTTAAGATGTTTAAATACATTGGTTGGGAATTATGTAATGGAAGGCAGCTCGAGGAGGAGGTTCATGAGCTTGAGTTGAATTGGATAAATGAGGTTGTGAAGTGATTACATTGGCATGGATGTGGGAGGTGGAAATAAAAGGAAAGGTCCGATAATGTTGTTCGAGATGTAGGAAGAAGCAAGTGAGATTCTTGAGATGATTGAATAGGAGCACAAGTGATCGTGGTAGATGATGAGGTGATGGGGATGTAAGAAGTGATAGTAGTGTTAACGCAAGCTAATTTGGGTGGAATGGGCTCCACCAATTGAGTGTTTTGATGAGTTTGAGGGATTGTGGCAGATTTACGAAATAAATAGTCATAAAGGGAAATATGATTAGTGTTGAGGAAATCTTGAAACTATGAGCATCCACGAGGGATAGTAGGAGGTCCAAAGGTCTCTAAAGAAGTAACAGACGTAGGGGTAGTTGGTCTAGAGGGAATGGATTGATGAGAAGTAGAAGGATTGGTTTCAAGATAAGGATTATTTTGGATGGCATGGGTCTCATGAAGGAAACCATAGAAAAAAGGGCGGGAGAGAAAAGATGTGGTGATCATAGGTGTAGAAGACTCATCAAAAAGTGTGGGATTTTTCTTGGGAAAGATCGTTAGAATTGAAGATGTCCTTGAATGTGATAGATTGTTGATTTTTCTAGCATGAGAACGGGTAATGACAGGCATGAAACAAAAAAACAATAATTTATACACTTTATTAATAAACAAATCAAATAACAAGTTTTTGATCATCTTGATTATTAGAAATGTGAAAAAGAAAAGAAAAGAAATGGGCTTGAAGGGTGCCTAGGAAATGGCCATCTATGGATGGTTTCAGGTAGTTTAATTTGGATTCTCGATATACCGAAGGTATGTGAGACAAAAATCTATGATTAATACTAGTACGAGGATTAGTATTAAGGCCCTGCACCTGAGACTTCATGGTTCGACAATGATAAGGGTGTTGGGTGCTAAGCCAATATACCAAAGCAAACAAAAAAAATTGTGACGCGGTCGAACACTGTGACAACTTTCCTATTGGGCGATGAAATCCCAATAGTTCCACTGGTAGGAGATGTTTAATATGTGTAGTTTGGTTTGTGTGTTTTGGGATGTGTGTGATAAAGTGTATGCAATGAGTTAAACCCCTAGTTAAACTAGATTTCAAGCAAGAATGAAGGGTTCTTTTTAGATCCAAAATGAAATGTGTAGATTCGATGAGAGAAATAGACAAGTGATGCAATGTGATAAAAGAAAGAGATGGGGAATAAAAACAAGGAATACCTGGATAACGCTTTTCCTTTTTATCTAAATTTTTAATTTTTAAGAAAGCAAGCAAAATCCAATCCAAGTAATGTAATCCAATGCAAGCAAGAAAAACAATGCTCCTACTGTGAGGAGGTCGGTATAAAATAATAAAATAAAAATGGAAATGAAAGAAAAGAATGAAAGACTCACAAAAGAAGGGTGTGTCCCACCGGGCGTGCTAGAATGTTGACAAAATTCCCTCATTCCTATTTCAGATTAGTGAACTAGTACTAAAGAAAATAAGTAACTCCAAATATGCAAGGGTTTAAGGTACCTTGAGATGCGACGATAATGTGAACAGGCGCAAAATGATGGATCCTTCTTTGCAGTGAGCTAGATGACCTACAAATCAAGAGAAACTCAATAGATGATGGATTAGTAGATAGATGGGAGGGTTTCTGACAATGTCAGTGTCGAGCATTGAAAAATTCCTAGGATGGATGTCAACTCTCATTTAGATAAATATGAAGAACTAAATGAAGGATTGGATCGATATAATGCGAGAATCTGAAATAATATAGAAATTGAAATGCTAAGGATAAGATAGAAATGTAGATATGATATAAATATGTACAAAGTAAATCAAACCTAGATGGGTCGATGGTGACCCGAGACTGCAGAGCATGGTCGATGATGACCGTGATAAGATGAGAAGAAAATACAGAAAAACAAGCCTACAGGTCCTCCTATCAATTTGGATCTCAAGTTGGTGCTGGATCTAGAAGTGATGGTGAGCGGAAGACAAAACACTGCAAGATGATGTGGATATGGATCTCACAGAAAGGATGTAAGAAAATTATGAAAATGGATATTGGATGCACTAGCTACGATATGGTCGGCGATGACCGAGGCTATATCTATAGAAATTAGAGGCTAAAAAGATAGATTTGGGGTTGCAGAGAAAGAAAAGATGATGGGATGGGATCTAGAGATCGGGGAGTTTTGTAACTTAGGGATTTGATATATGACAAAGTGGATGACGGGAAGGTAAACAACAATGGGATGGGTTGACGATGACCGGGGAAAGGTTGACGGTGGACCGAGACAAATTTAGGATAGGGTGTATGGAAAATAGAGGATGAGAAGGATTGAATGAAGGCCGAGGTGATGAAAGAGCTCAAAGGTGGTTGATAAAGACCTGCAAGAGGACTGGAAAGTTGTTACAAAATGATGGTAAGATGAGAAGAGGTCTTTAAACAAACACAAAGTTTCTAAGATCTCCACAATGATTAAAGGGGTCTTCAAAAGGTAAATCTAAGATGTGAGAAGTTGTTGTTGAGAAGAGGATAAACATGCAAAAACAAGCCCAAACGAAAGATACTCAAAATTCCATCCTTTTTTTGGCAAGGAGGGGATTTAAGGTGGATTTATAGGGTCGACGACGACCTGAATGAGTCACCGATGTGATCATGCGGAGAGCTGTCCATTTGGGAATTAGAATGATGTCCAACTCAAGGAAAAGAGACCCAAATGAAGTGGGAGTAGGGTTTGAAGTGATAAAGACGAGCTAGGGGTGCATAGGATGAGTAAATGGGTAGGTGGGATGGTAGAAAATATTAAATAAAGGAAAAGGAATGATGAAATTTATTAAATGAAATGTGGTTGAGGGAAAGTCATTAAATGAGAGCCTAGGGATGGAAAATATAGAGGTTTAGGGAGGATAAACAAAGTAGGTGATGATTAAGATTGGTTACTAGAGATTAAGGATAATTAAGATAGATAAAATAATGGGATGGGTAAGATAGAATTTAAAGATGGGAAATAATAATAAAATGGAATAAATGGGATTTTGGAGGGAAGGGGAAGATTCAAATAGGTGCATCCATGCAAGAAGAGAGCGAACGTGGGGTGAGGGGTAGCGATACCAAAAGCGGTGTTCACAATATTTTAAACATATATAGGTTTTAAAATAAAAGACATTTAAAGATATATATATATATATATATATATATATATATATATATATATATATATATATATATATATATAAGACAAAAATGTTTTAATAAACAACAAAATGTATGGGGGTGTGGCTTGGACATGTCCCCCAGCGTATTGTTTTCTTAAAAATCAAAAAGAAAGAATGGAGGGGTGGGTGGTTGGGTCGGCATGTCCCCTACCCTCATTTGGATCTTAGGGCACAACCTTATCAATGGCCACTTTGCCACTCCTTGCGGCCTCATAGTTGTGCACCAAGGCCTTAAGGCTCGATCCCTAAACCCGGCTTCCCACAAAAACATAAACATGTGTGTGTGTGTGTGGCCCCTATTTTAATACATAATTACACACACACACACACATCTTCTCTCCAAACCGCAATGAGGATATTTTGAAATAAAATGCGAATAAATTTAATAAAAATAAATAAAATAAGACTCCATGTAAGCTCCTCCACAACCTACTGATGAAGAAAAGAAGAAATAATAAGGGAAAAGAGAAAAGAAAATGTATTAGAAAGGTTAAAGTGGAATTAGAGTTAAAAAAATTAAACCTAGAGATCAAGGAGGATAACCATTTGATCCAAGGGATCATATTCAAACTAAGAATTATCCTTGAACAATTAGGGTTAGGGTTTACTTGGGAGGTCAACAAGTGGGCTCACCCTCCTCTTTTAAATTTTTGGTAAACAAATTAAATTAAAATAAAAATTTAAATATTTTTGGGTGCAAAGGGCATGGGTCCATTTGAATGGGGTCCAAATGGGATCCATGCCCCAATTTAAATACTTAACCCCATTAAAATATTCTCTCACCTTGTTAAATTAGACCCCTTGGTGGGGAAAATTGAATTAAATTTAATTAATGAGATAATTGTATAGTTATTGTTATACATCCTTCATTTAATTATCAACTTGTAATAATAATTAAATAATTATTAAGTTTCTAGCTAAATAATACCTAATTATTATTATTAAAAAATCACTAAATTTTTGGATTATTGAGATGAGTTTTGGGATTGAAACATTTTAGTAAAACATATGATATCGAGTGATGTTTCAATACAGAGAGCACTCACGGGATTAAACAAATTTTAATTAATAGGTTGAATTAGTAATTTCTAATTAAACAAAATGTTTACATTAAACCTAAAGCGCACCTTTTCTATGCACAAATGATGCAAAGACGAGGAGTTTAACTTCAATAAATTACAAACTAAGGACATGGATCACACGGACTCTCTTCCTTTCTATAAATTTCTTTAAATATTTGTGATTTCAATTTGAGTAAAGAAATTATCGAAAAAAATAATGAAAATGTATCTCGTACCAAGATAAAAAAATTCAAGAATAGTCGTTATGGGAAACATGAAAAATACTATATCGGAGGCTGTTGAACAAACCAAAACTTTTCTTTCCCATAGATTTACATTGTTAATACCCAATTAGGGAGTTCAAATGGATAAAAACTCTCTTTAGCAATGTTAAAATAGACCCTCTAGATGTACTAAATATCTCTCGAAATCGACGTGTAAGAAGCATCTCCTAACCTCTTCCACAATTTTTAATTATTGGAACCAATTCTACGTAAATACGATGAACTTCTCTCAATCCATAGAATTCCTAATTTTTTTGACGTGTTTACAAATCAGGCTTTGGGATTGCTTTTGTGAGATGGCTCTTTGTTGGAAGCCTCCCGGGACTATGATACCCCTCCGGAATCACATTACTTTAAGTTTCTTTAGTTCCAAAAATATAATATAGCAATGTAAACATCCTCTTTGTAGTATATAGAATTGTGCATCGCTTTTGGTTTTGTGTAATTTCATTGAATTTTTTTTTTTGCACCCGTTTCATAGCCACCTTGGTATGGGTTGTTGAAGTGCAACAACAAAATTCTACCAAATGCACCCGTTTAGTCCCCTGAAATCTCTTTGGATTCTTTGTATAAAAAAGAATAGGTTAGATGTGTTTCTTTCCATCCAATTTATTGGTAATATTTTTATAAGGCCTTTTCGTAGCCATTTGGGCTAGTTCATAAAATAGGGAAACTAGGCCTTGTTGACCTATTTGATCCTTTAAGACACCTTTGGTGGGTGAAAACTAATTTAAAGTTATAAACATGATGTAAGGAGACTTATTTTACTATTGGAAAAACTTGGTAATTATGTATGGGGTGTGTAAAATTGTTCTCCTAAATTTAATGTGCATATTGGTGTTCAAATAGTTTCTAAATTGCCCTCCAAGTTATATCTTTATCACTGAAACACTCGCATTACGTGTTATAAACTCCTCTATTGGACCTTGTGAAACCCATTTGAAATGAGCGTGAGACAAATATTTGTGATTTTTTAGTGCAACCTAATGTCTTGAATTTTTTTATTCCATAGCTTTAAATTTTTATAATATGAGTTAAAAAATATTTATCCATTGAGAATCTATTATTCAAGCCTGATTTCTAATCCACTTTGATTGTTGTTTGTAAAATCAGCCCCTTTTAACCTTGTAAGATCAATTCAAAGTCAACGTCAAAAAAGATACCTATGGTAATTTATTTTGTAACATAATGGCTCAAATTTATTTTCGTTAAATTAAGAGATCACTGATTAGATAGTACTGAAAAGTAGATATTTTTCATGGGACATTCTAAAACCCACTTTGTAAGAAACTATAACAAAAGCAACCTTTAAATATTACTGATTCCTTTTAGGATATTATGGCTACAACATGTATACCATAGTGAAAACTATCAACTCCCCTAACATTTATCCAATTAAGAAATGCTACAAAAATGATCGATTTAGTATTTACTTATCTAGTGATTTTATACACGGGTTATTCCATAGCCACTTTATTCTTCCTAGAATTGAGAATTCCCTTGAACTGCTAGAAACAAAATTTTGGCTTCATAACTTAATTTTTTTGAGACCATCATGGTGACTTGTTTTGGGTATGTCAAGTAATGCTTGTATTTATGTTGAACCTTTCTTAATTTTGGCATGTTTCAATATGTTTATTGGTCACTTGTTAAACAATTGTCACTTGGGATATGGCGGTACAACATGGTTGGGCATTGATACTCATTAGAAGATAAATTTGTGAATGTAATCAAACATGATTATGTAAGAAACTATTTAGTATTCATGAATCTTATTACTTAATGCTTGAATGTTCACAATAATATTTCAATTTGGTGACTTAGTATTATGTTAGGATAAAGCACTTGAAGAACTAGAAAAAAATCATAAATTTGACTCCTTGTGGCTTGTTCCTTATAATATTGGTGATGTTATTGGTAAAATGATTTTAATTTTTAGAATTGAGGCGTTGAATGGATGATGCATTCATTCAATGGTCATTACTTAAAACATTATCACAATTAATTTTATTGTATGTATAACTTTGAAAATTTGGTGTTCCTTTTTCTTTGTTGTCTAGTTGTTTTGTTGTTTATTTTATTGTTCCTATGGATATATGTATCCTATTGCAGTTGGTGATGATGTAAATAATGATCAACTTCATTTAGTAAGCTATAAACAAACACATATGATGGAACAACGTAAGTAATTATTTCAGTTTCAATTCTAAAAATGAATTTTTTAGAGGATTGTTGGATTATATTTTAAAATTGAATATAATAAAATATCATTGTTTAGTGTTTAATTGTAAATAAAGTTAAACTATTGAATGTGGCAATGTATTTCTAGCACACAATTGGTGTGAGGACTAGAATGGCGAGTGTCGAAGAAGATCACCAAAAAGGGTCTTGTGGCACAAAATTCATAGAAGGAGAAGAAAGACTCATTTGAGGAGTCAAGAATGCAAAGAATATTATGTGAAGAGAGAAATAATAGTGTCGGATGAAAGAAAAGGCGTGCTTAGAGGCACATATAGAGATTACAAAAAAACAACACAATAATGAAGATAAAACATGCATGATAGTCATTGATGAATGCATAGAAGATATTACATGAAGAGATCTCATGAGTTGAGAAAAAGGTGATGAAAGAAGTCAACCTAGAGCTACGGAAGTGCATAAGATTATTGCATCGAAGATAACATATTTTGGGGAGGCTAAGATGGTCATTGATGGCCATAAGTTCACGAAGTATTGTTTGAAACCATGAATAGAAGTATAAGGAAAAGACGAAACAAAGAGTGAGGACATTTACTGCCTAAGGATTAAAGAGCGCAAAATGAAGTGTCTGGAAGAAGAAATTGAGGGTGTATATGATTATGTGGAAGATTATGTCTTGGAGGAAGGACATATAAGGTGTGTAGTTAAGTGTGAAAAATAATATACCTTAGTAGAAAGGTAAGATAGTATGAAGGAACGTGTAAGAGTATAAAATATGAGAGGAGTTGAGGAGTGTATAGATAAAGGAACACACATAAATGGGAACACCACTTTGTAGAGGAAACATAGGAAGGAAAGGAAGAGGTTTCCTTGAAGGAAACTAAATCATAGCAATCCGAGGAAGATAGTGTGATAGTGTGTGTGAAAAATAGTACACTAGAGGAGAAAGAGATACACATATATCTCAAGAAGGAGAGTGTAAAAGAACATGTTGAAGAAGAAGCAGAGTGCAACCCGAAGGAGGAATTGCATGAGGAATAAGTTTCCTCAAAGGTAACCAAGGAAGAGTGTTCTAAGGAGGAGACTACAAGAGTACATAATTCAAGAGGTGTAAATAAGAAAGAATATGTGATAAAGGAAGGACATGATAGTAGTGTAGAAAAGCGCAAGGAGATGAAAAGGTTGCCTATGCAAGCAATAAAAGAAGGAAGAGATCATTACAAAGAAGCTATAGAAGTTTTTGCAAGGAAGAAGGCATAAGAGAAAAAGGAGGAGAAGGAAAGTGGCTAAGAAATGTTTCCTCTGGAAGAGGGAAAGATATGTGTCTTGTAGCCACCAAGACAAAGCGTGCGAGAGAATAACCAATAACGATGCTAGGAGAAAATGTACCATAAAGAGTGCATAGTGATGATGGCGCACCAAATTAAAGGAGAAGATGGAGGAGTATCCATGAGGAAGAATAAGAGATAAGTCTACGAGAAATAAAATAGTGTCTTGATGGTGTGCAAGAAGATAGAGTACGGTCTAATAGAGGCCAAAAAGGATAAGTGAAGAATAATCCCACAAGGAGATATCGGACACAAGGGTAAAAGTTCCATGAGAGAAATGATCCGGGAAAATCATGAAAGGAAAAATTCATGCAAAGAAGATAATTCCCAAGTGGAGAAGGGTGAAGGAAGAGAAGGAGACCAAGGAGATGGTCTATGGTGGGTCTAAACCCACAATTGTGTGAAGAGATAAATATGTAGAAGGAAAGAAAGCAAGAGAAGACAACATAACAAATTGCATAAAGAATAAATGGGATGTGAAAAATACCATTTCCAATAAGTTCCTAAAGGAAAAATGTGTAAGGTTAATAGGTTTTAGTAAAGAGCTAGAAAGGATAATACAAAAAGGAAACGCTCAAGGATGTTGAGTTATGGAGCATAATTACTTCAATTTAACATGCTATATTAAACTTGCTAGAAAACACAGTAACCGACATCGGTTATGAAGGGACCGACATCGGTCACCTATGACCGGCATCGGTCGGAGCAAGTAGGAACCGACATCGG
This sequence comes from Taxus wallichiana var. yunnanensis, assembly GCA_018340775.1. Classification (NCBI taxonomy): domain Eukaryota; kingdom Viridiplantae; phylum Streptophyta; class Pinopsida; order Cupressales; family Taxaceae; genus Taxus; species Taxus wallichiana. The sequence goes on from CM031236.1 coordinate 95,445,361, forward strand.
TTAGGGCTAACCAACGTCGGTTACTTGTGTGTGAGTGTTTTATTTAACTCACGGGAATTAGATCTAATTTTAGCATTAAAGCAGATCTATTGATTGTAATTGCATGGATAAGTGCCCTAAGTTTGTATATGCCTATATAAGCATGAAATCTAGGGTTTAGAAGTAGAGGATTGTAAGAGTTGATGATTATTGTGAGAATAATTGTGAGAGAGAGAATTCTTGGAGAAGAATGAGAAGCTTGAGAGAAAGAAATTATTGTACATCTAAGAGGTGTGGAAGATTGTAGATCTTCAATTATATATCTTCTGAAAGATTTGGATAATAGATTGGCTTGTTTCTTGGTGGATGTATCCCACCTTTGGGTGAACCACGTTAAATTTGGTGTTGATTTCTATATCTTGTTTTGTATATTTCTTCTGGTAGAATATCCACTTTTATTGCATGTATGCTTAGATCTGATATATTATCTGTACAACCTTGTGTTAACCCCAACAACTGGTATCAGAGCTTTGTTTGAGGGTTTTATGTGTTGAAAAATTTACTCACATAAGGTTTTTGATTGAGTGGGAGCTATAACAATAGTAGAAGAAAACAAATACAAGGTAGAGAAGTTTGATGACCAAAATTATCAATTATGAAAGATGCAGATTGAGGATTATTTGTATCAAAGAGATTTGTACTTACCATTGGATGAAAAGTCTAGACCTATGAAGATGACTGATGAAGAATGAAAGATTCTTGATGAAAGGCTTTGGGATCTATAAGATTGAGCTTGACAACATCCGTGGTTTCCAATATTATAGAAGCAAATTCTATGGTAGAGTTAATTAAATCTCTTGCTAATTTGTATGAAAATATTAGTGCTTCAAATAAATTTTATTTGATGAATAAACTATTTAGTTCTAAGATGCATGAAGGTGGATCTACATCTAGTCATTTGAATGATTTCCGATCTATTGTAAATCAGTTAAAATTGGTTGATATTTCGTTTGATGATGAAGTGAAAGCACTCTTATTCTTATGTTCTTTGCCTGATAGTTGGGATAACTTGGTAATGATTGTTAGTAATACAATATCTGCTAATAATATTTTGAAGTTTGATGATGTGATCGAGTATAATCTTGAATGAAGAAATTTGCAGGAAAAGTATAGAGGAATCATCATCTGGGAATGCTTTGAATGTAGAAAGCAGAGGTAAGCGAAGGAGAGGTCTAAAAGTAAGAATAATGGGAAATCAAAATAAAGGGATGGTAGATCTAAATCCATAGGTAAGGGAATTCCCCTGTTGGAAATGTGGAAAGAAAGGACATGCAAAGGAATATTCTTAGTCAAAGGATAAAGAGAACCAACACCCAAAAAAGGTAAAGAGTCAAATAAAGAGACAAATATTATAGCATAGGTAATGCACGATGCGCTTATTATTTATTTGGATAATAGAATATAATCACGAGTTTTAGATTTAGGAGCTTATTTCCATGCAACCCCTAATAAGAGTTATTTCTAAATTTATGTCTAGGAAATTTTAGACATGTTTATTTGGGTGATGATGAACCTTGCAATATTCTTTGGTAAAGGGAAGTTTATCTAAAATTGTAGAATGAAAATACATGGGTATTGAAAGATGTGAGGCATGTGCCAAGCCTCAAGAGGAATATTATTTATGTAGGGTAACTAGGTGAAGTTGGTTGCATGGTTACATTCACAATCAGACTCTTGGAAATTCACCAAGGGTGCTTTTGTTGTGGCAAGAGGTAAGAAGGTAGGAACGTTATATTTATCTACATGTGTTATTGATTCCTTTTCTATGTTATCTACTTCAGATTCATATGCATGCATGTGACATAATCTTTGGGCCATATGAGTAAAAAAGGAATGCAGATCTTAAAGTCTAAGGGTAAGTTATCAGATTTGAAAGATTTAGATCTTGATTTTTGTGAGCATTGTGTCTTTGGAAAGAAAAAGAGAGTGAGATTTCTCAAAGTTGGGGCAACTAAGAAGGAGAAAAATTAGAGCTTGTACACTTAGATGTGTGGGGACTAGCCAAGTATCTTCTCATGGAGGATCCCAATATTATGTTACTTTCATTGATGATGCTACAAGAAAGGTATGGGTTTATTGTATTAAACATAAATTTGATGTTTTTGAGACTTTTAAAAGATGGAAAGCCCTTGTTGAGAATGAATCAAATTAAAATTTAAAGTGCCTTAGATCTAACAATAGTGGTGAATAATGTAGCAAGGCTTTTAATGATTATTGTTCAGTGAATGAAATACATAGAGAAATGACGGTTCCAAGAACACCACAAGAGAATGGTGTTACAGAAAGAATGAACAGGACAATCATGGAACGTGCTAGAAGTATGATGATACATGCTAGATTGCCCTTGCAATTTTGGGTAGAAGTAGTTAATATAACTGTTTATTTGATTAAGCGCGGGCCTTCAAGTTCACTAGATGGAGGAATACCAGAGGAAGCTTGGACCGGAAAAGAGGTAGATCTTTCTTTTCTTAAAGTTTTTGGTTCAGAAGATTTTGTACATATTGATAAGGAAAATAGAAAAAATTTGGATGCAAAATCCAAGAGATGCACTTTCATTGGTTATGGATCTGGTGATTTCGGATTCCGTTTTGGGATTTAGAGAATTCTAAAATTGTTAGGAGTCATGACATTGAATGGAATGAAAAGAGAATGTATAGGGATAAAATTTTTGTACCCAAGGATGAACTGGTTGAGAAGTTTATGAATGAAAATGAACTCTCAGATTTAAAAATAATACCGACAGGGTTACATAGTAACCGGATGTCGGTTGACCCCTGACCGACATTGGGCAGCTGAACCGGTATCGGTTACAGAAGAGACAAAATGACATCGGTTAATAGAACCAACAATGGCTACAGGTGAGCAGTGTCGGTCATTGTCAAAATTGGAAACAAATGTCTACGAGGTCTAGAATGAGCCTCCAGTACCCAAAACTTCTGTGAGAAGGTCACAAAGGGTAAATAAACCTCCAGAAAGATTTACACCTTCTCTATCTTATTTATTATTGACTGATAATGGTGAACCAGAAAGTTTTGAAGAAGCAATGTAGGATAAGACCCACGTGCAGTGGGAGCATGACATGGATGAGGAGATGGAATCCTTGGAACAAAACCAGACTTGGGATTTAGTTAAGTTGCCAACAGGTAAGAGGACATTGCAGAACAAGTGGGTTTACAGGATCAAGGAAGAAGAGGGTGGACATAAAAGATACAAGGCAATACTTGTAGTAAAGGGATTTACACAGAAAGCAGGTATTGGCTTTAGTGAAATATTTTGTCCTATTGTTGAAATTACTTTATACGTCTTATATTGAGTATAGTTAAAGACATGACTTGCATTTAGAAAAACTAGATGTGAAGATGATTTTCCTTCATGGCGATTTAGATGAAGAGATTTATATGCAACAACCACTTTGGTATGAAGTCAAGGGTAAGGAGAAATTAGTGTGTAGGTTGAAAAAGAGCCTATATGGACTCAAGCAAGCTCCAAGGAAATGAGGTTTGATAGTTTCATGCATGAGCATGGTTATTTGAGATGTGAATCCGACCATTTTGTTTATTTCAAAAGGCTTGAAAATGGGAGATATATTATTTTGTTTATGTATGTAAATGCTATGTTTATTACAGGATCTAGTATGCAGGACATTGATGAGCTTAAGGGAAAGCTAGCTCATACATTTCTGTGAAGGATTTAGGAGCTGCAAAAAAATCCTTGGCATACAAATACGAGAGATAGGAATAACAAAAAAATTTATTTGTCTCAGGAGGCTTATATCAATAAGGTATTGGAAAGGTTTAACATGAAAGATTCAAAACCAGTGAGTACACATATGGCTAGACACTTCAAATTGAGCAAATATCAGTGTCCTTCGTCACATGAGGAGGTCAAATACATGACACGAGTACCATATGCTTAGCAGTTGGGAGTCTCATGTATGCTATGGTTTGCACCAGACCAAACATTACACAGGTAGTGGGAGTTGTGAGTAGATTTATGGCTAATCCAGGTAAAGAGAATTGGAAAGCAAGTCTAATGGATTCTCACGTATTTGAGAGGGACATCTAACATGCAATTATGCTATGGAGGTTTAGATATTTCTTTATGTGGCTATGTTGATTTGGATATGGCTGGAGATCTGGATGGTAGAAGGAGCACTACTAGATATATTTTCACAGTAGGTGGAATGACAGTTAGCTGGATTTTGAGATTACAAAGGTTATGGCTTTGTCTACTTCAGATGTAGAGTATGTTGCAACTACAAAGGCTAGTAAAAAGATGATATGGACGAGAAGGTTTGTGGAAGAGTTGGGAAAGGAGAAAGATGATTATAAATTGTTCGATGTGATCAAAGTGCAATTCATTTTGTAAAGAACTCAACGTTTCATTCTAAAATGAAACACATTCAGTTGAGATATCACTTCATACGGTAGATATTAGAGAATGGGCATCTGAAAGCGGAGAAGATTCATACAAGTAAAAACCCCGAGGATATGCTAAAGAAGCCACTAACAAAAGAGAAATTGGAGCTACACTCAACTTTTGTTGGTCTTCGAGTTTGAGACTTGAATAGGAAGAAAAAAAATCTAAGGAAAGGATCCAAGAATGACGCTGTACATGTATAATGCAGTAATTTATCTCCAAGTGGGAGATTATTGAGTTGTGGAGCTTAATTAATTCAGTTTAGCATGCTATATTAAACTCATTTGGAAAACACAAGAACTAAGCATCGATTATGAAAGGACCGACATCGATCACCTATGAAGGAACCGACATCGGTTATGAAGGGACCGACATCGATTCTGACTAACCAACATCGGTTACCTATATGTGAGTGTTTTATTTAACTCATGGAAATTAAATCTAATTTTATCATTAAAGCAGATCTATTGATTGTAATTGCATGGCTAAGTGCCCTAAGTTTGTATATGCATATATAAGCATGAAAGCTAGGGTTTAGAAGTAGAGGATTGTAAGAATTGATGATTATTGTGAGAATAATTGTGAGAGAGAGAATTCTTGGAGAAAAGGAGAAGCTTGAGAGAAAGAAAGTACTGTACATATGAGAGGTGTGGAAGATTGTAGATCTTCAATTGTATATCTTCTGAAAGATTTGGATAATAGATTGGCTTGTTTCTTGGTGGTGTAGCCCAACATTGGGTGAACCATGTTAAATCTGGTGTTGATTTATATCTCTTGTTTTGTATATTTCTTCTAGTAGAATATCTACTTTTATTGCATGTATGCTTAGATCTGATATATTATCTGTACAACCTTGTGCTAACCCCAACAGAGGATAAAGTACATAGAAAAAACCCATGGAGAGATACATGGTGTGAATGGAGAGAGAGTAGAAGAGGAGTAATGTGTGAGAGAAAAGAGCATATAGAAAATAAGCCCAAAGATAAAGTGGGAAAGAGGAAATGAAATCCCTAAAGGCTTTAGGTGGAGGTGGATAGACATAGGTGAGCACAAACTTGCAATGGGAGGAAATCAAGGTGAGCATACAATCGCAAAGTAGAAGGATTAATAAAGAAGCCTAAGGAGGAAGAGAATGGTTTTCAATGGGTAGAGGTTCACAAAGAATAAGAATTATGATAGACAAAGGGTCATAAGGGATTAACAAGAGGAATCCATTAGAAGGAGGAGGAGGTTGAAAAATGACAATTTTGGATCACCGAAGTGTGCGTGGATAGCACTTAGGAACCACAAGAAAGTGACGAAGGATTAGAATAGACGTTAAAAGAAGCACCAAGACTATGGTAAGGATTAAAGGATGAAGGAGTTGGAACTATCAGCCGTAGTGGTTTAAAGGGTGGTTATATTAATCAATCAATCTACTACGGTGGACCTCAAGTTTAAGTACCTCGGGTGTTTAATGTAGGAGCATATAAGATTCAAGAAAATCCTGCAAATTTTTTGGATAAGTTGGGGTATGTGCAAAAGTTGGAGGGCACGTGAGAAGGAAGAAAATTGAAGGACAAGGGGAATTTTCACAAAAGTGTGTATGAAATTTTCATAATGGAACTTAATGAAGGCATAATGAATGGGAAAGTGAGTAGTAGGAGAAGATGTGTGATTAACACATGGTAGGCTTGTAAAAGGTTAAGTAGAGTAGATTAGGCATGAATAAGTAATTCTTAGCAATGCATGTAGGATTTTGGGAGCACAAAAGAGGATTTTGGCTTAACCAAGAAGATTTGAGGCACATATGGATATCATAAAGGTGAGATTATGAGAGGAAAAAAAGACATGAGAGGATTGCATAAAGGATTGGAATGTGAAGGATGTGTAGATGTTTTAGAGGAAGGCCCGAAGCCCAAGGGAGATGCACGAGAAGAAATATAAAGGTGAAACTCAAGGCTTTGAATGTGTGTAAGAAATGTGAAGTGGTGTGGCAAAGAGAAGAGAGCTAGAAGGGCACAAAAAGTAGGTGGTTGGAAGAAGAAACAAAATTAGTCGAAATGTCGATCAAGGTGAGTGACATTGACTTAATGGTCATATAATCCCAAAAATTAAGTCAATGTGACACAACAAGGATGTCTAGATGGCACATAAGTATCTCAAACCCTTTATGAGATCAAAGTCCAACTTTGAGTTTGAGTGGGAAATTTGGAAGTGTTTAGAAGAAGCTAGTTAGGAGAGAGAAGTGGGAAGGAACAACTATAAAAGGGGGTCTAGTTCACCATTTAGAGGCTAGTCGATACAAAAGAGGAAAGGTTGAATAGCCCAAAATATAAATTTGTTAAATGTTCTTATGACGTACAAGGAAACAAGTCTAGGTTAGGTATTTAGGAGAACCAACAAAAGTTTGTAAACACACCATTAAAGAGCTTGTAAGCTCTATGGGAGAAACTACATATAAATTCCATGAAGGCTTGACATTAATACAAGTCTGTAATTGTTTTTCAGCCCATTTTATTACTCTATATTGTATGCAGAAATATAATGGTCGCGCCCAAATATTATCACCTTGGGGACTCCAATATTCCGATTAACTCTACTTACATTGTTGTAGCATGTGCCACTTGTTCTACCTTGCCCAATGTGGACCTTGAACAATAGTTAATATTTGTCACTTCCTTTTGTGTTGATCTTTATCCGGCATTAAAATTCCTTGTGTGTTCTAACTATTACATGTTCTTCTTGAATCTCCTTGTGTCGAATATATTCTTCTTGACTTTGTGCATGTAGATAGATCCTCTTGGTTTAATAAAGGGGCACACATATTTATCGCAATGTTCAAAAATGTGTGTGTGTTCTAAAAACATGTCTTCTCAAAATTTAGACAAAATGTATATATCCTTATACAAAATTGGAATCAACAACCTGTAATATGTTAGGCCACTCTATCAAATACAAATGGCATTTCATCATGCATATGGTCATTGATTGAAACTACCAAGTGTAGAGGGAACAAGTAGTCACCCGAAGACCTATCAAAGCCACAAAAGACAATACACACCAAGCTTTCATATTTACATAATTTGATAGTTTAGCCTTCAAATTTTTCCAAAATGACTTCTCTCTCTCACTCGATTCTATACAAATAGCTAGGGATCTCATTATAAAGGGATCAAATCCTCAATTTTATCACTTTTCTTAATTTGATAGTTGTTATTATAATTGTTTGAAGCTATGACATTAGTGTAGGATATTAATTTCCTCATATTTATTTATCGTGGATTATTCCTACACTTGAGGAGTTATTTTTCTTAGGTGTACTTAGTCATAGGAGTTACACTTGGAGTTAGTCATGAGATTTACACTTTTCCATCATTGTTAGCTAAGTGGAAGTTACTCTTTGTTTGAGTATGCAAAGTGTAGGAGTTATATTTCTATTTTGGGCTATTTGTCCACTAATCGTGATGAAGTTACAAATTCACTCTCTTATAAGTACATATTCATAGGTGATATATTCAAGGAAGTGTATTGGAGGATCTTGTAATTACTTCCTTTTTACATATTTTGTTATTTCTTTAGCACTTTCACGCACTTGTGAATTAAATATCATATTGCATGTTTTGTTATTTGTTTTGATTTTTACAACCTCGCATGTGTATTTGTTTTTCTATCGAGATCCTTATGGATACTCCAATATGGTATCGAGCTAGGCGGAGAAAACATGTTCCTATTTTCAATACTGATTCTGAGTTCAAATTCTTCATTTGAATGACTAAGAAATTTGTGTGCAAAGATGTTGACTCCATTTTTGTAGAATCCATTGTGCAAGTCATATTTTTCCCGGGAAATTTTTGTGCAAATCAATTTATGCCATTATATTTGGAAGAACCCCATGATTGACTATAAACTTGGCCATATTCTCGAGACATTCAATTTGACGGTTTGTTAAAATTTGTTGTAGGGTTATTTGGTGTGCATCAACATCCGTATCGGATGTTTTGGCATGTGGATAACCCTTTCGGGTATATTTTTGTTTTGTTTCAGGGATACATGGAGTTATCTGCAAGTAAAATTGGTTTGGGGTGGAAGTGTACATATACACAAAATTGTCGATCTAGTTTTGGGTGACCTATTTTCCCGCGCATCTAGTTCAAACTATGTAGTTTCGGCGGCTGCGTTTTTAGTTTGCGTGTTTCATATTTGGTGAATATTTGGTACATACGTATCTTAGGTGTGTTTCAATTCTATATTTCGCAACATAGGGTGTGTTTATTGTTATAGTTACGGTTTGAATCCACATCAAATCTACACATTATACACAATAGGAAGAGAATTAGTTTTCGGGTTTTATTCACAACAACATAAAATTGTGTGAGTATTTGATAGATTGTGGAGATAGTGGTTTGAGAAAAACAGTAGGCAAACCACTAGATGCTTGACTATTCCCATAACGATGGCCTATAACATGTCAAAATTTTGGCACATGTATGAAACACTATTCATTGAATATTTCCATCCTATTCTATACTTACATCATTACCCAAGTCAAATCAAAACAATTTGAGAGTTAAACTAGTGAACAATGACATCATTGAAGGAAAGTGACATCACATGACCTAGCCCTTGTTCACATGGTACGGTCACATGGGGGATTACATCCATGGATTATTACTAGTGGGTGCATATAATCAACCCCTCTATGATTTTATTTTTAAATATTTTTGCCTCTCTCTAATAGTGGGCCATTAATGACGAAATTGTTTCCTTAATATCTTTTGATCAACTCGGAATTGAGTGTTGTCTTCTTAAAAATTGATTTTTTTGTCATCTTTCCATTGGTAATTTTTTTGTAAAACACTTTGAAATTATGAAGTGCCAAATTTGGAGGTTTGGTCAAAGCAAAGGTTCTTAAGGCGCTTTTAGTGATGTTCTTCCTTCTTTCACATGTGTGCATACACATGCTCTCCTCATTTTAGAAAGAAATTTGAATCTCACATAGTTCTAATGCCTATTCACAAGGATACTTTTGATTTTTGCCTCTAGTGTTTTTTAAGTTTTAGTTCAAATTTATTTAAATGGGCTATTCATGACAAGAAATAGTTTCTTTAATATATTTTGATCGATTACTCAATTCCTACCTTCTTCAAAAGTGAATATTTTTCCATTCTCCATCCATTGGTCCCATTTTTATTATAAAACACACTAAATTATAAATTATCACATGATGCGTTCCGTTTTTACATGAAATTTGCATTTTTCTAGTTTGTAAGTTGGTGACTTGAGACAAAGGGGTTTCTATTTGTGGGAAGCATTAATAATCCTTGAAAATATTCTTAAAACATGACTACATGGTCCGTATAATTACTTAACACCAACTATGACACATAGAAAAATATTATGAAATTACATATGATGGTGAACGGTTTCTAGAGATTCACTACTGGAGTTATGCATGCTCATAGTTTCACTAATAAGAAATGCATTACCTAGTTTAAGGCAAAACATGTTGGGGCCCTTTTTGTATTCACCTCAACATCTCAAACTACCTACAGTCTCACATTCCACATGTCATATCACTGAAAGAAGCTTAAGACATACTAAGAACATTGTTTGGGAAGATGATTGTTGCTCCACTTCCTATTCTTCCTGCAGTTCCTCTTCCTTCTCATCTCCTTCCTTGTGATGATATTTCGGTAATTTGCATGAGGATTTTTGATATCCTCTTCTCCTATTGCAATTATTTCTCCTCCTAGAGAGGACACACTTGTAGGTGGTTTGTTTGAGGCACCTATTACTCATCCTATAGTTTGTACTCCTATTCATTCCATTGATCGAGAGGAGATGAATCTAAAGGATGTGGCACTTCTACCATCACTTATGGAGATTATGAAAGAGGCGCCTCCACCTATTCCTTCTATGAAATTAAGAGCCTCTTTTTATCCTTTGTAGTAGGATCACATATGTCTTATGGATTCACCTCACTGGGACACATTTCTACCAAATATTACTTCCTTATTTGTAGAGTTCCACATTTTGGATCTAGATGACACCATTGAGGAAATTTGTCTTCTCTTTGATAGCTCCTATGGAGTTGCACCTTCTTCTCTGGATGTAATGAGGGTACTTATAAACCCCCTGCTCTCCCTCCTTCATTTCATGCTTCTTCATTTCCATAGTATATAGTTAGGTCTAGATTTCCGATCCGGATTTGGCACATTTGAGAAATCACTTAGATAAATTTGAGCATTTTCAATACTTCTACATTTTGATTCCTACCTGCATTCCACTTGAGTGGGAATTCAATAATTTGATTTCTCGGGTTTTTTTCTTCTAAAAAGAAGATACATTATTTGATGCAAAGGGACATATTACAACATTTTCCATGTGACATTATGAGTTTAATTTCTCTTTCTTATTTGTGGAGGCACACATGGGCCTTATATTTTAGGATATAGTGTGGCTACAAGAAGTTAGAGCTTCTAGTGAGGCTTCTTAGTCCTCATTTTTCTACTTTTTCTCTCTTTTGGGGGGAGTTTTTCTCACTAAGTTTTCTCCTTTTATCCACTTTATGAGAATTTCATTGTACGTGGGTACTGATCAAGTTTTCTTATCAAAACACAAATTCTTTTCTACCCACGTAAGTTATGATTAAGGGGGTGTTAGTGTAGGATATTATTTTCCTCATATTTATTTATTTTGGATTATTTATAATCATAGATTATTCCTACACTTGAGGAGTTAGATTTCTTATGTGTACTTAGTCATATGAGTTACACTTGGAGTTAGTCATAGAAGTTACACTTGGACATCATTATTAGCTAAGTGGGAGTTGCTATTTGTTTGACTATGCCAAGTGTGGGAGTTACATTTCTATTTTGGGATATTTTTCCACTAATAATGGAGGAGTTACACATTCACTCTCCTATATGTACATATTCATTTGTGATATATTCAAGGAAGTGTATTAGAGGATCTTGTGAATCTTGGATTTTCTCGCATATTGTGTTATTTATTTAGCACTTTCATGCACTTGTGAATACAATATCATATTGCACTTTTGTTAGTTATTTCAAATTTTGTGACCTCATGTGCATTTATTTTTCTACCTAATATCCTTACAAATACTCCCATACTATGATTAAGGGGTTGTTAGTGTAGGATATTATTTTCCTCATATTTATTTATTGTGGATTATTCCTACACTTGAGGAGTTAAATTTCTTAGGTGTACTTAGTCATAGGAATTCAACTTGGAGTTAGTCATAGGAGTTACACTTTGCCATCATTGTTAACTAAGAGGAGTTACTCTTTGTCTTACTATGGCAGTGTGGGAGTTACATTTCCATTTTGGGATCTTTTGTCCACTATCATGGAGGAGTTACATATTCACTATCCTATATGTACATATTTATTTGTGAGGTATTCAAGGAAGTGTATTGGAGGATCTTGTGATTACTTGAATTTTATGCATACTTGTGTTGTTTATATAACAATTTTATGCACTTGTGAGTTCAATATCATATTGCATTTTTATTTGTTATTTCAATTTATGCAACCTCATTTGCATTCATTTTTCTACTAGAGATCCTTACAAATAATCTGATACTACCCTTAAGGGGGTGTTACTATATGATATTATTTTTCTCATATTTATTTATTATGGATTATTCCTACACTTGAGGAGTTATATTTTTAGGTGTACTTAATCATAGGAGTTACACATGGATATAGTCACATGATTTACACTTGGCCATCATTATTAGCTAAGTGGGCATTACTATTTGTTTGAATATTCCAAGTATGGGAGTTACATTTATATTTCGTGCTCTTTATCCACTATCATGGATGAGTTACACATTCACTCTCCTCTATGTACATGCTCATTTGTGAGCTATTCAAAGAAGTGTATTAGAAGATCTTGTGATTCTTGGATTTTTGCATATTGTGTTGTTTATTTAGCACTTTCATGCACTTGTGAGTTCAATATCACATTGCATTTTTGTTATTTATTTCGATTTCTGCAACCTCATGTGTATTCATTTTTCTACGAGAGATCCTTATAGCTACTCGATACTACGCTTAAGGGGGTTGTTAGTGTAGGATATTATTTTCCTTGTATTTATTTATTGTGGATTATTATTACACTTGAGGAGTTAGTTTTTTTATGCGTACTTAGTCATAGGAGTTACAATTGGAGTTAGTCACAGGAGTTACACTTGGTCATCATTGTTAGTTAATTGAGAGTTACTCTTTGTTTGACTATGCCAAGTGTGGGAGTTACATTTCTATTTTGGGCTCTTTATCCACTAATCATGGAGGAGTTACACATTCACTCTCCTATATGTACATCTTCATTTATGAGATATTCAAGTAAATGTATTGGATGATCTTGTTATTATTGACTTTTCTATATATTGTGTTGTTTATTTAGCACTTTCATGCACTTGTGAGTTCAATATCACATGCGTTTTTAGTTGTTTTGATTTCTACAACCTTATGTGCATTTTTTTCTACCAAATATCCCGATGAATACTCGATATATGATAAATTGATAAAGTTTACATTTTTCAAGTATATACTACACCTATGTTATGGTATGTGCATATAAATTGTTAAGTGTTTGGATAATTAACATAATATTAGTGTGTATAGTGCAATTGATATAAATTTATGAGGCCGAAATCCCTTTTACTTCTATCTTGATACTTTTTTCTCATTCCTATATTTAAAATAAAAATCACCTTTCAATGTTCATTTTATTGATTATGTTTTCTTGCACACTAATTAGCTCTATGTTTATAAGGAAGGAAATATGCAGTACTTAAATAATTTTTCATATCTAATGCATCATCACTTTACTTAATCTCTTATTACCCTATCTCCCTCCTTAATCCCCAAAAATATTAGCTTAGCTTTATTTTATGCATTAGAGTGGGAAATAAAATAGTCTCAAGAGGGTTTCTATAAGGTGCAATCCTACACACTGAGTAGACATCTCTAGAGGTTGGTATGCAAGTGTAATATAAACTATACATTTTCAAATATAAACATTTTCTAGCATGCCATGTGGGATGTGATAAACATCTTAGCATTTGAAGTCTTGATACATTATTTCATTATATATTTTAGTGAGATATTCTAGCTTTGTAGCATTATGAAGTAGACCTCATCACCTCACGACTCCCTTGGTCAAAACCCCTAAATATATGTCCTAATGAGACTAGATCCCCTTTCTCCTTCAATATAATCTCTTAATGTGTTATGACACATCTAGTATCACATGGCCACCTAAATATGCTTTCCATCTTGGAATTTATCCTACCCGATCAACTTACAATAATACTATGTTATCCTTAGATGAACTACAAATGTTTTTCCTACATTTACTCGTGATGGCTCCATAAGCCATATGGACCATATTTAGGATGTATCTAATTAAGGTTTAGCGTATCATGTTATAGAAGAATTTGTATCCTTTAGGATTCTTTCATCTTATCTTATAGAAAAAATAATGTCCGGTTCATATGATTATTTGCATAATTAATTTCAATTTGGGATGATCTAGGTGAGAAGTTGTACAATTAGCTCAATGAGAATACAACTATTTTATCCTTGATGGAGAACCTTATAAAAATAAGAGAATGGGAATAGAGTTAATCCTAGACTTCAATATAAAATTCAAAAGGACACGGAAATAATTCCGTAAAATAAAGACTTCTACTAGATATGGAATTTTTATGTTATATTAAATCTTTGGATTTGTATTTAGCTTTGACGATCCAAACCTTATATAGAAGTAATCTTCCTAAATCCTATGTTTTTTATTTTACCTCAAAATAAATTCATACAAGTAGATATATTTTCTCCATTACCTTAATATTTTTTTTTCTAATGTTACTATCACCAAATTCCCTCCCACTAAATTCATTTTAAGACTCTCATGAATTATCCAAAAACAAAAATCAACTATTGGAGGTTTCTAAGGAGCTCTAGACATTCAAAGAGTAGCTAGCCATCCTAAATGATGACTATATTCACCCTACTTCTCTAGGCTCTCTAAAATATCAACCTAAATACTTATACAAAATCCCCATCTACCTTCTCAAGGTAACCCCAATATATAATCTATAAAATTTTATGGTGGTATTTTCTACCATCATGACTTGAGAGAGAACATTAAATAATAGGCTGAAATTTATTTGAAATAGACATATTCAGAGCATAAAGAGGATCACATCAATCAAATGGTTGAGCATAAATAAAAATTTGTAGTAAGCACTTCTTATGAAAATATAGAGCTTAGTGATGAAGATTTAATGGACCAAGAAAACATTGTTATCGCCAAAAAATAGCACCCTTTGATTTGTCATGAATGAATGAACAATCAATGCTTTTGGGTAACATGGTATTGTCTCTCAAGTTGTGGGACTTTCTACTTGAGACAACCCTTCATATAAGGTTGGTTCCTCTACATATTCCTAATGCTAAACTACTCCTAAAGAAGGAAATACAACTATCTAATCCTATTCTAATAATCTAAGGGACCAGGGGAAGAGAGAGATGCATAAAATGGAAATCCTAAGCTAAAGAGAGGTGATAACACCAAGAAAAGGGGGAAAGACACTCTCAGATGAGTGGAAATGGGAGGAAAATGAAGGAGGAGAGGGCATACATGAGTACCACAGTCCCAAACAACATCCAAACTCTCATTCCCATGGAGCACAATGAAATAAACCTTGCAAAAGAGAATAAACATGCAAAATATACCTGCAAGTAGATGGAGAGGAAAGATAATGAAATAAACACAAGCTAGGGCAGAAGATAGCCACAAAACATGAATTTTATTGCTTCAAAGAGATGCATAATCCATTACAATGAAGGAAGAAGGCACAAAACCATTGCAAAGATCCAAATTTGTTACCCGCAACTCAAAACATATGTGCAACACTTATAAAATGATGCACCAACATTTCAAGAGAGTCCAACCTCTACAAATGAACATCCTTTTACAATATATAGAAAATGAGCGGGAAAGATGAGGGAAAATAGAGGGAAACTCAGATTTCCACATTCAACCACCAACAACATGAATTAAATTTCTAAAAATAGGCATGGGTACCCTGCCAAGGCCATTCCCCATGATAATTTGTTGGTAGGAGAAGGAATGGGCACCATACTTCACCAAATGTGGTTGTTGAGCTACCTAAAACTGTATCTTTTAATGTTGGATTGTATTTCTTATTTTTCACCAACCTACCCTCACCTAAATTAATAAATCTAGTTTTTTTGGTGTAGTACATGCTAAGAGCTTTCCAACGGTACCAAGTTTGTGAAATTTGGAGTAGCAGGAAAAATATATGACCATTTGAAGTTCAGGGATCGGAATGGTTGCGATTGGTTCCACCGAGGCCTTCACAGTCCACATCAATCCCTTAGTTCCAATTTCATTTGCATCAAACGATCGGGAACCGGAGGAAGTGTGGAACCATTCCATATGTGCTTATTGGGCCCGATAGATCTACATTGGCTACATTTCTTGTATTTCGCAGGAATTGGTCTTTGGGTGGGCGTGGAACAATTCCATCCAATCCTCTGGTGCCCACAACTCTCACTTTTCCGTAAATAATGTCTCATTTCTGAAACCAACGACTTGATGGAGCAGTTTCGTGGGGCCCGCTTCGACCACACTACACTTTGCCTCTCGCTTTATTCGTCACCCAGTGATTATGCGAGGAACTCAAGGCCTCGAGGAACCAGTCCTTTAGTGCTTCAAAACCTGATCCATCTATAATACACTCCCAATTCCTTTGTTGCATCCAACATGAAAATGCGGGGAAGATGAGGAATAAAGGAATTGTTCCTCATGTTCCTCCAAAAGCGATTTAGTTGATTTTGTCCCCAATGATCCAATTTTTCGATTTTTGGCTTAGTATGGAATTAAGGGGCTAGGCAAGGAGGAAAGGGGACATCCACAACACTAATTTTCTCCAATTTTGATCAATTTATACTAGCCCAAGTCTAAATAAAGATATCAGTTATCAAAATAACCAAAAGGGGTATTTTTGATAACAAAAACCATGCACGAATCCTCACTCACTCTTGAGGTGAATGAAAAAGAGTTATCTATCTTTAAAGGGTTTTCAAGGCTTGAAAAACTAATATAAAAAAATTCGATCCCTCTTATACTAATGAAGTTGGTTCAACAAGAGGGAAACTTGAGTCACTCAACACTCTTACCTCTTGTATTTAATCTAATTTATAAGTAGATGGATTTTACCACCCTTAAGATAAGATGGATTTCTTTTCAAAACTACGAGAAGATAAAAAATTAAAGAGGTAAAACATCAAATAACCATAGGAAGATTGGAATAGACTAGATTATGAATATAATTGAGAAAAATTCTAAAATTAACGATTTATCCCCTCTTATAGAGCTCAAATGGAAGCAAATGATTGAAGAATAAGAACTGCACAAAAAAGGAAATAAGATGAATAAGATGAACCTTGTTATAGTGACAAAATAGAGTGACATATACCTTTCGAGAGATGGGTGCCCAATCAAATTCCATGTTATCATGGAAATAATCTTAGAGAATCCATCAATCATATTTACTCTAGAGCATGAGTGAGAGATACAAACCGACTAAGGTCAATCCAAGTACCCTCTTAAGAAAGAAGTAGAGAATCATGAAGAGTGGATAAGCTCCAAATTTTATCTTGCAACATCAATGGGAACTGAAGATCTCCAAATTTTATTAATGTTCTTTCTAATAATAGTTGCTTTGATCTAAAAATTAAATTCATGACCAAATTTTGTTAAGAAGGGAAGCTACGTCTCCCTTCTAATTAATGTCTTTGTTTAGCTACCATGTTTTATAGATAGAGTAAGGGTAGGGGTAGATTTTTAATTCCTTAATAATAATTTTCTTACCTTACTATCTTGTTATGGTACAATATGATTTGGTCCTTCTATAGTTTCTATTTAAAATATTTTTAAGCATGTACAATAGATTGTTTATCTCATTAAGATCAATGAAGAAGTACGAAATCTCTTCTAAGCAAGAAAAAATTATCTTGAAATCTAGAAGTATTTTAATCGGAAGAAGGATTAGGAGAAATATAAAAGTCACAAAGTAATCATCTTCATTTTCTCAAGAATGTTAGATACTTATCTTATTGTGCATGTTTCAAGCTAAGTAGGATGAATGAACAAAAAAATTAAAAGGATAAAATTACGGGGATTCGGGAGGAAACAAAAAAAAAGGAAAAATTCAATAATAATATAACCTTGCTAAATATTTTTGTGATTCCTTTCCTAAAGGATGTATAACAACTTGATTCTACACTTAGTAAGGTAAATGCTAGATTGGATAGTATCATATTGTTCTCAAAATAAAGAACAATGTCATCTCTATAAGTATCACCCCACAATCAAATTATCTTAGGATATACGGTAGGGTACTATCAAAAATTCTATAGGTGGAATCCCCTAGAGCATAAAGACATGCTAGTTTGGAAAATGACATAATGAAACATGTAAAATCATTGAACATGTGGATCAATCGACAGTCAAAAACATATTGAAAGCTAGAGCTTGGTCAACTATAAAGGGCACCGACCTAAAATTGAATATTGAGTTATCATTCCCTTCCTACCATTGGATCATGATTTTTTCTTTAAAATTTATGAAGGTAGATATGTAGAAATGACAAGGAACAATCTTCAATTTCTCATAACTCATAGCTTAGTGCTCCAATCTTCAAGATGTATGGATTGTTTCAATTATCTTAAAAGAGCTTTCTATTCATACAAAAACCAAACAAACAATATGATTTAACAAGTTTTTGATTGAGGTAAGATATTTGTAAGTGTTGTTTTATTCAAGCGAAAATATCAAAAAATTCAATGTCGAACAACCAATGTCAATCAATTGTAATTAAGTGTTTTGAGTGGATCGAGATGCAAGAAGTGTTCAAAGTAAAAATATCTTGTAAGATTACTTGTGTTAATCCATTCTATTAAATATAGATAACATTTCACCATGTCTATGCTCATTAATTAAAAATGTCAATAAAAGAGGGAATAAACACCTACCTAAAGATTGTAAGAGCCACATAGGACACCTACATGCCAAAATTTCATCTACTTATATACTTTGATAGTTGATCCTTTCAATGTTTCAGTAGTTGACCACTCTTCATTCACACTAATTCTATAGATTGATCTAGGGCTATCATTGTAAATGGATTGGATCCTTAATTTTCTCATTTTTAGAGTTTAAGTGTTCATTTTGGTTGCATCTACTATAATTTATGAAAGCTATAATATTTTTTAAAATTCTTATTTATATGAAGAAAATATCAAACCTCTCGTTATATTATGTGTATGCAAATATCAAGCCTTTGGTTAATGAATACAATTTGAGTGTATATAGTTTTGATTGATAGAAAATATTGAGGTCAAATTCATTTTCTCCTTCTTGTTATTATGTTCTCATTCCCATATGTAGAATAGAGATCACCTTTTAGTGTTCATTTTATTGCTTATGATTATTCTATACATTTTCTTGCATATTTATTATATCATATATCTATAAGGTACATGAAAATGTAATACTTCAATCATTTTTCCTATTTGGTGCATCACTATTTTGCTTAATCTATTATTAACCTCTCCCCCAATCCCTAACCAAATTTAGATTAGTTTAATTTTATGAATTAGAGTAAAAAGAGAGCCAATCATCTATGAAGGTTGTCAACACGATTACTCCCATACAAGTATACATCACATATTATGTTTAGTATGTATGTAAGATCTAAACTAGAAGTTTCTAGACATTGAAAAGTAGTCAATTGTATAGATTGATTATTATTAATTTGGTAGAGGTGAACTCAATGATACCATTGTTTCCACTTTGACTAAGAATATATTAATTATGGAAATCATTAATAATTTAATCCTTGGAATAATTGTCATAATTATCTCCTCCTTGAGTATGGGTACACATATGGTACCCAAAGCGTAAAATTTATTGCCAATCAACATGATGGAACACAGAATATTTACAACAAAAATAGTCTCAATACCATCTACTTTAGATCAAGTATCTCATTTTTACATTGAGAATGAAGTAATCACTATATGTAAGAACACTCCTATCATCCAACAATGTTAAATATAATGTCATACATTAGGTAATAATAGCACATACATGAATTATTAGACCTCACAAGAAACCACATATTTTAAAATTCATTATCCAACCTCCAAGGGTATTCTCACAACAACCTCTCACTAAAGGATCACTCACATTAGAATGTTTAGAAATGATCATAATTTTCAAGCCAATACTAAGATAAAGGATCACATCATTTTGTACAATGTTACAATAGAACACCGTGATGATAGAGAGGAAAATGAAAGTGATTTTAATAATTTATATTTCTTATATTAATTAAAATAAACACATCATAATCTTGTGCCACATGACGATACACATATTTATCATCCTATAAATTATGATTATGATTAACCAAGATATGATGGTATTATAGGTTAGTACTTTAACTAGATATGTTCATGAGTTAAATATTTATAATATGATTACACATATTTACTTAGTGTACATAGTTCATGTTTCTCTCTTATCATACAAATTTCCTTTTTCTTTATTATCATACATATATTATTATATGTATTTCTTGTATATAATTTCCTACATATTCTTTTTCCTAGATTGATGATTATTTTCCTTTGATTTCAACTACACATTCTCCAACTCAATTATGTTTCTCATTTCCTACTTATTCCTATGTGATTCCCAAACCATGTTTCTCCAAATTTCACATTGAATTTACTTTTAACAACTTCTTCTATTCTTATATGTCAAAGCCAAACCCTTTTTATTTTCCTTCTTGGGTTATTATTATTATTATTATTATTATTCATTGTTTCTTTGATTATATTTATTTTTCCCAATTGTTTCAAGTATCTCTCAATAATTAGGATACTTTTACACCATCCCCAAGGTAACTTCAAATTCTAAGTGATGACAACACATTTATATAAGAGAATAATGTCTTGAAGTGCACATTGAGATTATGCAAGTAGGGGTTCATCTTTATGTAGTTTTTCTTCTCTAGAATTTCACCATTATTCTTCTCTAGAATACCCATAGGAGAATAAATACTTGAGAGTGATGTACAAGAAATATTGAAAGCTACTATCATGGTGGTTTAGTGAATCACTTGAAGTGAACATACAATATAAGAACTTGGGGATAATACTCAACATCTAGTTTCTCTTTTAAACTACATCCAAGCCCCCTAGGAACATAAAAGAAAAACATTCCTCTTCGATAAAAGTGCAGTGGTATGAATCAAGTAGCTATCACTACCCTAGATGAGCTCAATTTCTTCGAGAAAAACTACCAAATGATGGCTAGAAAGTTTATTGATAAATGGATTAAAATACGTTAATGAGGCAATGAATTTTTTGAGAAGATCAAAATTGAGAAGGCCTATATGGAGAAGGGGATAAAAATGTAGAATAAGAGGTAGCCCAATGGAAGGCCTCGAGAAATGATGTTGAAGAGATGTGTCTCACCAATAAGGACCTATTGGTTGTCAAGGGTATATATTGGGACAAAGAAGATTATGATTCATTCAATTAGTATGAGATTATAAGGTGGAAAATCAAAGTATTGCAAGAGACCCTAAAGAGGCTCTAAGCAATTTACAAAGAAGAAGAAGACATAGCCACGTAATTTTGTTTAATGTGGAATCCCCACAACGTCAATTTTTCAAATAGAATCGCATCAGAATTCATGCGACCTTTGAAATTTAAGAACTCAAGAAGATGATAAATAAGGGCTCTTCAATGTTGAAGTTTTTGATATTTTGGCTATGGAAAATTGAGTAAGTTTCACAACATATTCAAAGAGTTGAACAAATAATTTATAGACATTAAAACAATTTCCATAGATACTAGGAAGGCAGAGACATATGGATTGTTTATCGCAACAATTCAACAATTCTCATGATAAAATCATTGTGAATACTCTCACAAATTTCTAGATATACAAAACCAAAAAGGAAAAAGTAAAGAACAAAGGTGCATGGCTAAGGAACAAACTAGTCTTAAGCATCTTTGAAGTGGTGTTATTTCTTTAGATAGGGCCTCATAGTGGGAGTTGATCTAATTTTATGATATTTTTGTAATTCTAAAAGTACCTTACATTTTTGTAATATTTAAAATACCGTTTTTAGAAAAGTGAAGATGTAAGTGTAAAAGATTTAAAAGAAAATATGAATATTTTTAAGAATTTGTTACATTGTCCTATTGTAAATGGGAAAAGTAACCATTATAAAGATGACTTTTTGACACTTTCTAAAATTTTGCTTGAAAAGAATATGATTAAGAACTTTTTATTAATTTATAACAAGAAATAAATAGATAATTTTTCAGAATTTTGTGTCTAGAATTATCTTTGGTGATCTACTTTATTCTTATATTTAATGCATGTATTTCTTTCCTTTCATAAACACAAGGTTTCGTTGTTACATTGTCAATACCCTTATGGTTTACTTTCTTGCACATAAGCAATAATATATGTGTTTGCTTATCCATGCTCGCATTCTCATATTGTGTGTTTTCATATTCTCTACATTCACACTCCATATTTCTTGTAATTTAATGCAAAACAACCCAATACAATCTAATGTCTACGTATTGTATATATTATATTTTACTTTTAAGCATTTTTAATTTTTTCAATAAAGGAGCCTCCCCATAACGAGAGGAAAGAATTTGTCCCCTCACTAATGAAAAGAGCTATATTTTTTCATATACAAAATATATTCCAACACTTTTGCAACATTTTCTTCAAGTTCTCCCATATGAACTTGTTTGTTTTATCTTGATATATATACATGCATGCGAGATCAAAGTGAGACATTATGTAAAAACCTAAATTTGATACAAGACTAGTTCACAATGGTGCTAATGTATTTGTGTTTATTGATTAGTGGTCCAGTTTGGCTCTTATTGGCATGTCCCCTTATGTAATTACTTTTCTAATTTTCAGCTTTTTTGTCATCAACTTCACTTGTCACTTTCACCTATTTTCGAGTTCATTTATCTATGATTTTATGATTTACCACATATTATAACCCTATTTTTCAACCATTCTCTTTGTTTTCTTTCTCCTCTATTTATGGAAATTTTATGGAGCCTTGACAACTTTCTTGGGGCATTGACCATTTTTGTGTCATGTGAAAGTGGTTACTTTCCCACGAAATGGCCATGTGGATCACTTAGTAAAAAAGTGTACAAAACATGTGTAATGAAGGGTTTCTAAATAATACCTTTTATTTTAAGGATTTATCACTAACTACTCTCAATATTGGTGCCCCCTTTAAACTACTACCTCTATTTATACCAATATGCTAGTGAAATAAATTAAACAAAAGTTACCCCATGTATGATAGTTCGTGTTATATACCACCTTACAATGTGAACCCCATGAAAATGGTTCCCTTGCCTTTTTGGAACCATAGCCTTATTTTTTTGAGTTTTGTGCACTTTTTATTGTCTTCTTGCCCCTGTGTGTGTGTGTGTTTGTGCCTCAATAGGGTCCTAATTTTAATTTAAAAAGTATATATGCATAGGTACATTACTCTAATTAAGAGAAGAACTCACAAATTTGCGGAAGAATGATATTGAAGTAATGCTTGAGAAAAATCTATTATATTTATGAAGTATCTCCATACTAAAATCCTAGATCTAGCATTTAAAGAGATATGTCTATAAATACATAGGCACATTATCTTTGGAACATGCAATTTTTATGGCGATTCATTTATGTTGACCTTGGTATAAAAACTCACATTTAGGGCATTCATTTATGTTGACCCCAATAAGAGATAAATTAAAATGTATATTAATAAATTACACTTATGTTTATTAAAAAAGGTGGAATGATATGGCCCCAACGGGTGCAACTAATTACCCTACTATATAAACATATTCACCCTTTGTAAGAAATTACAATGGTGGACATTATTATTACATTTAGACATACATGAGAGATATTCAAATGATTGTAAAGGAGAAGTGAGAAGAAGATATGTTGGGTTCTCATAGTTTGTATTACAGACTAGTTGTAAGTTCCTCTTAAAGATTTTAATAAATCTAGATAGTGCTTCCGGTGGAATTTTTTTACCCGAAAGGGTTTTCCCCACATAAATATGTGTTCATTGTGTTGTGTGTTCTTACTTAAATTCATGTTGTATTTAATTGTTTATATACACAATTAATAGTTTATTCATAGTTAATAATTTAACTTGTATAATTTCTTGATTGCATCAACTATATGATCCTTTAATTGTTCGACACATTATTGCATTTAAGAAGAGAAAATGCATATGATGGCACATTGGGTTCCTTTTTGCACAAAATAGATATTGAAGTTACAAGAACATAATCTACTCTATTTCTAAAGCATCTTTGGACAAAAAGCCTAGCTCAAACATTTAAAGAGTCATTCTAGTCAATGGTAGTTGTATGCATGCAAAGATAAAGGTTGGGACACTTGCATACAATTCATTTTTCACTCGTATCGAATGTTGTTTGTGGTTTTGTTGAATCACAAGGAACTTATAATGATGGAGGGATAACATAAGTTTCCATTAACATCCCCATTTTCTATAGGTTTTCAAGGTGTCGAGCATGGATTGTGATTTCTACAAAGAAGATTGATTTCTCAAAGTGTTTTGTGAGTAAACCAGATAACCTAAGATATAGTTTCACACATTGGGACATGCAGAACACATTCATCTAATCAAATCCATATTTGCACATACAAAGCATTTTTATAGCAAACTTACCATTTTGTCCCACATGAAATTGGTCACCTTCTAACGAAAATGGTTAGGGTAGTTTGACAATATGAGTTTTGAAGGAATAGTTCGCATTGAAATTTATGGACTTTTTTTCATTAGCCCACTCGATCATTGCTTATAGATTCTTTATTTTCAACTTATTTATGTCTCTAACCCTAATTATCTACTCTTTCTAAGAATTTGATTATTTCCAAGTTATTTCTCTCCATACCTATTCCTTTTATGATCTAGATTAACCCCTTATTTTCTCTAATTAGATTTGTACTAGTACCCATATCTTAAATAGTAAATACATTTATCTAAAATCTATTGAGAAATATCAATTTCAATGTTCTTATCTTGATTTTTCACTTACCTCCACTACATTCT
This sequence comes from Taxus wallichiana var. yunnanensis, assembly GCA_018340775.1. NCBI lineage: Eukaryota > Viridiplantae > Streptophyta > Pinopsida > Cupressales > Taxaceae > Taxus > Taxus wallichiana. The sequence goes on from CM031236.1 coordinate 95,470,070, forward strand.
TTATTGTCAAAACATATAAATGTGTCCCACTTTTTACTATTTTTGTACATTAAAAAATATTCTCCACAAACAAAACTGGATCAAATGCGTGTCTCATGAGAGCGTAAATATACGAGTAAAAACAATGCAACCACACTATTAATGAGTTCTTTAGTAGTCAATTTTATAATACTTTTGTCCACCTAATAAGACACAATGTTATGCTTTGACCTATTGATTTTCACTCACTTGTGAAAAATAGCATCAATCTATTTGCACCATTGTTTTGGTCTTGAAAATTTATTTTCATGAAGAAATTGGTCCTAAACTCTACCAAGCTATTACTATTTCTTTATTGGCCATTGTATTCATATTATCATCGATTTATATCTAATTAAACTGAATTGGATCGCTTAATGTATTTGGGTAAGTAAAACCACTTCCCCACCTATCCGATGCCATTTGCAAATGAATAATAAACTGGTATAGATATCTTAAAATGCATCTATCTATAATACATTTGAGAGATATCAATCTCGAGGCACCTATCTAGTTATGATAGATATTACTATTTTTTATTGACTTCTCCAAAAAAAGAAACAAAATTATTTAAGTGAAAATCCAATAGAAGTAAAATTTATGAATGAACTATCACATGACAGTCAAATGAATGTCAAATTTAATGTTGAGAATAAAATTGAACAACGCACTCCATTACAGCCTTGCCTACCATTGTAGAACGGCATAAAAATGTGTATTTAATTTCTTTCAACCCATAATAATTTTATAATAGATCCGAGTTTATGCTGTAACTATTGCAACAGTCACACATATAAACTATATTAAAAAAGAGCATAATAACCAGCACCAAACAAACACAAATGAAGGTTCTTTAATGGAGAACACCCCGCTATTTTTTTCTTTTGAAGCGTGTCTGAGTCTGATAAAACTGGTACGACTGTCACCAATATAACATTTACCAAAGAATAAAATATGTGGAGACATGCAAATTATATTGTTTTGTGCAAAACTCTTGTACTTAACCATGCCCATACATATTAAATAACATACAAGAGAGGCCTCAGCAAGGGATTCCAGAGGCATAAATTTAAACATAATTCCTGTGTACGGATACATTATGATCATTTGAAAAACACCCTTTTATGAAATTATTGAGGACGGCCTTTGACAGAGAAGAAAAATCTAGTGTATAATCTATTACAAAGGTAACACAGATGGACGGATCATGGCAGGATTGTCCAGCCCACATTAACTTTTACTACAATCTGCAGATGCATGTCTAAAACAAATAAGATATATTTAGAACGGTCTATAAACATTCTTATTCATGGAAACTGAACCAGATGAAAGAAAAATTATCTTGGTCAAATCGTGCATTTGAACTATAACAAAGAATTATGCCAACCTGCTGGTTTAGATGAATATCTGCAAAATATTGTCATGAGAATGCTCTTTGCTCTGCAACTTCTGGTTTGAAAGCTCAAAATGATCTGGATCTCGACTGCATAAATCCATACATGTTTGGAAGAATCTTAATGAGTACAAGCCAGAAATGAACTCATTTGCAAGCCAGTAAAAGATATAGAACCCAGCTTCCCAGAATGTATATCTTCATTCTCCAATGCATTTCATGCAGAGAGGCTCCCTGAGATTTCTTGGATGATTTGGATTTGGATTTCACTGGCATGGATCCACATATGGCCACACCCAAAATCTGAGAGCTCTGCATACCGTGTTGGGCACTGATACATAGCCCCATGTTTCCCTTCAAGTCCATGTTCTTCCCCAGCCTATGCAAAAACTCTGTACTAAAAGGCACAGTCCCTGAAAGCAGGTTTCCACTGAGATTAAGGTGGTAAATATGAGAAAGGTTTCCTAGAATAGGAGGAATGCTGCCAGAGATCCTGTTGTTCTCTAAAGAAAGAGAGCTGAGATTCAAGAGCTTTCCATAACTCACAGGGATTGGACCACTGTACCCTGAATTAGAAAGCCTCAGCTCTTGAAGCCTTTTAAGGCTTCCAAACTCAGCAGGCAAAAGAGAATACATTGGATTGTTATCCATGATGAAGTTTTGCAGGTTCTGTAAGTTGACCAGAGAAGGAGGAAACCTGCCTGTAAATCTGTTGTTGCTGAGAGCTATGAACTCCAAGCTTTTCATGTTGCCCAAATCCACTGGAATGCGGCCTGTGAGTGAATTGGAACTCATATCAAGCTTCTGCAACATTTTTAGATTCCGAATAAATGGAGGAATGGGTCCTCTCAGACTGTTGTAGCTCAGATCAAGGCCCTTCAAGTTGCTCAGGCTCCCTACTTTCCCAGGAATCTGGCCCTTCAAAAATTATAGCTCAAGTCCAAATGCAGAAGAGCACTAAGTTTTCCCAAGTCTTGTGGAATGGTGCCAGAAAGACTGTTCTGGGACAGTGTGAGCACCTGCAATGCCTTAAGATTACCAAACCCACTAGGGATTTCGCCACTCAGTGCCTTGTTTGCTCTGAGGCTCAGCTGCTGCAGGCTTGGAGCCAGCTTCTCAAACCCAGAGGAATTGTGGTGTTTATATGCATGAAACACTGGAATATGAAGAGTCCCTGCAAGTATTTGAGCTTGAAAATTGAAGAAGGGAAAATGGCATTCTTTTTGCAAGAAGGATTGGGTCTGTACCCAAAGTCAAGCCTGGAAACATGCATGAAATTGTCTCTACCAGGCCTGCACTCCAATCCAGGCCATGTTCCTTGAATACAAGGTCTTGGGTGTGCTTTTCTCCATACTGCATCTGAAGACATGGATTCCATAACTTCAAATAAAGCTTCTGATTCTTTTGGGTCCATTCTGGCATTGTAGACCTGGTATTCTGCATCATTTTTAGGCTTTTTCTGATGGGTTAATCTCCCAAACAATAGAACAAGTATGAGAAATATGTATGTGGGGTGTAATCCAGAGGAATACATTGTCTGAAATGGACTTTGATAATGTCACAATGGATTGGATTTGCATTGGAGGAGAACTACACTTGATGAAAATTTCCCTGTAGCTCTGATTGACTGAAGGGGCATTGTGGGCATCTGACAAAAAGATGACTGTTCTGCGCTATAATGGTGTACTTGTGTACTTAGGCTTGTTTGCCACTGCATGTGGGTGTCAGTTGAAAATTTTTAGGCTCCATCCTTTGCCCAAATTGGGTTTAGATACTGTGATCATTGAATCAGAATATCTAAACATGGTATTTGGTGAATTTTTTTGCACGTAATGTTCGAATTGATTGAAATGTCCCATTGAGGTCAATTTATTTGGGATCACCAAACAATCCATGGTCTTCGAAGGACAACTCGAGAAGAAATTTTTGGCGGTTTTGAATAAATGGCAGATATGTTTTTTGGATGATCAGCTACCAAACCAAGGCTTTTTTGGAGCTATTTGTAGTTTATCGTATCATTTATTTTGAGCAAAGCTTAGGATATATGGACTTGCCACACGAGCTACTATGATGCCTATTTAAGCTCATCTTGAAAAGGTGAGGGAGTGGAGTGGACATTCCCATGTAGCTCATAGGGATAATGGTGTGGTTGAAACTTGACATAGAAGATGTCTTTAGGGCCATTTTTTAAAGAGAGACTCGACCACCACAAAAACATAATCATGGCTATGTTTGTTATATATATACATGAGTTGGAAGAGGTCCATATACACTACTTTCAATTGGTTTGTTTTACTATTTTGTATGATGTGAAAGACTTGATGTATCTAGTGACATCATGAAGAAGCTTTGACTGGTAAAAAGTTTTTGTAAAATTGTCATTGCTTTCTCTATCCCAAACGGACTCGCCAATTGGATGTAATGAACTTCCCAAACATTTTTGACACTACCTTGTATGAATGCATCGGTGTCACATGTCGCACATGACCCCCTCTTGTAGATGATAGCCACCATGTCCACTAGTTATGAATCTTTGGTATATGTCAAAGAATTAAGATTCTCTTTCATACAACCGAGGCCGATTTGATGTCTCATGCCCACATGAGCCAAGAGTCAACTTAGACAATAGGAACTCGGTTGGCACTTCCATTGTAATGTCAAATGTTAATATGGAACTATTGCTAATAAGTGGATTATCTTTGATGACAATCATTTTGTAGCTTTCTCTTCTATCTACATGAATTGTAAAGGCTCATGATTTATATGTATGATTGTCTCTTTGCCCAAAATATTTTGTTTTTACCGTTTACACGCCTACATGATGTCGTACAATTCCTTTTCATATCTCAAATACATGTCCACTATGTTGGTGAAGGTCTCAAGGGTGTCCATGTTGGGTGTGGAATGACCAAGGGCATACTATGAGGTATATGTCTTGATTGCAAATGACTGTTGTAGATTTGGAAGGACAATTACCGACACTAAACATAGTCTTTTCTTTAGCTATGAAAATACCTAGTGCTTTGCCTTTGTCTACGCATTTTTTTGTTTTGGCCCTCCCTTTATTTCTTGGGTGGAGGTGATGCAATGTGATAGAACTCGAGCATGAACTTGTGGTAGAAATTGACTAGTATCAAGAAACTTGGAGTTCATTGAGAGTCTTTAGGGTTATCCAATCATTGATGACATGGATCTTCTATGGGTCCATCTATACAATGTCTTTGCTTTTGATCTATAAGGTATCTTGAATCTTTTCCATGTCAAAGGAAAAATTATTCATTTGGCATAGAACTAATGTTTACGTAAGGTGTGGATAAACTATTGAACATGCTTTGCATGCTCCTCCGTGTCTTACTAAAGACAAGAATTTCATCCATGTAGATAACCAAGAAATCATATATGAAGGGTTGTAGGACACCATTCATTGTCATCGTAAATTTCATTCGTGTTTTTTTCTTGAATAACATGATCAACCACTCAAACAAGCCATCCTAGAATGTGAAATAGGTATTTCATAAGTCAATTGGCTAGATGAGCACTTAGATACCTTGACTTGAGATCAATCTTGGTGAAAATTTTAGCTTCCTATGATTTCACCCTTTTTAATTTAAGAATGTCTTAATTAACATACATAAAAATGATGAATATTGTTATAGGTGGATATTTTGATTTAATTAACTTCCAACATTAATTGCAAAAATTAGAATAATGCTTTTCAAAGTGACTAGCTACTTGACAAATGCCAAAATCATAAGGGAGAGAGTGCACTTAGCCGATTCTATGTGGATTTGGAGAATTCTGGGTAGTCCGAGTCCAAGAACAGGAAGATCTGAAATTGGAAATGACTCAACTATGAAATTGTGATTTGTAACTAAGCCTGGTCAAAACAACATGTTAGTCCAAAATCAGATAATAGGGTCGGTATTGTAATTTTACAAACCGACTGAAACCGCTTTTGAACAAGAGAGAGAAAAACACATTTTGACGTTATGAGCCTAAGCATTATTGTTTCTAGGTGTATTCTATGCAAGTAATTCCAAACTAACACATAAAGGTGTGCAAAGATAAACAAGTACATGAAATGTTATCAAGGTGTGTTAAGCAAGAGTGAGGAGAGTGCATTTATCCATGCAAGTGTGCAATGTCAAGATCAGTAGTGTCAAAGGATAGATTGCCAAATTTGAGTGTCTACATTTCCCCCCTTTAAGTATGAAATTTAAAATTACATACTTACAAGGAAAATATACCTAAGTGTGTAGACACACTTTGTCTTTGCTCATAGTAACTTTATTTTGCAGTGTCCCGTTGTGTTGGTGTTGGCACACTCCAAGATGAAACTTGCAAGACAGAGTGTGGTCAGTGTCAAAAATAGGAAATTGAACTGTAACTCAAAATTTAATAAAATTAATGTAAATAAATGTGCAATAAGAAATGCCAAAAGAGATGCAAAACATGGAAGGAATACACCTGTTTGTTTTGCGAAGGGGATGTGCCCCCATTCTTGTGCCCTGAAGATTCTAGATTTGTTGAAATTTGATGAAGAATTGAGGGTGATCACTCCCCAATTGTGCGAAGGAGATTTTGATGCATTAGGTGTGCAATCCAAACACACCAATGCCAAAGATAAGAAATTAGACAATAAATGAGGGAACCGCCTTAGGCCCAGAAATATTGGACTTCCTTTCAAGGTGGTCAGCCCCTCGCTAATACGAATTAACACAAATTCTAACAAAGAAGTTATGCAAAATTACAATTTAATTACCTTGTTAAAACAATAGAGAAAAGGTCTGGTCTTGGTTTTGAATCACAAAGTGACCGATGCCTGGCCATCGTCACCGTACGGTTCCTAATAACCGATATCAGAGGGGCAAGTGATTTAGGGCTTTTTTAGTGAAGGTTGGCTATAAGGTGGCTATGGTGTTTATTAGGTCTGGTAAATGATCGGGGATAGGTAATGGGGTGATGGAGAAGACTCATAAGTATGGGGGCTGTTTCTTGGGGCAATGTAAGGGCAGAGGAGGTACAGCTTAGATGTAGGGTGTTACCGGTAGTGGATCCGGGAGTAGACTTATAATTACCGTGATTCAAGTCCAAGAAATGTTATTAAAAGAACGCATACAAGACAAGTACTTACTAGTTCCCGATGAAGATACAGTCCAAAGACGTGATAACGAAGGCGAAGGTGGCTCGTGTAGGATGATCGACAATCAAAGATGAGCTATCTTCTCTCCCAATGCTTGGATGAGTGTCACCGGGCTCTGGTTACTCAAACTGCAGCCTTGGGCTTGATGTCCTTCTCTCACAAACTCCTTTCTTTCCTTCACTTGTCTCTCGCTCTCGCCAAGTGAATTTCCCGATCTTTCCAATGAATTCCGATCCTTTGTTTTTGGTGGGGGAGGTCATTTACAGAGAACCGATGGCGGTTACGTAACCGACGGGCTGGCCGAGTAGAACCGATGTCGTTAAGTCAAAGTGGGCTATTTTTAGTAAAATAGCCAACCTTCCCTCCTTTTCTTCCGAGGGATTAGTGGGCTTGGTCAAGTCATTATTAGGTTGGTTTTGGTGTGGGTGAGGAGTAATTAGTCATGGGTGTGGATGTAGACCAAGTTATAGGTCTTAATTAGGTTAGTTTAGGATTAGGGCTAGGTCATGATGAGGTGGCGAAATGAGGTGGCAGGTTTGAGATGTGGATTTATTAATTATAAGGTAATTAATAAAATAATTGTGTAAGGTTTAGGTGATGAGGTTAGGTTGCGAAATGAGATGCGGGGCACACAGGGGTCGTAAGACACAAATTTGGTGTCTACATTAGCCCCTTGTTGTCGTGTAGCTTGTCTCAGTAAAGTCGCACCGACAATAATAAGAAGTGGTTACTCCCCGTTAAGGGTATAGGTAATCCCCTCAAATCTATCATGATTGAGGCGACGTGAAATCAGTGGATAGGGTGATAAAGGGTGAATGGTGTTGAGATGATGGTAAGATGGTGGGGTAAGTGCAAGGAAGCTGCACGCACATCAAATGTAGAGTGTGACTGTGGTACATGATTCAAGAGCAAACAAGCAATTCATAGCAAAGGTCGATAGTTTATCCAAACAAGGGTGATATAATCCTCGTATCCAAGGCATAGGAAGTAGCTCCAGGGGATATAACGGGTAAGGTACAGAACGTTTAGGTATGTTCGGCAAAGCACTCAAATGGTTGGTTTGGTTGAGATAAAACGTCACGGTCTCGGCCTAGGAAAAGTTGGTCAACCGATCAAGTCAAGTACCCTAATCATGCTAAAACACGAACAGTGAGCTCGATCAACAAAAAGCTACACGATGGGTGGATAAAATTGTAATTTTGGGTTTTGGGTGAGGTATTTAATCGTGCGCTGGTCGTGCCGATTGATTAGTGAGGGTCGGGCCGATTGATTAGTGAGGGCCATGGGTCGGGCCGATTGGTTGGTCGCGCCTCGGGCCAAATGGTTGGTCGCGGGGGGCCTGGTTGGTCGGCCTCGGGTCGGGGTGGCGGCCTGGGTCGGGCCAAATGGTTGGTCGGGCCTGGGTCGGGCCAAATGGTTGGTCGCGCCTCGGGTCGGGCCCTGGTCGGGGCCTGGGTCGGGGCCAAATGGTCGGTCGGGTCTGGGCCTCGGGTCGGGCCTGGGTTGGTGGCGCCTGGGTCGGGCCAAATGGTTGGTCGGCCTCTGGGTTGGGCCCGATTGGTTGGTCGCGCCTGGGTCGGGCCAAATGGGCTGGTCTGCCGGGTCTGGTCTGGCGGCCTCGCGGCGGGGGCCTTGGTCGATCATGGCCGTGAATCGGGCCAATGAAGTCAAAAAGGCTATTTAGCAAAGGAGGGTATAGACGATGTGGTGAGAAAGGGAGATTGGTGAATAAGGGCAGAAATTGTGGTAAAATAGGATTAAACCGATATCGTTAGATATGACCTAGATCGTTAGAGGACCGATACCGGTGTTTTAGGGCACAATATAACCGATATCAGTTATAGGTAAAAAACCTATAAAAAGAAAAATACGGCCTGTCATTGTCACATTGTCAATTTGATAACCAATACGGCTTGTCTGGGTTTAAAATTGATTTTGTTGAGTTTGTACGCTGAGTTGGCAGTAGTTGAGTGGAGGAGTGAGTGATTGGTAGACCCCAGCGAGTAGGAGGCAGAATTTGATTGGTGGAGGACCCAGCTGAGGAGATTTGGAGCCATGGCATAGCCAGGAGGAGCAGGAGGTGCTGGACCAGCTGGACCACCGCCACCTATCCCACCACGACGACGTGTAGTCGTACGGTAGGCTCTAAACCTCTAATTATGTGAATTTAATGATTTAAGCTTAGATTTGGGTTTTGGGTAGGAATCCAAATTTTTAATAAAATAATGAATAAATTGAAGTAATTTGTAAAATGGAGTGGGTAGGTAGGTTAGTTAGGTTAAAACGGTAGGGTGGGTAGGTTTGTAGGGTTTTCCAGTGGGTAAAAGGGTAGAAATAGGCAAAAAGATGTTTTTGGGGGCCGCGTCTGGTTCGGCTCGCTCGGGACTGATGAAGGACCGATGTCGGTCACTAGCGACCGCATCGGTCACCAAATATTTTGGCACAAATTGATTTTTGTAGACCGACGGCTCGGTCGTATGTCGACCGGCGCATAGGATGATGCATAGGATGTGGGTGACCGGACGGGGGGCATAGGGGGGTTGTGTGGTGGTGTGGTTTTAGTTTTTTTTTTTTTGTTTTGTTGTTTGTTGTTTATTGTTGTGTGTTTTTTTTTTTTTTTGTTTTTGTTGTTTTTGTTTTTTTGTTTGTTTTTGTTTTGTTTTTTTTTGTTTTTTTGTTTTTTTTTGTTTTGTTTTTTTTTTTGTTGTTTGTTTTTTTTTTTTTGTTTTTTTTTTTTTTTGTTTTTGTTTTTTGTTTTTTTTTTTTGTTTTTTTGTTTTTTTTTTTTTTTTTTTTTTTTTTGTTTTTGTTTTTGTTTTGTTTGTTGTTTGGGGGAAGAGGGAGGGGGTAGAGTGATAGGAAAGGTGATTGGGGTGGGGGGGGGGAAATGGGGTGGTGTGGTGGTTGGTTCGGTTAGGATAGATTAGGTGTGTGGGTATGAAGTAGGAGGTGTTGTTAAAGTGGCGGGGGTATAGGTAGATGGCTAGAGTATATCTGGGGTGGTGGGTGGTTGGTGGTGGTGGTAAAGGGGATGTGTAGGGTAAGTGTAGATGTGTGTTATAGAGTCTGGGTGTGGTTGGGTGGGTAAAAGGGGGTATAGAGGGTTAAGGTAGTTGTTTTTGTAAAGGGTAGGTCTGATGAAGTGGGTTGTTTTGCAGCACGCCGCCAGCCTTACGATGCGGATCGGATGCCCCCGCTATTGAGACGGATGCGGCCACATGTGTCCGCAGCGCAGTGGGCCATTATGCGAGAGGTGGGACTCGGTGGAGTCCAGCGGTATAGGGCTGTGGATAGGGACCACAGCCTTATGGTTGCCCTCATCGAGAGATGGGATCCGGCAACCAATGTTTTCCATCTCCCTACTGGAGAGATGACGATTACCCTAGAGGATGTGTATCGCATCCTGAGACTGCCGATCGTAGGGGAGGCAGTGTTCCAGGTAGATGCAGAGATGGCGATGGACAACATTCTTCAGGTATTTGGGGATGCAGCCACATTATTGACCTATCACAGCGCGAGCATTGCCTATGGCGACATGTATCGCGCACACAGACATGAGACACACGGCTTGCCGTGTTGATGATGATAGGTATCACATGCTTCGCCCTCCCGGACTCAGAGGGAGGCCGCTTCCCATGGGCTTTGATGGGAGTGCTGCACGAGATGGTAGAGGAGCATACGTGTTATGCCTGGGCACCAGTATATCTGGTGCAGCTATACAGAGAGCTGTGGGGTTATCACCGGATGAGGTGATTTGGGATTTGCTCGACATTTTTGTTACACTGCTGGGCATATGAGCACATCATATGTATACGACCAGTAGGGCTGCCCCAAAGCAGCCAGTGGCCACGATCAGATGTATATAGATATGGCTTCGTGAGGTGGTCGGGGGTCGTGGGCCAGCCACGAGCGGTGCTCGCAGACAGGGGATGTGGCCTACTACCGTCATATGTTAGAGGGCTTTGACCGCACTAGACATTATATGGAGGCCCTACAGAGGCCATCAGCCCCGAGGAGGAGCCCGAGCACGATGCGCTGGATCCAAGATACTTTCTGGATATAGACGGACGAGGCCCTGAGAGTATGAGCGATACCCCAGAGAGGGTACGACAATGACGGCAGTGGGGCACGACAGATGAGCCACCTCCCTTCCCACAAGACTGAGGGATGATGTAGAGGCCCCACCGCCCGCACCGCAGCCCTGACCCGATTGGGCAAAGCAGAGAGGCGGTGGATGATGATAATGGATGACGCCGAGTGACAGGTTCATTTTTTGGTGGTGGGGGGAGAGAGAGCAGCCAGAGACAACCCGCACACACAACCAGATTTGGTGGGATTATATAGAGAGAGAGGGACCGGCTCGTAGGATGTGTGCAAATTATTAGGCAGGCATACTCACGCACGCAGCACGTGCACATCGGGGTACTACAGGGTAGCTTAGCCCAGTGCACAGCACACAGCAGTGCATGTGCACCACCACAGCACCACAGCATGCATGTGCCCATGTGCACCACCATGTGCACCGCCCCGCCAGCAGCACATGTGCACCACAGTGCATGTGCATGTGTGGTGTACCAAGACAGGACAGGGGCCACTATTATTAGGAGTCGGGGGACCAGCCCCAGCAGCCATGGTGGCACGGGCCCGCTATATGGAGGCGAGAGCGGAGGCCCAGATTATCGTCAGACGTCCTCGATGGTACCGGGCCGACTATCGCCCATATGCGCGCACAGAGCCGAGACCTCTCTGAGCCGAGATCCTGGGGGGCACATGCACACACACACCGGTGGGTCGGTGACAGGAGGAGGCGAGAGCCAAAGACAGGACCAAAGCAGGGAGAGGGGCTGAGGGTGGTGGGGAGAGCTGAGACACCCCTGGAGTGGAGATGGTTTTTTGGATATTGGATATAGACACCGGTCTGCGAACCGGTTATGTATATAGAGGCCTGCGTGCCTACATATGATTTATTTATTCATTCTTGTTGTATATACCGCCCATGAGCCGAGTACAAAGTCAGATAGTTGATACCGCCCGCGAGCCGAGTATATTTTTGACATGAGAGACCGGCCTGCGAGCCGAGTCGAGATTTTGACAGTGATTGTGGCTTGTGTGCCGGCTTTGTATTATTTTGAGATCACAGAGGCCCCCATGCAGGGAAGTTGTATATTTAAACATTGATATATATATATATATATAGATGATGATTTTGATCCACATGGTGTGTATAAAAAATGTTTTATGTGTTTTGTCACATGGTGTGATAAAAATGTCGATGGTTTTTGAAATTGAATGTATATAGATGATGAGTTTGATCCACATGGTGTGTATACTGATGGGTTTGATGTATATATTTAAAATGTCGTATGTATTTTGTCGATGGTTGTTTTAATGTAGATAGATGATGTTGATGAAATTGTGATGATATATATATGTGTTGATGTGATTTTGATGACAAATAGTGATAATGGTGTAGTTATGCAGGAAAAAGAGGTGGGCGCCACAAAAATTTGCAAAAAATAAAGAAAAGGCCTAGGTTTAAGAAAAAGGAGGCATGTGACCGATATCGGTTAGCTAACCGACGTCGGTAGATTATTGACCGATATCGGTTAGGTAACCGATACCGGTTATGCCAAAACGAGCTTTTCTAAAAATAGAAAAGCTTGGGTGGCAACTTAAGTTCTTATTTTTAGAGTCATGCAACAAGTTAAATACGTGAATGCGACGCTGTTTGACGACTGATACAGGTAATTGCATGAAAGAATTGAGTGATAAGGAGGAAAGAGACAGGTAAAGCAATTGTGAGCTGGGATTAAGAAGGCAGAAAGGCAAGTTATATTTGAAGAGGGTGGTGAACATGGCTGAACGAGGAGAAGCATCCAAGCAGCAGCAGGACGAGAGGGAAGACAGTTCCACCCAAGCCGCCGCATCCCAAGAGGTAAACTGTTTGGTTGTATTTTAATTCTTGCATGTTTTGATGAATAGGATGAGAGAAGGTAAGAGGGTAGAGATGAGAAAGAAAAGGTGATAGGCAAGGGTTTGGGATAGGGTGAGTGTTATGGGGTAGGTAAGCGGGGGTTTCACGTATGTTTGTAGGTATGGAGAGGAGTAAACGAGCAAAATAATTATCGTAGGGGATGTTTTTAAGCAGTCAGATAGATCGATAAAGTGACCGATATATCGCTTAGAGATAACCGGTATCGTTAGTAAACCGGTATATTATATCTATAACCGATACCTAACATCGTAGGAATTTCCGTAATGTGAGAAAAACACTGGGGATTTGATTTATCAATGGTCAGGTGTCATTTTGATGTACGCAGCAGAGGGGGGTTGAGGATGAATGATAGTGTGCAGCTTTGTTATCACGAATCCGAGCGGATGTAACACCAACCGAATGGGCATTGATAAATCATGTGGGGTTAAGTGGAATCCGCTATTATTCACGAATCACACGCAATCATGCTATGTTGCAGCGTTGATCGAGAGATGGAATCCGAAAAGAATACCTTCTATCCGCCAACAGGGAGATGACAAAGTGACGATGGAAGATGTGTTTAGAATTTTGAGGCTCCCAATTACAGAAGACCAAGTGTATCGTGCATTGCCTAGTGCGGCATGGGGAGCGATAACAACAATATTTGGTTCAGCTGCACGAGATTTGACACAACGAGGTTTGACATTCACTTATGGTACAATGTATGCAACACACCCTGAGGAAACAAGGTTGGCAGTGGTATTAATGATAGCGGTGGGGTATTATGCATTACCAAGGGTGGATGGGGGAAGATTTCCAAAAGCATTGATGTGTGTTATTTGGGAAATGATAGAAAGGAGCGTGACTTTCGCATGGGCACCCGCATATCTGGCGGAGTTATACAGGGGTTTATGGGCCTGCAAGTGAAATCACAGGATGACACTGGATTGTGCATACTTATTACATTGTTGGGCCTATGAGCACATTATGTGTGTGTGACCAATAGGCCGACCAATCCAGGAAAGAGAGACAGGAGTGCAGAGGTTGGGATTCAGACGATGGGTCCAGACAGAACAAGAGGCGAGATCCTAGGCCGTGATAGATGACATCGAGTATTATAGGCAGGTATGGGAGATGGTGACGATCATGGATATTTTTTGAGGCCTTACGGGAACTATATGGTGACAGAGAACATAGCCGAGGAGTTGAGGGGTGTAGAGCGATTGAGGTGGATCGCAGGCACAGCCGGTGAGTACGAGAGGATTCCTCTAGATCGCGTGTGGTGACAATTTGATTTGTTCAGATATACCCATGGCTTATAGACCATACATGAGGATCGATGCCGAGGCATTATTCTCACCTCCCCGGCCGACACCTCCGTAAGGGCCAAGAGATAAAGAACCGATCGCAGGTAATGGATGATGGAGCGACAGAGGCTTATAGATTATGGTGGGTAAGCAGAGCTGCGAGGTTCACGTGAGAGGGCCGATCATCCCGACATAGCCGTGATTACAATGGAGAGAGATCGTCTCGCAGGTTTAGTTCATCAGCTCCAAACGGGTGAATGAGACAACGGATTGTTAGCGGTCAGCAGAGTCACGAGTGGAGAGACTAGAGGTGAGATTCCGCCACGCGAGAGGACGTATTCGTATGTTACAGAGATGTTGGTGGATCGCTGGGAGGAACCAATAAGAAGTGGCACCTTTGAGGATGGAGAGGCCAAGTGAGTGGCATCGACGATCACGATCACCACCTGATTCGGGAGGAGGCGCAAGGGTCTAAGTGAATTTCATAGGAGTATAAGAATAAATAAGGATACCGACTTGCTGGTCGATGATAGAGAAGATGTATTTGTTTAACATCTAAATAAAACTAAATATGTATGTTGATTTGAGTGATGATAATAATAAGAATGGTTGTGTTTTGAATGTTTTGTTTTGAAAAAAGGATAAAGATGAATGTGATCAAATAGAAATACAAAAAGATTTATATTTACCACACATGATAGGTTATGGTAGGGGATGGTCGAGCTAACCTTGGGAGACCCCATGTCTCCTAAGTGCTGCCTACATAGCCCATTGCACAAAGCAAGGAGGGGCCTCAGACCGATGTAGTTCTCCCTTAGGACCAGGAGAGGTGAATTTAGGCAACTTGGTTATAGTTAGGCAATTTGTTGACTGGTAAAAATATTGATATTGGTAGGGTAATGTTGTTGGTGTTGGTAAGGGACTGGTGATGTTGGTGTAGGTATAGGTGAAACGAAAGTTAGCTTACCCAAGTAGTAGGGAATCGTGTCCTGATTAAGGTCAACACACAATCCTAGATTCGAGTAAAAGAGGCAAAAGTGTCCCGTAGTTGAGAAGAGCTAAACAAACCACTTATTAACGTAGGATGAGCTTGAATCCCTAGGTGCCTTGCATAGGTGAGAAGTCGATAGGTGAAAAGAGTCGTATAATCACAATATATCGGATATACGTCACGTCCCTTGAGTTTTGTTGTTTTGACAAATGGTGAAGTGAGGTGGCTGGTAGAGCTAGGGCACAGAGAACTTGTTATAAGGTGATTATGCTGACTAAAGAGAACCAAACCTAAATAGACAAGTCCATGACTCAAAAGTGCTTTGGAATACTATTTTTTTACTTTTCTGGATATAGACTGATCGATGCGGGAAGTCCATAGGGGATATGCATTTTGTTGTTCTTGAGCTCTTCACGAAGCTGATCAATGCGAGAAGCTTCTGATAAAGGCTGACTTTGTATAGCTGTCCTTCAAGGGAGCAGTCTATTTATAGTAGCAGATGTGGTTTTTGTGTATAGCTGTCCTTCGGGGGAGCAGTCTATTTATAATAGTAGAAGTGGCTTTGCACATAGCTGTCCTTCGAGGGAGCAGTCTATGTATAACTTTAGAGGTCTAGATGTCCGTTTGGCATGAAGCATCTAGTTTTGTAGGAAGTTTGACTCAAGAATATCCCATAAGCGTATAATTGAGAACGTGTTATTTTGATACTTTTAAGTCATGGACTAGACTAAAAAGGGGAAGGCATCTTTAAGGGGAGGTTATGACCAAACCATGTGAGCTTGATTTTATTTTGAGATGCATGAAACAAAGTGTATGAGGTGGTAAATGAGCTCAAGGGACGAGCGCAAGGTAGATAAGAAGTGATGTAACACTAAATTCAACAGTAGAATGGTCAGAGATGCAAGGCATTAAGGGGTTCAGGCTCAGGTTTACCATTAAGTGAAGCTAAACGATAAGTGCCTGATCCATAGATGTGAGTGATAATGTAAGGCCCAATCCAATTTGGAGCAAATTTTCCGCGTTTGCTCTTTTCTAGTTTGGTTACATGTTGATTCTCTTTGAGGACAAGATCACCAACCTTAAAGGTACGCTCATGAAGTCACTTATCATAAGCACGCTTGATGCGCTTTTGATAGATTTGAAGGTGGTCAAGAGTTGTAAGACGACGCTCGTCAAGAAGCTCCAATTGGGCTAACCGCTCTTGGTGGAAATCATCATTGGTGAGAATATCCTGAAGAGATATTCTTAGGGAGGGTATTTGTATTTCGAGAGGTAAGACAGCCTCTGGTACATATACCAAAGAAAATGGGGTGGCATTAGTGGAGGTGCGAATGCTAGTCCGATAAGCCCAAAGGGCAAAGGGGATGTGATCAAAGCCAATTGCTTCCTTAATCGTTAACAACTTTCATGAGGATTTTGGTTAGGTTTTATTAGAAGATTCGGCTTGACCATTTGCTTGTGGATAAGTAAGGTGATGAGAAGCTAAGTTTGATACCAAAGTTGTCACAAAGGTCTCAGAACAACTTATTTTTGAAAGATTTTCCATTATCTCGTTATCAAAGCGATGAGGAACGCCAAAACGACAGATAATGTGATGGTTAATGAATTCTACGATTTTTTCTTTTTTGGTTGAAATGAGTGGAATGGCTTCCACCCATTTAGTGTAATATTCGGTTGCTGTGATTATCCAACGGTGACGTTGCGAAGAGGGTGGGTGAATCTCACCAATAAGGTCTAAACCCCATTGTGAGAAAGGCCAAAGATCTCGTGTGACCTGTAGCGGATGGCTAGGAGTATGTTGAAGGTTGGCATGTTGTTGACACATAACACAACGCTTAACATATTCAGTAGTAGTCGTTATTAAGAGTAGGCCAATAATAGCCTAGGCGAAGGATCCGTTTGGCCATGGCAAGGCCACTAAAATGTCCACCACAAATACCGTCGTGGACTTGTTGGATGGTATAGGTGACCTCCGCACCGGTTAGACATCGAAGGAGGATGCCATCAAAGCCACGTTTATAGAGGAGTCCCCCCATGATGACATAACGAGAAACACTTTTAAGAAAAGCACGTTTCATTACTAGTAAGGTCAGGTGGGAGAACAGAGGTTGTAAGGTAGTCGTGAAATTGGTGATACCAGGTATCCTGCGAATTAGCAGACACATTATTTATCATACAAACATCCGGGGCTGAGTAAGATGGGGCAAAGAGTTGTTGACCAAGACGAATATGTCGAGTCACTGGTGAGGCAGAATTTGTGAGGCTAAGCAAGCCATAGTATCCGCAAATTTGTTAGTGGAGCGGGAATGGTTTGGATAGAATAATGAGTAAATAAGGTCAAAAGTGAATCCACGTAATGTTTGTACTTTTGAAGTTCCTCATTTTTACATTGGTAGATGCCCATAACTTGATTGACTACAGTTGGGAGTCATCAAAAATGTTAATAGACTTGACACCTAAGTGTAACGCAACCTGGATACCCAAAACAAGGGCCTTGTATTCCACTGTATTATTAGTGTAGGGGAAATTGAGCCGGAATGAAAGAGGCATAGGCTCAACATCAAGAGGAATGAGAACAACGCCGGCTCCTCCGCCGCACTGGCATTTGGATCCATCGAAGAAGAGGGTCATTGGATACGACTCCTCACTGAGTGAAAGAGTGGCGATGAGTTCGTCGGGGAAATTAAAATTGGTAAATTGTTCTCCCTGTAAAGGGGCTTCCGCGAGTTGGTCTGCAATAGTTTGTCCTTTTATTGATTTCTGGTGTACAAATTCAAGGTCGAGGTCGGCAAGGAGCATAAGCCATCGGGTGATGCGTTGGTTTAGATGTGGTTTGGCATACATATAATGAATGGGGTTCACGTTGGTGATGACAAAAGTTTTGTGATTCAGGAGGTAGTGTCAGAGTTTGGTGGCTACGAATGATAGGGCTAGGCACAACTTTTCTACATGTGTATACCTAGTCTCGTAATCCACGAGAGTACGACTTATGTAATAAACGGCTTGTTCTCGATGCTCGGAGTCACGATGTGCGAGCATGGCTCCTACAACATGGTCGGTGGCAGAAAGGTAAAGGTAGAAAGGGCGATCGTCCTGAGGTGGGATAAGCAGGTGGCTGCAAGAGATAGGCTTTAAGAGCCTCAAAGGCTTGGTGGCACTCTTCGCTCCATTGAAAGGCAATGTCCTTTTTAAGGAGATGATGGAAAGGTTGACATCGATCCGAGAGTTGAGAGATGAAACGCCGGATAGATTGGAGTTTACCTTGCAAACTACGCAATTGTTTGAGGTTAGTAGGTGGGGGCATTTCTAGGATAGCTTTGACTTTAGCTGGATCGACCTCGATGCCACGCAAAGAGAGATGATAAAACCAAGGAGTTTTCCGAAAGGACACCAAAGACACATTTCTTTGGTCAAGACGAACACAATATTGTAATAAAGTGATCGAAAATAATGGTTAAAACATCGAGATGTTCACCGCGATGTTTAGATTTGCCAAGAAGATCATCGACATAATCCTCAAGGATAGTGTGCATAATGTCATGAAAATGTAAGTCATAGCCCGCTGATAGGTCACACCAAAGATTCTTAAGGCCAAACGGCATGACACGATAAATGTAAGGTTCCCAAGGAGTTATGAAGGTAGTTTTATGTTGATCGGCCGGGGCTACCAAAATTTGATTGTATCCCGAGAAGCCATCCATGAGAGAAAGCATCTCATGGCCCGCAGTGAGATCAACAAGTTGATCAATACTTGGGAGGGGGAAATCATCCTTTGGGCAAGCGAGGTTAAGGTCCCCGGAAATCCATACATATCCGAAGTCCCCCCCATTGCTTTTTAGTAAATGTGTACGATGTTAGAGATCCATTGAGGATAGTCAATAGGTAAGATGAAGGAAACAAAAAGGAGTCGTCAAGCTCTTCTTGACCAAGAGGGCAATGCGTGGATGCATTTTTCTCAGCTTTCTATTTAACCGGTTTGGCATCGGGTTTTAAGGTAATGTTATGGACAGCAATGTCGTGGATCAATTCCCGGCATGTCAACAGTAGGACCAAGCGAAAGCTTGGGTCATGGGCACGGAGGAAGGTAATGAAGGAAGTTTGTTCTCGATGCGGTAAGAGATTGTCCGATCTTCACAATGTGAGGATCGCCCCTGGTGTGGATGTTGATTTCTATAGTCGACTCATTCAACATGGTTTGAGTATCGATGGCAAGGGCGCGTTGAATATAAGAGTCATCCGCACCAAGGTAAGTGAGGATGGAGTCGTCATCCCGGCACTCAACAACATTAATCAAGGTGAGTCCTCTTCGATCATGTCTGGATACAGAAGGGGAAGAGAAGATGGGTCTTCATTATCGCGTTGATAAGTGAGAGGACCCAAGAAGATAGCATTTATGAAAAAAAAAGTTAGGAGGGATAGATTCAGGGTCTATCGACTCTATGGGTGACGATGGCAAAATGGGTGATGATGGTTCAGAAGGGGTGACTTCGTCGCCTTCCTGGATACAATGGATATGTGATGTTTTCAGTGTAGGTGGTTCAGAGAATCCAAGACCACGACGATCTTTGTGTTTGCGTGTAGTAATGGGAATGATCGTATGTCGGCCTTGTTCATAAAGACCGAAACCGAAGCCCTTCCAAGCACAACACGTCAGAAGGTGAGAGCGAAACGACGATTAGTTAGATATTGAAAATCAGATTGGAAGGGGACCACACCAAGGGGAGGTTCAGGGGTGACAGAGGATGTATCGACACCCCCATACGTTAGGTTGGTGTGGCAATTAGGTGGTCCGTAGGAGATTACTTCCCCCACACGACGGTCATAGGTAGGATGCGCATGTAACTGTCCATACTCCTGTGGGGTATGGAATGTGCTAACGTTATATAGGTGATACTCCCCAACAGTAAGGCATTCAAAGACATCTACTAAGGGATCCGAGGTTGGGATATTGTCTCGCGTGGGAAAGGAAGTGGTATTTGCATGATGGGTGGTTTCATTGGTCAAGGTGTAGGTGGTTGAGGTGGATGGTTGAGGTGTGGTCAAGTGGATGGTGGGTTGATGAATGGGTGTCTTGACTGGTACAAGCACATCATTAGGGTGATATAACATATGCAGTTTTCAAGGGGGAGGGTCAGCTTTTACGGTGTAGGATTTCCCTCATACTCAAATTTTATGCATCTATGTAAGGTGGAGGGAACGCATCCCATAGCCCGGATCCAAGGGCGGCCTAACAACATGTTGTATCGAATTCACCCTCAAGGACATAGAAGAGTTCGGGTAAGGTACGTGGCCCTACACGAATGTTAAGGATCACAAAGGCCTAAGGTAGAAGTAATAGATCGTTGAATGAACGCAACATGGTGGGGGGGGGCACACATGCAACTAGAGGGGATATTCATTTGTTGGAAGGCTTTGGAAGAGATGATGTTTAGGCTAAGACCCCCATCAATCATAACACGACGCACCCGGATGTCCCTGACGTAAGTTTCGAGATGAAAAGAGGGGTCGGGATCTTCTCGCACCAAAGTCAACAATTTCGTCTTCGAGAAACCGACAAGCAGCGGGGTTTGTCATGACAGGACGGAAGTGATAGATTGTTTGGTGAGAGAAGCAAACGTGGTGGGTGTTAAGATGGAGGTAATGGGAAAGGTTTCGTTAGGTAAGACCTCTATCCTCAAGGATTTCAACGAGAGCTTGTCGATGAGATTCAGAGGTCCGAATGAGATCATACAAAGGTCATTTTTACAGTGATGGTGAAGTCTGTTTGATCATGGTTCGGTGGGAAACTCCATCGAGATGAGTAGTAGGTCCACGAATAACCACTTTAGGTGGTGGTGCGATCGGGATGGTGGATGGAGAAAGAGAGGCCACAGTGTGCTTTCTTTAGCTTTCCCATTGTTTTTTCCCTCGAGCAAAGAACACTAATCATGTTGATCTCGTGAACACGAGAGGAGGAAGATGGTAGGGATAAGTCATGGTCTTCGAGAGGTGGGGTTGTAATAATGATAGATCTTGGTGAGGCGGGGACAGTGGTATAGGAGAGGGAATCAAGCTAAAGGTCTCTCCCTTCGTAAGTTGTCTTTCTTAACCTTTCTATCCGAGAGAGGTGACTGACGAAGGATGGCTTTCAAAGCTTTGCATCCCTCTACATCATGTCCTGGTGTGTGGTGGTAAGTGCAGATTTTAGACTCATCATAACCTATAGGTCGAGGTTTAGATGGATCATAAGGTCTAAGTGGGGGTAGGGAAATGGTCGCATTCTCCACCAACATATCAAGGATCTTAGCGTAAGATCCTTTAAGTGGGTCAAAGTCAGAGGAAGATGAAGCTATTGATTGGGTGGGTTTTGGTAATGTTTGGGTATGGTTGGTTCGTACGGATGGTGTTTTAGATAAGGGGTTTTGATAATTAGATTTAACTAAACGTGGCTTCTTCGGTGCAGAAGTTATGTTTAGCTGGTTAGATGATGAGGCCACAGATGATGTGGTAGCAGGAAACAACCACGGAGAAAGAGGAGTGACAACAAACAAATCCTTTGATGATGGAGTTTGTTTAGGGTTGATAGGTGGACAGGATCTCTGTATGGATGTAGAAGGTGCAGGTCATTTTAAAGAAAACGCAGGAGGTATGATGTATTGAGGCAAGGTGGAGGGGTGAGGTCCCAATATAGAAGGTAGGTGTGATGGCGAGGGTTTTAGTTGTGACAGAGGCATAGATTGGACTTGAGGAGATTGGGTCTATCTCCTAGGTGGATGGACGGCTTTATTTTTGGATAAATCTAACCATTTAGGTGGGGTGGTTAGGTGGGTATTGGTGAAGTCCCAAGCGTAGGGGGAGGTTTGGTTAGGTTAATAGAGGTGGATGAGGTATTCGGTAGAGATGAGGGGGTGAAGGTGAGGACATAGGCATTTTGAGTTTTTGTAAACACCGCGGGTATATGGTAGAGGTGTCTGGATCGGTCATCTGCATCTGAGTAGAGCATGGTGTACTCAAACATTCCCATAGGACTCATCTATCTTCTGAGGGGTGACAATCCTCACGTGTGAATAGGAACTTTTGTATGGAAGAAAGGTGGGTTGTGATTCCGGTCCACTGTGGGTGTGATACAGGGGGTAAATGAGGCACTGTATCAATGGGCGTTAAGAGGTCAACCGGTTGCTGAAAAGATTTAGGTGATGAAGAACTAATAGGTAGGAGGGCATGTCTTGAGAGGATCCATCATGATTAAAGAATTTGGTGATGTCGGTTCAAGGGGTTTCTCATCTAAGGATGACGAAAAAAGTGGCGAGCCTTCCTCTTGTACAACAAGAGTGGTAGAAGGAGATGTTTGGGAAATAGATAAGTTAGATAACATCCGCTCACAGTCTTGCAAGGATGTGGTGTAAGAAGGCTCATCTGTGAGAAGGGAACTCTGGGTGGTTAATTCCTTTATGGGTAAAGGAATGGCAAGGTTATCATCTTGTCTTGATGGTGGTGAAGGGGGTTTGGATTCCTGCGTTAGTGAAGAGGCTTGATTCAGAATTTTCTCAATAGAGGCTTTTGGTTGGGAATCGAAAATTGCATGGATTTCATGAACACTCTCCTCGGCTAAGATATCTTGGTTTATGTTACTGTTAGAAGAGTGGTTTGGGAATGGTTTATTGAAGATTTTCAAATTTTGGTTAGTAGGGGCATTAGGATTATCGAGGGTTATATCCCCTGCATCAACCATTTCCTGCACTATGTTTTTCAACATCTTAGCTTTTGTGGATCGTGTCCCTTCACGTGGTGGAAGTTAGGTAAGTCATTTTCTTTGTACCAGAGAAGGTATAAATGGGTGGAATCAAACCCTGAGTGAGGTTTAACAGGAGGCAAGGTGATAGCTCCTGCTTTGAGCAATTTTTCCAATATGACACCATAAGTTTCTCCCAAGGGAGTGTAATTGATGGGCTCGGCTTTATACTTATAGGTGGTTTTTAATGGGTATTAGACGGTGTTGGGATTTGACCATCACCGTGGACAGCTCCTTTTGATTTCAAGTAGCAATGATGCGTGAGAATTGGTGGTGTTGGGTTTGTTGGTGGAGTCTTGGGTTCGGAAATTAGGGTTTTTGTTGCGCAACCGCAATTTCTCTTCCTCTAAGGCTCGAATTTCTAGTTTCCGAGCCATAGTAAAGGCCTCATCAAAGGTGTGGAAAGTTTGAATTTGGAGGGTAGGAGAAATGTGCTTAGCAGCAGCCCGCGTAAAGAGTTCGATGAGTTCGGCCTGAGGCAAGGCATAAGTAAGTTGGTTGATGAGACCCCGCCATCGTCCAACGAAATCTGTGATAGATTCATCTTCAAATTGTCAGACGGCATAGAGGTCGGTGATAGATACTTTCTTAGCAATATTAATGGAGAAATGATCCAAGAAAGATTGGGCTAATTGGTTAAAAGAGAAGATTGAGTGCTGGGTTAAAGCACTGTACCACTCCAAGGTGGGTCCTGATAAGGACATGGGAAAGGTGCGGAGTAGTAAAGCATCGTCATGAGCAATCAGATAGCAGGCATGTCTAAATGATCGCAAGTGTTGTTGAGGATCCTCCTTACTATTAAAACGAGTGAATTTTGGTAATTCCCATTGAGGAGGATATGAATGAAGGGGGATAGAAGGATGAATAGGCTCCCGACAAACTTGCTCGTATGTCAGGGTGCTACGGCTTCCTGAAACAGAAGCCTCCAGATTTTGCATCTTGTCCATCATGTGTTTGATGAAATCAGTGGTTGGATGAGATGATGGTGCGGTTGTTGTAAAAGGTGGAGGATTGGGCCAAGGGCCTCCACTAGACAATGGGGGGGCTAAATGTTGATAAGGTATTGAGGATGAATATGTTGAGGTGACCGAATAGGGATGTCCTATATAAGGTGTTGAAGCCACCGGATAAGTGTGTGGAAATGAAAAGGTGGGCGGAGCTTGAGAAGGAAAGCTCGTGTGGATAGGTGGCAGAGAGCAAGTTATGAAAGGAGCAGTCTGCGAGAGAGACGAGGTAGGAGCAGTTGGTGGTAATGATACGTGGGGCCCCAGATTAACAAAAGGAAAGCCAATCTGTGCCGTAAGAACCTCTGAAGCCACTGAGTTGGGAGACGGGGCTAAGGATGAAGAAGGCAAGGCGGAGTTATCAGGTGGGGAAGGAGCTAAGTGAGCGGCTATACTAATAGGCATGCCAACAAGGAGTTGACCGTCTGGGTGTGTATGGTCGTCGGGGCATGAGACAAATAGTACTGCATACAATGCTAGGATTAGCGCATCCAAAATTTCACAAATTCCTTATCTCCTACAGGGATTTTGGGAACCTCACTGGTGTCCGTAGGATTCCCTATAGAATGTGAAGGGGGTGATTCAGGCAAAGGCACGGAATAGGCATGTGAAACCATGGCGGTGGCTTGTTTTCGAGTGATAACAACCATGGACAAGAGTACACAGCAGGGATGCAATCTATCAGAAAGTAGAAGCAACAAAATGTTGGAATTGGTAGGTTGCTGGTTTTGGGAACTATGAAAGACAGTAACCGATATCGGTCAGGTAACCGATGTCGCCGATCGATCATAGTAGCGCATGGTAAGTTAACCGATGTTGGTATAATAGACCGTGTAAGAAGTCAGTAGGAAGTTGCTGATTTGGGGTTAACAATGCTTAGTATGCCTACCCAACTATTCTGAAGTGATCACTAAAACAGTGTAGGACAGAGAAACAGTAACTAAAAACAAGCAAGATGCACAAGCAAATCAAGAGACTAACCCTAGGATTAGTTTTAATTATTGTGGGCTTATGCCTTAGACGCAAGATGATGTCAATCCTAAACAAAAGACTTAGGGGAAATGTCAAGTTTGTTTTGGCTTATAAGGTTACCTCAATCAAAGGAGGAATACCGCATGGAAAAGGGGGATGTTTGAGCTGTTGTGTTAATTTATGATGTGATTTGGTATGTGTGTGAAAGTGAAAGTAAGATTAATTTCTTGTCAATACCGTGGATATCACCCCCACGTGTATGACTGTTACTTAATCTATGTTCACTAGAATTGAAAACAACAAGCAAGAATGTGATGCACGTGTTTTAAACCCAAATCGAAAATGATATTCGATGAAGCAAGGAGATGATTTTCACTAATGCAAAGATGTGAAAGCAAGACAAATTCTTTTACCAAAATGACAAAATATTTTGTGAATATTTAGCAGAAACAAACTGTAAGTATGCTCCCTATATGAAAGCAAGCAAGAAAGAAAGAAACCCAAAATGGGTCCCACCGGGCGTGCCAAAATGTTTCACACGTAATGATGTTTTCGCTTCTTGGAATAGAGTTGCTATATCCTTTCATTCTCTTGAGAACAGATAAGGGTTAGGGCTAGGAGGAATACCTGTTGAATGTTCGAGGGTGTGTGTGCGTAGAGAGAGAGATCGATCGATCATGAAGAACTCCTTTTGTCCTGGGAAGGACTACCCGCAAGTAAGAATACAAGACCACCAGATTCTAATTAGACAATAAATGAGGGAACCGCCTTAGGCCCAGAAATATTGGACTTCCTTTCAAGGTGGTCAGCCTCTCGCTAATACGAATTAACACAAATTCTAACAAAGAAGTTATCAAAATTACAATTTAATTACCTTGTTAAAACAATAGAGAAAAGGCTGGTCTTGGTTTTGAATCACAAAGTGACCGATGCCGGCCACATCACCGTACCAGATTTCCTAATAACCGATATCGGTAGGGGCAAAGTGATTTAGGGCTTTTAGTGAAGGTTGGCTATAAGGTGGCTATGGTGTTTATTAGGTGGTAAATGATGGGGATAGGTAATGGGGTGATGGAGAAGACTCGAGAAGTATGGGGGCTGTTCTTGGGGCAAATGTAAGGGCAGAGGAGGTACAAGCTTAGATGTAGGGTGTTACGGGTAGTGGATCTGGGAGTAGACTTATAATTACTGTGATTCAGAAGTCCAAGAAATGTTATTAAAAGAACGTACAAGACACTACTTACTAGTTCCTGATGAAGATACAGGTCCAAAGACTGTGATAACGAAGGCAGGGCTCAGGTAGGATGATCGACAATCAAAGATGAGCTATCTTCTCTCCCAATGCTTGGATGAGTGTCACCGGGCTCGGTTACGGGCCCAGCCTTGGGCTTGATGTCCTTCTCTGCAAACTCCTTTCTTTCCTTCACTTGTCTCTGCTCGGCCAAGTGAATTCCCGATCTTTCCAATGAATTCCAGATCCTTTGTTTTTGGTTGGGGGAGGTCATTTACAGAGAACCGATGGCGGTTACGTAACCGACGGTGGTCGAGTAGGAACCGATGTCGGTTAAGTCAAAGTGGGCTATTTTTAGTAAAATAGCCAACCTTCCCTCCTTTTCTTCCGAGGGATTAGTTGTGTGAAGTTGAGAGAATAGAGGAAATAATAGAGAGGAACAACTGAAAAACAATTTTCTAAAGGAAAGCAAAAACCGATACCTACGAACTTTATTTTCCTACATGACTTCTTAGCATCTTTTCCAAAATAAGACACTTTTTCTTATTTTAGGAAAATTACTTTTATAAAAATGGAAATAGGCGACTTAAGTTACTTTTTTAGAAAAAGTGCTTCTATCAATGAAGAATTAGAAAATACTTTAGACTTCTTTTGGGAAAAGTTTCTTATTTCATATAAGAATGAGAGAGAGGGAGAGAAGGGAGAAATCAATCAATGGACGGAGCTGCATGTGAATAAGATCACTTGATACGATGAAGTGGAGAAGTGTTGCGGCCCTCCATCACTACATTATACCTAGACACTTCTTATGATGCTTCTTTTCCATGAGGGGACAATAGTGTTAGTGATAATGTCCACCAGTGATCAGCTACACCTTGGATTATCTTATAATGTTTAAGCCATTTGGGAATATTCTACATTGTTTCTTAAATAGTTGATATGATTTGAGCTATTTTTTCCATGAGTTCATCTCGTATGATCGTGGATAAGACAATTCATCTTTTATAATGGCTTTGAAGTGATCACGGATTTCATCAAGCGATACTAACTCTGAATGCAATGTGGGACATCTCATCTTACTCAAATGTTCATTGATTTCCTCCTTGATTTCATGGCCTCAAATTTGATGATATGGGAAATCTTTAATGGCCTCAATTAGAGATCTCATTTTCCACTTGATTGTTCTCACCCATGTGCGAGAACAATTGTCTTATTGATTTAGGAACACCCTCTTCTCAAGAAATGACTTTGGATCAACCATGCTCATTCCAGTGATCAACCTCCTTCTTGATTGTGGAGAGAACATCATTTACCTTTTCAGTTGACAAGGCGACGATCTTGAATATCTTGATCATTTCTGGGAGAAGTTCACAAACTTTGTGAACAATAAAGTCAATCCATGAATATATCATTTGTCCCATTTTTCCAAAAAATTTAAATTCTTATTCAAGATCATATCATTCTTGAGCCTCGAAATGCAAAGGCATCGTGAAATCTAATTAAGCTAAATGCGAAATATATGCCTAATTTGATTGCTATTGTAGCAATAAATAAATGAATAATTAAGTACATAAATTAACCCAAGAAAACTTAAAATGTATGAGTCTAGTTGCAAAGAGGGTAAGGAAAGCCTTAGCTAGTTCGCGATAAAATTTGGGTCATGTGCCGAAGTGCTCATCGGATGGACAAAGAGTCACAAATAGCCTTAGAAAAGTGTGTGAGCTGACGATCTACCTAGATTGGGGCACTTAGAGAGGGATAGGGGCACTGCATGGTGCCCTAGACTTGTTTTTAGGCGCCCATGTCTACGAAATTCTTAAGAAACCTCCTCCAGTGGTCGTGAGGTATTTTTTGTTGTTTGCCTTTGGTTACTATGAGGTTGCACAATGATCACCGAAGTCATTGGAAACCTGTAACAAAATAATGACCTACAAAGCCCTCAAAGATGCAAAATGAGGGGTTGGATTGTCCTCGACTATCACAATGGTGAACTTACGACCGAGTACCGCACTACATCTCGGATCTAATGTAGTTCTCTATGTGTGTGTGTGTGCGTAATCATGCCCTAAGTGTCTATTGTACATGTCTTACTTGATAGCGATCAAAGTAGCTAGATGTAAATAAATGTAATAGATGTGTGCATGGAATAGAATGAACTTCCCTCCTATGAAGTATGTATGTAGAATAACCATCCCTTGTGTCCCTTGGATGGTGTTAGATGGATGCAATGGAGCTCTTAGATGCTTGATGGATGCAACCTTATGTGGTGATAGTTAATGCTTAGTGCTTGGTCCCTTATTATGATCACATAACTTTATATTTATATGATTCCCTTGCTTGAATTTCATAATTAACCCGAAAAGGCCGACTACCAAAAATATAAGATTGTCAAATGGCTAGAAAGGACCCGAAAAGTGTGAACAAAGGATATTGAGGTCGAGGTTCCCAAAGCAAACAAGGGCGCCTAGCGCTAGTATTACAGCTAGGAAATGATGTCATAAAGTCTAAGGTATAAAAAGACAGATTTCGAACAAGTAAGGGTGCAAGACCAAAAGTGGCAACAGAAAGCAAAGAAAGGTGGCCAAAGACATGGGTTGAATAGTACTTTTCTTACTTAGGAATCATATGAATAGTAGTATGCAATAAGGATTAAATAAATACTCAAAGTGTGTGATTTTGTGTCTACAAGATCCCTTTTGGAGATAGTATGACAATGATTGAGTTGCCATTAGCAATGATGGTTTGGCTCTCATCTTCATAGTTCTTGGCAAAAGCTAGAACAAATTTAGAGTCCTAGATGGCCAAAGGAAATCCAATGACTTGGTATAGCCCATTGTGGAAGATCTTATCAGCTAAGACTATACATGTTCCTTCTTCCATTCTCTTCCTTAGGTCATCGAAGGCCATGTGGTCCATATTGTTGTCCCCAATTTTTGGGTACTCAGACACTAGAACAGAAAAATGCTCATATCTGGAATAATAAAAATTCATTTTACATTTTTATGATCTCATTGGTCTTAGAAAGTTGTGAGAATATTATGGTGCAAGAGTAAATGGATTCCACAACACTTTTCAAAAATGCACAAATTTGAATGGAATTTTAATGTTAAGTTCAATCCAAATTTTAGGGAAAATGAGATAAAATCAAATCCAAAATGGATATGAATCGATTCGTTGGAAATATTCCCAAGATGAGTAGATAATCTAGATTGGTTAGATTCCCTTTATAGACACCAATTTTTGGTATCCCTTGTCCTTCATCCTACGTTCGCTCCCCTTCGTCGTCATTTTCTACATACATACCTCTCTTCCCATTTAAATCCCCCTTTCCCTCCTAAATTCTATTTATCCCTTTAATTGTCATTTTCCACCTTAATCCTATCCTAATCACATCATTAATTTGTCTTCCCTAAACATCCCTAATCACCATTAATTAGTCCTAAATCCTCATTTAATCTTTTTATCCTCCCTAATAACCCTTTTTGCCATGCTTAGGTTCTCATCCACCTTCATTAATGTATTATTATCCCCAACTACCCTTTTTTCTTCCCTAAGTGTCCCGAACCCGTATTTACCAGTTCATGAAACCCTAATCCCGCCTCACAAGGATCATTGTCTTGAGCTAGTCACATTTCCACCACCTAAATCAAAGGATCACGTAGTCACCGACGACCCATCCGGGTCATTGTCGACCCTATAAATACGACCATACCCCTCCTCTCTTGAGGATGTAATTTTTCGAACTTCGAGCTTTCTCATGATTTTGGTTTCATTTCTTGATCTTCTTTGTAGTTGTTATCACCACTTTAGAGCTATTTTGGATATCTTGTGCATCATCCTTAGAGATTTGAAGCTCTCTCTTTGCTTGATATCATTCTCTTGCATGCTTGAAGACCCCATCATTATTGTGCATCGACCTTGTAGGTTTATCTTTCATCTTAGAGTTATGACCTGCAAGGTCGTCATCTTCTATTCATATCTATAATTCATCATTTCCATCCATCTTCATCTCTCAAACCCTAATTCACTCCTCGATCACCGTTAACCCAACCCAGTTTTCATCGAACCGATCCACAACTATTTGATTTCTTGTCATCCATTTTGCCGGCTATCTATTTTCTAATCCCATAGACTCTTGGATCCTTCATTATTGACATTCTACACACCTATTATTTCATATTTCACTTGCATCACATTAGGTCACCATCGATCTACCCCGGTTGTCATCGAACCGATAAAAACCATAACTTTTTTATCAAAATTCTTACATCCTTTATGTTTCATTCATATCCAAGGTCTCGCATCACCTCAACATCATCTTCAGGTTCCCGATTAGCTTCAAAATAGTGGCTTTAGATCTACGTTTTCTACATTTATTTTTGGTCTCTGTGACCGCCCTAGTCGCCATCAATTTTTCTTGACAGTCTTGGGTCATCGTTGACCCGCTCGAGTTTGATTTAGTTCAACGTTTTCTAAAATTAGATCTACATCTTATCTTATCTAGTTCATTTTAGATTCTGTTTTAGTTTAGATTCTGATCCATCTTATCGTTTATCCATTATCATATTTTATCTATATTTTATCAAAAAGTGGGTTAACATCCATCCTAGGAAGTTTTCACTTCTCGGGACCGACATTGTCAAGAAACCCACCCTCCTATCTAGTAATGCATTTTTCTTGGTGAGTTTCTCTTTGTTGTGCAAGTTATCAAGCTCGCTACGAGGAGGATATTTTACACCCATATCCATCTCCATGTCATCTAGAGGTAGCCTTAAACCCTATCGTTATTGGAGTTTATTGTTTTCTTTGTTACCATTTCACTAATCTAAACAAGAGTGAGAAAATCGGTTCAACATTCTGACACGCCCCAAGGGACCCAACCTTCTTTGGTGAGTTATTTCATTTTGTTTTTCATTTCCATTTTCCATTCCTTTCTTTCTACTAACCTCGCAGGTAGGAGCTTCGCTTGCTTGCGTACATGGTGGATTGCTTGCTTGGATCAACAACGTGCTTGCTAAAATAAAAATAAAATAAAAGGAAAAATAATGTTATCTAGGTATTCCTCATTTTTCCCTATTTTATATTTTTGCATCTCTCTCCCTTCTTTATCTGTTTGATTTCATCGAATTTCACATTTCGATTTGGGACTTAAAAATAACCTCTTCATACTTGCTTGACAACATAGTCTAATTAAGAGGTCAATTCTTTGCATTCACTTCTTCCACACACATCCAAAATGCACACATCAATTTACACATCTTAAACATCTTCTTCTAGGTGGAACTATTGGGATTTCATCACCTAATAGGAAATTCATCGCAGTGTTCTAGCTTGAGTTATAAATTTTTTGACTATCATTATATTGGCTAAGTGCCCGACACCCTTATCATTGTGGTGTATGAAGTGCGGGGTAGGCCCCAATATTAGGCCCCATACTGGTAGTCATCATAGATTTGAGCCTCACGTACCTTTGGGTATATTGAGGACACCATCCAAAACTACTTGAAACCATCCATAGTTTGGCCATTTCCTAGGTTCCCTTTGAGCCCATTTTCCTTTCTTTTTCACATTCTTCTAATAAACAAGATAATTAAAAATTTGTTGTGTGACTTGTTTGAAATATTAAAAATCAACATAGTTTCTTGTCTTATTGTTTCATGCCCGTTATTACACGTTCTCAAGAAAGAAAAATGGAACAAGCCATGTCATCCAACAACATCCCTATTTCCAACACTTCCTCCCAACAAACTTTAACCCTTTCCATTATCTCTTCCACCCCCTTAGTCACTTCTTCTTTGATTACACAACCCATGATTTTTGTTGCTCCCCTCCATGTGTCCCAAGTTTTCCAAACCAAAATCCATGTTAAGACTAATCCCTTTTCTCCCGTTCCTTCTAGATCGACTACACCCTCATCATCTGCCGCTTCTTTAGATAGTTGGGCTCTCCTTATCCCTAACGGATACTTGGATTTCCAGAAATTTTGGATGACAACCAGTTTCTCTTCATGACTACCTTCTTCGTAAGTCTACCAACCTTCCCATCACAGTCCCCCTCTTCAACAAATCTATGCTTATCATTCTCATCCCAAATCCACTCAAGTCCTTACCTCTCAACTCGTAGTGTTTTTCCCAACAACTTTGAACGAGATTTCCATAGTGCAACTTGATTTTGGATCCCATTAGTCTTCCCTAAAATCCCTCAGACTCACCAATCCACTCAACTGGTGGATCCCATTCCTCTCAATCTTCCTCACATCAACACCACACCCACTTCTTCCATCCCTATCACTTCCTCATCCACTGTCATCACTAACATCCCTATCCAAACCTTGCAAGAATCCTATCTACTTCCTCCACCACCTGAATAACATGATCAAACTTTTGTCCCTATTTCTACATCCCACATCCATGCAAACTTCATCACCTCATAACCTCACCCTTCGAGTCTACCCAAACTCACCAACCTCCCTTAGAAGTTCCTTTCGCTATATCCTTCCTAATCAATCTATTCAAGCATCTCAACTGCCCCATACTTATATCTCCACTCACCCCATGCAAGGTCAATCTAACATCCCTATATCTCAACAACAAAAATAAAATCTTATCCATCTAATTACATCCCTATCTCCAAACAACATCCTATTTCTCACCAATTCAATCACAACCATTCAAAAATCTTCCCCCTTATCAAACACTTACACAATTTCCTACTCATCCCTAATCATATCAAACTCATCCCCAACCTCACCCATATACTTCTTATATCCAACAATATCATCCATCAACCTCTCACCCCCACACATCTAATGATCATATTCATGTTTTGCTAAGTAGAATGGCTAGTCTTCAAGTCGCTACTCTAGTGGATCAAACCACCTTCTCTTACGATCGTATTTGTAATGAGCCCATCAATCCATCAGTTCCTGTAAAAACCTATCCTCCACACTAGGAACTCCCCAAAGTTTCCAAATTTACTTGAAGTAAGGAGGACCCAAATAGCATCTTCGTGCCTTCAGCACGCATGTTACCTTATTTCCCAT
This sequence comes from Taxus wallichiana var. yunnanensis, assembly GCA_018340775.1. NCBI lineage: Eukaryota > Viridiplantae > Streptophyta > Pinopsida > Cupressales > Taxaceae > Taxus > Taxus wallichiana. Next base: position 95,502,915 of record CM031236.1, read on the forward strand.
GACCACGATCTTATGCTTCATACCTTCCCTATGTCATTGGTTGGCCCCGTCTTAGACTAGTACAATGACATTCCCCAACTTGAGAAACTATTCCTATAGAAATTTTATATTGATATTGTGCGTAAAATTACCATTACAAACCTCTCGTGCCATTAGATAGTTTGATGATGAATCTATCACATACTTCGTACTAGATGGCGTGGCATAATCAACCAATCATCCTTCCTCTTCCGAGACCGAGCTAATCGAACACTTTTCACAATCTCGTGCTAAGAATATTTCCTCCACTCTTCGATTCAATCCTTGTAAACCTTCAAAGAGGCATTTACCATGGCTCGTAAACTTGAACTTTGTGCCCTTGAACAAGCCCATGTCAAAATCCAATCTACCAAACCAAAACCCAAATTCACTAAGTCATCAAATCATGATGACAAATATAAAAACACGGCTAACGCCATCGTCGTCAAATCTTCATCCGCACCCACTTCTCACACAGAGCCTCCACAAAGAGCTCCTAGGCCAACCCCCAACTATACCCCTCTTGGGAGTCCTATAGTTCTATTTTTGACAAGCTAATGGATGTGCATCTCATCTAACTTCCACCTATCTGACCCATTTATGACTCTCGACCTAAGCCCGCGTGGTATCGTGAGGAACACTATTGTAAATACCACTAATTATGTGGTCATGACATTGAAAATTATGACACCTTTAAAGATCTTGTACAACAACTCATAGATCGCAGTGACCTTCAATTGGATAACCCTAATGCACCCCCAAATATATTTAAACAACCCTTCCCCAACCATCCACCAAATAATCAAACCACTCCTCAGACATCTCAGGCACCTAATGCTCACACGATCAACACTCTAAGCCAAGAATTGACATCGTCACCTACACCCACCATTCCTTCATCTACTACACCCATTGATATCTCTCCTCCTTCATCCATGGTCTTAATTGCATCTACACCTACTTTAGTGTCCATCATAGATACATTTATTATTCCATATAAACCTACTTCCATCACATCTGCTTCCTCATCCGTATCCGCTCCTATTACACTAATCACATCTAGTTCCCCACTTATATCTATCACAACCTCTTCTTCATATAGCCCCTATATATATATCCACTTCTATATCCTTACCAACGACCACATATGTAGCGATCATTATGCCCACATCGACATCCGAGCCTACTAAATCAACATCTCCTCCTCATATAATCAAAAATAGTCCCCCACTTCTACACACGGTTGAAAGCGCATATAATCTCATATGCGTTTTCAACCACTTCTACATTAACACCTCTAAAGTCCTCAGGATCCGCATGATTTCTTCTAGGCCTCTTATTCCAACACCACCTTCATCTTCAATGCAATTTACGTCCAAATCATCCAACTATACCTCTAAGGATCATACCCCTGTAGAGATCATTCTCATTCCCGCCAAGGGAAAACATTCACAGCCAAAATCCAAAACCCTTGGCATTCATATTCATAGATATCTCACCCATCCAAATAAAAATTGGATCTCCCTCCTCCTAACCCTCATCATCCTAAGTAATCTCATGTCTCATCATCAATCTTAAGAGCACCTCCATCTATTTTGGGACCAGCCCCTTCGTCCATATCCCCTATCATCAATCAATAAAAATCAAAATCAAATTCACCTATTCTCCCTCCTAAATCTAAATCAGAATCATATCCATCCACCCCTTCTTCCAAACCCAAATCAGAGTCCAAGGCACCCATAAAGCCTCATAAAAGTAAGATGTCTCTCTTACCTTCATCCACCGCTCTCAAATCCAATCCATCTACAACCCACACAACCTCTCCTTCAAACACCCCCTTTGGGTCATATATTGAAATCTTTCAATGTCTTGTTCAAGCATCTACCATCACTCTTCCTCCTATCAAATATTTCAACTCACACAGAAAAAAACCACACAGTGTTTGAACCTAATGTCATGTGTGCCTATCATCACACCCCTGGACACGATATTGAACATTCTAGGGCCCTCCAAACCCTCATCCATAATCTCATCAAATAATATGACCTTCTTATTGAAGAAGATCATCCTCTCTCATCCACATCTAATCATAATCCTCCCATCAAATCTACAACCTCTAAATCCACTTCTTCATCCAAGACCTTCGTCACAATCCCCTCGCTAAACACTACTTCTTGCAAAGAACTTCCCCCTCTCTTTATCGACGTCATTCACATTGCCACCCACTCTTGATCTTATGAACCCCAGTCATCTACCTAATCCAAACCTAAAGTTGTCGTCACCACTCCATTCGATCAATCTAATCCATCTTCTTCATCCAAAGCCAAGGTATCCATTTTAGCGCTCCGCCCACTTCGAAACCGACTTCCATTGAAAAAAGTATTGTGAAGTAGGTCCATCAAGCACCTGTTAAAATTTTACCCTACAAGCTCATCCAAAGCTCCCCCAATCATAGACACACTCTTATAGAAGCTCTTCAACGTATCCCTATCACTAATGATGAGACTCAACCTTTTGTAGCCCTTTCTTTGGGCACTCACAAATTTTGCCACCATTTTATTTGATGGCACCGAAATTCCCGATATCTCACCCAAAGACCATGATCTTCCCTTCTTCATCACTTTCCACATCAACGATACATTCATCCAATGTTCAATGATAGAAAATGAAGCCAACATCAACATTATATCATCCCATACCTTTGATAAACTTAAGCTTCCCAAATTTGTTGTCGCTCAATCACCTACTGTCTTTCATGTCTTTAATGACATTGTTTCCCCCACTTTGGGAACAATTATCCTTCACATCACCATTGGTTAAAGACTCCTTTATGAGATCTTTTACATTGTAGAGGGGAGTTTCAAGTATAATGTCTTGCTTTGGCGACCATGGATCCACGCCATGCGTTGTGTCCCTTCCACTCTCCATTGTTGCATCAAGTACGAGCATGAGGGGAAAATATTAACACTCCTCGCATACATTCCTCCCTTCAAAGAATGTCACATAACTTATCGACCAAACGACGTGTTTGTCCCTAAAAATGACTTATCTGAACCATCCAATAGCTCACAAGCCCTACATCCAAGCTCCCCAATGACGATTCTATTGATAATGTGATGCAACATCTTCCACTGGGGGAGTATTGGATCCTCGCTCTCAATGCCCTTCCAACGCCTAATTGACTTGGTAGACCCAATAAAGAACCTATGTATCAGCCAAATGTCGGGATATCATTTCTTTCGGTCCACCTCATCTTTGAACAAATCTCATCTATGGTGGCATCAATCACCCTTCTTCTCACATCAACGTTTAACCTCACACCAAACCATATACTAACAGATTTGAATTTCTTTATAACAAATCCTTTGCCTACACTTACCTCCATCATTGCGCATGGAAAGGATTTGGTATGGGGCGTTATGAACAAGGTGTACATGATATCATTATCAACCATTCTTATAAACCTCATGAAAAGTTTGGCTTGGGTTTCTAAGTACAACCCATGAACCTCTTGCATCTTCTTCCTCCACAGATCCCATGAACATCAATCCCTCATCATGCAATGAGCTTGTGGATACATATGTTACCATGTCCATCTCCTCTATCTTTTTTTTAATCTCCACAATCACTTTGGGATACATCACTTATCAGTGTGACGTTTAAAATAGGTCCCTTCCCTTTCAATTTATTGATATGGTAGAAGAAGATTCCCCTACAATTGACATTCTTCAATGCACCGATGATGATTACATTCTTTCCTACATGAAGGCGAAGGATTCCTATCTTCATAAGTCCTTACCTCCTGACGCATCCACTCTTCTCAATGAATCCACCATCGAAATTAATACAAGGACTCCATAAGAGCCTCGCATCCTTAAAGTCAGTCAATCCCTAGATCCCCAAGAGATTGAATCTCTCATCGCCTTCCTTTCCAAGTACAAGAAAGCCTTTGCATGGTCCTAGGCCGACATGTCAAGAATTGATCCTTCCATCGTTGTCCATAATATCATCACCATCCCCAACGCTAAGCCGGTCGAGTAGAATATTTTTTCGCATGCATCGTCGTGTTGCCCTCGTTGACAAAAAAAGAATTACAATGCCTTCTCTTAGTGACTTTATCATACCTATCGACTATCTCTGCAATGGGTTTATAACATTTTACCAATTGCCGAAGCCACTAACAAGACTCTTCGTAACATTCTTGCTAAAATCATTGACAAATCGGGATGTAATTGACACCTTCTCATCCCCTTTGCTCTTTGGGATTATCATACTAGCATCCGCAACTCTACAGTACTACTTCATTTTCTCTCGACTATGGCTCAAGCCGTTCTTCCTCTCGAATCCAAAATTCCATCTTTGCATGTTTCTCTTTGCGACTTTGTCTTTGATGAAGACTATCGTCAAGAGCATCTAACACAACTTGAACTACTAGATGAGCGTTGTTTGATTGCTCTTCAAAACCATCACGTCTATCAAGAGCGCATCAAACATGCTTATAACTAACATCTCAAAGAGCATGACTTTAATATCGATGACCTTGTTCTTGAAGAAAATCAGAATGTCACTACTTTAGAAAGGAGTCAACGTGGAAAGTTTTCTCCCAATTGGATTGGACCATACATTATCATGCATAAATATGGGTCCAAAGCCTATTGTTTAGTGTCTTTAGATGGTAAACCGGAAATGGAACCTCCCAACGCCTTGCACTTACGACCTTTCTACTATTAGCATATATACCAATGTGATCCTAGTCATATCAAGAATCCTATCTCCCTCATCAGCCTTTCCATCTCTCATCGTAATGATTCAGAATTATGTGGTCTATTGTCACTTTTTTATCTATGACCTTGAATATGGGCATCACGGCTCTGTCCATATCATTTTCCTTACTAAAAATTTCCTCCTAGGGGGAACCCCGTGATTATTAAACCCATCATCCTCTTATTACGTTGAAAGGCGTCTCAAGTGAAAATTAACCTCAGGAATCGACATACGACGCAGATAAATTGAAGAGGGGATTGGCGAGTAGACGACATTGAAATACGATCCTATTATGGTTATTCACGTTTCCCGAGGTTGTGTCCTGACAATGTGTTTTGGATGCGAAAAACGTCTCGGAGCGAGTGTGTCAGGTTCTAACATGCCCCAATTGAATGGACGGTCACGATCCACCAGTGGTGGTTGACGTCCAACATGCTTTGAGCTATAGATCATAATTGGTGCCCTAAATAGGGTAAATAAGGTTGGGCGAACTGGCCATTGAACCAGGGCTCGAGATGTGGAGAGGGAGCTCGTGTCTGTTAAAGGGTTTTGTGACGGAATCCATAGTTGATGTATTGAAGCACCAATAATCCGTTGCAAGGATGTTTGCAAGGGCCAAGTAGGGTGTTTGTAGGTCCGAGATAAGGCTCAAAGCGGATGTGGATTTGTGGAGAGCTTCGATGGGTCTGGTGGGTGATAAAGTTGACCACCAACGTGATATGATGTGCTTCGAGTTGTGGAGGGAGCAAGATTAACTATCAAAAACTTGAGATGAACACGCAGGAGATGATAGTGATGGATCAATGTCGATACAATGACATCAAGGGAGTTAAGTCGAGCCGTGAAAATACCCATGCAATGACCTCGGAGGAGACTAGGTCATTGTTTTGCTTTGAGCTTGATGTTTGCTCAAGATTTTAATATGACTTTATTGCGTTTACGATCATGCTTCCCTGTCTGCAACCAATGGCAAAGGAGACTAATGAAGGCCCAACAACTCTCTATTTCTTTGGGTACAACAGAGCATATTCTTCATTTTTGGCTCTATTTTATTACTTTCCTCAGCAAATGATTCTCCAAACGACGCAATGTAGGATTTTTTAATTCATCTTTTGCCAATGTATTATTAGCTAGATCATAATAATTAAATAAATTGTTATTAATTATTATTTAAGCCCTTGTGCATTCAAGATAATCCTGGATAATGGGATTGGGGATGGGTCCTAATTGTTCTATTTTTTGCCCTTGCTTTGTGGAGTAAGCCTTTATAGGAGGAAATTAATCATTAAAGTTGATTACAATTTTTTTGATTGAAGGTATGACCATAAAGAGGAAGGTCTCGGTGACATGGGCAAGATGCTTTTTAAAAATTCGGTTGTTTATTTTATTTAAAACTTATATCTGACCAGTCTTCGTTTTGAACTTGTGAAACAATTGCAGAACGAAGGGATGAAGAGGTTGGGCTCTGGTGTTTGGAGCACTACTCTCATGGCCACCTCCTCCCTCTTCCTCTTCCTCTTTCTCCTCTTCTAATGCGTCTACATAGACAGGGTGCAAAGAAATTTAAAAGTATTATTGTGGATCATAAACCCCGGTAGCATAAATAATACCATGTCCTAGATTTTGATTCATTTTCATGGCCTTTGTATTATGTAATTTGTAGCGACTTATGCAATGTGAAGATGGATTTTGTTTTGTTTTTCGATCAAATTATAATTAAGTATTAATAGTTTAAGAAATTTATTGAACAACCATACAATTTTTTTATATTTTTATAGATCCATAATTGAACCATGATAGTCTCACAAACATAACTAGTGAGAGCTGAAACTTCTTAAAATATAAATTTAGATGAAGTGGAGCATTTGGAAAAACAGAACAATGGTAATATGTATTCATTTCTACGAATATGGAATAAAAGCCATGAAACAAGGTTGCCTTTAGCATTTCATATGGAAAAGTATTCGAAAAGTGTTCAAAAAATGCATTCATTTAAAAGAACAACTATTTCAAGTATTTAGAATAGAAGATGCCATAAGTTTCATCAATAGCCATTCAATCCACGTTTAAGAATATATATACGGGACAAATATTTAAGTTTAACAGTTTCAACTATAGTAAAGTTTGTGAAAAAATAGTACATCAACGAGGGTGGGGAAGGAGTGAAAATTTCTAATCAAACATATTGTTCTAGGACCAATGCAATACATATGCACATATAACCCACAAAATTAAGGATAGCATATAATTTGTTAAGAATTTTTTTTTGTTAAAACAATATGACATAAATAGAAAATGTCTTAGTGGAAGAACATGGTGGTATAAAATCTTTAAAACTACACTTTGGATAAAACACATTTAGTTGTTAAATTTAGTTGGATAAAACAACTAAATCTAGATTTATTTTTTAGTGGCCAATTATTCCACGACTATAATTTGCAAGACATAAACTGCTTAAATGAAGCCTATACACATCAAATCGTAAATGAAGAATACAAACAAATTATTTTCACATGTACACTATGCAATACACTTTGATGTTTTATTAGTTCAAATCCCTCTTTTCAATGAGAAATAAAAGACATCTATAATATTTCGTTATGTATGTATTTTCATGCCTTATAAAGGACATTTATGTATTTAATTTACACCTTTTTCTAACTTTCCATTCTTATATGTCTTTTCTAACAAATTGAAGACCACTCATTCGTGATCTTTAACACTGATGCTCGAAGATGGAAGCCACCTTTAGGAGTATCGATGGCTCAAAATGACACCTCCAATAACGTAAACAACACCCATGAAACTTTTTTTTCTAATTACCTCCATTACCTATACACTTACATTATAGAGTGGGCTCATGACCACCCAATACCATGTTTTCACATTCGCCCCTCAACTGGGCACATGAATCATAATTTATAATCAGATATGGTTGTTTGCACACTTCTTACTTTTCTACATTTACTCAACCTTACAACTGAAAGTGGGGCAACCAAGGAGCTAGCATTATGATTGGGTTTTGCAAAAGTAACCTATTAGATTTCCCACATTTTCTATTTTGACACTTTAAGCAAAACTTGCACTCACATGAATGATGCAAGTGAGATGAATACAATAATGTGAAGCACAAATATTATTTTGGTAACAACAATTTCAACCATGCCATAGGTGCAGGACATATTGGTATTTAAATACCACCTTATTTCTATCTTTCCATTCATGTCTTTCTCTTATCTAACAGATTGAATACCATCCAATCGCATTCCTTGACTCCGATGCATGTTCATGGATGACACCATCAAGACTATTGATGAAGGAACTCTTAATCATTACCCTTATAGCTACAGAGGAACCCTAACCTCAAATATGTATTGAATCACAACCCTCGAACACCATGTCTGGTCAACATCTCTTTCTCTCTAGGTTTTCGCACAAGACACCTATAGATCTAGAATGGAGCATACTATAGAGAATCTCCTTCGTCTTCAGTTTTTTATTCCTCTTTTGCATCCCCGTTCTATATATGTTATGGTTGTTTTCCATATCACGGACATTTCCTACTCTTGTTCCCCAACAAATTTTCATTCTTTGCATAACACTTCTCTTCATTTCAACCGCATTTCGCGAGTTTTTCCCCTTTTATTCACTCACATTACTAGTACTTTCCTTTAAACATTCGTCATTATTACTTGCTCCTCTTTAAAGTTTCCACACATAACACCACCACCCCTATAGTAATTTTAACTTGTATTCCGCCTCCTCTTCCTTCATATATCTTACATTTCAAATACCTTAACCAACACAACTACACTTCTTATTTTCCTTCTCTCTTTCACATCTTTCTTCCACCGTATCCCTTTCGACGTTCACACCACACTACTCGTGTGCGATTACTAATCTACTTACTGAAACCATGCTAAGGGTGTATAGGTGTCGCATGTACATCTTCTCATCCCCTCCCCAAATGGTTTACTTGGCTAAGGTCCTCTCACCATGTCTTAAATGCATTCGCCTATCGTGAGAGTGTAGTCACAATGGTTAATGATTAACATAGGACTGAATGTGTCCTCGCGAAATCTAAATTGAGATATAAAAGTCCTTTGACATTCATTGTGCCATACGTGTGTTATCATATGGTTGTCCACGTAACATATTACCACATTTCATTAATTTCCGAAGCTCTACGACCAAAAAGCTATTATTTGCTCGAGTTCTACCGGGAAAAAACTATTATTATGGTTTTCCTTTTTACTTTTTTATTAATCGGGTAACACTTAATAGATTGTATTTTGCCCCCTTCCTCTTTCCAATTTCATTTCTAATTCGAAGTAGATTTTATTAGATTTAGTAGAATTTTTAATGTTTGAAAATTATACAAATATTTTATACATATTTGTCGGGAAACTTAAAGGGAAATGTATTTTTATGAAAAGTGTTGCTAATCATCATTTTTTCTATTTTTTAAAATATAATTTTATTATTATTAAAAGAGGTTTTTTTGGCATAGGTTGTCTGACTCAAATTTTTCGGGGATATCTTTTACCAATTTATTTATATGAGACACCTTTCTCAACCATTTGTTATAAATGGATTCCAACATATAAAATTTATTAGTTAAATATTTAAAAAAATACTATTCATTACATTTGTGATGCTCTATAATTATGAAATTTGAAATGAAAGTATACTTAATATAAAATTGAGAAATTTTAAAAACAATTTATTCCCCTCTATTAAATGTGACACGGTTATTATGACTCTACATAATTTAATATTATTAAATATGTTTATGTTGATATTTGCAATCATAATTCCATCCATGCTTGTTACTATTTACAATGCTTTAGATTATAAAATTTGAAATAAAAACATAATATAAAATTGACCAATTTTTTTTTATAACAAGAGATTAGATGTGGGGAGTTGGTTATCATGACTCTCCATAATTTAATATTATAGAACACATTTATGTTGATATGTAATTATAAATGGGGGAGTTGGTTATCATGATTCCACATAATTTAATATGATAGAACAGGTTATGTTGATTTACAATCATAATTTGATCCATGAACTCCCAAACAAAATCATAATCGATTTATGAACTCTAATTAAAAACAACTAAAGCTCTCCATTTGGTTTAGGATGTGATAATGTGATTGCAATTTCAATCTTAAATTTGACATTCATTTGAGTGTCCCCGATTTCACTTGAAAAGTCAATTGAAAAATAGTAATAACTTAACCATACGGTAAAGTTTGAGACTCTTTTGAAAACTATTTTTGAACCAATACAAGTATATAAGTAGATTGATACCATATGCCACTAAACAATAGAATTTAAACAAAAATATATAATTAAAGACATATCTAAGATATTAATACTTGTTATAAAATAAGTCTTCAAATAAAATGTATAAAAAGACTTATCAATATTTAAAATCACACTCCTTAATTAATACATATATTATGTATTTTATGTTTATATGTTTGTTTCTTTAAAATTTGTATATTATAAATGTTCAAAATTATGTAATTTAACATTTTCATGTCATAATGAATAATTCTAATAACATGCATACCTCCAAACATTATAACACAATATACCATAACATAATACTTAATTAATTACTAAAATACATATTTACCTATTGAGACTCCCCTCTTAATTTTACATATTAGAAAATCACAACTACTCAATAAAAGTATTAATTTACACCTCAAACATTTTTATGAAGCATCATAATTTCCATGATGAATAATGCATTTAGTCATATTTAGTTATGTTATGAGTTTTTCCCAAGTTTATAACCCATAATTGTATTTTAAGATATATATAATTTATAAATACAAATTTATAAACTAAATAAAGTTTCTCACGAGTAGTTACAATTGGTGTTAAAGACCCACAACCTCCTTAAAAACAAAGGTATGCATTTAAGTGAGTTGATGTTATAGAACCTTCGTGAAAGGAAAGGTAAACGTATATTTGATTAAAAAAATCATATATTAATTATTTATATAAATGTAAATTCTCACTTAAAATGAACATTGATTTCAAATAAATGAAGATTTTTAAATATATATACGTTTAAAAGTTATACTTTTGAAGAATAATTATAAAGTTAAGTGTATATATTTAAATGAAAGTTTTTAAAGTTAAGTTATAATTATTATTAAATAAAAATTAAGTATTTGTAAATGTTATATAAAAATACAAATATTCAAAGGAAAATTTATTTTGAAACAAACAAAATATAGATTAGTTGTTGATAAATGTAAATTCACATCAAAACACCAAACAGTAAATAAGGTAGACAACATATTGAATCAATTACTTATAAATGTAAATCCACACCAAATTTTCTATAAAACTTATATTAATTATTTTTAAATATAAATTCTTGTCAAAAAATTGATAATGCTCAATTTTTCTTAGTTATTTTAATTATAATCTACCTAAACACTGACAATATTCTTAAAAAAAATTAAATGAAATTTAAATAGAACAAATATCAATTATATGTAAATAGAAATCTACATAAAATATTAGATTAAAGTTGCAACCATTATTTGTAAATGTAAATAGACTCCAATTTATATAACATAAAACTTAGATCAATGAATTAAATCTATACTACATATTAAAAAGATTCAAAAATATAAATTTATATTAAAATGTATATGTTAAGAAATACAACAAAAATACTTGTAAAACTAAATTACAAAGAAAATTTTCAACTACACAGATTTTTAATTATTCGTATATTTAAATTTATACTAACATACATTAGCATTGAAAATTAAAAACATTGGGTTATTACCATACAAATTCTGAGAGATGCATTCGATCAAACAAATTGTACCAAAGAAAACGTAAATATAACATGGATCAATACTCATGAAATCTGAGTGCTCTGTCAACAGAACTTTTGAATAAGTTGAAGATCTACAAGGAAATAATTAAAACTATCAATGTATATCCAGAGCAAAACAGAGACCAAATCCCGATGCTGGCTAACCAAATGTTCATAAAACCAAAGAAAAAAATTATTTATAAATGTAAATCCACACTAAGAACTTATTGAGAATACAAAACGGGCTCTCAGACGGCGTGAAACATAGCAGAGGCGGAGAGCAGGGTGAGGAGAATTACTGAAATCCATGAGAGGACAGAATCGGCATTGGCTTTGTTGACACTCTGGCTTGGGGAATTTGTAGAAGCAGAAGCAGAAGCATGAGAATGAGATGGAGAAGGAGAAGGAGAAGGAGAAAGAGAAGTAGAAGGAGCCAAACCCCCTTCAGGTGAGGGCGACGGACTTGGAGCAACAGGGATCTTACCCTGAGAAGATCAATGGCGCCTACGCTCTGCAAATTTGCAGCCTCGAAAGCATGAACTCCAGGTAGGGTTCCCTTAACTGTAGCCCCGACCTGCCACACCTGGTTCGCCATCGTCTTATTTGAAGGAAGAATCAATGTCGCGTAAATCGTGATGCTGCCGCGGCGATATTCAGAGCTGAGATTCGTGACAGGAAAGCTGAGCGGAGACAACGTCGGAGCGGCTCTCTTGGAGCTCACATTGTATGTTCCGGTGAACATTGTGCCGTTGGAGAGGCGGAATGCGAGTAGGGCCTGTGTGCCGATCATGGCCGCGCCGCTAGGGTTTATACCCCACGCCACCCACCCGCCGCTCGCAGGCGGCTTCGCTCTGAAAGCCAAATCGATTCCGCCGCTCTCCGCTTGATATGTCCACGAAAGCGTCGCGCCTAATTCCGTAAGATGCTTACAGTGCGCCATTCTCACGCTCGTCGAGCTTATGTTGAAAGATCTCGGGCATTTCTGTGCATCTGCGCAGAAAAAACAGAAACCAGTAAAATCCACCATACGCATGAAGAAAAACCCCCTTCCATGGCTCCCTGCAACAGGGAAAAGAAAAAAACAGCAGCTTTCTGCAAACAATTCTAAGAACAGAGATGAGTTAACTTTCTTGTGCCGGCATTGGATTCGATTAAATGGAATAGCGCTGTCTGAATTCAATTTCAGTAACAACTCACGCTGTTTAGTTTGGGGTTACAGAGATAATGGCGAGTGGGGCATTTTTAGTGTGTATATTATTCCTTTCTCTCTCATCTCGCGGGTGCTTTTCATCATTGTTGCTTTTTGTCGATTTATTGCTTTTCGCGTGTCCAAAAGGGTCGGTTGGGAACAGGTCACTTAAGTTTGTCTCTACAATCGAAGTCTTTTTCAACAAAGAAAAAATATCACAAAACTGTGTCTTAATTTGGATTGTGAAAGTGAGGGAAGGGTCGTGGGGAAAAATCCTAAACTCTCTCTTTTTAGTTTATGATTTTGGAGTGACCTCACAATAGTTTATGATATTTTTGGACGTGTGATGTGTAGTGTATGGGATTTCTTCCTTCTTTAATATGTAGGTTGTACCTAACCATACTTCAAATACAAGGGATGCGGGACTAGTCTTAAATATAGAAATAAGCTAGAATTTGATTTAAATGTAAGAGAAGACTAGAGTATGAGTTGGAGAGGTCTTTCCATAGCATTAAATATAAGAGAAGACTAAAATATGAATACTAATGCCTTGGCATAATCTTAAATATAGAAATAAACTAAAAGTTGAGAGATAAGGTCCAGTGTAATAATCACATTAAGGGTGATATTGATCTTCATAAGGTTCATATATCAATGCCACGCTTCTAAAGATTCATAATATTTCAAAAGTACTCATTTTTGCTCTTTTGATCTAAACTGTTCTTTTTATCCTTGGGAATCAACGTATAGCATGTGGCTTTTCAAATCCGAAAATGGCACACTTAAGGGAAGATGAATATACCAAACTTCATGAGGAGTCTTTATTTGAAGAGCTATTGAAGGTGACTTGTTGTGGAGATAGATAGTTGTTTGAGTTGATTTTTCCAAAAATGCAATTTTACTCCTTCGAAATACAACATTACTCGAACCTTATTCATCAATGTTTTGTTCATTCTCTTAGCTACTCCATTTTGTTGAGAAGAGTGGGGGACTACAAGATCATGCTTGATCCCATTTTTCTTGAGATAGGACTCAAATGTATTTGATGTGAATCCACCACCTGTTGATGTAAGTTTTGATGCAAGCTCCAACATAATATGGGAATTTAATCTCCTTGTTCTAGAATTCTGTTGGAAATAGGATTCAAGGTAAGGAATAGTTGAGACATATAATTCAATGGGAGGCGATGATGGGAGCATCTCTCACCAAGGTGTTCATTTTGAAGTGTTGGTCTAATTTTGGCATGTGAAGGTGTTCTAGGAGGTCTAGGTGTCATGTAAGTGTTATTAGAGTCATGATGTGGTGTAGGAGTGAAGGAAAATTTTAAAAAATTCAAAATGGTGTGTTTCCCTCCAAAATGTCATCTTGAAGCCTAGAAGACTTTGAGCCATTTTTGGCCTATGATGGAGTTGTAAGTGGTCATAATAGTTAAGAAACTATGTTAGAAATTGATTACATTTCCTTGAAGTAAGTAGAGTCTATGAAATGATAAATAATGTAACATTCCTTTTGGATGAGTGTAAAGGTCATGGGGTAAGTTAGTTAGGGCTTGAAACATGAAAAGAGAATGAATTAGAAAAGAGGAATTCGGAAAAAGCAGTTAGTGGTCCTTTGAGGGAGTGGACAATGAGAGAGAGGAAGGTATTCCTTGGTGAAGAGGAAGCCATTCTCAAAAACGTTTGTAATTTTGATATACCTTTGAGGAGGAAGACTATATTTTGGTGTAAAAACTACGTGTTTCCTACATGTAAGCACTAGTGTATGGCACGACTTGAATGGTATACAAGGACTCTTATTAGACTTTCTAGGATTCGACATAAAGGATAGCTACTAGTTGTTTATATAAATGCTTAAGAGACTCATTGAGATCAATTCAAGTAAAAGTATTGTAATGGGTACTCTATTTAAGCTGTGTGGACTTTGTTTTCCTTGAAAAATAATAACTCCCAAGAGGCGTGATATGTCTTTGAAGTATTTGAATGGATGGTTTGTGTGGGCACACTAACTCTTTTGTCATTAGAAATATCAAAATTCACTCAGAGGTAAACCCTCAGTGAATCTTGCATGTATTCTTTATGAAGCAACCGAGGTATGACCGTGATGATTTGAAAAAGGGTGTATTGTTTTGTTTGATTCACATGTGGAAACCATTTCTTCATAATATTGAAGGTGTGAATGCAATTTAAGAAGAAACCTCGTGATAGTTTCATGCAAGTGAAATAGCCCTATGCGTTTAGGTTGTGACTATATCTTGTGACTATGCTTAAAGGTCAAGGAGTCTTGTTTGTTTTACCATTATGATATGTTGAGGGATGGTATGGACATGAGTAAAACTTGCAATATAAGAAAGGAGAAAGATATATATGCCAAGATCAAGGAAGAATACATAGGTAAAGATCATTGTTTCCAAAGGAGAAGATTTAAGGTTTATATTCTACCCGAGCAAGCATGTAATACTTGAGTTTGTATAAAGACTATTACTAGTCATCTTAGAAAGAGTTGAAGAAAGATACATGTTGTACTCGGAGGAGTGATGCAAGTTACAATAAAGGTAATTGATTTTGTGAAGAAAGGAATACTTAAGAAGGAGGACTCAAATTGTGTTATTATCACCTACGGGACATGGTATGAGAAGAAATTTAGAAAATGGAAAGTTTCTAGGTTCCTCAAGGATTCTTGGTAAAATTTTCATTTGGGGAAGGTGATTACTGAGACCTACAATTCAAATATAGCACTTTGAATATAAGTACAAAGAAAGTTATAAGTATTTATGTCCTCTCGACCGTTACGAGGGTTTTTAGTGAAGCTAACTAGGGTTTAGTATTTGAAGACCAAAACCAAGGAAATTTGAATCAAAACTCTTAACATATTTCCTACACAACCTCTAGTAAGAGATCATGAAGAAATCGTTAGTATTTTATTGAATAAATTTGAAGATCTTTCTGATAGTTTGCTACAAGGTGGTTATTGACAGTCAATGGCCTAATGGAAGACTCTCATTTTCAAAGGAGGTGTGGTGTGTGCCTATCCAACACTTGTGAAACCTTTCACACTTTTAAAAACTCTCAAATGAATGCCTAAAAATGATAAGGTTGACTCTTATTACTCTCTTTAATGAAAGCTATAAGCTAATTAAGACTATCACAAGCCTTATTTGGTCTTATAGGCCTAAATGTGAAAAAGTGAAATTGAGAGAACACTATAAAGAATGAAGATCCCAAATTTTATATACACTTTGGAGTTTCCATTTTGGAGCTAGAGAAGTTTATAGTTTGTTATAGTTGTTTCTAAATCACTCAATTCACTGTTGGAGCAAGAAACTTGTCTTAAGGGGATCAGAAGGCAGTTTGAGCTAGTATGGTAAAAGTTGGTGTTTTGAATTTCTTGAACTCAATTTTATTGTTAATCCAAACTTGGTTGAGGTGTGTAGATAGTGCATAGGAGAGGAGATGCTACAAGGAGGCTTAAAGAGTAAATATTTCATGCCTGAGGCTAGAAGTTAATCAAGGACAAAAGGTTGATTGGGCAAAATTGAAGAAGTGACTTACTTATTTGTCATTGATTCATATTGAATATTGATTCACATTAAATGTAGGGTAAAGAGGCAGAGTAGAGTAGTTAGAAGACCATGGAAGTGATGAATGATAGATTTTTCCAGCTTTTAGGCCTTTTTAGGCTTGGAAAAGATCCTCAAGTGCATGACCTATGAGATGATTGCTACTATAACCTATTATCGATGATATGGTTTAAGTTATAGGTTTTGAGTGCATTAGGAACTATGTGACCTCTATAAC
Source organism: Taxus wallichiana var. yunnanensis (assembly GCA_018340775.1). Taxonomy (NCBI): domain Eukaryota; kingdom Viridiplantae; phylum Streptophyta; class Pinopsida; order Cupressales; family Taxaceae; genus Taxus; species Taxus wallichiana. Next base: position 95,519,539 of record CM031236.1, read on the forward strand.
TTAGAGAGGGGTTAATCATCCAAATTAGATGAGCGACGAGATTTTTTTAAACCTTGGAGTATAACTTATTTTCCTTGGGACACAAACTAAATGTTAATGTACGCTTTGATTTCGCATGTGCTACATTGTTGGAATAGGTAAAATCCCAATGATGATAAACTATCAATTCCAATGATGTTCAAGTCCAAATCCTTGTTTGCAACATGTTCTTGTAGCTTACTTGTCCTTTTCCTAGCTTTCCTCGTTCTTCTTTATCATTTTTGCAACTTTTCCTTAACCTTCTTCTTTTAAGTCATGGAACTGCGCAAGCGGTTATGTAAGCGTAATCGATGCATTGCGTAACCATCGATATCCACGATGGTTGCGTAATTGCAGGTTTTCTCAAACCGACAGTTATGTGTGTTTTCTCCCGAGCCTTTTTCAACGTGTTTTAAATGCATGTCACCTTCTTCAAACTCATTTTTACCGCACGTTTCTTGACCAAATTGGTTGTTGTTGGGTTTGTTAGATGCATATGAACTTCTCCTTTCCTACTTATTATTCTTAGTAAGTTAACTGTGCCTTCTTTGAGTGATGTGGCACCTTTTGGTTGTCAAGTGGGTTAGACCACTTCTCTGCCAAGTTTCTATAAGAGCCAAGCTTCTTCCCTGAAACATTCATTGGAGTCTTTTGTTTTGGAATTGTATCATTATGTTGCTATAATCCTTCCAAGAATGACACAAGTAAACACAAATATCTTGCCTTGTTACTCTCTTTCCTGCATTACTACGGACTTCTCCTGCAAAACCACCTAACTTTAACACTCTCTCCCATTTTGTCAACACACTTCAAAGACAGTTCTGGACAAGTTTGGATGTTCATTGGAAAAGAAGTTGAGGGGACACTAAAAGCATTGATATCGTTGAATTTGTCTATGTTATTCTTTGGGAACGACATTCAATTTACTTGTATGAAGTCTAAGATGAAATGAAAAAATGATCTCTCACTCCAATATATCTAACTTACTCAATGCGACTTAATTTATTATATTAAATTTATTTAAACTACATTTTTAGTAAGAAATAAATCTTTTATTAAATATAATTATTTTGAAGGGTCTATAACTAATGTATTGGTTTACTTGAATTAAGTCTTATGTCCAACCTATAAATTATTTAGAATTATCTTATAATTTATGTAATATATTATATGATGTAGAGAGAATCAATAACCATGCCTATATTCACCTTTCAAGAGTTTGCAAACAACAACTTAACTCTATCTCTAGAAAAGAGGATCCAACAACAAGCCTATAATGGCTAAAAACTTGTAAAAATTGACAATTTAACACTTTTGAAATTATTATCATCACCTTACTCTCTCTCTTACCTTCATCCACTCCAATGCATTCCTAAAATTCACCCCTTGTCAAGTAAACTAACTTTTCCTTCACCTACCTTGATTTTCTCTTCCTCTTGATTCATTAGCTCTTGCAATAATAAGGATTTGTAGCTTCATTTAGTCCTCGTAAAGATTTCTCTTCATTCTCCCTTGTTCAACACTCAACACACACAGTCAATCAACTTTCAACATGATCAAGATGACTCAGGACTTCTTATTTTACAAAAACTTGCTCTTTCTTGCATTTGCATCCTTAAGACAAGCTTGCTTGGGTCAATCATGCTTAGAAACATCTGTTTCAACCCACAATTTTATTTCGACTCCTCCCTAGACCTTCCATCATGTTTGTGGTGTATGTCAAGTTCCAAAACCCTACTCCTTAATTTGCTTTCTCTAGCTCAATTTCTTCTTCTAAGCTTGTAAAACCCTTAACTAGGTACGGGGCAGTCATTCTTAAACCATAACTTCATTTCCAAAATGGTTTAAGACACAAAATTTGTGGTTTAGGGCACCCATTTATCTATTTTTTCTACCTCTAAAGTTTCAGACTTTGCCTAAAAAGATAAGAGAAACTTTCTTTGTAAATGTATCTACATAATTAGCCTTATCACTGTGTTTCACGGGTTTCATACCAGCTGTCAGCAAATTCTCATAGATGGGAGCTTTTTTTGATGCCAACCCTTATCCAATACTTAGCCAAACCTAGGATAGATATTACTAAAAAATTTCATGCAAATTCCATGGTGAAATCAAGAGATAAGGGTCATTTTCTCGAGAAATCCTATTCACAGGCCTGAACTAGCCCGAGAACCCAAAACAAGCTATAAATTTCACTAAAATCCAAGTTGAAGCCATATATTTTGAACATAGCTTTGTATCAATGACATGCAAGAGGTGAAACTTACTAGTAGGGTCAAATCATGCATTTAAACTCTTAAACTCTTACCAGTTCCTCTTCATCTTGGTGAGCTTGCTAGATTATACTCTATCGTTTGACTTTGGAGTATTCTATCACTAATCTTACCCTCCTTTTTGAGTTCGTTGATGGCCTACAACTCAAAAATATTGCATGCACAAATTTATTTCTTCACACAAGGTGGGTGGCAATCACGAGTACACATGATTAATTCTCTATAAGGGTTTATTAAACACATAAGCGAGTGACTTAGAGGTTCCGATTCCCAAATCCAAAATGACATAGTCATCAACTTCCTAACATGTAGTTACTATCAATGTATTCATCTACACACCACAACCCAAGTACATAATGAATTCTTGTGATCAAAATAAAAATGACACATACACACATAGTTCACACCTTGGTTTTTCAATTTGGAGATAGAGTTCATCATCTCAACCTCTCTAAGCTATGAAAGGAGTTCCAACCACTTCCCTTTAAGGCTCTTGAATAAGATCACCAAACATCAAGTTATAAATACCATGCATAACACACTACACTCCACAATAGCACAAGGATGCATATCAAATGGCCATAACAAGAATGTCCACACAAAACATAGGTGTATATGTATTTTTAAGCTGTAAATCTTCATACAAGATGTTTAAGTCTTCTTCACTCTATGGTTCTTCTCTTCCTCCAAACGAGGAATAAGCTTCCAAAACTATCTAACCACTTTCCTATACTCGAATTTTCTTGCATGTACTTGCCCCTAACAATGTAACTAACTTCTAAAACCTATCATGGCTATCACTTTTTGTGTCTTTAGGACTTCACTTGTCATGAGGGCTCATAAATTCCCTTTTTACATTATTTTAAGCATGATAATGATGCATAAACACATAAAGAATCATCACACATCATTTACTCTAACAAGACAATTAAAAAACCTAATCAAACACTTAACATTCTTTGATATGCCCTTATAATTGAATTACATCTTTTGGAGGGAAGCTCCCATTTGAAATTCAAATTTTCTCTCACCCTTGATTATATTTGTCTTTCCCATGATTCCACATATCCTAGAACACTCCCATGACCTCATAGATAGGAAAAATTGTAATTGAATGCTACTTGATGATGCTCCTGCATCATTATAAGAAAAACATCAATTAAATATTTTTAAAATGGGTAAGTGCAACAAGTTGGGGGACCAAAAAGTGGACATCAAATCCCAAATTTTATGAACCACGATCGCGGTTTTAAAAACTGCAATCGTGGTCTATTTTTTCAGTTTGGGAAATTCCTGAACCTAAGACCATGATCGTGATCCTCTAATAATACAAAAAATAGTCGTGACCCTCATTTTTCCCCACCATTTTCTCCAAACCGCACATTTTTTCCATTGTTGACACTCGTGCTTTGCATTACCCTTCCAAATTGTAATTTTTGCTTCTGGATCATGATAATTTACATGATGCCACCAAGACAAAGAGGTAAGCCCTCATTTTGATCAATTTTCTTACATTTTAGGTTTTTGTTGTGGTTTCCACAGGTTTTTCAATATTTTTTATGTATAAATTTTTTTCTTTTTGTTAGTTACTCGGCAAGTTGCTAATCCTCCAATTCCTCTAAACATTCCTTCACTTCCTCAAAACCCTCCAAATATTCCTCCACCTCCTCAAAACCATCCTTAACGATTCTCCGCCTCATGTGGCTCCTACCGTCCCCACATAACCACCAAGAACCCAAGGTGATATCATTACAAAAATATGAGAAAATAAAATTTCCATTCAGAACCTTATTCACACTATCAAACAAAATCATTCCACAAATCCAAGTTGTATGACTTTAGCCAACACACTTCAAACATTGATTGGAAAAGTTGACTCTGCAACAAACCAAATAGATAGATGGAATACTTTTAGAGATAATTGTAGGTTTGATATGCAGAAAAATTATCACATGTGGCTATGAAAGACAAAAAAATTGGAAAAGACCACATTTGTGCACTATTTACGGACCCTAGAACCAATGCCCCCTTATGACTAATTGCAACCGGTTCCCTATCCATTGGTGTCACGATGACTAGATTAAGAATAATTTTTGGGACTGATGGTGGATGGTTTTTTATTATCCACCATGCAACAACAATGAGGTTCCTCTTTATTTTTTGAAGAAATTGTATTGTGAGTTTGTGCTTAATGAGGTCCCCAATTATTTTGACTTTTTAGGTTTTACGGTCAAGGAGGTGGCTCTGCACAGACTAGACCAAGTGCACGTATTGTAGTTGGTCAACCTAGGATGCCCCATGCCTAAAAAAATCCCACAACCTTCATTTATCCCTCCTACAGTGAAGGAGGTTGTGGATATCGACACATTGCATGCATTGAGGTCTCTCATTGACACTCTAGCGTAGCATAATAGCCAAATTGCATGTAGTGATGTTTGTGGAGGCGTCAGTTCTAGCACACCACACTACTGCGGGTCATGTGGTCCTATATGCACCGCTGCGGTGAGGCATCCTTTGGTGGGTCACATGATCTCTTCTTCTGAGATGAGATGATGCGATTTTTTTGAAGTGTCGTAAATGCCTCCGGTTTTTGACAAGTAAATGTCACATAAATAATATATATAGAAAAGTTTATTTCATTTGAGATTTTAATATATATACTTGATTACGTCATACTTGTGTAAAAACTAATATTTTTTTATTTTAAACAACAAGAGCTAGTCAAGGACACATCCGGTGTGGACATCCTAGCTATTGCAGCCCATGTTACAGTGTGTGTAGACGTAAGTTTCAATTTACTTACATTTCAAAGTTTATTTGATTACACATTTATTATTAAATACACATTAATGTTCATGTATGTGTTTCACATGTACATACATATTAATATGTTTATATTTTTAAGTTGGAGCTAATGGGACATCATCTGCTTTGTGGGCACTGAGGCTACTGACACGCCTCATGTTACTTTTACGTAGGTTAGTTTCATAGATTTTACTAGTTAATGTTCAAGATTGTTTAAATATTATTAACATACATATCTATACATGTTCTAGAATTTAATATATATGCATGAGCCTTAGTTCCTTACACCATTCTCCTGGACAATTTTCAATTAATGTTGATCTACATGTTGTTTGTACAACTTATGATTGCCACACAGACTCCTCTATTTATGAAGCTGTGGAGGCTATTGTTGATGTTGCCATAGCGTCTGTAGATCCACTCACATAGGTATAATTTTTAATTTTGTTAAATTTTGGACAAATGTTTTCTTACTAAATCTACAATATAAAATTGTACATGAAATATTTAATTTGAACTATTTATTTGTATGCATCATGGTATGAGTCAAAGTGCACTGCCACGACCCTAGACACTCCCCTTGTGAGTCTACCCTTGACCCTACAAAGCGTCAACAAAAAATTGATAGGGATCATGAGATTGCGGTAAGATTTCACATGCATTAAAATTTCTAAGTTTCTAAATTATGAATGTATTTTCAATATATCCACTTCTTAAAAATTTGGGTGTTAAAAACTTGATGTTTATGAATGTGTAGGATAAGTTACAGGAAAGATCGATATGCCTAGGACCAGATGGATGAAATCCATAGTGCCATCTCCCTCCACTACATCCATAGGTCGTGGACATGCTTCTACTAGTAGGGCCAAGAGAGGGAGGATGTTTCATGATTCTTCATAGGATGTATAGATATATATGCCATCTGGACATGTGATACATACTTTTTTGTATGCCTATATATGGCTTGATATATATGATCTTGTGTTAGACATTCCATGGAGATGTGTATACAGTCTTATGTGACCATGTGGTCCTATATATATGACACACTTAGTTTGATACATTATTCTTATATTTTCAGAGATGTGGCACTGGCTTGAACACATGTGCATGTATTCCATGTGTACTAGATATATTATATATATGTGGATTTTGTTCCCAGACCACTATGATATAATTTTTATGATGTTCTTGCGATCTCATGTGTTGATATTTTTCCATATTGATATTTGACATATGATCATATTTGATGATGTGTGACATTTTTGTATATACATGTGACTTGATGAAGTATGATGATGTGTGACAACATGATTTCATTAAATGACATGTATTGTGATGATGTAATGACATGATCTAACATCTTTGTTGCACTCTTTCTAGACCACACACACACACATGCTTCATAATCATCTTTGTTTCTCTTTGTGGTGGATGAAGATAGGAAGTTTTACATAACAATGTGTCCATTCAAGTGATATGACATCATAATCATCTTTGTTTCTTGATATGACATAATAATCATCTTTTGCTTTGGAAGATTGCATAACAATGGACAAATTCTTGATATGACATCATAATCATCTTTGTTTCACTTTGTCACACATATGAAATGTCTTTGTAATTTCATATATATGCTTCATGTAATCATGTATTTGTTTCTCTTTATATGCTTCATGCAAAATCATGTCTTTTTGTGACTTTATTCAATCTCCTTGAAGGCTTGTCGTATATGAAGTTCACTATTTGTGCGGTGGCATTCGTCGATCCTTCGTGGCATATTTTTTTGCAAACTTACTTTTCTAGGCGGCTTCTAGGCAATGAACATAGTCGAGTAGTGAGAAGTCATGCCTCAGGACATCGTGGGAGTGAACTTCCACCGCCGGTGCATCCGATTGTGGGGTATACATCTACGGTGCTATGACGGGCTCCAAGGAGGCTGGTTTGGAGTCGAGACCACCTAATCTGGAGCTAAAAATTCATTCCCTATTAATCCTAATTAATGTTTTTAATGCAAACATATGATGATCACAACATGGCGCTAGGTCATCCAAAGCGAGAACCGTTTAAGCCAAAACTTGAGCGAAGGAGGCCTCTAATCACACCCAAGAATTCGGGTAGTGGCATTCCTTTAGCCTTTCTGGCATAATTGTTTGTAAAATACCTTTTATAGGCAATCCTAGGTAATGAATAGAGTTAAATAGTGAGAAGTCATGCCCGGGACGTCGTGGGAGTGGACTACCACCGTGAACATGTCCGATAAGAGAGGTATACGCCTTTGGGTGCTATGATGGGCTCCAGTTAGGGTCGGTTCGGAGTCGGACTACTTGATCCGGAGCCAAGAACCCCTTCCTTATTGATCCCTGTAAGCTAGGAAAAATACACTACTAACAAGGAAGTAAAATACCAATAATCATACCTCCTCCTTCACGCCCGTAACAAATCTCGAATGGGCTAGAAAACTTGGATTGAGCCCTGATTTTGTGATATGTAGGTGATTTTCTTCAAGACGGAGCAAGGCCTTCCTGTAACAATGATCCTCTTACTTTGCACCAGATGGGAAAAATGATTTTGAGGCTATTTGAGCATTAGGACAAGGCAAAATGATGTTCTTTACTCAAATGATGTAAGAACTTAGATATGGCAAAGCTTATTCTCCGTGTGTTTAGGGGAGGGGGTAAGGTTGTATTTATAGCCTGGGGGAGTGATTAAATTAGATTAATTTAAGTAATCATGGTTTGAAAATGTGGGCAAGATTAAGTGAGTGGTTTGAAAATGTGGGCAAGATTAGGTGAGTGGTTTGAAAATGTAGGCAAGATTAGATGAGTGGGGGCCATGAAGAATGGGTGAAGATTTGAATTATAATTTTAATTCATAAGTGGAGGATTTTAGGTGAGTGGGGACCACGAAGGGTGGGTGAGGATTTGAATTTGAATTTTTAATTCAATAGTGGAAAAACATGGAGAATAATGACATGTGGTGAGGATTGGGTTATTTTTTAGATTTTGAAATAGATAATTAATCAAATTATATTTGATTAATTGAAGTGTATTTTTGTGGGAAATGAGGAAGGGGAATTAATTGATTTAGGATAGATGTGAAATTAGGGTGTCTACATTTGCCCCTCTTTAGAAGGTACTTATCAAAGTAGTGTCATTTCAAAGAAAGTATACGGTATGGGGAAAGAATTTAATCTACTTTTTAAAAGGTAGAGCGAATGTTTGTTGGGGAGAATAGAAAGTGGTGAGTGACGGATGTCATAGTATCCTCCAAGACAAAAATTTCATGAGAAGATGTGATTATGGATAGATGTGGTGATACCCCCTCGAGAGGACTGACTAGAATGAAATATACGATGAGAGCTCTCGAAAATAAGGGAAATGGATTCGGCGGAGAAGAGGACGATAATGGAGTGGAAGAGACTGGAATGACCGCACGACACAAATGGAGGAAGGATTCAATCAACCTTGAATGCTAGGTGTGAGGGTGTGTGGGAAATAGAAAAGGGAATGGATAGGATTGGGGGTTGATTACGAGAAGAGTAAGGGAGATAAGGGAGGGGGAAAAAAGGAATGAAAGAGGTAGAAGTAAGAGAGAGGGATGATAGGGGAAGAAGGGAGTGATGAAGGACAAACAAGGCAAAAATAGGAAAATAACAGAGTAGAGGGTGAAGGGATGAAATAGAGAGATGTGCAAAATGAAGGAAGCAATAGAGATAGTAAAGAGGGATGCGTGGAAGTGAAATAAATGATAGAGCTGAGAAAAGCAGGAAACGGGAAAGGATAAATAAGAAGGAGAAAATGAGGTGGGAGTAGGGGGTGAAATGGAGGAAAATGGAAAGAGGACAAAAGAAGAAGTAGAATGGAGAAAAAAAAGAAACTATGAGGGGCGAGGAAAGTGTGAAAAGAGGAGAGAAAGGAAGAGAAACAGACATCGAATGAACGAAAATGTAGGAGTGGTAGAGAAAAGGAGAAGTAAGAAGAAACGTGAAAATTAGGGGAGAGGAAAGGAAGATAGAATGAATACAAAGAGAAGATTGAAGGAATTGTGTCATTGCGAGGAAGACCAAGGCAAAGAATATAGAAGCGGACCAGTATGGAGATGCATGTGGAGGGTGGTATGATAAAAAAGACAGACAATGCTAAACAACCAAGTTATCGATGGGGAAGTAAGGAGGAAACGTGATGGGAAAAGGGGAAGAAGATGATACGGGGAAGGGAAATAAGATGAGGGTGGGAGAGAAGAGGATAACAAAAAAAATGATGTAGAAGGAAGGGAATACGAAGGGGGTAATAAGTGGAAAGAGAACGGTATAAGGAATTTTCAGAGAAGAAAGAGGGGAGGAATGACATCGATTGGAAAAGATGTGGAGATGCATGAAATGAGGATACTAGGATGACGAGAAAATAGAAAAAGGATGTATGATGAAGACAGTAAAGATATTGAAGAGGGCAAAGAGGAGATGGAGAGATGGGTAAAAAGTGACAAGAAAGGGTGGGAGTGAGGGAAAAGAATAGGAGAGAAAAGAGAATGGGGGATAGAAGAGGCAATGCCAATGAGGGGATGTTAGGGAAATCCCTTTTATAATGAGTGGTGGGGAAGGGTGAGAGAAAAAATGAAGAAAAGGAGAAAGCTAATGAGGATTGGAAAGGGTAACACCAACAAAGGGACGTTAAGGAAAACCCTTTTACAATGAGTGGTGGGCTTAGAGGAGGGAAGGAATGAAGGGAAACTCGAGAAGGTCCAAGGGAGTGAATGAGGTCGTGCGGAATGAGGATTGATGATTTTTAAGGAAAACCCGCTTACAATTATTAGCGCGGGAAGAGAAGATGATGGTGAAAGAATGATATAGGAGTGTTAACAATAATGGTGAATGCGTGTGTGGGTAGAAATGTGGGGGGAATGTGAGAAGATGAAGTGGATGAGTTGGGACTAGGTGAAAATGAGGAGAGGATGCGGGTGATGAGGATGAACGAAGTGAGGATGAAGAACCAAGACATGAAAAGAATGGGAAGAAATGATATGAAGGATGATGGATCAAGAAGGGGAAAATGGGGGGAAAAAACGTGATTATAGGTGGAAGAGATTAGATGTATGTTATAAGAGGATATGTGAAGAAAGGATAATAGTAGGAGGAAAAAGTGGGTAGTAGGAGATATTAGGTGGAAGAAGCGATCAACAAAGTGAACGAAGAATGAGGTGGGGGAGAAGTTCACGATGACAAGTTAAGTGTAGGTAGGACCCTGACATAAGATTGTCATGTGACAGAAGTGGTTAAGTAAGATTGCCATGTGAGCAAAACTGGAGATGACAAGTGGTCAAGCGAGAAGTGGTGTTTGCAAGAATCGAAAAGGAGGTGAAAGGATGTGATAATGGGGAATGTCGAGAAAAATGAAGGGTGAAGGGTGTGTAGTGATGGGGAAAGGCAAGGAGACAGATCATCCTTAAGAGGGACTCTTAAGTGAGATCGCCATGCCGGGTGAGTGGTTAAGTAAGATTGCCAAGCAGAGGAGGGTGATAGTGGTGGTAAAAAGATGTGATGATGGGGAATGAAGAGAAAAGATGGATGGTGAGATTGTAGAGTGATGGGCGAGTGTAAGATGACATGTCATGCTTAAGAGAATCTCTTGAGTAAGATCGTCATGTTGTTGGAGAAGTTTCGTAGGATCACCCAACCGACAGGGATGATATGCAAGGAGAAAGACAAGATGATATTGGGGACAGGGGTGGAATGGTAGGTTGAAGAAGATGATCACGATGAGAGGCAGGAGAAATAAGATGGGGGAAATATGATGGGATGGGGAAGGCCATAGGGTAGATCAACCTTAAGTGGAAGTCTTAAGTAAGATTGTCATACGGCGAATGGTTAAGTAAGATCACCAAGCTGAGGAAGAAGAAGGATGATGTTAGAGTTGGTGGGAATAGGGTATGACAAAATGGATTGAAGGGGAACCCTCAAGTGAATTTTCCATACTACGAAAGCATGTAAGTAGGATGACCAGGCATAAGATGGATTTGGGGAAGGATGAGAAAAGAGTGAGTGAGGTATGCCTGAGTGGTATATGATATGAGATGAGGTGATAATAAGAAAGAAAGGAAACAAAGGAGTGTAACATGAATGGATGAAGGAATATATGTAGTGGAGGGCGGAGAGTGTGAGGGAAATCCTTAATTGGGATGCCCGTGTGGTGAGAGTAATGATGCGAGAATGGGAAGCAGAAGAGGTGGAATGGGAAGATGTGTTTGGTGGTGATTGTTGTTTGATGAGAGGGGAGGTGGTGAAGAAGCTTCTACAGTCGGGAAGATCTTAAGGAGAGAGTAAACTTCCATAGAGGATCCCATATAGAAGGGGTTATTAAGTAAGATTGTCAAGCGGGAAGCAGAAGGGGGAAAGGAAAGAATACAAATTGGTGAGAGGGGATAGGAATCGTGAGAAAGGTAATATGGGTATAAGCGGCGGAGGAGTAAAAATGAGGAGTGAGGATGAATGGATCAAATACATGGTGATCATGGTGGGGAGAAGGAGCTGCTAGATAGTGAATGCTACTTGAGAAATACCGTCAAGTAGGATTCGCAAACCTAATGTGAGTGATCAAGTAGGATTCCCAAACTGGAGAATGCATTAGTATGGGTGAATGGATGGGGTGCAAAATAAGATGTTGATCATGCAGGAAAATACTCACGTGACGAAAAACATCTTAATTTTAATATAGCACATAACAGGATGCATCGTGATATAAAAGATCAGGATGACTAGACTGTAATATGCATGATAACATAGACAGGGGCCATCAAAAAGGTTTGATGCCCCAGTACGATATGCAAATGGAAGAGAGCATAGACAGAGGCCATCAAGAAAGTATGATGCCCCAGTACGACATGCAATCAGATAACGTAAGAATATTAGAGAGAACACTAGGATACATAAAATCAAGATGCCCCCTGTAATATATCAAGATACAAGAAAGTAATTAATAATTTATAACTAATAATGCAACACAAGAACCAATAAACATGTCCCTAACGTGTTCCACAGTGAGGATTGATTGGATGTGCCCCAAGCAGGGGTACGAGGACATAGTAAAGTATTGGGTCATTGTCCTCAAACAAGGAAACAATGAGAGCCGAATTTTTCCCAAGCGAGGATTCACGCGAGGAGAAGTGGTTTGAATTTGGTAGTCATAAGGTGATTGGATCATTCGTTGGGGATAATAGTTCAAAGGTTGAATTGTGTTGGTTATTTTAGAGTTTTTGTGATTTTGTGGATTTTTTTATTTTTTATATATATATATATATAATTTTATTTTTTTCTAATGTTTTTGGATTTTTGACAATTTTCAAATGTTTTTTTTTTTTTTTGACGATTTTCAAATGTTTTTGGATTTTTGTTATTCTGTAATATTTTGGATTTTGACGAGTTCTAATTTTTTGTTAGATTTTGGACGATGGTTTATAATGTTTTGTTGGATTTTCGATTGTTTCTAATGTTTTTGGGTTTTTAGATTTTTACACTGTTTTTGGATTTTTGACGATTTTCAAATGTTTTTGGATTTTTAGATTTTTACATTGTTTTTGGATTTTTGACGATTTTCAAATGTTTTTAGATTTTAGATTTTTACATTGTTTTTAGATTTTTGACGATTTTCAAATGTTTTTAGATTTTTACATTGTGATTGGCAATTTATGGACCAGAGTGCAGACTTATTTTTGAGAGGTGATAAACATGGATATTATCCATATGTATCGTGTTTCGTGTTGTAACTTATGCTCAAAATAACACAAATTCTCTTTCCATTGGCAGGATATGGTGGTGATGATATGATGAAAAGAATTCCAGCTCCATTCTTGACTCCACACAACTAGTAAGATGTGTGTGCTCATCACCGAGAATCAAGAAGGACGCAGGCTAACGAATATAGAGACAAGTGCTAACAACAATCCATTTGGAAAATTGTGACTCCATTCTTCATAACGGTACTGAACCAGTTTCAAAAATGACTTTCACTTTATGAATCATGTGCTAGACTTAGACAGTTATGTTGTCTGCTAATTGGTAAGATATGAGGTTAAGGGATAGTTCTCTCTTCAATTAGGCATTTAAATTACGTGTTTGGGGATTCTATAATTTGTAAGCACTGCAAGATTTTGTATTTTTGAAATAACTCCCTATGCCTTGCCCCATGCTACTAGTGAGAAACAAGAGCTCATCACTGAAGGAAAAATATAGGCCAGTGAATTCCCTTTTTGTCTTTTTTGTTTTGTTTTTTTTTTGAATATTTTGCAATGTTTTTATGCTTTTATGAGAATGACCCTCTACGCTTTGCCACATACCACTTGTAAGAGGCAAGGGTTTATCACCGAAGATAAGACGTAGATGAGTAAGGACACCTTCCTCCATTCTTAGTCTCACACTACCAAGAAGAAGTGTGGGCTCAACACCAAAGACTATGAAGGATGAAAGATGTGATAATGAATTATTCATAAGTTATTGAATTGATGGATTTTTTTACAATAGTGCTTTGTATTTGGGAAGAAACGTCTGCCCCTAATCTCAACCCCCCACACGACTAGTAGGACGCAAGGATTCAACATCGAAGACCGAGATGGACGACCAAACAATGCCCAGGTAACGAAGTTTAGAGCTTTGTTATGAAAGAGAGAATGTATTTGAAGGGAATATATTACCATCAGTAAGCTTCTAGGTATGACCATAGAGAAAAGCGACTGAAAATGGAAGAAGTATGATGCTCACAAACTTAATAGGATTTATACTAGCACTTGTCTCATGATGATAAATATGAAGATGTGATTTTGATAAAGAAAATATCTGCCAATGGAAATGAATAAATTTAAATTATTCAGAAATAAGCAAGACAAAAGGAACAATGTACACGTTGTATCCTAAAATAGTGAACATCTCAAGGATAAAATTTCTTTAAATGAACTGCATTCATTGGTTCATCAAGATCTTGACCATCTTCAGTGGCCAATTTATAGGCTCCAAACCCAAAACTATCTATGATTTCGTTGGGCTCAAATTTGTCTTGTTTGTCTCGTTCTTTGGGTGTGTTCTTTCGATTTTCTTTGAGAATGAAATGATTGACCTTAAATTTTCTAGGTTTGAATTTTTTATGGTAGCTATGTCGTAGCCGATTTTGATATACTTGAAGATGATCTAGGGCATTAAGTCATTTTTCATCAAGAAGCTTGAGTTCATTAAGGCGTGATTGTTGATAATAATCTTTATTGATTACATCTTTGAAGGATATTATGAAGGATGAAAATTCAACCTTGACATGTAAAATAGCTTCCCAACCATAAATAAAGTAGAAGGGAGTGGCTCCAATAGGTGTGTGATAAGATGTGTGGTAAGCCCAAAGAGTGGGATAGATTTGGTTAAGCCAATAGCTTCCATGTGTGTTGACAATGATGGTTTGTGTTATTTGGTTTTTGTTGCTTCTATTTGTCCATTAATTGATTGTTTTGAGGATATATTCACGATTAAAGCTGGAAAAGGTTGTGTAAAGATATTCCTAGGTATAATTACCTCATAGAATGTATGCACGTAGAAGTCTTGACAGGTGAGAATAAATAGTGATGAGATGCCTGCAAGATCGATCGTTGAAAGCATGATGGACATGACAGGTTACATTGTCACAAGTGTCCAAACTCGATGTGGTTGTGTTTCAACAACAAGGCTAGAGATGTTAGGCATAAGAGCCAATATTGGAATAATGCAATCAAACTTAATGGTACCTATTGATGTAACCTCTTCTGTAGTGTCTACAGTAATATCAAGGTTTAAAAGGGAGTATTAAAATGAGGTCAAGGTCTCGTTAGATGTTGAAAGAATGTTGTCGCCCAAAACAGTTCATTATATGTTTGGGTTAAAAGAGAGTCTTGAAATAAGGTCAAGTACTCAGGTAGATGTTGGAAGAATATTGTTGTCAAAACATGTTCAATGTATGATTGGGCTGAAAGAAAGTCTTGAAATAAGTTCAAGTGCTTAGTAGATGTTGGAAGAATTTTGTTGTCCAAAACAGGTTCAACGTATGTTTGAGTTGAAAGAGAGACTTGAAATAAGTTCATGTGCTCGAGAAAATGTTGGAAGAATGTTCTTGTTGAAAACATGTTCAATGTATTTTTGGGTTGAAAGAGAGTCTTGAAATAAGTTCAAGTGCTTAGTAGATGTTGGAAGAATGTTCTTTGTCAAAATAGGTTCAATGTATGTTTGAACTAATGGAAGGAAATTTGAAGAAGATATGGATTGGTTTGGAATTAGAGAGGCTTGACTGTTGTCGTCATGATCTTGTGGAATTTTAGTATATATAGGAGTTTCTACAGTAGTCAACTCTTCATGGAAATTTGTGGTATTTGATGTGTCGTTGGTTGCAAGAGTGTTGTCATCAAGTTCTACAAAGATGATGTCATCGTCAATTAAGTCTTGGACGTAATTCTTAAATCGCACACATTTATCTGTGTGATGACCATCAATGCGATGAAAGTCACAGTATGTGTTAGGTTTGTACCAACATGGTTTAGCTTCCCCTTTAACAAATGGTTTTGTAATTGGATATCTTATCAGTTTAGCCTCTTTTAGTTGATGAAAAACACTAGAGAGACTTTCTCAAGGGGGGTAAACTGATGTTGGACTTTACCCGAACTGATGTCTTCATGAGGTTGTATGATTGGCCTTTTGGCTGATTGTTCACTAATTTAGATAGCCATATGAGAGAGTTGTGTTGTCATCTTATTAATTTGTTGTAATAGCTCTTTGTGTGATGTTTTTTGTGAATTCATCATGGTTGAAAGAGAGGGACAACAGAGAAAGGTGTAATGAATAACTCAACCTATTGATTGTGATCTTTGTTTTGGCTCAATCGAGTTAACAAGTAAGGCTATAAGGAGTAAGCTTAAACAAGATACTTGGGAGAAATATGTGATAGCTCGAACAATCTATAATGAAAATGGTTTGATTTGGCTTAAACAAGCTTATCAGAAGATAATGTAAGGAGTACACTCAAACAAGGTACTCGATACAAATGGGATATAACTCAAATAAGCTATGATGAAGATGTTGATTGGTTTGGCTTAAACAAGCTCGGGATTGTTGACAGGGAAAGTAACCTGAACAGGTTAATCTCAATATGGTTGTGATATAACTCAAAATGAGTTATGAAAGGATTTGTGTTGGCTGTGATTTGGATAAACGTGATGGTGGACAAAATAATGAGTGAACTCAAACAAGTCACCCAATATTAGTTTGATATAGCTGGAAACAAGCTATGAAGGATGTTTTGACAATTGACGATATGGGGAGTGAATGTTAGTCACTCAATATCAGTTGGATATAGCCGAAGATAAGCTATGACAGATGTATTGTTGGATGAGGCAAGCTAATAAAATTGGTGTGATGTTTTGGTCTATGTTGTTGGATTGTTTGGATGTTTTCGCTTGGTATTGAATTGGTCGAGAACTACTTTTTGTGGAACACCTGGGTCCGAACTTTTACAATAAACACATTGATATCAGCCAAGTTTTATGATAAAAAAATGTTAAACTATTTTGTTTTCAAACAGCAAGCAATCATGTGGATTCAATTGTTTTGGCTTATGAGGTAACTTCTCTAGGAATATCATTGTTGCATGCAATCATACAAGTATGATGTGAAATGGTGGATGCAAGCTCTTATTACTCCAAGAAGATGTGTACTTGATATACCCTAGTCCCGATATACCTAATTCTGTATAGAGGAGACTCACCAATTCTTACTTGCCTGTTTTGGAGTGAATCACCATGTCCAGAATAGATTTTGTAAAAAGGTGGAAGGTGATGGAGGGATGAATGTGTATGGTGTCCTTACAACTCCCCGAAGATTTACAGGGACGATGCCCAAGCTTCGTTGTTACAGCTATTTAGGTGTGACTCGCATGCACTGCATGATAACATTACCTGTAAGTGAAGAGCAGGGGCGAGGTAAATACCGAACGATGTGATGAGACTAGGTCTCAAAGTGCAATGCAGATGCAAATGCTATTGGTGTGTGGTAGTCAAGTCCACGTCACCGGTGTAGCTTTGGTGGTGATGAAATCCACCTCGTCTACGTGTAAAAACAATATGATAAAGTGATTAAACACATGGTTCTTTCCAACTTAAAATAAATCACTAGCAGAAAATAATTACGTACCTGAGTGTACTTTTTTTTTTGTTTCAACAATTGTCTTTGAATGGTGGTATTTTTGCGGGATTTTTTTCGTTTTTGACAATATTCCAAAGAACGCGGCGTGATTTACTGAAAAACAAATTAGTAGTTATCCTGCAAATGAATTTTAGAAAAGGGATCGTGGTTGTTTTTTTTATTTTCCAAATCGCTCGAAGGAGAGGAAAAGAGCATACACAACCAACGACCAAACAAATATTAATAATATGACAAAGGAAAATAATGATTGAAATGATAGTTAGAAAACAAAGCTTAGAGGATCTTGCTGAATGTTAGAACAAGAAATTAAAAAAATTGTGACCGTTTGATTTTCCAGATTGCTCAAAACGTAAGAAAAGAGCATATGCAGATACAATTGGAAAAGATTTTTATTTTTTAAATGCTAATAATTATTGCAATTAATCATGATTCTCGAAATAACGATAAGGATTATTTTTACAAAAAGAAAAACGCAGCGAAAGAAGAGTGTGAAAACGTTACCTAGAAGTGTTGTTGTGGAAAATTAAAATGTAAGGCAAAAATTAAAAATTAAAAAAAATTTGTTGTGCAAAGCTCGAGTGGCCTCATGTTTCGATTTCCAAGATCACTTTTGAAGTGCGGGAAAGAGCATACGTGTGAGGTTGTTACGTGAAATAAAAATAAAAAAATAAAAAAATAAAACTAGAATTTTGTTAAAAAGACGGGTGTTAGAAGAAATGAAACCAAATTTTTTTGTAAGTCTAAATCTAAAAATTATTTTTCATTGCATAGATCTTTTCGATACCTTTCCGTTAAAAAAATGAAGTCGCTCCAGTTCGGGAGCAAAAGTTATGGCTTAGAAAGATAGGCTACTGATAGCACTCTCGAATGAAAATTTTGAACATGAGAAAACGTCCGGGAGTTAGTTTTTTTATTTTCTCACTTCTGTACTTCACCTGAGAAGCTAAAATTTTGACAACAAGGTTAAAAAAGAACAATAAATAGAAAGAAAGAGTTAGATCACAAAATGATTGACTAAAATAAAAGAAAAAAATGATTAACTTCCTACAAAGTAATTATTTTAGCAAAAGTAAATAAATAAATACATTTTCTCGGATTGGTTGTCCCATGACAGTAAGATGATAAACTAATGATTAGTTCATGTGTTTCTATAGATTACGAGTGAATAGAAAAATCAGAACTAGGAACTAAACACCAAGCACCGAGGAGATCAAAGACAGGATGAGCTTCATAGTTTCATTGTTGTTATAACCTGCAGATACACCACAAGACACCACACAACAAAAACACTACCCAAAGCGTGAAGGTTAACCAAAGAAGGCCATAAGGAACAGAAAAGGAAATAATAACGAACAATAATAAACAAAGAACAGATAAAACCACTAATTGAGAAATTAATGGTAACAGATCGAAAGTAACCGGGCATGCCAGAATGTAAGCTAGGAAAAATACACTACTAACAAGGAAGTAAAATACCAATAATCATACCTCCTCCTTCGCGTTTCATAGCAAACCTCAGAATGGGCTAGAAAACTTGGATTGAGCCCTGATTTTGTGATATGTAGGTGCTTTTCTTCAAGACGGAGTAAGGCCTTCCTGCAACAACGATCCTCTTACTTTGCACGGTTGGGAAAAATGATTTTGAGGCTATTTGGGCATCGGGACAAGGTAAAATGATGTTCTTTGCTCAAAGGATGCAAGAACTTAGATATGACATTCAAGCTTATTCTTCGTGTGTTTAGAGGGGAGGGGTAAAGTTGTATTTATAGCCTGGGGGAGCGATTAATTTAGATTAATTTAAGTAATCATGGTTTGAAAATGTGGGCAAGATTAAGTGAGTGGTTTGAAAATGTGGGCAAGATTAGGTGAGTGGTTTGAAAATGTGGGCAAGATTAGATGAGTGGGGGCCACGAAGAATGGGTGAGGATTTGAATTATATTTTTAATTCATAAGTGGAAGATTTTAGGTGAGTGGGGACCACGAAGTGTGGGTGAGGATTTGAATTTAAATTTTTAATTCAATAGTGGAAAAACATGGAGATTAATGACATGTGGTGAGGATTGGGTTATTTTTTAGATTTTGAAATGCATAATTAATCAAATTATATTTGATTAATTTGAAGTATATTTTTGTGGGAAATGAGGAAGGGGAATTAATTGATTTAGGATAGATGTGAAATTAGGGTGTCTACAATCCCAATTCACGTTTATAGCGCAAACTTCTAGCGGTCACAACTTGATGCTCGATCATCCAAACCAAGAGCCTTCGAGCCAAAACTTGCACGAAGAAGGCCTATAATCACACCCAAGAATTGGGGCCGTGGCATTCTTTAATATTTCGTGGCATAATTTCTTGCAAACTATCTTTTCTAGGCAGTCCTAGGAAATGAACGAAACCGAGTCACCGAGAAGCGAGTACACGAGAATTCATGCCTCGGGATATCATGGGAGTGAGTGCCACCACCAACGCATTCGGTTGGGGGCATATGCCTTTGGGTGTTATGGTGGACTCCAGGTAGGCTTGGTTTGGAGTTGGACCACCCGATCTAGAGCTAAGAACCCATTCCCTATTGAACCTAACTCACGTTTTCAAAGACAAACTTATGGCGGTCACAACTTGACACTCGGTCATCTAAACCAAGAACCTTCGAGCCAAAACTTGAGTGAAGGAGGCCTCTAATCGAACCCAAGAATTCAAGGCCATGGAATTCCTTGAGCCTCTGTGGCATAATTGTTTGCAAGATGCCTTTTCTAGGTAGTCATAAGCAATTAACATAAACAAGTAGTAAGAAGTCATGCCTGTGACGTCGTGGGAGCAAACTCTCAATGCCATCATGTTTGGTTGGGGTTATACGCCTGGGTGCTATGACGGGATCCGGTCGAGCCCAATTCGAGTTGGACCACACGATCCAGAGCAAGAATCCCCTTCACAGTACATAAACCATTGTTAGTTTCTTTTCTTTGCTTTGAAAAATAATGAAAGTCACTCTTAGCTACGAGAATATTAAATTCTCTACTAACAGTGCCAACCACGTGAAGGTAGAAGTTTTTATGGCACCACTAACCTGCATAAAAGTGTTAGTCAAAGTAATTTAAGTTGAATCAAAACCATACTAGATATATACAAAATACACAAATTTAATAAAATATATGAACTTGAATCTAGTAGACAAATTTTAAAACTTCAAAGAAATATATACCAGACGAGCATGTAAATTCGTTCTAATGAACTATCAGGATCAGATCTACTTTGAATAACTGACATGATTGCTTCATGATCTTACTCTTAAACCTTAAAGAATCTTGTTATCAAGCCTTCCTTGATATCTTTACGTTTGAATATTTGTCGCTAGAATTAGATGCGAATATAAGAGTATTTCCTATGTGTTTCAAATTCTTCAAACACCCAAACAAAGGAAATTTTTAATGGATACCATCAAAGTCAAGTTTCAAGTACTTAACAACCACTAACCTTGTAGGGTACTCAATATCTTTGCCATCTATAATAGGAGAAGGCAACTTCTTTCTTTCCTTGATGCAGCGACATAAGAAAGTCTATTTCTTCTTCATTGTCTTCTATCGCAATATCTTGCAAACACATGTCCTACAAAAATAGAGATTTCAACTCAAATTTAAATTACATATTAATTTAAAAGGACATAATACAAAAATTATAAATAACTATTTACCTTGTCACACCAAAATCAAAATGTCGTAAAAGTCCTTGGATGTTACAACTTCATCTAGAGAAACAAGTTGTAATGCCTGTCGAAGTTGATAACTGGGAAGCGGAGTTAGAGGCCTACAAATCCATCCATCCACCCATTCTTGTGAATCACACTCAACATGAGTGGAAAATTCGATACAAGATGCACAAAAACATGTCAAATTTCTTATCCATGTGGCCCACGAAGTAGCGTTTGAGCTACAAAATGAGTGTAGATCATTGGACCCTATGAGTGTCATACAATCCTCGTAGTTAGCAATTTTTGTTCCTCTATCAACCAAAAATATCTACGAATTGTGGAATTTTATTGAGAACTACTGTCATGTTGTCAATACACCATTCCACTATGCTCTTTGCATCTTTCAATTTAGCACCATATTTGTACTTCAACTCTTCTCTTACAAGATCTATTTTCACACATGCCCCTGCATCGTCATGCTCTCCTTTTCCATGTCTAGTCTTAGTGAAATTCCAAATATGTTGGACACCCATCTTGATGTGTATCCTGCTCATCCAATAAAACATTCATGCATTCTTAAAATGAGATGTGTAATTATCTCGAACATATATGATGTTGATTGAAGTGGATGTTCCTATCAAATAAGTTTTCATAAAATAACTGGAAACACCCTTACACAAATTCAGTAGAATGAGTCTGATTATCATTGATATAAAATTGGTACTCTCTTAAAAAAATTGATCATTCTTTGTACTGTTAGGAGAATGTATAAATGCTATATGCACAAAAATGGCAACCTGTACTGAGTTGAAATATTACGATTGAACCTCCATTTATGGTTACAATGTGTAATTCTCTACAAAATTGACCACTGAAATAATAGTACCAATAGGAAATGTGTCCTTTCATATCTTGAATTGTTCATCCAACCATCGAGCTCGTGTGTATGCCTAGCATACTCATAAACAATTTCATCTTTAAATTTTCTCATAAATTGAAAAATAGGTATATGTTTTGTAACTAGCTCACACCGTTTAGACTCCTTTCCATCTTTCAATTAGTATGGTATTGATTTATATTTATTAAACCCAACTAAATTATGTCTTATTACACCTCTAATTTTCTCATGGATACAACTTTCTAATTTAGGTAATTCGCCGCATGTACCACAACTTTTGCTAAATTTTAATTGTTTACGGTTTCAAAATGAATTTCTTGATTCACATTTTCATTATCTCCTTCAATTTCAACATCAACTACATCACGAGTATTTAATTCATCTTCATCACGAGTATTTAATTCATCTTCAACATTGACGGTAAAAACATTACTTGGTTCCTCATTGCTTACAATAGTAGGGGTTGAAGATGAACCTCTTCTTGATTCATGAAGTTTCCGCATTCGCTCTAAATTTTGCAATCTTTTTGCCTCTAATTCCTTTGGTTTTTTTACTTATTAATTTCCTTTTTGAACTTCATTTTATCTCTCTCATGATGTTTCAATCAATGTAAAACAAATCCAAATGATGCAGGCACCTTAAAAATAGTAAAAAAAAAAGCTTCCGACGACAATAAAAAAGTGAAGAAGGTGGTAGAATTTCGTAGAAATTGGTACAGTCAGATCAAAGAATAAAATCACACAGTGAATGGACGTTGGGTTCGTGTAAATATGATTCTAAGAACCATGATTATGGTTCTTTTACCAATAGGTCAATTTAGAATTGTGATCGTGGTTTATAAACCGCGATTGTGGTCTTAACTATATCATCAAATCGACCCTTAAGGCTTGGGAAATCTCTATTTTTCCTGAACCTAAGCTTTGGGAGGTCATTATGGCATGTGAAAGGCCAAAAACATCAAATTTTCTCTTTCTGCAAACTTTAACCATGCCGAAAAATAGAAAACATGTCATAAAAATGGTACCATCACGTAGGGAAGACTGTTAGCTTCATATAAATATTGATTTTAAAGTGAATAGAATATGATAAATATCATTTTATAATTTTTTACTAATAATAGGTCTTTAAGACACTTTTTCCGTGAATGTTCATGTCTACGTTTAAGATTGCAACTTTTGTTTCACTTGTCGAAATTGATAAAACCTATACCATCCCAATTGTGGAAAAATTCTATACACGTTAAAAAAGTATTTGATTTCAATATTTTTGATGAAGTTATGGCGGGAAAACGGAAAGTGCTCCATTTTCTTTATGTTTTCAGACCACTTTCACAGAAAAAATCATTAAAAAAATATTGCTAAAAAAATACAAAATAAAATCTATCCCAAGATAAACAGGGGCATTTAACTTTTCATCAAAGGAAAAAAATATATACCAATTTTTGATCATCCAAATTGCGGGCAAACTGACTACAATCTTATATGCTTTTTCAAAAAAAGAAACCAAATCATTGAATTTTGAGTGTTTAATATAACTAGACTTGTCCATTTAAAAAAAAAACAATACTTAAGAAACTAGATTTTAGATGCTACGATTCATATTTAAATTTTTTTCTAATTTTGTGTGTACACATTGCTAATAATCCCTACAAGTTGAGATTTTGTTGTTTTTTGCACTATGGCATCCACTTATGACCCCTTTTGGTCCCCCAACTTCTGCGCACTTACCCAAATATTGTTTTAAATAGTTGAGCCTCTTAATATTTATTTCAACTAATTTTAAATTTATATAATAATGAAATGTTTATAAATATAAGTTTAATATGTGTGTATTGTTTTATTTTTGATAATATAATTATAATTTCAATATATAAATAATATTAATTTTGTATCAAAATTTCCCTAACTTTTAAATTATTAAATAGTCAAGTCTCTTAATATTTACTCCAACTACATTTAAATTTATATTTCAATATATAAATGGTACTAGTTTTGTAGTAAAACTTCCCAACTCCAAATTATTAAATAGTTGAGTCTCTTAACATTTATTCCAACTACATTCAAATTTATATAATAATGAAATATTTATAAAATATAAGTTTTATATAGTTATATTATTTTATTTTTGGTGATATAATTATTATGTCAATATATAAATAGTACTAGTTTTGTATTAAAACTTCCATCTCCAAATTATTAAATAGTTGAGTCTCTTAGCATTCATTCCAACTATGTTAAAATTTATATAATAATGAAATATTTATAGTATTAGTTTTGTATTAAAACTTCCCATTTCCACATTATTAAATACTTGAGTCTCTTAACATTTATTCCAATTACATTCAAATTCATATAATAATGAAATATTTATTTAGTAATATAATTATTATTTCTAGTTTTGTATTAAAAATTATCTAGCTCCAAATAATTAAGTATTCCCAAATCTATATAAACTACAATGTATATAAATACTAGTATACATATATTAAATACATCTATCTAAAATATGTCGAGAGATATCAATCATGAGGCACCTATCTAATTATGCAAGTGTAGTAAGTATACCAAAAAAAGGAACAAATTTAAAAATAAATATAATATATAATAAGTATATTATAATAAATGCATCTATATGAAATACATCAATAGATATAATTTTCAAGGTTGTTAGGTCTGATTTTTCACATACCTCTTTAATCAACTTCATTAAATTCTTTATCAAATACTGTTGAATCATTTAGCTATACGATTGTGTCGATCTCAAAAATATCTATTCAAGAAAAAAAGACCCAAACATTACTACATGGCAAAAATATTACTATTTTCCGATCGACTTGTCCAAGCAAACAAAATAAAACTATTTAAGTGACACTCCATTAGAAGTCAAATTTATGAAAGCATTGTCACATGATGGTCAAATGAGCGTCAAATTTAATGTCAATAATAAAAGTGAACACCGAACTCCATTACAACCTTGCATGCCATTAAAACTTGAACAAATTTTAATGAAAAATAGTTGTGTACATTACATATAATTGTACAACTTGTACCCAATGTGGGTGTAAAGTAGGCAATCACAAAGTGACACATCATATGCCCAACTTTTAGATATCTAGTGCACAAGTTTAAGAGTAACCCTTTTTTAGTTAATTTTTACATACCTCTTTAATCAACTTCATTAAATTCTTTATCAATTACCTGTTGAATCATTTAGCTATACAATTGTGTCGATCTCAAAAATATCTATTCAAGAAAAAAAAAGACCCAAACATTACTACATGGCCAAGATATTACTATTTTTGTATCGACTTGTCCAAGCAAACAAAATAAAACTATTTAAATGACACTCCATTAGAAGTCAAATTTATGAAAGCATTGTCACATGATGGTCAAATGAGCGTCAAATTTAATGTCGATAATAAAAGTGAACATTGACTTCTATTACAACCTTGCATGCCATTAAAACTTGGGCAAATTTTGATGAAAATTAGTTATGTAAATTACATAACTTGTATCCAACATGGGTGTAAAGTAGGCAATCACAAAGTGACACATCATATGCCCAACTTTCAGGACATCTAGTGCACAAGTTTAAGAGTAACCTTTTTTAGTTGATTTTTACATACCTCTTTAATCAACTTCATTAAATTCTCTATCAATTACCTGTTGAATCATTTAGCTATACAATTGTGTCGATCTCTAAATATCTATTCAAGAAAAAAAGACCCAAACATTACTACATGGCCAAGATATTACTATATTTTTGATCGACTAGTCCAAGCAAAAAAATAAAACTATTTAAGTGACACTCGTTAGAAGTCAAATTTATGAAAGCATTGTCACGTGATGGTCAAATTTAATGTCGATAATAAAAGTGAACGTCACATTCCATTACAACCTTGCATGCCATTAAAACTTGAGCAAATTTTAATGAAAAGTAGTTGTACAAATTACATATTATTGTACAACTTGTACCCAAAAGGGGTGTAAAGTAGCCAATCACAAAGTGACACATCATATGCCCAATTTTTAGACATCTAGTGCACAAGTTTAGGTCTAACCTTTTGTTTAGTGCATTTCAAATTTGTTATTTGAAATCAATTCAAAAGGCGACTTTCCCTCCAAATAAACACCCGAAACTATATATATATATATATATATAACTTTGATTGAAACCATCTCAACCGTTTGTTTAGAATGTATGGTCGTTGTTTGTTTAGCTGGAACACCAACACTCGTTTGAGGTCATTACTTTTGCTAGTTCACTTACAATGAATGACTTTGTCCAACCTGCTAAGTATATGTAGTGCACATGTAGTGGCAAAGATTGTCCTCCACCGATTGAATAAAATGCGGCCAAAGAAAATGCATTGACAAGAGATATATCCTCCCTTTCACCACCGCACAAAAGAAAGGTTTTGGTGTGGGAAAAATATATCCGTAACATTTTTATAAGAAAAAGCAAATAACAACAGCATCAAGAGCCTTTACATCTTGGCACGGGAGGCAGAGATCTATATTTTTTGTGGCCTTTTGCAAACAAACGTCACAACTATTGGTGGAAAGGCTATTCCTGCACATATCTAGGCCATAAAGGGGCATCGACAATCCATTTGCACCCATTTTTATCAGATCAAAACCCTTTATCTTTCGTAGCCTCGGAGTTGATGTTTTTAACAATTTAAAATTCGAGAAATGGGGTTGTCTTTAGAGTTACTGAGACATTGTAGATGTTAAAATCCACCACCTCATAAAAAAATCCTAACGCATAAAAAAACATCCAAGGAAGTGTATTCATTTGAACGGGTCCTTGTGATTGCACTATGGGAACGATGAGTTCTTTTCGAGAACAACGGACAACGAAAATGCCTCTATTGGGTTAGGATTTAAATTTTTAAAGCTTTTCCACATGTCAACAATTACATCTCCTGACTGTTGGGTTAAAATTTAAATTTTTAAAGCTTTTACACACGACAACGATTACATCTCATGATTTTGTTTTTGTTGCGTCTCAGATTTATTCCAACATGGATGCCGAGAAAATAACAAACCATAGTCGGTTGCCTCAAAGGTACCAATGGGCCTTTGCATGAAATTAGTCATGTGCGTGAGGAATTGAATCCACGACATGTGGAAGCAACCAGAGAGCTAATGAGTCTCGCTTTGTGTCGCGGTTGGCCCTTGCTTTGAAAAAGGAGTAGATTCGATCACATGAATAGGTAAAATAACGCGTAGGTTGTGGGTGTTTTTATTTATTTTCTTGGCCAAGTTGTTAAAGGGTGTTTATTGTGTCATGTCATCCTGAAAAGAAAACATCATTCTCCATACATAATATAGCTAACATGGTCTTATGCTCCCTTGGTCGGCTATGTATATCTATTTTATGGAAAATGGCATTCTAACCACCCATAAACAATGAAATTAAATCTAATGAAACCTAAAACAGACTTAATTTTTAAACTATTTGTACTCTAACAATTGACCGCATAAGGTTTAAGGAAAAATATATGATTTTATGTAAATTTGGAAATATCCCTGTTGAATTTCAAAAATATGAGTAGAGTTTATAGAGTTCTAAACTTAACAAATGAACTTTTTGAATCATATTTTATGATTTAGGGATCCAACTTGGATGCGGTCATGAGCACAATGGCATTTTTGATGGCGTAGATAGTATTGTTTAGCTCGGAAGAGGCCACCTTTCAATGGTTTCTCCGTTGTGTGACTTCATTAATAAAAAAGTGTCTTATTGTTTACAATCCATATAGGTCAATTCCTCAAGAAAGAAGACCCCTTTATTACATGGATATGATGTTCTATATGGCTTTGTGTCCAAATTCAGTTTAAATCCTTCTACCAAATTCAATTATCAAAACTATTATTATCTTCAGTTTTACGGAATCTATGTTATGTGTTGGGTAGTAATCATTCCGTGCTCCGTATTCACAATTAGAAGATCGCCAAATCGTTAAAGATTCAAGAATAGTTGTCAATGCACTATCACACCCGACTATATAGAAATCTGTATATATTTTTCATTTTTTCCCAATATTGTAATCCATAATAAACAATATATATTTTAATTGATTACAAGTATGTAACAAATTTGAGATAGTGTGCTTTGACATTATTTTTAATGTTTTTATAGAAACGATTTATATAGTTTCGCATTCATTCATATTTATGTTCAAAGTGCACTCCCAGGAGTAAAAACTCGAGCTTTGAGGCTTCAAAATTTGGAGACCCAAATAATCGGGGTATGACCACCTAATGTTTAAATAAGACCAAGTTCTTCTCGCAACATAATAACTCTAGAGTCAAAGAAAATTGATAAAAAATTTAGGGCAAAAATCACCATATAGGAACCCTTGGTGCTACGAAATGAAATAATAACAAGCTTGCATTAAAATAAAATCTATCTTATGCTATTCGAAAACCTTGAAACCATTAAGTAAAAATATACCATAGCTTGATTACAAGAAAAAAATTACTTAGCACTTGCACTTTGACATATTTGTCGTGTTGTTCTTGGACGGTATCGTTTTAAATTGTTTCCCCTCTCCATTTTTGTCATCCTCTCACTTCTCTCGCCTCCCTCTAACCCCTGCTTCTTCACCCCTTTTCCTCTGATATTGTTTCTCTCCCTCAAATTTGACTCCTTCAAAAGATCCCTTTGGCATTTCCATCGTACACTTCACATACGATTACTAGTTTTTAGTGCATTTCAAATTTGTTATTTGAAATCAATTCAAAAGACGACTTCACCTCCAAATAAAGACATGAAACAATGTGTGTGTGTGTGTGCGCGTGTGCTAACCGACTTAACTATGAGAGAAATTTCTAACGCTTATGTGGTACCATTTAATTGCCACATAGGTGCCAAATTATATCACAACTATTGGTTCCTCTCCTCTAGTAATGTGAGATGTCAATAAAAATGATCAATCTTCAATTTAATGTTCATTTGAAGTGTTTTTGTAAAATTATTATTTTTCATAAGATTTTTACTTGTGCATTTTTAAGTTCTCTTAAAATGACTGTCACAACTAATCATTAAGAGAGCAATTTTAAAATTACATTGAATATAAGATAAAATGTATTCATGAATATGTCACATCCCAATTAAATACTTCAAAATTAATATCTATTAACATTCAATAATAAATAATAAATATGTTACAAATTTTATATAAAACATTTTTTTTTTTTTTTTTTTCAGAACGACATTCAATTTACTTTATACGAAATCCGAGATGGAATGTAAAAAAGTTGATCTCTCTCTCCAATATATCTAAGTTGCTTTAGTGGGGCATAAATTTTTATATTAAATTTATTAAAACTACATTTCTTTTGTAAGCAATAAAGCTCTTATTAAATAAAATTATTTTTAAAGATCTATAACAAATGTATTTGTTTACTTGAATTAAGTCTTATGGCCTATAAATTATTTAGAATTATCTTATAAAATGTAATATATAAGAAAAATAATCGATTAAATATTTTTGTAAAATATCTATTTCAAATACAATGTAATATTTATAAAATATAAATGTTCTATATTTATATTATTTTATTTTTGATTATATAATTATTATTTCAATATATAAATAGTATTAATTTTGTATTAAAATTTCTCATTCTAAATTATTAAATAGTTGAGTGTCTTAACATTTATAATATATAAATGGTACTAGCTTTGTATTGAAATTTCCCAACTCCAAATCATTAAATAGTTTTGTCTCTTAACATTTATTCCGGTTCAAATTTATATAATAATGAAATATTTATAAAATATAAGTTTTATATAATTATTTTATTTTATTTTTGGTAATATAAATATTATTTCAATATATAAATAGTATTAATTTTGTAGTAAAATTGTCAATGGGGTTTGGGTGGATTAGTTAAGACGAACGGGTTATTCGGATCCACGCAGGTCAAATCCTATTGGGCACAGTCCCCGAGGGTGGTTTACCGGTGGTGGCGGGAGTTGCATCACCAGTAGGTTGTGGCGGTTATCGGTGGTTCGGTGATGCACCGGTGGTGGTGGGAGTTGCATCACCGAACCACCGATAACTACGGCTCGTGGTTTCGACCGATGGTTTTCGACGGTGACGGTCTTTGCATTGTTGTCATTGGCTGCGACTAGTGGCTCTAAAAACGGCGGTGGCGGATAAAAATTGCATCATCGGTGTGGGCTTCTTGGTCGTTGTTTGTGTTGGTTTAATTGTAATATCTTGTCAATAAAGAACGTTGTTATAGGGTGGGGCACCACGAACCCTCTAGTTCATAGCTACGGGTCAATATATATAAACTTCCCATCTTATGGCTGAATCTCTTAACATTTATTCCAACTATGTTCAACTTTATATAATAATGAAATATTTATAAAATATAAATTTCATATAGTTATATTATTTTATTTTTGGTAATATAATTAATATTTCAATATATAAATAATATTAGTTTTTAATTAAAACTTCCTATCTACAATTATTAAATAGTTGAGTCTCTTAACATTTATTCCAACTACATTCAATTTCATATAATAACGAAATATTTATAATATACAAATTTTATATAATTGTATTTTTTTAGTAATATAATTATTATTTCAATATATAGATGATATTAGTTTTGTATTAAAACTTATCTAACTCCACATTGTTAAGTATTCCCAAATCTATATAAACTACAATCTATATAAATATTAGTATAGATATTTTAAATACATCTATGTAAAATAGGAGGAGAGATATCGATCATGAGGTACCTATCTAATCGTGCAAGTGTAGTATAAGTATACCCCAAAAAAGTAACAATTTTAAAAATAAATATAATATATAATAAACATATTATAATAAATATATCTATATGAAATACATCAATAGATATCAATTTCAAGGTTCTTAGGTTTGATTTTTTACATATCTCTTTAATCAACTTCATTAAATTTTCTATAATTACATGTTGAATCATTTAACTATGTGATGCGTCGGTCTCAAAAATATATATTCAAGAAAAAAAGACTCAAACATGACTACATGGCCAAGATATTACTATTTTTTATCGACTTGTCAAAGCAAAAAAATAAAACTATTTAAGTGATAGTCCAATAGAAGTCAAATTTATAAAAGAATTATCACATGATGGTCAAATGAACGTCAAATTTAATGTCGAGAATAAAAGTGAACAACGCACTCCATTACAACTTTACCCGTGATTATAGAATGCCTCTCGACATAATAACTATATAAACACAACATATCGTTAAAAATTATTACACCGAGAGATGTTCCTACGATTGCAGTAAGTAAGGAGTGTAATGGCATGCATTGATTGAAAAAACTTTTTATTTGTTGATTAATAATAAGCGTGAGTCGGTAATAATTATAATATTATTATATTGATCTATATTATTTTTTTAGTTTAAGTTTTTTAATTTTACATGTAATTATATTTATTTTTAGTGGAAAATAATTAGTGACTAATAAATAAATAATTAGTGTGAATAGGTGTTATAATATTTTTAGTTTTAAAATGTATTTTTACTTTTATGTTAGTTTCATTTTAGTTTTTATTTTTGCATGTTTTTTTAAAGTTTTACGTTAGTTTTATTTTAGTTTTTACTTTTAATGTATTTTTACTTTTAGATTAGTTTTATGCTAGTTTTTACACATTTTTTTATTTTATGTTAGTTTTATTTTCGTTTTTACATTTAGATAAATGAAACATATAAATAAATGTTTTATATCTGTAATTAACATTTAATAATTACAACTGTATATTTAAAAGCTAGCATAAATATGTTGAATATATCTATCTAAAATACACAGGAGATAATAACAATATAAACAAAACATATCTTTTAAAAATTATATATGTGTGTGTATAGGTATATGTATATGTATATGTATATGATCTTAAAAAAAAAAAACGCCATTATAACATCAATATAACTCAACAGTTTTCTATTTAAAAATTCTAAAATTCAATACAACTTTGTTGACAAAGTACCATTTTAAACCGATGTGTGACATCTCTCCAAAGGGCAGGTGGACATTTACTTTATCACAGGACAAAGCGTTCTTAAATCATACATTTTCATAAGTTCATAGGGCCCATTTCCACGTGGGTGAGCACACTGTGATTCAATCGAGTCAATATATACAGTGAGTATCAGACTTCAGTACAATAAGTTTTTGCCTCACAACTGTTTTCTCAGTTTCTCAGACTTTATGTCATTCCATATACAGTAGCCACAGTTTCTCATAGCTTTTGTTTCTGTTTAGGTACATATTTGACTCAAAACGGCTTTCTCAGACTTTATGGCATTGCATATATAGGCCTACAGATTCCGGAAAATGGCTACATCCTTACTTAGAACCCTAACATCTAAAGAACACCTTACAAAACTACAATAAAATATGGGAAATGTTTTCATGAGGTTTTTGTTATCCCTCTATTAATAGGTCCCTTGATGGGAATGGTTGTTTCAATCTAGGACACCAAATATAATGGAGGTTAGTGTGTAGTCTAGTGTAATGAAAGTTTCCAAACCTTATCACATTGAATGATCTAATTAATGAAGCAAAATCAATGTTAGATGCTCTTTATATTTATGTAAATCCTTGAATGTTACTCTAAATGCTTGTAAGTTCTTTGTACACAAGGATTATTCTCTAATATTTTCTTAGTTGATCTCTATCCATTTAAGATCCTCAACGTATTAGTGAACATATGTGTTTATAGAATTATTGACATGAAATAAGGACCCTATTGGTACACATGATGATATTTTATGGGTAGGAAAACTAACAAAAGGAACCATATAACAAAAACAAACCTCATAATGAAAGGCCTTATAACCATATTATTAGGGTTGTGAGGGTCAATATTGGAGTTATAGTGAATTTAAAATCACAAGGGGAGACAAATCATCCTCTTTTCATAATTGAGGGTTACAAAGACTCTAGAAGTAACATCTATTCTAATGTGTCCTACAATATAAAAAAATGTGCCCTTACAAACATGTGAAAAACACGTTAAAGAAAAGCAAATTCTAAACATTCAATAATGAATCGGTTGTTGACCTCTAAATAGGAATTGGAATGAACACACTTATTTTTATTGGAAATAATCAAAACATTCATGTAGAAATATAAATCTCGATGCGTGTGCAAAATTGTGCATGTATTTCTAAGTAGTTTATGGGAGGAGTAATGCACCCTTTCATTATCTAGTTGGTAATGAAGACATTCGTTGAGCCACAAGAAGTGTTAGATGTTATACCGTGTATGAAGGTTACAAGTAGTTTTGATGTGAGGATAAGTCATTTCTTAGAGGCACAAATATCTATGACGGCGACTCAAATGTTGTAGCTGATCTTGTTATTGTATTCAATTTCCAACCACTATTGCATGATTTTAATATGCACTTATTTGTAATATAGCATGTGAATAATTCACCTATTGGTGCACACTTATCCAAATCTATTAATAGGAAGAGTATCAACTAAGTTATTTACTTTTTTGACTTCTTCTATTAATAGTCTTTTCCAAGAATTTCTTTGGAAGATACTATTGTGTCAAACCCTAACCCTAGCCTCTTAGCATTTCTTTATAAGCGTATAGAACTAGTGTGTGCGGTATACCAAGTGGCGGAGAGTTATTCAAGTACTTTGGAAAAATGAAGCTAGAGATTATTAATAAAATTGTGGTAGTCATGCTACCCTTGATAAATATGTATTATGTCTTTGCTTTAAGATTTCATTGATTTATTATATATGCATGCATGCGGGTATTTGTCTTATGGTTGTTTATAATAATTGGAGAATACAACATATATTAATATGGCATTAGAGTAATAGAATTGAATCAACCCAAATTAATTTTAATTAGGTTTATTTGAATTGATAGTATATAATAAATAAGCCTGTAAATACATTCATATTTATGCTATAGATAAGACAAGAGAAGTATACAACATGGAAATCACAAAGACATTTGTATACATGCAATTAGAAGTGAAATTAGGACTATAGTCACAAAATCACGTGCTTACTACTTACATCATGCCTCTAAGTATGCTATTATATGCATGATTTCTAAGAAAGAAAACTAGGCATCAACAACACTTGTCTTGCCTTTACATTGCCTTATCCTTTTGATACTCTTACCAAATTTACTTTCTTGGAATGGTTACTTTAATTTTGGACATTGGATGACGTGTGACCCAACTTTGTATTTCCTATTTTATCCTCTGAGAATCCCAGACACTACCATCCATTAGAAAAAGGAACGACCAAGAACTATTGTCCCCTTTGGGCGCTTCTGTCCTTTTCCCGTCTTTTCTCAAGTTTGAAATGCCACATCATTTGTTATCTTTTCTAAAGTTTCTTTTATCACTTTGGGTCAACATTTTTACTTCTTAGCGATGAAATTCAAAAAAGGGAATCATATATATAAAAGACTTATTATTATTAGGGGTTGGACAACTTGAGCTATTACTTAATATCTACTACTTGGGCAAAGAGAAACATTCAAGGACTGCATTTGGTCTACATTATTCACTGCATAGGAGGAGCTATTTCGAATTCCATCTCACACATTTATCTTGGGGAAAAATTAGTTGTATCTCACTATCTTGGCGTGATTGGCATAAAAGAAACCTAGCTTTAAGGGACACAATTCAATCTCACACACACAATAGAATTACATAGAGTTTCAAATATAGTACAACACTCAATGACAATCACATTGGGGTGACCACCAAGGTCAATCTAACTCAAGCATATGTATTGCGTATTTCATATAACTTAGACCATGTGCAGATAGCTATGGTTTGTTTTATAGTTTCAGGTATGATAAATGAACCCTACACTGAAGTGGATGTGATAAAGAGCGAAAGGAAGAAGAGATGTTGGACCCTAAAAAATAGAAGTAGAGTTATTGTTAGCACACTAACGATTAGTTCGTACACCAATGCCCTAGAATTTGTCCTCATTTGGGATATCCTATCCGAGGAGGCCTTAGATACCATTTTTTTAGAAATATCATATACAATTCAAATCTAGTATTCCCAAACCTATTTTTGAACCCAAAATCAATATAAATATGTTGATACAAGCTAAGTCACTCTTATTTCCCTATTATACACACTTTTCTATTTCTTGCATGATACATATTTCTTATTACTATTATATTCATTTGATATCAGTCCTCTGATAAAGATTTAAATTTATTTAAATCGTTTTGTGAACTCGAATGTGATTATGCACTAATCCCTTTCCTTTGTTCTTCCTCTTAGGAGGTTATGACTAATTATTCCTCTTTCATCCCTACTGTGTCTATTCCCAAGAGGCCATCCAAGATGAGTATATTCCTCATTACCGTACATATACCTCACTTCACATTACCTCTACTGATCCCACCTGCCAATGTCTTCACCACTTATCATAATAAGCAACCTTTGCAGCCTTCCTACTTCTCTCCCTCCTCCTCTTAGGACATTGATTCCTCAACATGTCGCTTCATCCAAAGAGTATGATATCATTGAGAAATTAAATAATACTCCCACTAAGATATGTCTCTTTAATCTCTTGCGTAAGGCCCCTGATTGTCATCACAATCTCGAAACTACATTACAAGCTATTCAAATAAAAAGTGACATCCCTCCCATTTCCTTTTCCAATCTCAAGGAATATTTTTAAAAACACTAGTAATTTTATTACATGTTTTTAACGAGGATAACCCACACAAGTCATCCATTGATTATCATCCTCTCCTTATCATGACTGCGATCCATTGTTTCTAAATTAAACGTGTACTCATTGATAATGGTTCTACATTTAATATTTTTCCTCTATCCTTACTAGCCCAACTCAATATTCCTCATAAAAGTACAATTGAAAAATCTAATCAAGTGTTTTCGTGGCTATGAAACTACTACTCGTGCATGTGTAGGTACTATAAAATTAGAATTGCAAGTAGGACCTCAAAATTCATTACTCCTTTCTATATCATGGATGCCCCATTGTAATTTAATCTCCTTATGGTCGATCGCATCCATGACATGTAAGCTATCCCTTCTACAATCCATCGTTGTGTCAAGTTTATCTTTGATGGATATGAACATACTATTACTACTAATCCTGAACCATTCAAATATTATCACATGGAATCTTCCACCTCCATGGTTATTCCCCTAGCTCAACTCAGTATACACAGTAATTAGCCAACCCTAATTCCTACACATGTGTGTGCACCCGAGGACATCCATTCATAATACCACGAGATCATTTTATCCATTTACCAACCTACGTTTACCATTCTACCACCTACACCACTTGTAACCAAAAATTTAATAAATAAAAATAACCCAAATAATCCTAACCCCTAACAAACTCCCCACGAGCCTAAACAACCTAAGGACCATTACACCCTAAAAATCCCGTAAAAGGAGATGGTTGGAGCCAAATTCAACCATTCTTCTCAAAATGGATAAAAATCAGTGTTGATTCCTTAAATCAACACCGATAGTTACCAATTCAATTAAAACGACATTGACATATAAAAATCAACCTAGGCCATTTTAAGCTTAATTGCCTAAAATCGAGTTAACAACCATTAAAGGAAGTGCTTCGATTCTCGGGATTTTCCTTTTCCAAGTAACTTGCCTCATAAATATCTAATCTATATCATGTCAATTTATTTACGTGTGTGTAGGTTTCCAGTTCTTTGGAAGAGGAGCTTTGTATTCGCACTTCGATCTACCATCCTTCATCATCATCCACGCAAGTTTAGTTAAACCCTACCTTTTCTCGAGTTTTAGTAGTATATTTCATAAAGTAAAAGAGAATCCTAAAAATACTAAAACATATGGTACGCCTAGTGGTGCCTAGTTCCTTTATTATTTAATTCTACATTCTTATACGTAGAGGCCATTTTCTATTTACTTCTTGCAAGTTGACTAATTTTTTAGCTTGAATTCCTTGGTGACTTCCTTGGGGGTTAAAACAAAATGATGAAATAACTAGCGAATAGAGGTATTTATTTCCCTTCTATTTTTATTCCTTTTTTAGAATTGGATTTTGTGTATTGTCCTCATCAAAAGTAAAATTTTCCTTTGTGACTTAAAACGAACCCGCATCTTCATCTATATTTGATCATCTAGTCTATGTAGGGGTTAAAATCTACGTTCACCATTTTCCCCCACACACTACCAAATAACCGATAATCAAACTTGCATCTTAAATATCCCCTCCTTGGTCTACCTGTTTAGATTTCATCACCAAGGGGGAAGTTGACTCAATGTTCTGACCGAGTATAAATAATTGGTGTGTGGTATATCGGCAAGACTCGACACCCTTATTGTTGTGGGACCATGAAGTGAGGAGGAAGTTAAGAAACTATGTGACACTTTTACCATTAAACTAATCTTTTATACCCCTATTATCCACAAGAAAATGGACAAGTAGAAGCTTTAAAAAAACACTCAACAAAATCCTTATGAAAAAGTTGACCAAGCAGACAAGAATTGGCATGGCCAAATCCCGTTTTCCTCCGTGCTATCGAAATAGCATTTGTACTCCCTACAAGTGCTACACCCTTTATTTAGTCTACGACTCAAGAATTTCTACCACTCAAAGTCCAGATCCCATCACTTTGTGTATCCTTAGAGACTTAGTTTCGACAAGGATTATACAAGAACAATTAAGAACACTATATTTGTTAGATGAACATCACTTAATGACTCTCAAACATCACCACGTCTATCAAGAACACATTAAATGATCATATAACAATCATGTGAAAGAAAATGACTTTAACATTGGCGATCTTGTCCTAAATTAAAATCAAAATGTCAATACTATGGAAAGGAGTAAACGTGGAAAGTTTTCCCCTAACTGGATAGATCCATATGTCATCACTCACGAATATGGGTCGGGAGCTGATTTAATAAAATCTAAATATTTTTAAAAAAATGATTTAACACTTATAAATGTAGTTATGTAAGCAAATGAAAGAGATAGGGTACTTATCGATTTTGCTTCTCCTGAAGTACACTCGAACTAGAACAACTGATGAACATTGTTGGGTAGAGAACTAGAAATACTTGTTAAAGATTTTGGAACTCACAAAGAATGGTCGGGATGTGGGCTCTGGGCAGGGGTGAGGGCGCCCAGAGCTAGCCAGAGGCCTTCTCAGGGGGTGCGAGTCTGAGTTCGTAGAAAATCTCATAACCTAATTTTACTTAAGTGTCACTAGGTTTTCATACTTATTCGCTAATGATATCCACGTAGGTCATTGGAAGATCATTGAATTTGCTGATAACGTGCAAAATAAATAATATCCTACAAACCCCAAAATACATAAAATCCTAAAAATAAATATGCAAATGGGGATTTGGACTATCCTCGGCGGTCACCAACAAAGTGAACTTACAACTAAGCATTGCACTACATCTTAGACTCCATGTAGTTCTATGTGCTTGTGTGTGCAATAGTGCTCCTAGGTTTCCCTCACGTCGGTGATGCCAAGATAGTGGGAGGTAGCTAGATAGAATGAAAATGTGTGGGATGGAATTCAGAAACTTCCCCTTCCTATGCAGTGTATGCAGAGTAATAAGCCCAAAATGTAGTCCCTTTGATAGTATGTAGATAGATAGCCCTTGATAAAATTTCCCATTATAATGGTATGTATGTTGTGTTTATATAGGGATCTCTTGCTTGAATTTTGACACTAGTGACATGACATGCCGACTAGGACCTTAGATAGGAGTAAAAAAAAATGCCAACCACAAATGTCAAAAATGTGAACAAAACAAAGAGGAAGGAGAGTTGGATAGGAGTGCTCAGTGGTACCAGTGTCTAGTCCAAATGCTACAAATGATGAAAAATGTGAGAAGACTAACCAACAGGATCCCTATGTGACTTGACCAGAATGGGTGTATGAGTACAAATGTGAGAGATAAAAACAATAGAAATAATCAAAAAAAAATGGATGGACTAGGAAGTGTGTCACTAGTGAATATTTTCTTACTCAAGATCCATACATAAAACAACATACTTGGTGGTATAGTAAATAGTAGTATGTGTGTGATTTTGTGTCTACATTTCCCCCCTTTATGTTATTTGAATGAAATTCAAGTAGTGTAAAGGAAGTAAGGAACATACCTGTGAGAAGTAGAGAAGCCTGTTGCAGAAGTACATGAATATGAGAAAACATATAGCATGGAGAACCATGGATCAATGTGTCGATCCATGTGGCATAAATAGAGATGGTGAACCATTGTAAGGAACACTTGAGAGAATTGATGATTTGATTTTGAGTGATTTGGAGATTTTGAATTGTCACTGATGGAGATTTGATGGGGTAGGAGTGATCAGTTCCCAACCCGATTTTGTATGTGTGAAAAATTGAAGGATTTGGGCATCCTGTCACTCAGAGGAAGAGTGTTAGGAGAGAGGTCTAGTTTTACCCTCCAACTATGACTACATCCTCAAAAGGTCCAGCCATTACAGATGGAAAAAGACCAAATTTTTTTTTTGATCCATTTGATCCAACGTGAATAACCCATATAGGAGTGGTATAGGAAAGGAAATGACATCTCATTTCCCCCACTCCATGGGTGTCATGATGTGTATAGTGCTAGATGGCTTCCATGTTAGGTCATCTAGAAGTGATAGAGAATATAAAGTGACTTCCCATGTTAGGTCATCTGGGAAAAATATGAAGTGATGTAACTCCCAAGTTAGGTCATTTGGGAGAAATAGTAAAATGCATTGTGTTGTACTAATTGATTGATTTGATTTGAGTAGTAGAAAATTGTGTTGAGATTGAATGTATATGATAGATTACTCATGGAGATATTTTTCACTTGTTGCCCCCAAATTAGGTCATTAGGGGAATAGATAGAAAGTATAGGAAAATGTCGCATGTTGTATGAGCAAATGATAATGATGTATTAGAAATGTGTAATGATCATATAGTATCCTGAGAGGGATCATAGGGTGATCCTGATTGTATGCCCCCTTTTGAAATGAAAGGGAGAGTGGTAGTAAGAATGAACATTGAGCTGAAAGTAGATGTGAAATGATGTAATAGTGAGTAAAATGAAGTATAGTAGATGTCACAAAATTGTGTGTATATCGAGTTGAAGATGTGCATAGATTGGAATATAGCACTATGGAATGTGTACAATATGATAGGATGGTAGAGAAATTTAAACCTGAATGGAATGTGCATAGACGAGGGGAAGAAAATGGAGTATCAAAGCTCAAGATATGAAAAAAATGTGTGTGCATGTATTAGTTGGAAAATGAGCATGAATAGTGACTATAAAAATTAGAATTTGTGAAAAGTGATATATATAGTAATGGTAAAAAGTGAATAGTGACTTCATTTGAACCTTGATTGATTGTGATTTTGAGCTCTGAGCTTGTGAGGATGCCTCAAATTAGAGCAGAAAGATTGAGTAGATTTGAGATGGTGGTGGTGGTCGTGGCAAGCATAGACATGATGATGAGATGAGTTGGTAAGTGTGGTTATTTTCAAAAAAACTTTGTTGAAATTTACTCATTTTTGTCAAATTTTTGTAAAATTTTGATTTTTGAATTTTAGGCATTTTTGACTTGGGAAAGAGCGGCCAAGGTGCTAACATCCTTTGGGACACCAAGCCCTTGTGCCAGATCTAGGGTTAGTGACCTACTCTGGGTGCCACATCTAGCTCTGGGCAAGTTGGGTGACCGAGAAGTTTTTTGACCCCAAAACATGATAAATGTGAAATTTAATGCATTTTGGTATTGATGATAGTTGTTTTTATGTATATGAGGTGTTAATGTCATGTTTTTGTTGATGTTTTGTGTTGTGTAGAGGGATATCCATTCGAGGGAGTTTCGTGGAGGTTGACACTTGAGTATGTTGTTAGGATTAGGCTTATTTGATGTAAAGTGGGATATACTAGACCATGTCGGCCTGACACATAGCGAGATTGGGGGAGGTACCCCATAATATGTCTATGATCACTGCATTATGTGAGAGGTGGAGTGTAAATACTTGTACTTTTTGGTTACCTATTGGGGAGATGAATGTGACCCTAGAGGATGTATATCACATATTATGACTACCAGTTGTGGGTGAGAGAGTCAAGTGATGGTAGTAGAGGATGCTTAGAGGAAGATGAGAGTAGTTAGGTGATATTTTACAGGGACACAGTATATACAAAGACCCATATTAGCTTGGATGCCATATTGAGATCAGGTGTTCATGTGATTACAGAAGTTCATTGCAGTTGTTATTACTTCATCAGTGGCAGTGGAGGGTGGTGGTGTAGGCATCTTGTATAAGATGCACATGATATTTTCAACGTATAGAGGAGGATGGGACTAGATATGCATGGGCATGATGTGTATTAGCACATTTTTATAGAGGACTTTATAGGTTCACACAGGAGGACCATGGGGGTGGACTTGGAGCCACCACATTATTACATGTATGGGCCTATGAGCACATTGTGATATTGAGGCCACTCAGTGGGCCACAGAGATGATTGGGTGAGGCCTGAGATTTTTGTAGTGAGGTGGATAGGCACACATAGTAGGAGATTGGATACTACTACCTATAGATCTATGTTTGGATTGTATGGGGGTCAGGGGCCATTATATGGAGGCCATATTGAGCCTA
Organism: Taxus wallichiana var. yunnanensis; assembly: GCA_018340775.1. Classification (NCBI taxonomy): domain Eukaryota; kingdom Viridiplantae; phylum Streptophyta; class Pinopsida; order Cupressales; family Taxaceae; genus Taxus; species Taxus wallichiana. Next base: position 95,561,101 of record CM031236.1, read on the forward strand.
TGGAGGGTAGAGGATGGAGTAGAGCTATTATGATGTATCGATGTACTATGTGGTTGGAGGATTGATTTCCTAGAGTGACTGAGTTATTTAGTAGAAAGTGTGTATCACGTCGGTTTGGTATTGGCTCAGGATGTGCCCCCGGAGCCATATGTGGGTGTGAGCCACTGAGACCGAGGAGACCAGAGGAGACCAGGACCTACAGGGGCACAACTAGTTCCCCTAAGTGTAGATGAGATGGATGTGGCCATAGAGCCGATACAAGTGGATGATGTAGGATGTACTAAGGCATATAGTGCATGGTGGGCAACACATCGATGGGTGCTATTATTTCTAGTTGTTATGGATGCCAAGAGCACACCCGTTAGTTGGAGGAGAGGGGGAAACACTACCCCGATGATGGAGATGGTATAACAACAATGATAGTAGAGCGTGAGTATTGAGTATTGTTTATATTGTATTTGTACTTTTGTTTAATTGATTGATATTGGATTTCATGTGTAGTAACTAATGTTATGATATGGATGGTTGTAGGGGATGCTTATTGGTCATTGATTTTGATACATCGATCCACACATTGACACGGAATGTACCTATTGATGTGCTCGTGGGAGGTGGGATGTTGAGAGCGAGTAGATGCCATTGTGGGTGAGCATGCCCACTTGTTGAGCCAATGGTGATAACAATGATGACATGTACCATATTATTGAGTGAGCATGTGTGAGGTGTGGGTGGAGACTCAAAGTGAGCTGGAGGTATGCAAGTGGAGGATCCCTAGCGCATGATGTGTTCATGAAGTATGTAGAACTACAGGGATAGTTTGTGGAGCATTATTCAAGTTGAGTTGGATATTATTACATAAGAAGATTGAGAGATATAGGGGTCATGACCAACGACGTAGATTGAGTGGTGAAACATCTAGTTCTAGAGCTCCATAGTTTATATAGTGAGTGATGATGATGATGATGTATGATATGTATGATGTATCGATGCATGGGGCTTTCCCCCCAGTGATTGTATTTTTGTAACTATGATTATGATTTTTATGATATATATATGGATATGATATATATTATGTTGTGTTAATTTTTTATATATGATGTGATGATGATTATTGTTCATATGTGTTGATTTTATTATATAATGATGATATTGACTAATGGATGATGATGTTGATTAGGACATAGATAGATAAGTAATGAAAATGAATTGTATGTATGAATAGAGATGTGATAAATGGTAATAGATGTATGTATGAGAATGAATAATGTGAAAGAGCAATGTGATTGAAATGATATTAAGAATGTATGGAATCATGTGTGCATAAGCATGATGAAGAGGGGAAGAAGAGAATGATGCCCCCAGTGTATGTGTAAGAAGATGAGGTTCATTTATATAAGACCCCTCAACAATCAAGAATGAACCATAGAACAAGAGTGTGTCATCATGAGAAATGGTTGATAGTGTACAGCTAGATAGATAGATCAATGAAGCGTATAACACAAAGATGGAGTGAGGTTCTTATTGTAATAGATCCCTCAATCAGTCATGTAAGAACCATAAGAACATGAGTGCATCATCGGGTAGTGAGGTGAGAAAAATCACCTACCAAAGATGCAAGAGGGTGAACGTGAGAGAGTGGTGGAAGCATGTGAAGTGGTAGCAACATGAGTGTATGAGCCAAACTGAATGTCGATGAGATGGTGCCAATGATGGGAGATGTAAGTGGTAGGAAGCACAAATGTGATGGCTTAGGAAGCCAATGTGAAGTAGGAGCACTATGTGGTGGATGAGATGATGTAATGGTGGATGAGTGAGGTGGAGGTCATGCATGAATAATGACTTTAGGTGGTGGATGAATAATGACCTTAGAAGTAGGAGGAGGAGATAAGTGAACTGGAGTAATCAGCACACTTGTGTGGAATCGGAGAAACATAGCTCTCACAGAGAGAGAGCAAAAGGCAATGACACCCTTGTCTTCTAATTGTTGTAATTTTTCATGAAGGGCACAACAATCATTGTCATGATGGCCATTGATGTGATGATAATTGCAATAAGGATGATCATGTTGGTGATGCAAGTGATGAGGAGGATGATGTTGATTAGAAGGCAAGTGAATTAAGTGCTTATCAAGAAAAGCACACAACACATCATGAGGCTTAGCAAAATGTGAGAAATGTAATGGCTCCTGAGTAGGAGATGGTGAAGACTTAGGTGGAGAGAGATGTGGTGGTGGGGATGGAGGATGCTTATGCGATGGAGGAGATGGAACATGCTTGTGAGGTGGAGGAGATGGAGACCTTGGAGGATGCTTAAATAGATGGAAGAGGTGAAGAAGTAGAAGATAACAAGTAAAGAATAAGTAGAAGGAGGATCTATAACATGTGTAGCAATTAAATCTTGTTCTAGATCAATGACCTTATAAGCATAAGAGTGTAAATGATTCACATGTATCATATTGTAATCATTATTTTAAAGTAGGAATCAAGCCATAAAAAAAAGATAAATTGCTTTTCTAGATCAATAGGATGAAATACTAGTTGATGCATGCAAGCATTGAAGCATAAAATGTAGTCTGAATAGGTTTTTCTTTCCTTGATGTAAGCTAGGTAGATGATCATGTGTGACTCTAGGACCATTGTTTAAGCATAAAGTAAGTCTAAGAAAAACATCTTCCATTTCACAATATGTACTAATAGATCCAAAAGGAAAATGAGTGTACCATTGAAGAGCTTCATCAACTAGACTATGACGGAAGGATTTTAGATAATAATCGATCATTCAAATAAGAAGCCATAGCTAGATGATAATGCTTAAGATGTAGATATGGATTTTCAAGTCTTACCATCAAAACATGAAAATGTAGGCATGATGAAATCCTTAGGAAATGTTGAATTGTGAATTTTCTTTGGAATAGGATTGCCATGAAGAGAATTATTATCAATAGAAGCATAATAGGATTTTCTTTCAAGAGTGAGAGATTGAACTTGAGATTGCAATTGACCAACAACATGCATGAGTGATAAAATGTCATGTGGAGGAACCATAGAAGATGTAAGAGGCACATTGAGAGGTTGAAGCTTGCCATTATGAGTGATCATGAGGAATGTGAGAAGAAGAAGTGGAAGATGAAGATGTTATGGGAACACTAGATGTAGATGTAGAAGAAATGAGAGGTTATACTAGGAGAGAAGAAGCAACATGAACATCATCGAGAGATGAAGAAGAGGAAAGAAGTAGAGAAGAACATGGAATATTAGTGGAAAAATACTAGTAGAATCAAAAGAAACCATAAGAGGTGAGCTAGTAGGAATGGAAGAATCATCATGAATGCCATCAGAAGAAAAACCTCAGAAGTAGATGAAAGTGGAGTGGAAAATTCACATTCATAGTCTTAAGAGAAGTAGAATCATTACTAACATGTTCATGCTCAGAAATATCATCAGTATCAGAAAAAGTTTCACATGCAAGTAATTCATCAAGCGTGTCATCAACATATAGTGAAGTAGGAGAAGAACTATCATGAGATATATCTTTACAATCATTAGAAGCATGTTCAAAATAGGAGAAGTATGAGATACAACTTTACATTCATCTGACTAGTATGAGAAATAACATCATGCATGTACATTTTCATCATGATTTTTTCTATAGTATCACAATCAAGACCAAGCATATAATCAATAATAAGCATCATCAAGAGTTTCAAAGCAAAAATAGAAGTAGGTGGAGTAGTCCTAGTGCTATGGAATAAAAAGGATTACATTAAAAATCTTTGAGCATTAGGCATAATGTTGAGAGTAGAGTGTTCAAAACTAGTAGGAATTTTGTGTTCATTAACATCAAGCAATCTTTGAACATTGACATAAAATTGAGCATAGTGATAAAGATCTTAAATTCAACCTCAACAACATCATCAAGGATAGATTAACACTCACATGATGCATAGCTTTCCTAGGAGAGGAAGATCTACTTTTAGCCATTAGGGTTTAGTGGATCCTAGGGAAAGGAGTTCTAAGAAACGGGTTCACCAAATGATTTAATAAAATATGAATATTTTATTAAAATCTAATTTTAAAATTGCTATAATGATATACAATAAGATACAAATGATTTAACACTTTTATAAATGCAACTATGTAAGCAAATGAAAGAGATATGGCACTTATCTAATTTTCTCTTATCACGAAGTAGATTCGAATTGGAACAACTAATGAAAGATGGGCGAAGAACTAGAAATACTCTATAAAGATTTTGGAACTCACAGAATGACTGGGACATGGGCACCTAGGCAGGGGTGAGGGTGCACGGGGTGCCAGAGACCTCTCCGAGGCGTTGGAATCTATACAAAATCTTGAAACCTGATTTCTTCAATGTCACTAGGTTTTCACACTTGTTCACTAATGATCATTTTCAGTAGGTCACTGGAAGATCATTGAATTCATTGGTAACTTGTAAATAAGATAATATCCTGTCAAACCCCCAAAATACATCAAATCCTAAAAATAAAGATGTAAATGGGGAGTCAAACTGTCCTCGGTAGTCACCCAACAGAGTGAACTTACGACTGAGCCCTAGACTACATCTCGAGACTCCATGTAGTTTTATGTTCTTGTGTGTGCAATAGTTCTCCTAAGTTTCCCTCGTGCTAATGACACCAAGATAGGGGCGGTAGCTAGATAGACTAAAAATGTGTGGGATGGAATTCAAAACTTCCCCTTCCTATACAAAGTGTATACAAAGTAATAAGCCTAAAATGCAATCCCTTTAATAATATGTAAATAGATAGCCCTTGATAACATTATCGCCCTTATAATGGTATGTATGTTTTGTTTATATAGGGATCTTGTTGGTTGCCAAAATTTACTAAGTACCTAGAAGGAGGAAGACCGATGTATAGGAACGAGCACACACAAAGAGGATTATGGATAACATTTAGGATGATGCACAAGTAGGATCGTGATCGCGCATGGGACTACGAATACAAGCAGATTAAGGACTTAGCCATTTTCCAAGGGTAGGCTAAAAATAGACTTGGAGTGTTCACCAAGCAAGGGATAAAGAAGAAAACCTTGGCGAGCAAGAAATGACTATTTATGGAGAACTAACATGCGAGATCAAGCACATGCATGGAGGCTAATAATAGGATTTAAGTAAGTCATTTATAGGACGATCTATTATTAGCTATTATGAAAAAACATGCATGTAGTACATTTTTAGCACACTTATTATTAAGAAGTGCATGGGCGATGAAGGGAAAGTCCCCACCCCTATAAATACTTAGTTAGGGATTGGTTATTATATCATCTCATGTTATGTAATAGTGTCATGCTTCCCCGATATGTTTATGCGCATGGTTCTATATTCAAATATTATAACTACTACGTATTGATTTCTATGATGTAATACTTTTGATATAATGGAATTTTTGAATGGATCATATTTTTCGATATGATGTCCGAATATGGAGATCTCATGGTACAATTAATATTAGTTATTATCTAACCTTTTATGTTTCCTTATTACATGTGTTTCCAAGTGATGCATTGGTTAAGTATTCTTGATTGTTCACTTGGTTAATCATCATCGTGGATATGCATGCTAAAATATTGACAAGAAAACACAAAGGAGGGACTTGGAAGCTGCGCGCACTTCAGGTGAGCATCCGGTCTTCTTTGAATGAGGTGCCAACACCTATAGCACTTGTGTGGGAATTTAGAGATTATAGATCTCTTGCTTGAATTTTGACACTAGTGACATGACATGCCGACTAGGACCTCGGGATAGGAGTAAGAAAACCAAAAAGGCCAACCACAAATGTCAAAAAAGTAAACAAAAACAAAGAGGACATGAGCACCTGAGCGCTAAAGTGTCCAGTCTGGTCTTAGTGTCCCGAGACAACTGTAGACAAATGTGAGAAGAATAACCAACATGGATCCCTATGACTGACAAAATCTGGACGTATGAGTGATAAATGTGAGAGATAAAAATAATAGAAACAATCAAAGCAAGTGGATGGACGAGGAAGTGTGTCACAAGTGAATACTTTTTTACTCAATATCCATAAATAAATCAACATACATAATTGTTTGAGGAAGTGTGTCACCGGGGAGTATGAAGCATGGTTTAAGACCTTGTTGTCCAAGTTTTCTTATGAAATTCATGCTATTCAGCATTAAAAGTGGTTTGTTAGAGGATTATTGACTCTATTCTAAAGAGCTTTATCACATAAGATGTTTGTGGACCCACGCGAGGCCTTGGAAGTAGTTATACACATTGAGGCAGTTGAAAGTGTTGACCTTTGGAGTGAGCCCATTTTTGAAGCATAGATGGCAACCATGATGAAACAATTGGAAAATCTCTCTACCAAATCAACACATGAGACACGCAATGGTATATGGTGTATTGATTGTGAAGTTAAGGGACATACTAAGGATAGTTGTCTACATAGATCCATGCATACATTATTCTTTGGATTGTGAAATCTTCCACAAGGATCATAAGTCTAAAATGGTCCTCTCTTGTAACACGTGATTCAGAATAACGTGTCCATGTATTGTAAGATTTTTCATGCCCATACCCATGACATCTGCTGATTATAGGACTCGATTGATCATATCGACGAAGCCATTGAAACAAGGGTGTGACAAACTAGTTTGGTAAAGCGAGATCAAAGGAGCATGAAGGATAAAGGAACGATGGACAAAACAATGGGGATAATAGGAATGGATGTGTTTTATGTAGATATCGGGGCCAAGGTCACGGTGGTGGTAGAGGTAGGTTCACACAAGGAACTTGTTACACTTGTGGTTCTCCTAATCATTACCGGCGTGAGTGTTTGCAGAATATAGTTTTCACGTGGTGAGGAAAAAAATAAGTTAGAGGATTTCCGGAATTGTATGAGCACATGTACAAGGCCCAAAAGAAGGAAAAATGTGTGGGGATGATCAAGGTACAATGCATGAATGTTGATCAATGGATGCCTAAGAAAATACTTGATCTAGAGTGTAACTCCTACTACCGACTACACGCGCGGAAGTAGCACATGTGCATGATTCTTTAAAGGCTAAGCCTCTCATTCGTAAAGAGAATATGTTATACATGTTAAGTATCCAGATGCTTCCCATTAGAAGGAAGTCTACCAAGAAAATATGAGGCTTATCTCGGGATCTACAAGGTGAGATACAATGTCTTAAGGAATAGGTGCGAGAAGACTTTGTAACTACCTCGTAAAGATTTGGATGACTGAAAGAGGTGTATAAGATGTTGTGCTAGGAGAACATCATCCCACTGCTAGGGGAATGGCTATGAGAGAAGGTTCCGTGCACTCAGGTTGAGCATGAGTGACAAATACTACATGTTAACTTGCCACCACAAGATCATGAATATGATAATGAAATCACTTTGGATGAAATAACTGATAGATGGTTGGTAAACAACATTATGGTTTATACTAGCACTGAAGTGAATGTGTTGACTTAAGATCCATGGAACTAGATGGGTTGACCGACATCGCAACCATCTTGAAATGTGTTATATATGGCAAAAAAACAAGGGCTATACCTATTGGGATATTGAAAGATGCCTCAATTACCATAGAGGGAGCCAAGTTTACTGGGGACTTTGAAGTATTAGATCTTGCTAAAGCGCACAACTTCCCAAAGACTACTTGGCGTCCCCTGGTGCTACATGAACAAGGTGGATATGCACTTTAATAAGAGGTACATCAGTTTTGTGAACAACGAAGAGCGCTTGATCATACCCCTACATGATAAGAAAGAAGAGCCTTATGTTGATCCCTTGAGTGAGGAAAAGCTCAATAGGATATATGTACAATTAGTGCGTGATTTAGAGAATTTAGAACTGCCCAAGGAGGGCATGATTCACTGGGAAGATGTGTAGTCTATGAGTGACACTACTAGTGTTACTTGTGATAATTGGGATTATGATATGTACAAGATGGTTGAGAACAAAGTTAAAGGAAGGGTCACCATGATGATTAGGCCATGCATGGTTAGGCGTATGGGATCAACCCAGTACCAAGGTAACCAAGTGATGGGAATCTCGATACATTTCTACGTGCCATGGAGATACAATGGAAAAATGTGGGTGATGTAAGAAATATGCTTGTGTATAGCCTTGGAATGGTGAGAAGTGATAATTTCCTTTTCCATAAGGTTTTCTCTCGAACAATATACATACACATATATGTGTATATCATGGTAAGACTCCAACTTCAGTTCACATCCATAATTGTGAGAGACTATAGGCACAAGGATATGAGGATTTACCACCATACCTATGGGTACAAAAGTTCTACTCCACATTACATGGATGCGCACACATGGTATGTCCATGCAGAGTTAAAACGGGAGAATACAAATTGGCATGAGATGAATGCAAGTATTTTCGATAACTTTGATTATTTTTCTAAAAAACCACCTGTACATGAGGCTCTACAAATTATAAGGTGCATCACTTTGGGGGATAACATGAAATCGAAGAGATTATTTTGGAATTGCTTGGGAACCCGATCCTAAGACACAAGATGACATATTTGAGAAAGACGAGATACAATTTGGTCATGCCTAGAAAGAGAAGCAAAAATGAAAGATAGTGTACATGATTGATGATGAAGAGGTGGATAACCTGGATGTTATCCATATAGAAGGTGCACGTAAGGTCATGGATTCAGCAGATGAAAAGGCATACATATACCATGCTCACATAAAAATAAAGAAGGTTAACATTGGTATTGAGGACGAGCCCAAGGAAGCAATCATTGGAGACTAGTGGTTAAAACAAGAAGTAGCCAAGATCATTGATCTCTTGCGTAACTCCAGGATCTTTTTCCAAGAGGTTACCATGAATTAAAATATGTACATCCTTCTTTAGGCGAGATGAAGATCAAATTGAAATAATGCGTACACCATGTTAGGAAGAGGTTGTATAGGATGAATCCTTACCTATGCGTGAAGGTAAAGGATGAGATTGATAAAATTCTCAAATCGGGATTACCGAGCCTATTGCGAGAATCTAAATGGGTTAGCCCCATGGTTATAAGCATTAAGAAGGATGGGAGGATAAGAATTTGTGTTGATTATAGGGAACTAAATGTTGCATGTGTTATAGATCCTTTTCCCACTCCATTCACAGAAGAAATCATTGAGGGAGTTATTGGGCACAAGATATATATTTTATAGATGGATTCTCAGGTTATCACCAGTGCACATCGCAAAAGAGGATCGGGAGAAAAACACTTTCACTACTGAGTGGGGAATCTTTGCATATATAGTTATGCCTTTTGGATTGAAAAATGTGCTCATAGTGTTCTCGTGCATTATTGTGTAGGCCTTTCAAGATTTTATTCATAAATTCTTACAAGTATATTTGGATGATTAGACGGTGTATAGATTAATCAAGGATCATTGTGATAACATAAGGCTTATGTTTGAGAGGTGTAGGAAGTTAAGAATCTCTCTCAACATTAAGAAATATATTTTGCTACACCCTTTGGAACTCTACTTAGACACATCATTTACAAAGAAGGATTGTTGGTAGACCTAGCCAAGATAGTTGTGATCTTGTGTTTAGAAGAACCTACCAACCAAAGTGAGGTGCACAAATTTTTGGGGCATACTGGCTACTATAGAAATTTTATCAAGGGATATGCAAATATTTTCACGCCTTTGGAAGAACTATTGAAAGCTAAAATAAAGTTCTATTAGGGTGACGCACAACAATAGGCGTTTGATATTTAAAGGAAAGATTAACTACTTAACCTATTTTTGCTTTCCTTCTCAGGACAAACCGTTTCATGTACATCTTGATGCTTCGGGATGGAAATTGGCACAATCTTGGTGCAACCAGGAGAAGGAATTATAGATCATCCCATATGCTTTGCAAGTAGGAAGTTGACACCCACGGAGTAGAATTATACCACAACGGAGCATGAAGATTTGTTTATGATCTATGAAATTCACAAGTTTACACAATACTTGATGTCTACTCCATTTATATTCTATACAGATCATATGACATTAAAATATTTGGTTGACAAGCCTATTTTTCAAGGGCACATCTACGAGTGGATACTTCTTTTTTAGAAGTTTGATTTCACAGAAGTTGTCAAACAAGGAAACACAAATTCAAGACCTAATCACTTATCAAGAATTAGTTCTAGTGAGGATGTGCTAAGCATTGAGGACACAATTCCAGATACAAATTTGTTTAGGTTGAATCTGTGTGCCTACAGATTTGGAATATATTGTAGTATTTCTACACACCTTTGGAGCAGCAGCTTAGAGGGCATGAAGACACTATAGAAAAAAACTTGCCATTCGATCCGGACCTTATCGGTTGATTGGAGTAGATTTGTATAAAATCGGAAGAAATAAGGTCTTGCCTTGATGTGTACTTAAGCATGAGCGTGAAGCTATCATGGAAGAAGCTCATGGTGGTATAGCGGGGAGGACATTATACATGCGATGTGATTGGGTACAAGATCTTTATGGCTGAACTATGGTGGGAGAATTTGTACAAGGATGTTAAGGATTGTGTGAAAGCTTGTGACTATTGTCAGTGCAATTGAAAACTAGAAATAGAGATGAGATGCCACTTAGACCAATTGTGAGCGTGGAACCTTTAAAAATTGGGCTATTGACTTTTTCATACCTATTGCACACGACCCACGCAAAACTAGAGCACGCTACATTATTGCTTGCATAGATTATCCGACAAGATGGGCAGAGGGTGTGCCTACGAAGGATTTTTCATAGCTACAACAACAATGTTCTTATGGGAGAACATTATTAACAGGTATGGTTGTCCATTAAGCTTGACCAGTGATAGAGGAATGTATTTTTAAATGAGACAATCATAATTTTATTGGAAGAATTTATGGCGGCTCACCATAAAACTACGCCTTATCACCCTCAAGATAATGGTAACGTAGAAGCTTTTTAATTAATATTTTGGGATAAACATTGACAAAAATATGTGATGTTGGAAAATAATATTGGGATGATAAGTTATCAGTTGTACTTTGGGCATACATGACCACTTATAAAATATTGAATAAGGCCACACCATTCTAGTTGGTGTTTGGCGCAGAGGAAGTGCTACTAGTTGAATTCATGTTACTATCCATGTGTATTGTGTGCACGGTGGATTGGATGATGAACACTCTATCGAAGAGTGCATTGATAAACTAATACAATTAGATGAACATCACATTATTTCATGTTTGAGCTAGAAGACGTGAGAAGGACAGACAAAAGGCATGACATGATAGGAACATTAAGAACAAAACATTTGTAGTTAGAAAGATGGTCATTCTCTATGACTCCAAGTTTTTGCACCACCCAGGAAATTGAAAGTGCATTGGTTGGGACATTTTGTAGTAACCAAAATACTTGAATTAGTCGCATGTCAATTATAAGCACTAGATGGCACCATGCTTCCCAATTACTTTAATGGGAGAAGGATGAAGCCCTATTATAAATAAAGCTTCTTGGTGTTTGTAATAAGGCAATATTGCCATTTAGATTAGGTTTTTCTTTCATGTTCTATTTTTGCATTCTAGTTATTATTTTTCCTTGTTTTGTTGTAATAAGCGTGCTTGAACGCAAGAATCTGATTACTATATATTATGTTCATGCGCTGAGAGGACCGACCATACATACTTTTAGAGTGTAGAATTGACAGTACAAATGTGTGAGAAAGAGACCTTGGGGTTCTTGAAGGTGAGTTTAAGTAAATAAATATATGTGCACGATGAAAGCATAATGGTGTGTCAATTGCGTAGAAGGTGTGCGTAAGAAAAAAGTAAAAAGGTGTCATAAGAAATGAGAAGGATGGTGATGATAATGAAATTTCTCACATTAAAGACCACACATGGAAAAGGATTATGGAGTGTAAAGTAAGGTAGGCAACAACAAGATGAACTGCTTGGTGTATGGCGCAAAAGTTTATGTACTACGGTGCGAGGAGGTACACACGAGGAAGTCTATGGCCTATGAAAGATTAAGCGCACCACAAGTTTGCGACTACAGCTCACGAAATAAAGCATTGAAAAAAGCGTGAAAAAGAATTTAAAACATATTTAAAGCTATTATATGGTGGTTGGTGGCAAACATTAAAAGTGGTAAAAATTGAAAATATATAAAAAGGCATCAGGGTAAATTCATTTTTACCTTACCTTGTAAATAACTTATGCATTTTTCAAGAGCGAATTCCTGTAATTTCTTGCAAACTTTCGTGCAAACCTAAAAAAATGACTAAACCAAATCGAAGTAAGAACACGGTCGAGTGAAATAGATCCTTCTAAAAATAATTTTGAGGCTTGGGGGCAACATTTAAGCTTGTATGTAGTAGGAGAAGGGTTTGCAAGGTTTCTAGCAAGGGTTTGAAGAATTAGGGAACAAAAATGAGAACGAGGCACAAGATAAGGAATATATTTGGCACAGACGGTTAGAAGAAAGAAATTAAAGGCACCTAATGCACATGAGAGTAATATTTTGGATTTGAGCGTGACATGACACCGGGAAGGAAACAACCACATCGCCCAAGGGAAAAGGAAAAGGAAAGAGAAAGGAAAATCCTGCGGTTGAAGATGTACAAGAAGAATGATACTCGAAATGCAGGACACCTTGATGAAGTGCTTATGGGGAAAGACTAGGTATCACACATGAGGAAAATGTTAGTCAACAACTATAACCATCACAATGATGGGAACGTGCGCGAAATAGATCTTGAGCTGATTCGAGTAGAAAAGAGAGGAATCGACGATAAGCCAATCTATGATGACAAGGGGTATCACATCTTGAAGAACACATGAGTTATTCAGATATATGAAATCCCCTCTTGTGAAAAACGAGCGGCTATATCAACGAATGATGTCACACATCTACAAAGACTTCTTTTATTTCACTAAAAGGAGAATGTGCCTTACCATGCCACTCATTGGAAAATTTACTGGTCTTCGTAACATAGGGAAAAAGCTTCTAATGGACTTAGAAGTTGATGATGAAGTGAAAAGATTGTTTTTGCGATTGAAGTATCAACATGGGAGGTGCATAATGGATATTGTTAAGCTCAATGATCCTATTATAAGAATGACCACACATTTGCTTACAAATTTGAATGGAAAATAAAGGTGGGGACAGTGAACAAGCGATGGCTCCATGTCGAAAAGAATATATCTAAAGCGTACCATATATAACCTTGTTGGTTTTATCACTGAGAAGATTATTGACGAGGCAAGTGTAGGGAAAATATCACTTTTTGTAATGTCATGTTATTTATTATTTTTTCAAAGTATGGGTATCCGATTGGCCTAATGAAAACATATGGGAGTCCCCCAAGGAAAACACATCCCCTGCAAAATAAATTCTAACTACACTTGTGATACCATCACGAATGCGTATAAGTCTAGGGAGGATATATGGTATAGAAGAATGTCCAAGGCATTTAGAGTAGAATGGCGCATTCCGAGTGAGTTGCTTTATACGATTGGAAGGGAAGGCCAACTTTTTTGTCTATCAACACTTCTACATTGGCCAATTTTATTTGAAAGATGGGTCGAAGAGTCCTTGGTGAAATCTTTCTTTTTCCTTCACAACGCGGTACTTTTAGGTTGTGGTGAAAAAAAAATTAGGCACGTAAACTAAGGTTTGATGTAGATAAGGTGGATTATGAGTATCATACTTTATGCAAGACATATGTCTATCCCAAGAAATTTGTGTGTGAGGAGACAAGCATATCAGATGATAGCAATATTTCCAAGTCTATTACTTTGGTAATTTCTAATCTGGAGGTGACAAAGATTTATATCTATCTGAAGCCAAGAAGAGTTGATGGAAAGTATGTGGAGGATGACTTGACAATCCCAGAAGAGCCTATGGGGAAGAAGACTATGGGACGAAAAGAGTGTGTGAGGATATCCCCTTGTTAGTCGGGAGGAAGAAGGAAGTAAATATATACATCCTTTTCAGAGAGCAACTACAAGCAAGACACCAACATTCAAGGAGTCGAAGGCGAGTGCAAGTAAAAATAAGCCACCAAATAAGAAGTCTACAGTAAAGAAGAAACCGAAGATTGTATCCATCAAAGAAAAAGAGGAGGATGTGAGGGATGAAGAGGAGGCGAGAAGAGATGAGGAATAAGTTTTACATAAGGAACCCTTGATGCATGAAATTGAGGAGTCGGATATGGAAGAGTGCAATGTGAAATATGAAGAGATTACACTCGGGGAGCCATAAGAAGAAGTCCATGAAGTGCCTTGTAATCAGATTTTGGAGTAGAGGAAGGAACCTACTAAGGAACATGGATTTGAGTTCACTTTCGAGATGAAATTTGAGCACCATATTGAGCACGAGGTAGAGTGCATAATTGAGTACAAAATGGAGCATGAAGAAGAAGAAAATAATATTGGTGAATAAAAATCGTGTGGCGCAGAGAACACCCCTTGCATTGATTTTTCCAAAAAGGGCCCGTGTGATGATTCTAGTAAAGTTTTACAGGTAAGATATCAAAGCACAATGGCCACAAAATATCTCTTTTATTGGTCATTCTTTAAGAAGGAAGAAGAATTTTTGTGCATGAGGAAGACGCTCTCATGGGAATTTTAATCATATGAAAGAGCTTGAGTTTTAGGTTAGTCGCAATCACTAACCAATATCCGAATTAAATCTACACTAGGAGAATCATATCCAATTGTTTACTCACTTTGGTGTTAATAGATGAACAATCTTGTAATGAGCTTAAAAATTTGTCGGCATAAGTGGGATTGATAATTTTTGATTAATATTATTGAATAAAGAATATGCATAAGGAAATGGCGGAGAAGGATGAGGAAATAAGAGAAAGGGATAGGGATATCAAGGAAAAAGATAGAAAAATTGCGCAAATGAAACGAGAAGTAAGGGAAGAGAAGGGAAGGACACACGCGCATACAAGAAGGCATAATTCATTGTAGATGTTATTACACTCGTGCACTGGATCTTCTTGATCAAGTCCAACCTTCATACAAGACCGCATTACATTTTCTAGAGGACTTAGTGTGCTTGATCACACACGATAAGAAGGTTCTCGCCATAGAGTATGCAGAAGACATAATGGCCTAATAGAAGAAAAGTGACAAGGAACAGATCAAATAACACATCGTGCAGTATGATGCATTGGCAGTGGAGGCTAAAGAGGCTACACGAGTGGAAAATTTTTTATATGATAACTACCAGGATTTTGATCATGTGGTAAGTTTTCTTGTGGTTAGAGATGAAGTAGAATTGAAGGAGTTCTAGGCCAAGAACAAGAACAATAGGGAGGAATGGGGAAAGGTATTGGTCGAGGTGGAGAGAAGAGGGAAATAATAAACATGTTGAAGACCTTGCTCAAGGAAAGACTAAAGGAACTCTTCCCATAGATTATACGTAGGATGGATGCATTGGACGATGTAGCCAAGCAAATGGAAGTTTTGATCAAACAATTGAAGGGGAATATTGATGAATTGACTCCTATAGAGGACCCTTTAATTGTTAATAATGTGCTAGTGCATGCGAGTAAGGAACTAGAGGGGTGGAAGGAGCTAGATAAAATATTGATCTAGAAATTTCCTATACTCCTTACCCTAAAAATTAATTCTTTTGCGCGCAATTTATATTCTTTATTCTTCAAAGTTTGATTCATGGTGGGTGTTCTACTATTATTTACCTCAAGCATGAAAATTCATAATGTTTCGAGGACAAACAACATACCTAGTGTGGGGTAATGTTGGTTGCCAAAATTGACTAAGTACCTAGAAAGAGGAAGACTAATGCGCAGGAGCGAGAACACGGAAACAAGGGCATGGATAGTGTGTAGGATGACGTGCATAGACAAGAATAGGATTGCTTTCCTGGATTCTGTGAATATAGGTAGATTAAGGACTTAGCCATTTTCCAAGGGTAGGCTAAAAATAGACATGGAGTGTTTATGAGCAAGGAATAAAGAAGACAAGCTTCACGAGCAAGAAATGGCTATTTTTGGAGAATGAACATGTAGATGAAGCACACACATTGAGGATAATAATAGGATTCAAGCAAGTTATTTATAGGATGATCTATTATTATTTGTTATGAAAAATCATGCATGTAGTCTATTTTTAGCACGCCTATTATTAGGAAGTGCATGGGCGGTGAAGGGAAAGTCCCCACCCCTATAAATACTTAGTTAGGGACTAATTATTGTATCATCTCATGCTATGTATTAGTGTCATGTTGCCCTAATATGTTTGCGTGAATGGCTCTGTATTTACATATAATGACTACTACATATTTAGTTTATGTGATGTAATACTTTTAATAAAATGGAATATTGTGAATGGATCATTGTTGTTGATATGTCTGAATATGGAGATCTCATGGTACAATTAATATTAGTTATTATCTGACCTTTTATGTTTCCTTATTACATTTGTTTCCAAGTGATGCATTGGTTAATTATTCTTGATTGTTCACTTGGTTAATCATCATCATGAATATGCATGCTAACATCTTGATAAGAAAACACAAAGGAGGGACCTCTACTAGTGCAGTGCATGCTTTGGGTGAGCATTTAGTCTTCTTGAATGAGGTGTCGGCGCTCATAGCACTTGTGTGGGAAATTAAAGAATATAGTTCTCTTGCTTTAATTTTAACATTAATGACATGACATGTTGACTAGGACCTCATGATAGGAGTAAGAAAACTGAAAGGGCCGACCAAAATGTCAAAAATGTGAATAAAAACAAAGAGGACAGGAACATCCGGGTGCTTAGTGTCCTGAGAAAACTAACGAAAATGTGAGAAGACTAACCAACATGGATCCTTGTGGCTTGACTAGAATTGGGTGTATGAGTGACAAATGTGAGAGATAAAAACAATAGAAAAAATCAAAGCAAGCGAATGGACTAGGAAGTGTGTCACCAGTGAATAATTTTCTTACTCAAGATCCATACATAAAACAACATACTTGGCGGTATAGTAAATAGTAGTATGTGTGTGATTTTGTGTCTATAGGACCCTATCATCTAGCCTCCCTTAATGTTACACCTGAAAAATAAGCTTTGAATGCCTTGCACTTGCATCCTTTCTACTATTAACACATTTACCATCATGACATTAGTCATATTAAATATCTTATTCCATCACTAGCCTATCATTCACCATCGTAATGATTTAGAAGCATGTGGTCTACTGTCACTACCTTATAAATAAAAATTTAAAGATGACACCATGACTCGTTAATCACATATTTCACATGGATAAGTTCTCTCGAAGGAATCTCGTAATCATTACACACACCTTTTATATATCGATTGAAAAATTGCTAAAGGGATACACATGTGTAGTTTGTGCACACATATTTTCCCCTCCTCAAAATGGTCTACTAGGCCTACCCTCAAAGCATAAAAATAAAAAATCAAGAATATCTACGGATGCACATAATATAGATTGATCCCTCAAAGGAAAACTATTAATCATATTGTCAAAAACAGATTGATCCCTCGAAAGACATATGACTATCAAAATATAGACCGGTCCCTCAAAGAAAGGCTATTCAAAATCAAAAATAAAAATAAAAAAATTGTAGACCTCTCCCACGAAGGATGGCTATCCATGTCATTATAAAAAGTATTCCCTCATCGATCAGCCTTAAAAAGTCAAAATATCAAAAGCATCCTAGGAAAGCTTCCGCATCGATCAACTTTCCCATCAAAGAAAACTTCCCGCATTGATCAGTTTGCGTCAATAAAATATAGTTGGGGCATGAACCTATAAATCCATCAAAAGGAGAACCTACTCTCCCATACAAACTACATATGTCAACCCTTCCCATGTTCTAGGAAGGTATACAAATTCACTTCCATTTGTATCCAAGATCCTACATGTGACTACTTATTATTAGTTATGTGTTAACTTTTGTCACAAGGCCACAAAGTGCAATGCCTTCATTATACATTTTACCATCGTGTCACATATGCATCAAATCCATTCTAAAAGAAAGCAATTCACATTTTATTCCCAACCATGATTAAAATACATTTTTATACATCAATACCATTATATTTGAAGTCACATCACATCAACAAACAAAATTAACATATCATATATCAAATCAACACCCATACATCATCTCAATATCACCTCTGACATCACATCAAATATATCAAGATCAACATGTCAACATCATATCTAAACATCACATCAAAAATATGCCAACATTTCATTATAAACATCAAAATAAGCCAACAACACATGAGTCAAAATCATATATATATATATATATATCAATGTACATCACCACGAGTCTCAAAACTTTGTATACTAAAATATACATCAAATAAAGGCATCAAGAGAGTTTCATACATAAAAAACATCATGTCTACCGAGTGAACTATACATCTGAGACACTACCTGACACTCCCTCGGGCTTCGCTTGTCTTCTCACCACTAATACCTCTATCAAGTCCTCTCTGGACACGTCTCGCATTTGACCAACACTTGATACATTTCCTATTAGTGCTGCCTAATTCCATGTGAAATACACCATGTAATGAGGTTCATCAAGTAGCCTCCACCATATTATTTCCACATAATAGCTAAGCTCCTCGCATCCGATTAGTATTTAGCCAAACTAACACCACTAGGTGGCCCCATCTGACTACTAGCCTAAGCTCTCGTTGCTTGTAGCTCAACTCCTGAAACTAAGGAACCAATGATCCCAAGGGCCTTTTGCAATCCCTCTCACTATTTTTAATACCGATCACGGTCAATACCATAGCTTGAGACCAAGCTCTACTTGTATAGTGGTAAGCTTCGACTCAACCTATCACTCTCTCAAACCATGGTTTCTCTCTTTGTTTTTAAGGTCATCCGCTCGGCTAATAGTGAGACCTTCTCGACCTCTAGATGCTCCACAAGTAGCCCCAATATTGCCATGTCCTCACCCTCACCCTCACTAGCTACCTCTTGAGGATCTACCTCCACACGTGCTCATACCACCTATTAACCCTAATAAGATGAGCCGACACCATGCAACATAGGCCTCAAAGAATAATGACATCATCCATTGCGTGGTGGCACACCACGATCATCTAGCCCTAATGCACCAACCTCATCCATTATGGTGTGAATCCATGTGATATTTGGAAGTGGGATATCTATGTCACCATCATCACACATGTATAAATTGGTCGCTTCAGAACATCCTGTACCAATCTAAATTATCACTTGGCATGACCAAATCGATAAGCTCCCAATCCCCGACCGTCGACCCTACACCCATGTATCTTATTGGATGGATATGAGCTCACCATGTCACACTAGAAATCTAATATAAGGCCTCCATTTCACGTCACCGCCCGAAATCCTATGATAAGTTGTCGATAATTCTTCTCACCTCTCACCGCCCCGCCTCGCCCTATCTCGATCTCCATTGTATAAATCCAACGGTCTCCTCCAAAAATGTAAAGCCTCCCCATAATAAACCCCTTAGTCGATCCACCACAATGTGATCATAAGCCAACACCGTAGTAAGATCCCCACATCGATACCAAATCTCTCCCCTATCCTCCATGATCATAATTTCCTATAAGTCTCATGTGCAAGTAATGCAAGTTCCCGGGAAAAAATAGTCATCTCGCTTCATAATGTCTCGCTAACACCTATGTCAACATCCATGAAAATCAACCTCAAGTGGATTCATGCAAGGCATAATAGCTAATACCAATCATCATCATGGTCATGAGTGCTCACCCTCTGCTGTCTCGAGCCCAATACAAAGGCCCTATATGAAAACCCAATTGACAAAATATCCACCTCATCACCACCATACAACCTCCTCATCACCTAAGGCCTCTCTGTCTCATTAATCAAATATATCTACTCCCCTTAACAGGTAGTCTTAGAATCTTGTGTACATCCTGTAGAGTAACGGTCATCTCCCCATCGGAAACCAAAAATTCCATGTCACGTGATCCCATCTCTCCAAAAAGTAATTAACAAGGCTCGTTATGTCTGTGGATACATCTATAATGACACATCACTCCTAGGCCCACATCCTCCAAGTGATCCCAATCATCATTTGACAAGGATGCCCATACATCATCTAGAATAACTTGTATCCTATCCTGTATGGTCAATTTTTCCCTCGCCTACATCCACAAGATTAAAAAATCCATTAAAATGTCACTTAATTGAAATTATATCAAATTGTAACATTAAATTAAATCATACTACATATCCACTTAGTCATCAGTGATTCTTTACAATCACTAGCATTTCATCCCAATCACAAGCAATTTTACCAAATCCTTAGTGATTTCTTCGATTAGGAAAAGATGCCCTGAAATGGGCTGAAAATCCAAAAAACTAAAAAACTAAATAAAACACACAAAATTGGGGTGTACTCTCCTAGTTTGGGCCTCCTTTGTCTCCTAGACCCTCTGGCGGACTCCATTTTTCTCTTTTCACTTAAATATTTTAACTCAGAGCTCTTGTTCTCTCAAAACATTTGGTAATAATGAAATTACCATAGTAATTTTCTCCTTTTATAAATCATAATTTTTCCTCCAAGGAATTGTCGATGATTCCTCTAATCGCTAGAAATTTCCTTAACTCGTCGGTGATTCTCTCAGTAAATTATCTTAACACAATATTTAAGCATCCAAGTTATTTTAAATTCGTGATTAAGCCATCATTTTCATCATTCCTTGCCAAAATTATACATTTTATTTTACTTACCTCCTTTTAAGGTCTCCAAACCCCTTATAAAATAGACAACGACTAATCAATAAAATCTTACCTTGATCTCACAACCTAATCAATCAAAACCTCCCCTTACTAAGATCTATCTCATATTTATCACAAAATTAGCATCGGTAAGTCATACGTCTATAGGACACAAACCCTTTGGTTCCCCTATCACTTGACTTCCTAGTTTTAAAATCCCACCTTTGTGGCAACACCATCGTGGATAGCATAACTATCTCGGGATCATCTCTCCCGCCATTTCTTCCCCGTGAGTCATACATCCATGGGTGAAAAACCATTTTTCCCCATCATTTGACTCCATAGTAGCGTAACTCTAGACTTGGGGCAGCTCAAAGTGAAACAAAAATGCCATATAAATCTATCTCATTCAACAAACTCTTTCAAATTGGTGATTATTTCACTTTGTCGCAATCACACCGGTTTGAGGAGGACCACCTATCTAAGCACAATTCAAACCATCTTACTCGTTTTGTCCAGTAGTTTTTCCATCACAAACCACTTGACAAAAAGGGGCAAGTGTAGACACCGAGTTTTCGTCACCTGCATAACCCACCTACACGACATGCACATTAAGACATTAAATCAATCATTCTAAAAGCATAACCTAAGTCACTATCCTCACTCCCATAAAATCATACTTTTACCCTCCGTAAATCTCATTTAACCTCTTTAACCATCCCTAACCCATCTAAACCCATTTTTATCCCCATTACCCAGCCTCCTCACCTCGCATCCCAACCCATGAAACCCTAAGTTGGAAGTTCTTAAAACCACTTCGAAGTTGTTTTCCCTATAATTTCAAGATCGCCGGTGACCCTAGCAAATCACCAATGATTATAAATAGAAGCTTAAATCTCTTGTTTCAAGATCCCAAAATCTTTGTAGCAAAGCTCTATTTCTCTAGGAAGCTAGATCACATTTTTTATTTCATTCATACATCTCCAAGGCCCTTGTCACACCACCAAGCATTCACCAAGACACCACCAAAAACTCAACAAGTTCTGTAAGAATTCGTAACCATATCATTTTTTTTTCACGTCAACGGTAAGTTCACATCCATCTATTCTTGTTTCCATTTTGTTTACGCATCAAAAACAAGGTCAAATCAAGAATTTTAGTCTCTATTTTCCATTAATTTAGCATTTTGTCAAACATCAAATTTTTCACATAAATCACATGCGATCCCTTCAATCGCCAGTGATTATCCCAAATCACCCATGATTTCTATGAATCACCTGTGATTACTATCAATATAGTTACTTTTATTAGTCATTTCATTTTATCATTTGGTATCTATCTATCTAGACTCAATCTATTCGTTTTGAGATGTATCTCCTATAGATGATTGTTCCAGGTATCCCTCATCCCATTACCAACATTTACGATCTTTTGATCTTCCAATGACCATTTGTGTGGTAATAGTTTGACATCCTCCACAAGCTCACCTTATGCACTATCACATTTGCACAAAGCTTCGAGAAAATTTAAGTGAAATTTGAGATCCTTAATGAAATATGAGAAGCAACCAAGGAGTCTGCAATTGTAGACACCCTAATTTCACACCTTTTCCAAATCAATTAATATCCCCACTCCATTTCCCACAAAAATCCCCATCTAATTAATCAATGCCAATCGGTTAATTAATCCATTTCAACCCCTAAATTAAACCCAATACTCCTCCACATGCAAAATATTCCCTATGTCCCCCATTTGAGAATTAAAAAAACAAGTTTAATCCTCAACCACTCTTTTTGTCCCCACTCACCTAATCATGCCCTCATTTTAAAATTGTGATTACTTAAAATCCCCTAAATTAATTCAATTCCTAGGCTATAAATATAGCCTTACCCCTCTCTAAAAACATGGAGAATAAGCTTGAATGTCCTGCTGAACTCTTGCATCCTTTTGAGCAAATAACATCCTTCCCACCTTGTCCTAATGCCCAAATAGCCTCATCTTGAAGCATCCCAAATCCATAATCCCTTTGTCCATTGGTGCAAAGTAAGTTGATCTTGTTGTAGAGAAGGCCTTGCTCCGGTTTGAGGAAAGCACCTACATTTCACGTAATCAGGGCTCATCCATGTTTCACTGCCCATTCGAGGTTTTCTAAGGAATCACGAAGGAGGAGGTATCTGGCTAGTTGCTTTACTTTCTTGATTATCAGTGTATTTTCCTAGCTCACATTCTGGCACACCGGTGGGACTTACCCACGATTTATTATCTTTGATTTCCAAATTAGTGGTTTTATCCATTCTTTTTTATTATTATTTGCTATTATTATTTCATTTTTTGTGCCTTATGGAATTATTTGGTTAACCTTCACGCTATGGGAAATGCTTTTGTTTGTCTGCGGTATCTTGTGGTGCGTATGCAAGTTATAGTAACAATGAAACTACGATGCTTGTCATGTCTTTGATCTCCTCGGCACTCGGTGTTTAGAAGAAGAAAATCCATCACTAGATCTGGATACTCATGGATCATCGTAGCAAAAGTATTCATAGTCTTATGGTGTCTGAAGAGGTTACTTTAAGTTTGGTCTCCAATTTTTGGTTTTAAAAAGAAAATTTGTCGTCATTTCTTTTTTTAACCCAATATAGATCTTGATTTCTAAAAAAATCCTACTTTGAGTTCTACTGTCATGGGAAACCAATCCTGAAATTCATTTTAAAGTTGCCTTTGTTCAATTTACTTTGATACTCAAAATTTTTAGTGTATACTCTTGTTATACAAATTTAATATTCTTTCTAGTTTTCTAGTTTCTTTTACTTCAGTTTGTCATTATTTGTATAAACCTACGAAAGAAAACCAGAAAAATCTTATTATTAAAAAAATAAAAGTTAAAGAAAAATTGGAAACCCTATTCTAAATTATCTACCCTCCCCACTTTCCACCCTATGATCTCGGTCACTTGACCGAGCTGCCGATCTTCTCCTTTTACCCATCCTAGATCACAATATCCTATCCTGACTCCTCTATCCCCTGATCCCCAACTCCCCCGATCCACTTGAATTTCATTTCCTAATGCCAAACTCCGTCAAAGCCCTTCCTCTCTAACCCGTCCACCACCCATCTTCCTTCCACATGGAAACCCAACTCTCTCCATGTCCATCCCCTTCCCCTAACTCCTGCAGATCCCTTACCCGACTTCCCACATCTCACGGCCCCCTAACCAAGCTCCCAGAGCCCACTCCCTCGACCCCCACATCATATACTTTCCGTTGACTCGTCCCATCACTCCTCCCAATACCGATCCCCTCACTCATTATCCTTCCCTATCCCCATTTAAACCTCTCCTATCCATTCCCATCACTTGTGCCTCTCAACCCCGCCCGAATCTCCCCACTCACTACTCCTTACTTCCTCCAACTCCTTCCTGTCCACTCCATCCCCAATCTCTTCCAACTCACCATCCAACACAGACATTCCTTCCCCGCTCAACCATCCTCCCCCATCTTGAGACATCTCACTAAAATTCTTGAGCCATCTCACTTGATACCTCGCATGCATTCATGGGTGACTAACGGTCCATTATATGTGATGTTGTATAAAAATATTTGTACTTTTTACATAGCCAACAATCATCCACCACTTTGGTATATCTTGAAGGCTTTTCCATATCTCGTGAGATTCCAATATTCAAACCGTTCTATTTGTCCCATTTCCCATGTTCTTTTGTGGTTTCTGCATGAACATTTCTGTGTGGCAATTATAGGCATTCCATAGCCAACGATGTCCATACCTTGCTTTTCACGTGCCCATTCTTCGACGGGTTTTCTTGAATTACCTTTCTTGTAGATTAAGGAGTCAGTGTGGAGGTTCAACAGTCCTTAATGTATCTAACGACATTAATTGCTTCCATACGTGTCGTAGGGTTGTTCACATTTGGTCAAAAATGTGCCTCCTTATCATCATATTGACTCTTTTATTTTATCATTAATGTATATCATTGCGTACTTGTTATATTCATTCTTACACAAATCTAATCTACAAATTTCTTTAGTCTACAATTTATTTTTCACCATTTCGGTCTTCCGTTTACACTTCAAACATTCAGGTTTATAATTCAACATCTCCCAATTCCAATTCAACATTGTCAAGTGCCACGTCTTTCTACACATCCCACCTGACATTAGGTTTACCAACTCCACCTGCATTTTCAACTTACCCACTCAAATGAATTTTTGTGGTGATCTTTTACACTACTTCTTTGCTTTCATATGTGTTTTAGTTCATATTGGATCATTAAGCATTGTTAGATCATCACATTTACTTTTTTGCTAATGCTTTGTGTAGGAAAACTCCTAATCATTTTCTTGTAGGACCTTTTTGACAATACAATACCTTTTCCTACCTATCTCGCCACAATTTTTTAGGTTCGCATTCCTAGTCATCTTTTGCACACTGGAGACCCCTGTGCCTTGCAAAAAAAAATCCTTACATTCCAATATTCCACGCCAACGCTTATGGTAACATTTTACGCTTTTCTTCATCGCTTTTATTTTTTGTGAAGATAATTGTTATCGTTATTTCATAATCATGATTAATTGTAATAATTATTAACATTTTTAACAAAAATATGTTCCAATTGTATCCGTGTATGCTTTTTCTCGTGCCTTCCAAAGTGATTCGGAAAATCAGAAACGGTCGCGATTGTTTAGTTTCTTGTTCTAACAATGCAGGATCCATTTCCTTATTATTTTGTCTCTAACTATCGTCTCAATCAAATTTATTTCGTCGCATTATTAATATTTATCTGATCATTGGTTGTGTATGCTCTTTTCTTGCGCCTTCAAGCGATCTGGAAAATCAAAATAGTCACGATCATTTTTCTTTCTAACATTTTGTTTGCAGGAAAACTACTAATTTATTCTTTGCAAGACCACATCGCTAGAATATTATCAAAAACACAAAACAAAATAAAACTTCCCATAAAATTACCACCGTTAAAAGAGAAAATTTCTAAAACCAAAAATAAATTAGCACACTCAGGTACGTTGTCATTTTCCACCAGTGATTTATTTCAAGTTGGAAAGAACCTTGCTTATAATCACATCATCATTTTGTTTTTACACGTAGTAGAGGTGGATTTCATCACCACCAAAGCTACACTAGTGACGTGGACTTCACTACCATGCACCACCAACATTTACATCTGTATTGCACTTTGATACATAGTCTCATCACATCATTCGGTATCTACCTTGCCTCGCTCTCCACTTACAGTGATGCCTGTCATTTTGAGCATGTGAGTCACGCCTAAATAGATGTAATAATGAAGCTTGGGCATCATCCTTGTAAATATTTAGGGATTTATAAGGACACCATACACATTCATCCCCCATTACCTTCCACCTTTTCAAAAAACTCGCCTTGGATGTGGTGATTCATTCTAAAACAGGTAAGTAAGAATTGTTGAGTCTCCTCCAGGTGCTCTAAGGGTTCCTGTACCAATTTTGTCCCCCGCATGTAATTAGGTATATCAAGACTAAGGTATATTGGAGAAAACATAATTTTGGAGTGTTAAGAGCCTACATCCATCATTCCACTACATACTTGTATGATTGCATGAAAAATGATCATTCCCGAAGAATTTACCTCTTGAGCCAAAACAATTTGATACACATGACTACTTGTTGTTTGTAAACAAAGTAGTTTAGCATTGTTCTTATCATAAAACTTGGATGATATCACTGTGTTCGTTGTAAAGTTCAAATCATAGTTGTGTTCCACAAAACCATTTCTCAACAGATTCAATACCAAACAAAATGCTTAAATAATCCAACAATGAAGATAAAAACTTCGCACTGATTTCATTAGCTTGCTTCATCCAACAACAAATCCTCTATAGTGTGTTTTCATCTATATCAAAGCGTATTTGAGTGACTTACATTCACTCCTTATTTCGTCAATTGTCAAAACATCCTTCATAGCTTGCTTCAAGCTATATCAAACTTATATTAAGTGACTTGCGTTTGCTTCTTATCTCATCAATTGTGAAAACAAATCCTTCATAGCTTGTTTGAAGCTATATCAAATAGATATTGAATGACTTGTATTCATTCCTTATCTCATCCATTGCAAAAATCCTTCATAGCTTGTTTCAAGCTATATCAAACTGACATTGGGAGACTTGTTTGAGTTCACTCCTTATTTCGTCAACTATCGAGTTTATCAAAACCACATCCGACACAAATCCCTTCATAGCTCGTTTTGAGTTATATCACAATTGTGTTGAGTCACTTGTTTGAGTTACTCTTCCTATCAACAATCCAGAGCTTGTTTAAGCCAAATCTACACAACACGACACAAATCCCCTAATAGCTCATTTTGAGTTATATCACAATCATATTGAGTTAACTTGTTTGAGTTACTCTCCTTATCAGCAATCATAAGCTTATTCAAGCCAAATCCAAAGTAACTAAGTTCTCGCTTACACTTAATCATGTTTGCTCAAACTTCATAACCTCCTTTACAGCTTAATCAGGCACACACCTATCTCACCATGGTAGTCACACGTAGTCACAATCATGAAAATGATTATGAAAAAGTCACACAACCAAAACTCACCAATGAAGAACAAGAACAAGTAGATAGAGTAATAGAGCAAAATAAGAATGAATATCTACTATGCATCCTAGCCATGGGGGAAAAATTACAGCTGACTTCGAGACTGAAAATCTAAAAATTTTATCAACAATGGTGAATTGAGTCACCACAATGAAATACCAAACAACCCAAATAGCTCTTCGACCGATGATTTATTCACCAAAATCCAAGAGTTAACAAGGAAACTTGAGGAAGCAACTGCTAGAGATGAAAGGTTAAAAGAATCCCATCCAGATCCCAATACTCATGAAATTCTTAATAACCCATCCCTCGACTCTCCATTCACACAAGAATGGAAACATATGAAAGACACCATTCAGGGGCTATAAAATCAATCAAAACAGTTCAACTTTGAAGAACTATGCCCCTACCCATTTGATATGGAAATGTTACGCTTACCCTTTCCACCATCCTTCGAAACTCCAAAATTTGATAAATACAAAGGCAAGGGTGACCCCCATGAACATATCAAATAATTTTACATGCAATGTTAGGAAGTCACTTATCATGACACATATCTTTTACGATTATTCCCTAAAATTTTAGGAGGACATGCCTTAAACTGGTTCCTCCATCTTCCCAAAGGGTCAATCACGACATTCGCAGACTTATCAGAAAAATTCTTCAAACATTTGTCCTTCGACTTCAACTCAAAAATAACCATGCTCGATATCTGTAACACTAGACAAAGGCCTAACGAAAACTTCACCCCATTTTTACAACGATGGCGAGGAATTACAAGTAGATTTCCTTCTCAACATCAGAAAGATAATTGGTTAGCATTTTTGTTCAAAATCTCATTTCTGAATTATCATTCCACGTGCAAATGCATTGTCTAAGTAATTTCAAAGAAGTCATTAAAAATGGAACATAGATTGAAAAATCCCTTATTTCTAAGGGCTTACTTAAAACACCCTTTAGGGACCAAATTTCATAGAGACACCCCTTAGAACCAGGACAAATCCAATATATTTAATCGAAATGAAACATATTCAATGATGGCGTTACTAATTCTCACCATGTCCAAAATATTCAAAAAAATCCTCTCAACAAAATTAAATCCAACAAACAACCAATCATAATCCCTAGAAAAGAAGCTCCTTCTCGTGATAGGCGAAGACAATTCACTCCACTCAGAGAAATCCTATCTAGCATCTTTCGTCACTTAGTAAATGCCAACATGATCATGTACCCCATCATCAAACCCTTCAAAGAAGAACAACCCAAACTGAATTGGTATAAGGAAAATGAATATTGTGATTACCATCGCATAAAAGGGAACTCTAAAGATCGATGCATGCAACTCCACCATTACGTCCAAGACTTGATCAAACGTGGAGATATAGAAGTTGAAAATACTTCTAAGACAAAAACACCCAACGAAAAACTTAACATGTTCAAAAACCCCTTCCCTAACCATGATGATAATTCAAAGGACAAGGGCCAATCATCAAGCAACGTTGAGTATGACTCGGTCATCTCAACCATAGACTATGACCAAGACTTAGTGGCTATTATAAATATCATAATCGACTGTGCAATCACCACCAGAAAAAAAAAATGTGTTGGTCCCTACCACAAAAAAATCTTCCACTTCGTCTCCTATACCACCTCTTAATCCACCATCTAACTCCACCAACACTTCCACTCTACAACCTACATCATTCTTCAACATTGTCAAAAAATTGGAAAAGACCACAACACAAATTTTCATCATGGAATTACTTAAGTCTTCTCCCGCAGTACACCGTATCCTTATGCAAACATTGAATAATGCTCATGTCCCAGAGGGCATCAGTTCACAATAATTCCAAGCTTTAATCATGCATTTTTCGGTACCCAATCTTATTATATCATTCGGTCCCGATGAACTTCTTAACCCCAACATTACAAAAAATCATTCTTTATATGTTGAGGGTTATATAACTCATCGTAAGATTAAACGCGTATTATTCGACAATGGATCTACGTTAAATATTTGTTCCATGAAACTCTTACGTTGCCTAGGTTACACCAAAAATGATTTACAAAACAACATCATAACCATTCGTGGGTATGATAATAGTGAAAGAAGGTCTCAAGGCACAATCACATTACTCGTTAAGGTTGGACCAATTACATCATAAACAATTGTTGAGCAAACAAAGTATGACACTAAGGAGAGGGCACACAAAATATTTGCATGCAAGAATAAGATGCGGAAGTATAGGAAAGGAAATGTGCACCAAGCCAAGATGATTTGGGACTTAGTCATTTTTCATGGTTACAGGCTATTTTTGGAGATAGTGTGTGGAGCACACAATAGAATGGAGACTTGCACAACACGAAAATGTTATTTTGAGGATGAGCATATACTAAGTGTCAAGCGTAAGTTTGGGATAATAATAGGATTACTACTGTCAATTAACTATAGGAGATCTACTATTAGCACACTTGCATATGTGCATATTATTGTGGCTATTTTCAGCATGCAACCTATTTTGGGAAGTATGTAAGCAGTGAAGGGAAAGTCCCACCCCTATAAGTATATATTATTCTATGTAGTTAGACATAGATAATGTGTATGAGTTATGTTCTTAGATCCGATGCACACATAAACTTGTGATATTATTTATTGTAAGAATATTTTGTATTTATTGTGTTTAATAAAATGGAGTATATTGGCTGGATAAAGGTATTAAACATGACTATAAATGGTTTTTATGGTTGATTTCATTATGATTATTGTTTAATTCATGATTCTTTAAGATCTAGATCTGGAATATGCTCTCTGGAATGTTTATGGTTAGTTAGGGTTTTCGATGTATGTTTTATCTTCAACACGTTAACATCCTACACAAGCAACTCTAAAGAGTGGCCTGGTATCTTTGCATGCTTTGGGTGAGCGCTCATCTCAAGCTGAGTGATGTGCCAGCATGCCTGAGTTGTTTGTGGTGGACTCTAGGTTGCATCGTTGGTTTCGTTTCTGGGACCTCTTTTTTAGTTGTTTTTAGGATGGTTCGTGATGAAGACGTATCGGTTGACCCTAACAAGTGTTGAGGAGTGGGAAGAGTACGCATGGAGGTTTAGCATTGGATCCGAGTTTGACGCACGCCCATGAGTGGAAAATAATCTATATGATTTTATATGAGAGCTTCTCTATTATTTTCCGGTAGAATTGTACGAGTGGCTGGTTGCTTATGCATCTAAATGGAATTAGAGGTATCACACACTTGTCTAGACACGGGAATAATTTAAGGCCATGTATGATCTCGATCGATTTAGAAACGCATTGTGGATACTTGGTTTCATGGTGTTTTGAAACAGCTATATTATGGATTCTTGCCTCGGAGGTAGCCTGAGTTCTAATTTTCACATTATCCTGTGGGAACTTACTTGCAAGGCATTCCACTGGCAATCAAGATATTGATGGTGACCCTAAACTTGGAAGAAAAACTGATGGCTAGCTAAACCCCACCATGCGCGGGGGTAGGAGCAAGTTTGGTGAAAGATCGAGGACATAGCAGCAAAAAGGAAGAGAGAAGAAAGGTGGCTTAAGTATAATGAGGTGCACGAAAGGGAGATGGAAAAGCAGTGGGATATTGTAGAGTGGATGG
Organism: Taxus wallichiana var. yunnanensis; assembly: GCA_018340775.1. NCBI lineage: Eukaryota > Viridiplantae > Streptophyta > Pinopsida > Cupressales > Taxaceae > Taxus > Taxus wallichiana. Next base: position 95,592,092 of record CM031236.1, read on the forward strand.
CATTGAGGAGAGAGATGGCTCGTGAAGGATTTGGAGCTCACGTAGAAGGCGTGGATCCAGAGCATCTAGAACTCCCCCATTTTGGAAAGCATGATAGGGAACCCCCTCGGCCTCACACGGGAGCATGCTAGCAAAGATGACCTGGGTGTGGGCACACATCTCGAATCTACCGAAACCTAGCCCTTGCGCTTGGTTTTCCATTATCTAGTACTTCTAATATTTAGCAAGATAATTTGGGAAGTAGTGAAGCAAGAGTAAGTCAAATAGAAATTACATCTATGGCATGGCAAACGCCTTTGTTGTTGTTTGAGGTACCTTTTCGGTGCATCATCAACACATAAGTCAAGCACGCAGACTTTTGGACTCACTTTTGGGAGTAGTACCACCATGCAACCGTAGGATTTCACCAAGACTACTCTTGTTGGGACATAAGGAAGTACATCTTCGGTCCACTTCTAGATACAAGTGGAGGATCAGAGGGTATAGGTGGCTCTAGTTCTAGTGGATCTAGTGGTTCGGAGGCATAGGTAACACGAGGTTTTAGATCGGTGTAAGGGGTGGTCCGCACAAACCCCAAAATATTTACATGGAGATTTCTCTCCATCTTCCCAAGTATATGGGCATAGAATATTCTTTTGAACATGTGCACATGTGTGAGATACTATGGCACGCAAAAAGAATCACAGTCCTGAGTGCAAGACAAGTCAATGTGTAACTACATTATAGGGACATGCACACGGTTGGTACATGAAGTTTCACCGGATCAAACTTGTATAGATATGCAGCATTAAAAGATGTATTCCTTAAAGAATTATATATCCCTTAATTTGAGCAGAAGATTATAAGCATGCTCAAGGATATTAAGCAAGGCACTACTAAGAGTGTCTGAGAGTATGATACTCATTTCAAAACACTTTTTTCTAAGCTTTCTTATGATATTAATGTAATCCAACATGCACAATGGTTCGTTGGAGGACTGATCACACCTTTTAGAAGGGCATTGTCACATACTACATACAATGATCCATGCGAGGCACTTTGAGTAGCTTTGTGCGTTGAGGCGTTTGAAGTATAGACATTGGAGTCAGCCCATTCCTGGAAGCACAGATTATAACTATGACAAAGTAAGTGGAGAAACTATCGGTGAATTCAGCACATGAGATGCACACTGGAATTTGGTGTATTGACTATAAAGTGGAAGGGCACACCAATGATAGTTGTCCCGATAGGTCAGTCCATTCATTATTGCTAGACTGTGAGATATGTCATCTAAACTATGACACCCGCTTGTTTCCATTACTACAACGCTAGATAAGGAGGAATGTATCATGCTATTGTAAAAATTTTCATTCCATGACTCATGATACGTAAGACCGGAGGTTGATAGGTCAGATCCATGATGCTATAGATATTGTGTGTGATGTAAAGGAGTATCGATAACTCTAAGAGTAAAGGTGAGCACCGGGATCGGGACAAAAATTAGGTGCACTATGATAGGAATGAGGGGCGCTATGAAGGAGGATGTGGCATAGGTCGAGGATACCATGGTGGATTTGAGGGTCGAGGCCATGGTGGTGGATGAGGTGAGTTTCCTCGCGGAACGTGCTTTACATGTGGATCTCCTGACCACTACAGACGCTAATGTCCTCAAAAAATTACTTGTTCTTTTTATGGAAAGATTCATAGCTATGAGGAATTCCCGAATCTATATGAGTATCTTAGCAAGCAACATAAATAGGAAAACAAGGGTGCATGGATGGTTAGGATACAACACGCTATGGAAAATCAGTGGATGCCAAAGTTAGCACCGGAACCGTAAGTATTACCTATGAAGATTATTATGCATGTTGAAGTTGTGTGTGCCAGAGAAGTATTACAACAGAAGCCTACCATCACTAAGGAGGATGTTTTTCATGAAAGGTATCCGGATCCTTCGCACCAAAAGGAGGTTTATCAGGAGATCATGGAGGTACTCAGAAACCTTCAAGGGAAATACAATGTTTGAAGGAGCAATAAAAAGATGAAACAAAAGAAGGCAAGAGAGGCAGTCCATCCGATATTGATGACTTGAAAGAGGTATGCAAATTGCGATGCCATGAGAATATTATTCCATTACTATGGAGTTGGCTAAAGGGAAACACTCCATACACAGGTATTGAGAATGGACGTCAAATCCTCCATGTAAACCTTCCACCTCATAGCTTAGATTACGACAAGGAGATCACTCAATGTTCTTTATGCATCGATGGCTCTTGAGTAATATATTGATTGACATAGGTGCAGAGGTACATGTTCTTACTTTAGATGCATGGGTACATATAGGGAGACCTCCATTACAGCCATCTTCTAATGTACTAGTTATGGCTAATCAAACTAAGGCCATCGCCATCGGATTTTTAAAAGATGCATTTATTACTATATAAGGGGCCAAGTTCACTAAGGAATTTGAGGTTTTCAAAGACTTACAGTAGATAGTTTCACAAATTTTCTTGGGTGCCCTTGGTGCTACACAAATAATGTTGATCTATGGTTCAACAAGGGATATTTAAGTTTTGATAAAAGGAGGAAAGAGTTATTATCCCTTTAACAGATGGAAAATGTGTGCCCTATGTTGAGCCTTTAAGTGAAGAAGATCTGAATAGGATTTATATAAGCACCATTCGGAACCTGTAGTACTCGAGCCATCTAAAGAAGGAATCTTCCAAAGGCAAAGATGCACAACCTATTAGTGATACCACTAGTATTGCATGTGATAATTGGGCTCATGGCACTTATAAAATGGTTGGGTGTGAAATAAGGATCACATTTGTGTGGAGAAGTAGACCTCATTGTATTAGAAGGATAGGTAACAAATCTGTACCTCATTACACTAGAGAAGGAGACCCTACGGTATTCGTATGCACCATGGAAGAATAGTGGATAGACCAATTTGAAAGAAGAAAAATGTTAATGTATACCATGTATGGGATAGTAGCACGTTGGTGGGTGGTTCACAGGGATAATCTTGTAGAATGGACTAAAGTCAGGATTAATCTAACAACTTGGTTTTCCAGGAGCAACACACCTGCTCAAATTTACACATATCATGGTAATCAACATGTTCAACACCACATTCAGCAATGTGAGAGGCTCTGGACAGAGGGGCAAGAAGATTTACCACCTTCGTTATGGGTGCAAAAACTTTATTCCACTTTACAAGGTTATGCATGCACTTGGTATGTATATGCGGAGCTACATAGAGAAACTAGAAATTGGTAAGATTTGATTGCAAGAATGGTCCAGACTTTTGACTACTTCTCTACTAAACCTCTAGTGGAAGAGGCATTAAGGGTTATAAAGCACTTAACTATGGGAGACAATGCAAAGGTGGAAGAGATCATTCAGGAGTTATTTGGTGAGATAGACTCAAGAATGTGTTTTGATAAAGAAGATGAGAGACATGTTATGTTGCTCAAGCGCGCTTACTTAGAGAAATAAAAAGGAAATATGGTCTACATAGTGTGATGATGATGAAGTATAAGATGTGGATATAGATCATTTAGTGGGTATGCGTGAGGTATTAGACAGTGCGGATAAAAATGTGTGTGCCTATCATGAATCCATGAAGACAAAAAAGTGAATATTGGTACAGATGTTGAACTTAAGGAGGCAATAATTGGAGATTATTGGTCTGACTCTAAAGTGGAAAAAATGATTGAGTTACTTCGTGATTTTCAAGACTTGTTTCCTAGGGGATGCCATGAATTAAAAGGAGTGCATGAATCATTAGGAGAGATGAAGATTAAGCTTAAGGAAGGTGCACGCACGGTCAGGAAAAGACCCTACAGAATGAACCCTAACCTACGCAAAATTAACAAGATGTTGAAGTATGACATCATCAAGCCCCTAGAAGAATCAGAGTGGGTTAGCCCCATGGTCATCGGTATAAAGAAAGATGGTCGAGAACTGAATGTTGCATGTGTGATTGATCCCTTTCCTACACCTTTCACAGAGGAGATATTAGAAGGAATTGCAAGGCGTAAAATCTATTCTTTTACAGATGGATACTCTAGTAGTAACAAGTCGGGATCGATCGCACAGAGGATCAAGAGAAAAAAAAATTCACCACTGAATGGGGAATTTCTACATATACTGTGATGCCCTTTGGTCTAAAAAACGCGTCTGTTCTATTTTTCGCGCAAAGTCGTTCAAGCAATCCAAGATTTTATTCACAACTTCTTACAGGTTTACTTGGATTATTGGATGGTGTATGGACTTGTTAAGGATCATTGTGACAATTTGCACTTAATGTTTGAAATATGTAGACAATTAAGCATCTCTTTAAACATCAATAAGTGCGTGTTCACTACACCTTTTAGCACTTTGTTAGGGCACATCATCTACAAGCAAGGTTTATTAGTTAATCCATCTAAGGTTGAAGTTATTGTAGGCTTAGTAGAACCTACCAGTCAAAGTGAGGTGCATGGATTCTTGGGTCACACTGGGTATTATAGAAAATTTATCAAAGGATATGCTAATATTGTCACACCCTTAGAAGAGTTACTAAAGGGAAAAGGGACATTCTATTGGGGAGAACCGCAGCAATGCACATTTGAGGCATTAAAGGAGAGACTTACTACAGGCGCCTATTCTACGTTTTCCCTCATGGAACCAACCGTTTCATGTACATGTGGATGCTTCGTATGGCCATTGGCACGGTGTTGGCTCACTGGAGAAGGTATTATAGATCATCCGATATGTTTTGCTAGTATAAATTTGACTCTCGCAGAGAAAGAATTATATAACTACTGAGCGTGAAGCCTTGTCAATGATCTACACACTAAATAAATTCAGACAATACCTACTAGCAACACCATTTTTATTTTATACCGATCACATGGCATTAAAATACTTGGTAAACAAGCCCATTTCTAGGCGCATATGTCGATGGGTGCTCTTATTCAAGAATTTGATTTAATTGTGGTAAAACTAGGTAAAAGAAATTATGGCCTGACCATTTATCAAGAATTCAGTCAAGGGAGGATGCACAGACAATTGAAGATACAATTTTAGATGCACAGTTTTTAAGTTACAATGCGGGTCTTTGAATTAGAGGATATTGCTATCTTTTTTCGTACAAGTATGGCGCCAAAAGTAATGACATCCTTAGAGAAGAAACAACTTGTAATTGCAGGCACCTTTTATGTTAATCAATGGTGACATATAAAAGTTAGGTTGAGATGAAGTATTGCACTGGTGTGTACTAGAGAACGAGCGCACGGATATCATGAAAGAGTCTCATGGTGGTATTGCACGTGGGCACTATGCAGGTGACGCCACTACGTGTAAGATTCTACTCACTAGATTATGGTGGGAGACCCTCTACAAAGATTGTAAAGCATATTGTAAGGCGTGTGATCACTGTCAATACCTTGGTAAACCGGAAAAGAGATGAAATTCCTTTAAGACCTATTCCTAGTGCAGAGCCATTTGAGAAATGGGCTATAGACTTTGATGTTCCTATTTCACCAGTCGTGCGTAGAACTAGATCGTGCTACATCATCACTTGCATGCATTATCTTACAAGGTGGGAAGAAGTAGCACCTACAAGGGATTATACAACAGCTACAATAGCCAAGTTCTTATGGGAAAATGTTCTTATAAGGTATGGATTCCTGCTAAGCTTGACAAGTGATAGGGATACACATTTTTTGAATGAGACAATTAGGATACTATTGGATGAATTTATGATTGCACACCATAAGACTACACCCTATCATCCTCAGGAAAATGGGACTGTTGAGGCCTTCAACAAGATTTTGAGCCAAACATTGACAAAATTTTGTGATGTTGGAAGGAAAGATTAGGATGATAAAGTTTATGTCGTGCTTTGCACATATAGAACAACATATAAAAGGTTGAAAAGTCCACACCCTTTTAGTTGGTGTTTTCGCGTAAAAGCAATTCTTCCTATGGAATTTATGGTACCTTCTTTGTGTATCGCATGCACTTTGGAGGTCTAGCCAATGAGCAAGCATTAGAAGAAATAATTGATAAATTGATATAGTTGGATGAGAGGAGCATCATAGCATGTTGGATTCAGAAGCAGGAAAAGGCCAGGCTGAAGGCATGGCATGATAGGCACATCAAGGAAAAAAAGCTTGAGATAGGAAAGATGGTGCTTCTTTATGATTCTAAATTTCTGCACAATTGAGGAAAGCTTAAAGTGCATTGGTTGGGATCGTATGTTATCACTCATCTACTTAAATCAGTGATCTTTCCAGTTAGAGAGGCGATTGATAGAATATAGTTACCCAGCTATTACTTTAATAGGAGTAGGTGAAGCCCTACTATAGATAATTCTTCTTAGTGTTTGTAATAAAGGTAGTGTTTCCATTTACAATAGGTTTTCATTTTTGTATTTCCTTCTTCTTAGCTTTGCTTTTTCAATTTAGTTTGGTGTTTTTTGTAATAAGTGTGTTTGCGCGTTGCAAACTAATGACCATCTCAAGTATTTTTATGCGTAGAGGACTGCATATACCATTGGTGTGGGGTGGTTAATCACATTCGCAATCGGGTACACATGAGAAAAAATGGTTACGGTGTGTAGTAGTAGAGGGTGGAAAGGAACTATTAGAAAGGATATTTCTCTAAAGATGACCATAGAAGAAGATAAATGAGGGAATAGTATAACATGAGGTAAGCAATGGCCGTGGAGACCGCCAAGGGAAGGTGCAAAGGGCAAGGTACTCAAAGCGCATGGAGGCACGTTAAAGAGAAGTCGTAGCTAAGTTAGGAAGCGCGCGCTAGAAGGTTATATGGGGCGTAAAGATGTCTTTGCAAAGATTGTGAAAATGGTGAATTAATGAGAGGATCATTGGTAGGTGAAGAAGCAATAAATGCACTAACTTTTTGAAAATATATATAAGGACATGATGCGGGTTCATTTTTAACTTTGCGATCACAAGTATTTAAACAAGCTAAGTGCGACCGAGATGAGAAAATATTGTTGAGGTGCAGAGCATTGTGAAACCAAACGTGGAGAGTATACTATTGCACGTAAGAGGCTTGTGTCCCCATTGGTGAAGGGTTTGAGCGAAGCAGAAGCATTGAGAAGGAGCTAGGGCACGTGGTTTCAAGCTAGGGCACACAAATTCGAACTAGGGTTTGATTTTTCTCGTTACAGACAACAAAAGGTGGGATTTTTATGATGACACCAAATAAAGCACCTACAATAAGCATGAAAGGAAAGAATAAGGTAGAAGATGAAGTTGAAATTGCTCCCGATAGTAATTTTTCAAAGATGCAATACCCGGAAGGAGTAATAGTCAGAAATAAGTGGGATTCCCACATCTGAAGATGAAAAATAAGTGACTACAACCACCGTACCTCTGACAACAAGGGAGAGTTGGACACATTGCTGAATAAGAAGACCAACAAGTGCACAAGTGGAGGATATGCCAATGTATGATGACGTTGGGAAAAATTACTAAAGCAGGTAGGAGTTTATCAATTGTACGATCTCTTGTATTTTGGAAAATATGAACCCTTATACTAATGGTTGATGATCCAAGTCCATAAGGACTTCTTTTATTTCACCAGACGAAGGGTTAGGATCACAACCATGGTTTTGACACTAACTAGATTCAAGGGCCCAGGGTAGACCTGTTAGTGATCTCGACCGATAAAGCATCTCACATACGAAACAAGATAGGAGTTGGGGTATACCAAGGGTCCATGTGGAATGGACATTGATAAACTGAATAATTTTCTTGTGGTTGCAAGCAGCTTGAGCATCTACTAACCAAGTTGAATTACCAAGAGAGATGGTCGAAGGTAAACACCATGCACTTCACATTGCAAAGAAAATGTCTCAGGGAGTAGTATACAACCTAGCAGACTATATTGTAGACACCATTATTGAAGAAGTGTGCACAAGAGAAAAGATAAGTTTTGGCGCTATCCTACTTTCTCTTGTGTTTTTAGAAATTGGAGTGCCGATGGGCCAAAGAACAAGATCTGGGAGTACCCCTTGGAAAATAAGTCCCTCGTGGAGAGGTTTGAAAAATATTTATGTGAAGGATCAATGAGTGGGTCGTTTAAGTAGAGGGAGGAGATGTGGTATGACTGAATTCGTGCGGCGTTTGAGGAGGAGCAACACATTCCCAAGGAGCTACCTTCAATAGTAGGCAAGGAAATATAGTTCATGTGTACCAACAAATATAGTTCGCAGTGTACCAACACTTTTGCAAACTACCATATGCCTTCACAACGTGCTACTTCCGTGCCTCGGTTCAAAGATTTACTAATACGTGTCATCGAACTTCAACCCATACAAGGTAAACTGTGACTGCCACACCCTTAGGAAGACATATGTGTATCCAAGTCAGAATACCTACATTGAGAGGCTCATCTCAAACATTATAAGTATGAAGCCAATAAGATTGGCTATTAGGGACAATGGAGCCGCACTTGTATACCTTCAACTTAAGCCTAAGTTGGAGAATAACAAGTATGTGGAGAATGATTTCATGCTCCTAGGGCTGCCTAAGGGAAAACATATAGTGGAGAACGTGCCAGCTCTAAATCCTGCAATGACTATAGAAGTATATGAGGAGGAAGAAGAACACGAAGATAGTGGTGGCTTGGATCATAGAGGCTAGAGGTAACCCACAGATAGAGTGGAGACAGAGTGTATAGATACTCCACCTCAGGCGCAAGAAGGAGATGAGGACTTGGACGTGGAAGCAGTCCATGAAGAGCACCATTTTAAGAGGGTATTCGAAGAAAAAGGACCCAAGGCATGGGAACTCCACAACCTATAAGAATATCACCACGACTCTCCCTCAAAAAAGGCGAGAAGAAGAAAGCTAAAGTTGAATGAGGAGGCGGAGTAGTCTAAAGAGAGCACACCTAGAACCTTAAGACAAAGCAGAAGATATGGAGGAGCCCAGAGATGAGGACATGAAGGATGAAGAGGAAGGTGTGAAGGAGGTAGAAGAATCAGAGCATGAGCAACCTCACGTGCATGACACTACTCAGATGTCAAAGGGTCAACTCCAAACCTTGGCGCTCAAGTTCTTAAAGGGTCGAGAACAAGGAGAACAAGTGGATAATATGTTGTGTTGAGTATGGACTATCCTAAGGACACAAGAAAAATTGTTTGCACCTAGTTTCAAAGCATAGTGGACCTAAAGGAGTTATATGGTTGGGAATTGATGGACCTAGACATGGCCACTACGTGCGCAAGGAAACAATTGTCCTAGTCTATACAGACTCATATGGACAAGCTAGATTTTGATTTATGTGAGGAGTCTTGTGTGTTAACAAGATTGAATAAGGCACCTCGAGCAAACACATGATTATAAACCCCACTCTTATGTCCGATGAGCAAGTAAACAATGCCTTAGTAAAGGTATCTACAGAGGTGGTACGGAGGAACATAGATAAGGCTACCACTATTAGAGTGCTACTTGAAGATAACAAGGAAAAAACTGTAGAAATAGCATGTCTGAAAGGAGAGAAGGATCTAGAGCGAGAAAAATAATGAGGCCTTCATCAAAGCATGGCAAAAGAAATTGGTGACTATGTCCTGAAAGCAAGACCACATCTAGAGTCTAAGGTACCTGAGAAGTTTCCTTTGGCTATGCATTATGTGTGAACATTAGTTTATTTGGTGCTTGAAGATGGACCAATTCGAATGTCAACTCCAAAGGATCCCGAACAGAAGCGAGAAAGAGCAAGGGCCTCTGTGGTTAGGAAGATTTCATCTTACGAGGAATTACTCCATACTTTGCAGGATGAGCTAAAGAAAATAGATCAAGCTCTGAACATATGTGTAGCACTAGAAGCAGTGATCAGGATCAAAACTATAATAGAAGATAATGAAGTTCTGAAGGCAATGAAGGATGAGACTTTAGGGTGTGCAGAAAGATTGGCATTAGTAAAACAAAAGTGCGAAGCCCTTGTAGTAGCACAAAACCCACATAAGGAGAGGTTGGATGAGATTGGAAATCTCATAGTGCAAAAGATGGATCTTTTGGAGGGAAGGATGTCTGTTATGGCCAATGTTTTCCTAGTACTATAGAATGAAAAGGAGAGATAACCCAGGATGAGTTGGAAGCCATTTCCACAAACATTCCAGAGAAGAAAAGAACCACATTTGGATGACTGGAAAACATTGGAGGCTGAGATTAAAATAGAATATCCATAGTTGATCCTCCCAGTTGAAGCAGAGGGTGTTGCAGAATAGAAGTCTATTCTTTGTACAATAATTCTTTACATTCTTTCCATTCTTATTCTTTATTGTTTGGGACAATCAGGAGGAACCCCATTTTGGGATGACAATGTACATTAGTGTGGGGTAATGTTGAGTAGACAGATTATGAAACTAAGGAGAGGGAACACGTAAGAGATTCGCGTGTATGAACAAGGTGAATTTGAAGGTGCAGAAGTATAAGAAAGGAAACCCGTGCAAGACAAGTTGATTTGGGACTTAGTCATTTTTCATGGTTACGGGCTATTTTTGGAGATAATGGGTGGAGCACACAATGGGATGGAGACTTGCGCGACATGAAAATGCTATTTTGAGGATGAGTGTCTAGTAAGCGCCAAGTGTAAGTTCGGGATAATAATAGGATTACTACTCAGTTAACTGTAGGAGATCTATTATTAGCACACTTGCATGTGTGCATATTATTGTAAAGGCACATGGCTATTTTTAGCATGCGACCTATTTTGGGAAGTTCATAAGTAGTGAAGGGAAATTCCCCACCCCAATAAGTATGTATTAGCCTATGTATTTAGACAGACTGTGTGTATGAGTTATTGTAGATTTATGATGCTGGATTTGATGCACGCATAAACTTATGATACTATTTATTATAAGAAGCATATGTATTTACTGTGTTTAATAAAATGGAGTATATTGGCTGGATAAATGTGTTAAACATGACAGTAACTAGTTCTTGTATGGTTGATTTCATTATGATTATTGTTTAATTCATGATTCTTTAAGATCTAGATATGGAATATGCTATGTGGAATGTTTATGGTTAGTTAGGGTTTTTGCATGCATGCTTTATCTTCAACATGTTAACATCCTACATAAGTAACTCTAAAGAGGGGCCTAGTACCTTTTCGTGCTTTGGGTGAGCACTCAGCTCAGGCTGAGTGATGTGTCAGTACACTTGGGTTGTTCATGGTGGACTCTAGGTTGCATCAACGATATGTCATGTGGTGGACGTAGAAGTCGCATATAACATTCTCGTTGGCTGACCATGAATTCATGCCATGAAATCTAGCCCATCAATGTTCCACCAATGTATTAAATTCCCTTATTTTGACAAAGAATTTACATTGCACGCAAATTCCCAACCATTTGAGAATTGTAGATTCCTCAAAGGGTGGTATATACATGATCATTATTTTCCATCAACAGATAAGTACACTCCACCTCACATAATCTCTAAAAACACGTGTTGATCCATATACACTCCCCAAATATACTCTGAAACCATCACCTTCTAATCAACCAAATCCATTATCTTCTACTAATCAACAATCTTCAATCGTCCCCCCTCCCACTAATCAATCATCTTCTTCCACTAACCAACCTTCTTCTTTTAACAACAATCCCTCTTCCACTAAACAATCCTCTTCCTCACCTAGTCAACCTTCTTCATCTAACCATACCTCTTCTGTTAGGATACCTTCCCCTCTAGTTAACCAAGCTTCATCCTCTAATCCATCCCCCTCTTCTTATAACCCATTCTCTCCATCTTTCAAAACTACCAAACTAACTTCCCCGCCACATGAGGTACCTACTGGTCCCCCATCCCACACATTCAAAATTATTGACAAAGGATGCGGTGAATATCAATTCCAAAAGGTTGCAGAATCTTTTTACATCAACAAATCCCCACACAACTATGGAAAACCCAATACTCCACATCTTAGAATCTATCCCACTTACAAATTGGGTCAGTCAGTTTGGAAGAAATTCGGTTATCTAGACAACGAACATATTCCAAGTTCTTCAGGATCTTGGTTATATAATGATGAATTTGCTCCTGTTATGAGTCCCTCAATTTACCAAAGCTCATCGAATGATGAAAAACATGCGATGGAAGGGTAAAGGACTCACCCAAATGGAAAAGGTTGTTTAGATCCAATCAATTACGTAACATCACAATAAACATGGTCTGGGTTTCAAGGTATTCAATGCATCTCCTATCTTAATTTTAAGTGACAACGATGACACTTCTGTTAGTGACACTAGGTCTACACATAGCCTTTTTGAAGACCTCATTGAAATGAATCTTTACTTTGAACATTTATCCATTATCGTCACAATTTTGAGCTTGTGCATTCAACTCTCATATACCATGACCACTTACATCATATGGTTATGGACATGTTCCAGAATGATGAAGCCATTGAAGAATTCCTTAGAAATCATGATCAAATCCCCATTTATGACCATAAAAAAGGATTTGAAATCAACCTTGATGAATCGGCCTATTTTGGTGAAGAAATAGAATATTCGGATCCTTTACCTTTGGAAACCTTGGATCAAAAGTGCAAACACAAAATTTCCCATAGTCAAAATCTCGTCGCCACCTTATCAAAAAAACATGTCAATAAAAAGTCACAACATCACAAACAAAAACCCTATTTCGATTCCCTAAATCACCCAACACCGATGACTTACATCAACCATTAGCATCATTTTCTGAAAAGGATACATCTAAAATGCTTGTTGAAGAAACCAAATATATAAACATCGGTACCATTGAACAACTGAAAATTTTACAACTCGGCATTAGTCTGTTTGACCAAGAATGCGTAGAATTCACAACACTCCTCATAGAATTCCAAGATATTTTTGCATGGACCTATAAGAACATGCCAATTTTAGATCCATCTCTTTCAATACATCACCTTTTGGTGCATCCGGATGCAAATCCTGTAAAACAAAACTACACAAAATACATCCCAAAGTAGCGTAGTTTGTCAAAGATGAACTCGAGAAACTCTTAGAAGCCAATTTTATCCGACATATTGATTATTCTAAATGGATATCTAGCATAGTTCTCATAGCCAAGAAAACCCTAGGCATTACGATATGCACAAACTTCCAAGATATCAACAAAGCTTATCTAAAGGATGACTTTCCCTTGTCAAACATAAACATGATTGTCGACTTTACGGCAAGCCATGAAATGCTATCCCTAATGGATGGATTTTCTAGATACAATAAAATATGTATTGTTGAAGAGGATCATCAAAAATGGCATTTACTACACCATGGGGCACCTTTTGCTATAAGGTCATGCCTTTCGGCTTGAAAAATGTAGGTGCCACATATCAATGAGCCATGACAGTCATCTTTCATGATATGTTACATGATATCATGAAAGATTATGTTGATGACATATTGATAAAATAAAAACACGAGATAGGATATCCGGTGTGTTGAGACACATTTTTCACATATTGCACAAGTATAAGGTTCACCTTATCAAAAAAATTGTGTATTCAAGGTGACTCTCGGAAAGTTGTTAGGGTTTATTGTTTCACGGAGAGGTATAGAAGTTAATCCCACAAAGGTCAAAGCCATCATGGAAATGCCTCCTCCCCAAAACCTAAAACAATTACGCATTTTCAGGGGAAAAATCCAATCCATTCGCGTTTCATATGGGTAAGTGCACCAAGTTGGGGGCCAAAAGGGGGTCTTAAGTGGACGCATTTTTCTGAAAAATAAAAAATTCAACTTGTACGAGTTTTTGAAATAGTTACACTCAAAATTGGAAGATGTTGTAGGAAAATGAATCGTAGAATTTTGAGTCTAGTTTCTAAACTACTAAATTTTATTGAAAACAGATAAGTTTAAGTGGGTCAAACAACTAAAATACCAACAGGTGCTTCTGTTTTTGTTAAAAAACATAATAGAGTGACTTTTGTGCCCCCACCATTTTTGAGCACCATTGAGTATTTTTGAAAACCCTTTAGTAGAAAGATAGCTAGGAGCATCTAGTTTGTGTTAGAATTTTTTTAGATTTTATTTAACGAGTATTTTTTATTTATGATTTTTCTAGTACATAAAATTTATGTTTTGAAAAATAACAGAGCTCACCCGTGCCCCCTAACTACCTCAAAAAATATCGAAAATTAGATTTTTTTAATATGTATAGAATTATGCCTAGTTTTTGCTAGTATAATTTTTTTCAATTTCGATGAACCAAAAAAAAAGATACATGATGAAAGATAGAAATATTTAAACTTCAAAAAATAGCTATAAAAAGGCATAGAAAATAAATAATATGGAAACCTTATATTAGTCCAAAAATTGAAAATTTATATTTTTACAAAGAAGAAACTCGCTCTATGCCGTGGTATAATTTTTTTAAAATGGATCGATTTTTTTATTTTGATTTATCATAGAGGAAGTGGCATTTTTTACATTTTCCTGCAAAAACATGTTGTTTGTGTTTGTGCAGTTCGATGCCTCATGGTTGGGGATCCAAATCAAATCCCAAGCCTTGAGGCATGTGCTGGAAAAGGTAAAAAGCATAACGCGCACGCGTTATAACACGTACATGTTATTCTTTGTTTATGCTCAGCCTCTTTTTTAAATTTATAGCAGACATAACACATACGCATTATAACGCATACGTGTTATGCTTTGGTAAATCCCAAACCTAAGAATTTAAAATGTGATCACGTTATAATAGAACGCGTACATGTTTTGATTTTTTCAGGTTTTTTTCCACTTTTTGTCCCCCAACTTTCTACACTTACCCATATCACAATTAGCGGATAAGTGTCATCATTTTAATCAATTACATAAGAAAGATGCACAGTTTCACTAGAACAAGGATTGTCAAGATTATTTTGCTAAGTTGAAAGAATACCTTTCCAACCCACATGTCCTTATGTCACCAATCACAGATAAACCCATGTTTCTCTATACATTTTCCACTGCACATGTTATAGGAACTTTGTTAGCACAACACAATGATCAAGAAAAAGAACAAGGTTGTTTATTACCTTAGTCGAACACTTATTGAGCATGAGGTATGATATTCCCAAGTTGAAAAAGTATGTTTGGTGGTCACCTTTGCATTCCATAAGTTATGTCATTACTTGCTTAATCACACAACTAAATTAATTGCTAAGGTTGATCCCCTCAAGTATCTCTTGTCTCGACCTATTCTCACAGGAATAATGTCTAGCTAGGTCGTCCTACTTAGTGAATTTGACGTTGAGTTCATTCCTCAAAGAGAAATTAAAGGAAAAACCTCGCAGACCAACTTGCTGAGGCACCTCTTCCCGGAACAAAACCACTTCATTTTGCATTTCCTGATGAAGATATTTTGTACATAGACATCATGCCATCCTGGACTCTATTCTTTGATGGATCTTGTAATCTCCATGGATCAGGAGCTAATATTTTGCTTATCACACCTAGCGGGCATGTAATCCCCAAGTCATTTCGATTAGCATTCCCATGTACCAATAATATTACAGAATATGAAACTCTCATAGCAGGATTGAAACTAGCTATATCTTGGAACCTTAAAGAGTTGGTTGTATTTGGTGACTCTTTACTTATCATTAAACAAAGTTACTAATGAATACCAGGTCAAGGATGAAAAAATTATTCCATATAAGCACATGGTAGATAGCCTTCAAAGCTATTTTCAATTGATTAGTTTTGATCAAATCCCTAGAATTTGTAACAAATCCACCGATGTTATGGAAACTATTGGATCTCTATTAGAAATCACATCTAATCAACCCCAGGCACATTTTCTCGTAGAACATCTCTTAATGCCTGCTTATGATCTTCCTGAAAACACTATGGTATGTGAAATCATGGGTCCAAATAACCCTTGGTACCATGATATTTATACCTTCATCCATGAAAAACATTTCCTACCAATATGAAACCAAGGCATAAACATGTTTTAGCACAACGTGCCTCTCGTTACACCATTTTAGCAGAAAATATTTATAAACGAGGTTACGATGGCACCCTGATCCGATGTCTTAATCAGAGGAAGCCTCTAGTGTACTAACTGAAGTCCACTCTGGTATCTGTGGAGCACACACAAACGGTATAGCTTTAGCCAAGAAAATACTATGTGTTGGGTATTATTGGCCCACCATGGAAAGTGACGCATTCCATTTTGTCAAACAATGTCAAAAAACATGGAAATATTATCCACACACCTTCCCAACATTATAATCACACCATGGCCCTTCTAACGGGGCTTGATCTCATCAGAAAAATCAAACCAACATCATCCGATGGACATAAGTTCATCATTACTGCTACCGATTACTTCACTAAATGGGTAGAAGCTATGCCTCTCACCTATGTTACTAGAAGCCAAATATCAAAGTTCATTTTTCACAATATCATCTATCAATTTGGTATTCCATCCTCTCTTGTCATGAGATAATGGAAAATCATTTAAAAACTAGGATGTAAAAGACCTTGCCAAATGTTTCTACATCAAACTTAAGTGGTCCACTCCATACTACCCCCAAGGTAATGGCCAAGTGGAGGAAACCAATAAGACTTTAAAATCCATCATGGAAAAATTTTCAATACACATGGATGAAATTGGCACACTCAAATTTACCCCACTCTTTGGGCTTACCATACATCTTACCGCACACCTACAAGAGCCACCCCATTTTCCCTCATTTATGGTTGTGAAGCCATTTTACCTATTGAGGTTGAACTCCCATCCTTGAGAATATCCCTTAAAGATATAATTAATGAGGATGAATATTGACAATCACGGCTTCATGAGCTTGAGATTCTTGATGAAAAATGACTTAATGCCCTCAATCATCTTCAAGTCTATCAAAACCAAACTACAATACGGTTATCATAAAAAGTAATACCAAGAGAGTTCAAGGTTGGTGACCTCATTCTAAAAGAAAATCAAAAGAATACCACTAAAGAGAGAAAACAAGGAAAATTTGAGCCTAATTGGTTAGGACCCTATGTAATTATAGCTAAATTTGGCTCTAGAGCCTATAAATTGGCCACTGAAGATGGTCAGGAACTTGATGAACCAATGAATGCAATACATTTAAAGAAATTCTATTCTTGAGGCACTCTCTATTCTAGGAGACAATCACTTGTACATTGTTCCTTTTGTCTTACTCATCTCTAAATAATTTAAAATTATTCATTTCATTGGCAGATATTTTCATTATCAAAATCATATCTTCATATTCATCATCATGAGACAAGTGTTAATATAGATCCTATTAAGTTTTGTGAGTATCATACTTCTTATAATATCTCCCATTTTCAATCGCTTTCACCTATGGTCATACCTAGAAGCTTACTAATGGTAATATATTCCCTTCAAAGAAATTATCTCTTTCATAACAAAGCTCTAAACTTCTTTACCCGGTTCGTTTGATCATCCATCTCAGTCTTCAATGTTGAACCCTCGCGTCCTACTAGTCATGTGGGGATGAGATTGGGGGCAGACATTTCCTTCCCAAATAAAAATCACTATTGTAAAATTCAATAAATTAAATAAATTGTGAATAATTCATTGTCACACTTTCATCCTTCACATAGTCTTTGGTGTTGAGCCCACACTTCTTACTAGTAGTGTGAGACTAGGAATGGAGGGAGGTGCCCTTACTCATCTACATCTTGTCTTGGTGATAAACCCTTGCCTCTTACTAGTGGCATGGGGAAAAGCGTAGAGGGTCATTCACAAAACACAAAGCATAAAAAATGTAAAAAAAAAATTCAAAAAACAAAAAAAAAAAATTTACTCGCCTATGTTTTGCCTTCGGTGATGAGCCCTTGCTTCTTACTAGTAGCATGGGGCAAGGCATAGGGAGTCATTACAAAAATACAAAATCTTATCAATCTAAAAGTGCTTACAATTATAAAATCCCCAAAGAAGTAATTTAGATGCCTAAGTGAAGAGAGAACTATCCCTTCACCTCATATCTTACCAATCAGTAGGCCACATAACTATCTAAGTCTAGTACGTGACCTATAAAGTGAAAGTCATTTTGAAACTAGTTCAGTAACCTTAAGAAGAATTGAGTCATAATTTCCCAAAGGGATTGTTATTAGCACTTGTCTCTATATTCATTATCTACATCATGTCTTCTTGATTCTGGTGATGAGCCCTCACATCTTACTAGTTGTGTGGAGTCAAGAATGGAGTTGGACTTATTTTCATCATGTCATCACCAACATATCCTACCAATGGAGTGAGAATTTTTATATTATTCAAAGCATGAGTTACCACGAGGAACATGTACATACATATGGATGATACCCTGGTTTATCACCTTATAAGTAGTTTGCATTTTGGTCCATAAAATAAAAATAGTATAAAAATCCCCAAAAAAAAAATATATGAAAATCCAAAAAATCAAAAAATAAAAATCCAAAAATAGTATAAAAAAATAAAATCGAAAAAATTTAAAAATTAAAAAATTAAAAATCCAAAAACATTAGAAAATCTCAAAAATCAAAAACATTATAAAATCTCCAAAATACAAAAACATTTGAAAACTCTTCAAAATTCCAAAAACATGCAAAAATCACAAAAACTTTAAAAATTGTAAAACCATCAAAAACCCAAAAAAATTAATAATCAACACAATTCATCCTTTGAACTATTATCCCCAACAAATGATCCAACCACCTTATGACTATCAAATTCAAACCACTTCTCCTCGTGTGAATCCTTGTTTGGGAAAATCCAACTCTCATTGTTTCCTTGTTTGAGGACAATGACCCAATCCTTTTATGTCCTTGTACCCCTGCTTGGGGGCACATCCAATCAATCATCACTATGGAACACATTAGGGACATGTTTATTGGTTCTTGTGTTGCATTATTAGTTACAAGTTATTAATTGCTTTCTTGTATCTTGATATATTACATGGGGCATCTTGATTTTATGTATCCTAGTGTTCTCTCTAATATACTTATGTTATCTGATTGCATATCGTACTGGGGCATCATACCTTCTTGATGGCCTCTGTCTATGCTCTCTTCCACTTGCATATCATACTAGGGCATCAAACCTTTTTGATGGCCCATGTCTATGCTCTCACGCATATTATAGTCTAGTCATCTGATCTTTTATATCATGATGCATCTTGTTATGTGCTATATTAAAATTAAGATGTTTTTTGTCACGTGAGTATCTTCTTGCATGATCAAAATCTTACTTTGCACCCCATCCATTCACCCATACTAATACATTCCCAATTTGGGAATCCTACTTGATCACCATTACAGTTTGTGAATCCTACTTGAAGATCTTTCTCAAGTAGCATTCACTATCCAACAACTCCTCATCCCCACCATGGTCACCATGTATTTGATCCATTCATCCTCGCTCCTCATTTCTACTCATCCGCCACTTATCCCCACATTACCCTTCTCACCATTCATGTCCCCTCTCACCACTTGTGTTTTTCCTTTCACTCTTCACTTTCAGCTTGACAATCTTACTTAATCACCCCTTCTTCCATGTGGGACTCTCGATGAGGTATACCCTCTTCCTAAGATCTTCCCATTGTAGAAGCTTCTCCACCATCTCCTCTCTCATCAAACAACAATCACCACCACACACATCTTTCTTCTCACCTCTTCTACTTATCATTCTTGCATCATCACTCTCACCACATGGGCATCCCAATTAAGGATTCCCCTCACACTCTCCATCCTACACCACATATATTCCTCCATCCATCCATTCATGTTACACTCCTTTGTTTCCTTTCTTCCTTGTTATCACCTCCTCTCACCTCCTCTTCCACTGCATACATCACTCACTCTTTTCTCATCCTTCCCGAATCCATCTTCTCTTGGTAATCTATTTACACACTCTCATAATATGGAAAATTCACTTGAGGGTTCCCCTTCAGTCCATTTTTTCATACCCTCTTCCCATCAACTCTATCACTCACTTACTTCTTCTCATCATTCTTCTTCTTCAACTTGGTGATCCTACTTAACCATCCCCATCACATGGAAATCTTACTTAAGAGTCCCTCTTAAGGTTGATCCCCTATGGCCTTCCCCATCCCATCATATTTCCCCCATCTTATTTCTCCTTGCCTCTCATTTCAATCATCTACTTCAACCAACCATTCCACCCCTATACCCAATACAATCTTTTCTTTCTCCTTCCATATCATCACTATTGGTTTGGTGATCTTACTTAACCACTCATGTGGCATGGTGATCTTACTTAAGAGTCCCTCTTAAGGATGATTTGTCATCTTTCCTTTCCCCATCACCACACATCTCGCCTTTCACTTTTTCTTGGCATTCCCCATCATCCCATCCTCTCATCATCTATATCACCATCTTCTATTTGGAAATCTTACTTAACCACTTCATGTGGCATGGTGATCTTACCTAAGAGTCCTCTTAAGGATGATCTGTCATCTTGCACTTCCCCATTGATCCACATTCTCACCATCCACATTTTCTCATTATTCCCCATTATCACATCCTCTCACCTCCTCTTCCATTCTCACAAACACCACTTCTTACTTTCCCACTTTTCATCTCCATCATCCCTCACTTGGAAATCTTACTTAACCACTTCCATCGCATGACAGTCTTACTTAAGGGTCCTCCCTAAGTTGAACTCATCATTCTGGACTTCTCCCTTGCCTCATTCTTTATTCACTCTATTGATCACTTCTTCCACCTAGTCTCTCCTACCAACCACATTTTCCTCCTACCATTATCCTTTCTCAACCTATCATATCACAGTATGTGCATCTACTATCTTCCACCTATAATCATGTTCCTTTCCCCCATTTTCTCCTTCTTGATCCATCATCCTTCATACCATTTCTTCCCATTCTTTTCATGTCTTGTTTCTTCATCCTCACCTCATTCATCCTCATCCTCCACATCCTCTCCTCACCTTCACCTTGTCACAACTCATCACTCACCTTTTCTTTACTCTTTCCACTCCATCTTCTCAAATTCTCCCACATATCTACCCCCATGCTTACTCGCCATTGTTGTTGACATTCCCCTAACATTCTTTCATCATTATCTTTCTTTCCATGCTAATAATTATCGGTGGAATTTCCCTAAAATTCACTCATCCTCATTCTACATGGCCTTGTTCACTCCCTTTGACCTTCTCCATTTTTTCTTCATTCCTTCCTTCCTCTGGGCCCACCGCTCATTATGGGTGGACTTTCCCTAACGTCCCTTCATTGCATTTCCTTTCCATTCCTCATTTACTTTCTCCCTTTCTTCATTTTTCCTCTCATCCTTCCCCACCACTCATTATGAGTGGACTTTCCTAATGTCCCTCACTGGAATTACCTCTTCTATCCCCCATTCCCTCTTCCCTCACATCCCTTTTCTCCACCCCCACCCTTTCTTGTCACTTCTTACCCACCTCTCCTCCTTCCTTCATTTCCCCTTCAATATATTTATTGTCTTCATCATACACCCTCTGTCTATTGTCTCATAATCCTTGTATCCTCATTTCATGCATCTCCGCATCTTTTCCAATTTGTGTCATTCCTCCCCTCTTTCTTCTCTTTACATTCCTTATACTGCTCACTCTACACTTATTATCCCCATTCTTGATTTCCTTCCTTTATGCATCATTTTCTCTGTTATCCTCTCCTCCTCCCACTCCTCATCTTATTTCACTTCCTCTGTATCATCTTCTTCCCCTTTTTACCTCACATTTCCTTCTACTTCCCATGATAACTTGCTCTTCGGTGATGTCCCATCTTTTTTATCATCCCACCCTCCACATGCATCTCCATGTGGTTTGTTCCATATTCTTTACCTTGGTCTTCCTCATGAGGACCAGGTTCCTTCAATCTTCTCCATGTATTCACTTTGTCCTCCCTTCCTCTCCCCATCATTTTCACTTTCCTTCTGACCTCCCCTCCTTTTCTCTACCACCCCTACCTTTTCACTTATTTTTTCACTTTTTCTCTTTTTTCGATGATAATTTTCCACAGTCCCTCATAGTTTATTTTTCTTTTTCCATTCTACCTCCTCTTTTTCTTCTTTTTAAATTCTTCATCATCCTCATCCCTTCATTTTCCCATCCTTCTCCCTTTTTTTCATGATTTTACCCCCTACTCTCATCTCATCTTCTCCTTCTTGTTTATCTTTCCCCATTCACCATACCCTTGTCTTCTTCACCTCTTCATTTCTATAGTTTATTTCTTTTCTCATCTCTATCATCTCTTTCATTTTTCCATCATTTCTCTCCCTTCATTTCCTTCACTCTTCTTCATTTTTATCTTCCCTTTATTTGACTCTCTCTCCCTTTTTATTTCATAATTTCACCCTTTGCTTTGTCATTTTCTTGTCTTCTTCTTGTTTTTCCTTCATCATTCCCTTTTTCCCTATCATCCCTCTCTCTTATTCTCTTCTACCTCTTTCATTTCTTTTTTTTCTCTCTCTAGTCTCTATTCCATACCTTGTCTCCTTCACCTTTGAATTTTCTTGCTCTTCTCATAATCAACCACTACTCCTATCCATTCCCTTTTCTCTTTCCCATTGCATCCTTCCACACATCCTCACACCTAGCATTCAAGGCCGATTGAATCCTTTCTCCATTTTGCATCATGTAGTCATTCCTTCTCTTACACCCCATTCTCATCCTCCTCTCTACAGAATTGACCTCTCCTCTTTTCGAGAGCTCTATCGTATATTCCATCCTTCAGCCCTCTTGAGGGGCATCATCACATCTATCCATAATCACATCTTCTCATGACATTTTTGTCTTCGAGGATACCATGACATCCATCACCTACCACCTTCTACTCTCCCAAAAAACATTTTCTCTATTTTTTTCTTAGCAAAAGTAGATTGAATTCTTCCCCCATTCTTACAAGTGAAAGTTTGTTCTACTTCTTGCTTAGAGAATGCTTTCTCTTTTCTTCCTCTGAAAACTTCTTATCAAAGGAACACCTTCCTTAAGAAGAATCTCTTCAAAAACCTTCAATCCTTGCCACTTGGGGCATATTCATCCATCTTGTCTACTTTCTTTGAAAGGATACTACTTTCATAGTACCCTTCCAAAGAGGGGAAAATGTAGACACCCTAATTTCACACCTTTTCCAAATCAATTAATTTCCCCACTCCATTTCCCACAAAAATCCCCATAGAATTAATCGATGTTAATTAGTTAATTAATCCATTTCAACCCCTAAATTAAACCCAATCTTCATGTTTTTATTGCCATGCCAAATATTCCCTATGTCCCCCATTTGAGAATTAAAAATACAAGTTTAATCTCACCCACTCTTTTTTCCCCACTCACCTAATCATGCCCTCATTTTTAAAAATCATGATTACTTAAAATCCCCTAAGGTAATTCAATTCCCTAGGATATAAATACAACCCCCCTCTAAAAAACACACGGAAAATAAGCTTGAATGTCCTGTCTGAACTCTTGCATCCTTTGAGCAAAGAACATCCTTCCCACCTCGTCCTAATGCCCAAATAGCCTCATCTTGAAGCATCCCAAATCCATAATCCCTTTTTCCATTTAGGCCTCCTACGAAGTTGAACATGACCTCCCTATCCATCTTGAGTTCTAGTTGTATTGTCTTTTATCATTTACATTATCTTTGTCAAAAACTTAATTGTATTAACGAGTTAAAACCCTTCAAGGAAGTCCCTTTGGATTCCTAGGATCAAAATTTGTCAAGGAACTCTTTATCATATCTATCTAATATCTTTTGTCTAGTTGTCTTTGCTTGCATTTCTCTTCACTCGGCGAGAGGAGGAACATTCTCACATTGTCTATATTCTCTCATCCTAGCATTGTGAATGTCAACACAGTATTAGTAAACCCTGTTTATTTTGAGTTTTAGGTACTTTCTACCTTTGATAGCAATAAACAAAACTACCTTAAACATCAGGCTCCAAGGACTCAAGAACTATTCTTGAGATAACTATTATCACAAAAAGTAGCACCCTAGGATTTGTTTTTACAAATCCCTACTTTTTGCTAACATGGGATGATCTCACAAGTGTGGGACTTGCAAAGTGAGATCAACCTCCAAAGAAGGTTGGTTCCTCTACCTAATCCTAATGCTAAATTACTCCTACTACTGGAAATGAAACTATCTAATCCTATTCTAACAATCCAAGTGACTGGGGAGAGAGAGAGAGGCATGTAAAGGTAAATCCTAAGCTAAAGGGGTGAAAACATCAAGAAAAAGGGTGAAGAAACTCTAATGAGTGAAAAAAAGAGGTCAAATATGAGTGACATAGATCCAAAATAACATTTTACCTTCTATTCTCCATGAGACACAAACAAATGAACCTATAAAGGAGAAATACATGCAAAAAATACAACAAAAAGAATGGAGAGACAAGAAAATGCAACAAAACATAAGTTAGGGTTGAGAAACACCATAAAACAAAGATTTTATTGCTTTCAAAGTATGCACAAACCATTACATGTGAAGAAGAAGGCACAAGAACACATTGCCAAGATCAAATGGAGGTCTAAAACTCACATTTTCTCAGGAACAATTTTGAAAAAGTTCCTTTGCATTTCAGAACATCCTCCTTTACAAATGAGAGCACTTTTTATTATATATCAAAATGGGAGAAGAGAGGAGAGGAAAGAGAGGGAACTCAGATTTCTTCATTCAACCACCAATAAGATTTATTGAATACCTAAAAATAGGCATGGGTACCCTATCAAGGCCATTTCCCGATGGTACTTTGCTTGTAGGAGAAGGAATGGGCACCATACCTCATCATTTTTGGTGGTTAAGCAATCATTTTTGGTCTTGTTTCTTCATTTCTTTCTCATCCATTCTCATCCTACACATCATTATCCCTCCTTTCTTTACTCTTTTCACTCCATCTTCTAGAGTTCTCCCACATATCTACCCCCATACTTACACGTCATTATCATTGATCTTCTCCTAACAATCTTTCATCATATCCTTCTGTTTCTACACGGTAATTATCGTGGTCTTCTCTAAAAATCACTCATCCCCATTTTGCACTTGATTTGAATCATTTTCTTTGACCTCCTCCATTTTATCTTCATTCCTTCCTTCTCTGTGTCCTCTCGATCATTATCGAGGACTTCTCCTAACATCGCTTCATTGGCATTCCCCCTCCCGTTCTTCATTTAATTTCTCCCTTGTCTTATCTTTTGTCCCATCTTTTCCTACAAATCATTATCATTGGATTTCTCTTAACATCTATTCATTGGCATGGCCTCTCCTATCCCATCCTTTATTTTTCCTCACCACCTCTCCATCTTCCATTCTTCCTTGCCAATTTCTTCACTGTCTTCATCATACACTTTCTCTCTATTTTCTCATCATCAGCATATCCTCATCTCATGCATCTCCATTTCTTTTCCAATCGATGTCACTCCTTCCCTCAAGTTTCTCTTTATGTTCCTTATGCTTCCCACTCTTTACCAAATATCTTCATTCTTGGTTCACTTCCTTCAACATAATTTTCTTTGTTGTCTTCTCCTCCTTTCAAACCTTTGTCTTATTTTACTTCCTCTATATCATCTTTCTCCCCATTTTATCTCCCCCTTCTTCCTTACTTCCCTGTCAAAAATCTGACTCTTCAAAGCCGTTATCCCATTTCCTTTATCATCTCATCATCCACATGCATTTTCATGTGGTCGGTTCCATATTCTTTGCCTTGGATTTCTTCACTATGATCTATCTCCTTCAATTTTCTTTGCTATATAATCTCTTTTATTTTTTGTTGCCTCTCTCTGTTTTCCTCTACTCCAATCTTCATCACATCTTTCGTTTTAAATAACTCTCTCCCTTTTCATGATTTCATCCTCTGCTCTATTTTTTCTTGTCTTCTCTTTGTTTGTTATTTTTCATAATCCTTCTTTGTTATCTTCTTCCTCCCCTTTCACTCTTTATTTTCTCCTCTTTTGTCTTCGCCCCTCTATGCATGTCCTTATCACCTTCATATTCACTCTTTCTTGCTCTCCTCATAATCAACCAATCCTCTTGTCTATTGCCTTTTCTCTTTCTCGACATCCCTTACATTTGGCATTCATACCAATGTCGATGTTTCTCCATTTATGTATCATCATCTATCCCTTTCATACCATTCTTGTTATTCTCTTAGCCACATTGACCTCTTCTCTTTTTGAGAACCCTATCACATCTTTTATCTTCGTCAGTCCTCTCACAGGGACATCATCATATCCATTTCTAAGAATATCTTCCCATCTTCTTTTGACATTTTTGTCTTGGAAGATACCATAACGGACATCACCTATCTAATCTTGTTCTCTTCCTTGAATATTTTCTCTCGCTTTTGTTTTGTCGAGGAAAATTATCTTGACTTCTTATCCTACTTATTAAACAAGTAGGAGTACTTTTATCTTCTAATTTGCTAACACTTATGCATCTTTCCTATAAAACATGATTGCCATCATATTTATTATCCTTTTAGGGCATTTTATCTCACCTTTCTATCCTATCTACTCATCTTGTCCACTTTTATGATTATTCTATCTATGTCTTATGTTGGGGCCCCTTTTCATCTTTGTACTTGTCAACGCATATAACTCACTTTGTGTCCTTCTCATGCCCTGTGTTGGGGCATCATTATCTTCATCTACGTCCCTTTTGTGGACGCATGATTTTTCACATGATTCCTCGCAGACAAAGGATTGCGCACATATTTTTCATTTAGTTGCACATATTTTGATGTTTTCCTATGACCCATTGGTCATCTTGGTTTACATCCATACTGCAGTGGTCTTCACCCACTCACTAGTCTGTAGAACGTTATCGTTTGTCTCCATTGAGACCGCAATTGTCCTCTACCGATGTGATATTGGAGTCACCGCCATACTTTTTTATTGTTATTGTGATCCTTTTTTGCCTGGGGCATCTTGCCTTTGGTCATGTCTTCATCCATCCTCGGACACATCTTTCATCTAACCCTTTTTGTTTTTGTCTCGTGGCTTGTTATCGCAAACCACTCAACAAAAAGGGGCAAATGTAGACACCTATTTTCGGTATAAGCCCCCCCGACATCTTATATTCACACAATTTTCATCCCCGCTTCTCTTTATTTTAAATTAAATAAAATCTTATCTATTTGTTCATATTATTTGATTGAATATCAAAGGGATCCGTCTGACCCATTTGATAATTTAATTTTTGGAATCACCCCCCATCTCTCACAAATTATTTAATTCAAAATGCACCCATCCGACACCTTCTTTTTAATGAAATATTTATCTCACCCTCCCATTCAAATCATGTCCCCCACTTTTCCTAATAAGTCAAACTATGGGACCCACATGATCACATCACATCCCTAACTCAGGTTACTTTACTACACCCTAGGTATCATCTAACTTCGGTTAGTCTCATATCTAAGCTATAAATATGGGGTTTTCCCCATGTTTGAAGGAGAAGGAGACATTTTCAGAGACCGAACTAAGACTTAGAAAAGAAGGATATATTTTTAAAAGGAGGAGAAAGCTCTGACAGTGTCTCTTATCTTGCCATCTTGATGCCCAGTTCATTTCCATAGCAAGATATGAGCTAAGTACTTTTTTTATTCCATTTTCTTATCATTTTTACTGTTGTTCACGATCTAATTATCTTGTCTGACACGGGGTTGACATCCTCCAAGGGAGTTGAAATCCTCTTGGAACCGGCACCGTCTGGGAAACCCCGCATATTGTGTTCTAATCTTATCTGGTTTAGTTTTGCAGATCTAGCTTCTTGATATCATGCATCTGCTTTCTTTGCACCCGTATCATCCATCTCAATCTCCAAGGTACTAAGCCCTTGTATACTCGACGTGGTCTTGTGTTTCTTGATTACTCATACACTCACCTGGACAGGAAGCTGGAAACGCAAATCTACATTTGGCACGCCGGTGGGACTAGATCCTAGATCTGGTCGTTTTGTTTGTTATTCTTTTCTAACTTGCTCGTTTGCATGGTCATAATATTTATTGATCTCAGTTTAGTACAATCCATCGTTTAAGTCACCTTAGAGGGTTTTTACTCCGAGTGTCGTCTTTTATGTTCTGTGGTTTCGGTCATCTTGACGGTAAGTGCTTCTGGTTCTTCATCAACCTTTGACGGTAAGTGCTTATGGTTCTTCAATGACCTTTGGTGGTAAGTGCTTTTGGTTTGTCGCTTAATCATAATAATAATATTTACAAAATTACTAAAAAAAAAAAAAAATGACAAATATCATAGTTTAGAGTTTGTTCTACGAATAATATAGAGTTCATTTTTTTAATTATTCTTTTTATTTTTTTTTTTAATATTTAAAAACAAATAAAGCAAAAATTTATAGCCTAACTACCCATCCCCCTAACTATCTCTCACCTCTCCACTCGGCCAGCTTTCAGCCACCTCCTCACCGGCTCCATCAAACCACCACACGCCGCCCCCGTCCACCGATCACCCTCTCCTCTCCACTCCACTCTTCCCTTCCTCTCCCCATGTCCTTTCTTCCCATCACCACCGACCTCCATTTCTCCCTTCCACTCAGCAGCTCCATCTCCCTTCCACCATTTTCCCCTACCCACGACTCCCCACCGAGTCCTCCATTCCACCTTCCAACCTCTCGCCCGAGCCACATGTTACCTACCTATCCCCATCCATCTTCCCTTCTCTCCCTTCCCTGCTCCGATCTCCATCTCCCCTACCGCCTTCTTCCACCCTCTCCATCTCCTTCCCACTTCTCCTTCCTACCCGAACAGCTCTCCCACTACTCCCACAGTCCTCCCTACGTTACTGCCTCTCCTCTCCTTCCTCCCATCTCTCTCGCTCTGTCTTCTATCTCTCTTCCCGACCTCCATCTCCTTTCCTTCCTCTCATCTCTCTCGCCTGTCTCTTATCTCTCCTCCCAAGTTCCATCCCTACCTTTCCCATCTCCATTCTCTCTCTCACACCTACAACTCCTCCCATGTCCCATCTACTTCTTCCCACGAGCTCCTACCTCATTGTCCACCCGTCTCCTTTTCCTCCTCCCGAGCTCCATCCCCACATGTGTCATCTCCTTCTTCCTTGCTTGAACTCCTCCCCATGTCCCATCTCTTTCTTCCCACATCCCATCTCGCGCTTACTCCCTATCCCACCCTCTCGCTTCTTTCCTTCCTGCATAGCTCTCCTCTCGCCTTGGCCGCATCCTCACCGCCACTTCCCATCTCCAACGTCTCCCTTCCCATGTTGACTCCCTCTCCTTCCTCTCACCCGAGCCTTCCCTACAATCCCATCCTCTCCACCGAGCTCCCATCTCCTCACCTACCACCCATATCTCCCCTCTCTCATCTCCTTTTCCTCGGGACTCCCTATCTCTAACGTCCCTCTTACCTGTCATGTTTCCCTTCTCTCTCTTGCACCTACCTCTCCTCCATCCCCCACTCCACGCACACACCATCATCCTTCCATGCCACCTTATACACATGTAATCCCATATCCATCCTCCATCCTACTTTGAGTTGCACCCACGGTCCCTTTGACCATCGGTTGTACAAAACAAGGAAACTCAAAAAAATGTCGTTGTACTAGAAAATGTTGTTCATGGTACAAATAGTCATAATGATTGCAACACCGCAAACCGCATACAATACCCGTAATCTATCAAATCGTTGTAAGCTGTCATGCAGATAATCCTTGTTGTGTTTTACTGAGCATCTTGAAATAAAAACAAAAAGAAATATTTGCCCATGGCTTCCCATGGTGAAAATCCATGTTGATTCACAAGATTCCATTATTTGATGCTTTCAGTAGTTTCAGCTTGATTCCAAGTTTATGCAAGCATTGTTGATAGTGATTATGTAACCTGTTTACCACAATCGGTTTCTAATTCTTTAGAACACAATTATAACTAATGTCTGTTATTAACAATGTCTTTTAGTATTGAAGTGTAATTTCATGCGTGTACAGTCTCTTTTTTAAGCAATTACTTTACAATCTTTTCCACTGTATTTATAAACACTTTTTATAGTGCCATTGCAATATATATATTTAATGAAATTACTTGTATAATTCAGATCATGAGCAAAAATATAACACCAAATAACACAATATTCCAGAATAATGATCTCAATATGCAATTATAATAGCTTCGCCACTTCGAGGGGGCAACCTCCAAACCATACAATAATACTCAATTACTCCAATGATGATGAAATACTACCTACAATCCCCTATATATACTATTCATATGTTATGGCCATCACCGAGGCTGACCTTCTAAGCATGAGAAAGTATAAATGATATGGTAAGCCACAAGTCAACTACTCATATCATAATACAAACAATAGGTTAAGGGTGTAGCATGCCCTTCCCCTTCAAAGCAACATTGTCCCCAATGTTGAGAAGCTTGGGTGCTGCTACAGGAATGTCATATCTTTCCATGTTGCATCTTCATTGTCCATATTCTTCCACTTGATCAGGTACTCAGTAATAACCCGTGTCCTCAATATTTTAGTGCGTGTTTGAAGGATGCATTCAGGTTCCAAGAGGACCCCCCCCTCCTCATCGAGCTCGGGTAACACTGTTTGGGTTGATACTCTTTGTCTAATTACTTTCTTCAGGCAAGAAACATGAAATCTGGATGTATTCTAGTTGATTAGGAAAGTTCTAATTTGTATGCTACAGTACCAATCTTCGCAATACTTAATAGGGGCCATAATACTTCGGTGAAAGTTTGTTATCCTTTTGTTTTTGTTTCAAATACATTTGCTTATATGGTTGTAACCACACAAAAACCCAATCACCGACTTCAAAATGCCTTTTCGTGCGATGTTGATCAGCTTGTTGCTTCATGCAATTTTGTGTCATGACCAAGTTCTCCTTGAGACTAGAGAGGACCTCTTGTTGATACTGAATGTGTTCTTCTACTTCTCTAACCCACGGTTGTCCTCTCAATGATGATGTGATGGATGGTGGATGGTACCCATAGAGTGCAAAAAAGGAGACATT
This sequence comes from Taxus wallichiana var. yunnanensis, assembly GCA_018340775.1. Lineage (NCBI taxonomy): Eukaryota > Viridiplantae > Streptophyta > Pinopsida > Cupressales > Taxaceae > Taxus > Taxus wallichiana. The sequence goes on from CM031236.1 coordinate 95,623,069, forward strand.
TTAGATGAAGTATGGAAGGAAGTGTTATACCACCATTCTGCAAGTGGCAACCATTGGACCCATCTTGCTTGTTTATCTGACGTAAAGCAACGGAGATATCCCTCTAAACACTTATTTACAAATTCTATTTTCCCATCAGACTGGGGATGATAAGAAGAGCTACGAGCTAACTAAGTACCCAAACATGAGAATAAATCAGTCCAAAAATGACTAGTAAATATAGGGTCTCGATCACTTACTATAATCTTCGGTGTCCCATGAAGCTTCTGAATTGTGTCCATGAAGGTTGTTGCTACCATGCTTGCAGTAAATGGGTGTGCCAAGGCACAAAAATGAGCATATTTGGTGAGTCTATCCACCACAACCATGATGACATTTTTCCATTAGATTTAGGCAATCCTGTGATAAAGTCCATGGAAACCTCTTCCCACTACTAGCTAGGAATAGATAGAGGTTGTAGAAGACCTGGGGATCGAACTGTTTCACCCTTATTTTGCTGAAAAACCATGCATTCTACCACAAATTTTTGGACATCCCCTTTGAGCCCTTCCCAGAAGAAATCTTGTTTGACTCGATGATAAGTCTTCAAGAATCCAGAGTGCCCCCCTACTGGAGAAGAGTGAAACTCAAATAGAATCTTATTTTTAAGAGTGGAGTTCTTACATAGGTATAGTTCTTACATAGGTAAGAGTGGAGTTCTCCATTCAGACCTTACCTCATCTATCCAATCTTCTTGTATGGACATGGAACATAACAAGGCAGCAGGTTGAGTCATCTTTCCGTGACAAAGTGCATCCGCAACTACATTCTCCTTCCCTTTCTTATAGATAATCTCAAAATCATATCCCAACATCTTGGAGACCCATTTTTGTTGTTCTTCAGATGATAAACGCTACTCTAAGAATTATTTTAGACTATCATGATTTATCTTCACTTTAAAGTGTCTTCCTATGAGATATGGTCTCCATTGCTTTACTGCATGAAGTATGGCTAGCATTTCCTTCTCATAAGTTGGCTTGGAAAGATTCTTACCTTTGAATTGATGGCTCAAAAAGGCAATAGGATGGCCTTCTTGCATGAGAATTTCCCCATACCCACCCTTGATGCATCACATTCAACAATGAATGTTTTGGAAAAATCGAGTAGCCAAGACTGGAGTGGTGCACATGGCCTCCTTTAGTTGCTCAAATGCTTTGGTTGCATCCTCACTCCAATGGAAGGAGTCCTTCTTTAATAAAGCTATGAGAGGTGCAGATATGCTTCCATAATGCCTTACGAATCTTCGGTAATAACCTGTAAGCCCCAAAAATCCTCGTAGATTCTTTAGGGTTTTTGGAACCTTCCACTCCATCATGGCTTTGATCTTATTAGGATCCACTTTAACCCCTTCATGAGAGACAATGTGACCCAAATATTCAACCTCCTTGAGTCTAAAAGAACACTTAGAGGGCTTTGCATAAATTTGATGTTGCTCAAGGGTTTCCAAAACCTTATTTACATGATGTAAATGTTCCTCCCATGTTTTGCTATAAATTAATATATCATCAAAAACACCAAGACAAACTTCCGCATGAATGACTTAAAAATAGAATTCATCAAACTTTGAAATTTAGAAGGTGCATTTGTGACTCCATAAGGCATTACCAGGAATTCATAATGGCCTTCATGTGTCCGAAAGGTGGTTTTATGAACATCCTCATCCTTGATTCAAATTTGGTGGTATCCCGAACAAAGATCAAGCTTTGAAAAAAATAAAACTGACACATGCAACTCATCAAGCAAATCATCAATAACAGGAAAAGGAAACTTATCTTTGATTGTGTACTTATTAAGTTCCCTATAATCAGGACACATGTGCCACATGTCATCTTTCTTCCGTACCATCACTACTGGAGAAGAATAAGCACTCTGACTATGGCCGATGATTCCCTGCTTTTAACATCTCTTGTACAATCTTCTCGATTTCACTCTTTTTGCACATATGGGTACCTATAAGGTCTAATGTTAGGTGGTTGACTTCCTAGTAATAATCAATAGCATGATCATGATCTCTCTTTAGAGGTAATCCCTTTGGTATATTTTCAAATACAACAGAGTGTGCATCTAACACTATTTGCATATCTGATGGTATAATGTCCTTAGAATGATGAGCCTCCAATGAAAAGAGTTGTGCCACAAATCCCTCTGCACCCTTTTTTAGCATTTTGTGCATCGATGAGAACTTACTATTTGTGGAGATTTTCTCTTAAGCCTCTTAGCTCAAAAGTCCTTCCTTCGAGTGAAATCACATGAACAAGTCTTGAAGTTCATCTCAATGGTTCCCAAAGTGGTAAGCCATCAACCAATAACACAATGTCTACTCCTCCCATAGAAATGGCATATATGGGACTATTTAGTATGTAATCTCCCATGGAAAGCTTAATGCTATGGAATTTTCTAGAACAAGTAACAGTACCTCCATCAGCAATCATTACTTGACATTCAGGAGCTGGATAAATGAAACAGTTTAGGCGCACTACTAACTTATGATTGATAAAGTTGTGAGTACTTCCTAAGCAATCAACATTGTGACCTCTATTTTTAGGAATCCAACCACCTTTAGGGTTTGGGGGGTGCTAATACCTGAAATTGCATGGCATGAGATCGTTGGCTGAGGATCTCCTGACTCCTCCTCTAGCTCAACCAAGACCTCTGACTCTGCATCTTCATTATTCTCTTCATCTTCACTAGGCCCATCAATGTAGAACAACTTCTTTTCAGCACATTTATGTCCGAGTCCAAATTTACTGTCACAATTAAAACATAATCCTTTTTCTCCTTTTTCTTCAATTTTTTGAGGTGTCAATCTAACTAGGCGAGGGAGTATTGGGGCCAAGGTGTTGCGATCTTTGGTATAAGTGAAATGTTGTCTCCTACTTGAAACAATTTTCTCCTATGCCCTTCTTGTCATAATCATCGAATTAGAAACCTTTTGAGGATTAAACATACGCACCTCATGCTCAATGTGATCCTTAAGACCCCCAAGAAATAGGTCATTCAGATTCTCTTGATAATATTTTCCACCCGCAGAGAAAGGTTTTGGAAGTGATGAATGTAATCCTTAACAGATCCTATCTGTCTCAACTTTTCTAATTGGCTGAAGTAATTATCTGACACACTAGAACTATAGTGTAATTGCAACTCTTCAGTGAAGACTGTCTATGTAACATTGAGACCACTCTTCTTCCTTTGAGCACATAACCATCGATACCAGATGAATTGGTCAGGTTCGAGATACAAAGCTGCCATGGTCACCTTTTGTCCTGATGGAATCTGATGTAGTTCAAAGAAATTCTCCATTTGGTTGATCTAATTGAGTGGATCCTTTCCATCAAACTTGCGCATATCCACTTTTGGAAACATAGTACGGGCCTGTAGAGTGCTCGTATTTGGATTATGCACACTCGAAGAACCACTCTGGCTCATGTGTCTATTATGTTGATCTGAGGATCCACCTTGATTGACATAAGTATGATTACCCATCATATGCGTACTGAATTTTTGCATGAAATCCTCCAATATTTGTCCAATCCTATCCACATCTTCTTTGTTGGCCACCCTAGATTCAAGGTCTCTCAAGTTAAACTCAAGTTGGCTTATTTTATGGTCTGTCGAAGTAAACCCTAACCCTGAGGAATCGGTAGTTATATCTTCTGTCTCCAACTCCACAACTACTATCTCATCCTTTTCTTTTGTTTTACCGGAGTGATGGGATTCTTTTTTCTCTTGTGGAAGGCCATGCCATGATGCCCCAAAATAGTAGGATGTAGGGATCACGGTCAAATTTTAGGGTTTCAAATTTCGATAATAATTAGGCCAAATATAAAAAAACCTAAATAACAAACCCAAAATAAATTTTGTTTTTCTTTCTGAAAATGTAACGAATTTGAAAAAAATCCACAATTTGCACCCTAGGGAGTGCTTTTATGAAAAACACTAAATTCTTAATAACTTTTGAAAAATAAATCCAAAAAGTCTGAAATTTTCAGGAACCTTACTTGAAATGTTTCTCAACTTTGGTAAAAATATCTCCCACCAATTCTCTTTTGTTCACAATATATGGTGGAAACAAAAAATTAGGGTTTTGCCTAATTTTGGCCCAGATCGCAGCTGTGATACCACTTGTAATGAAATTACTTGTATAATTAAGATCATGAATAGAAATATAACACCAAATAACACAATATTCTAGAATAATGATCTCAATATGCAATTATAATAGCTTCACCACTTCGAGGGGGCAACCTCCAAACCATACAATAATACTCAAATACTCCAATGATGATGAAATACTACCTACAATCCCCTATATATACTATTCATATGTTATGGCCATCACTGAGGCCGACCTACTAAGCATGAGAAAGTATAAATGATATAATAAAATGATATGGTAAGCCACAAGTCGGCTATTCATATCCTAATACAAGCACTAGGTTAAGGGCGTAGCATATATATATATATTATTTTTAAGATGTTATGTGAAGAGCCACGTCATGCGCCATATGACTAACCGGTTTCAATCTACCCGTCCTAGATTCAAATTTTGACTTGTTGTTCCTAAAGGCAAGATTGAATTTGATTTTTTTTTCTATCAAAACGATCCATCACCTTTATAAATTGATCTATCTTTTGGAAGCACTCTTCCCCACGTAGAATGACCCCTCGGTGGTGAGAAGTCAATTTGTTGGTCCGCATATGTGGGTGAGTAAAGTTGAAACACTTTTTTTTTTTGCATGATTGAGCATTCCTCATCTTGATTCAATTGCGAATCACTTAATCTATTCCAAATTCCTTTTCGTTAGATCCATTTCATAGTTTCTTGCATAGCTTATTATTATTATTATTATTATTATTGTTGTTGTTGTTGTTACAGATAGTTTATAGTATATCTTAGCATTTTAATCATTTATTTCACCGTTTGTGTTATATATTTATTTAATTCATAGTTTCTTTAATCATTTATTTTAATAAGAAAACCAGTCTTTAGTTTATAGTCTATTAATAAACTATAGTTTATAGCATTTAATCGTTTATAGTTTATTAATAGCTTTTGTAGCTTATTTCCTTTCATTGTATATGAACAACGATCTATAACTTTTTTTTTTTTTTTTTTCTTTTTAATTAATTGCATTATTATTATCTTGCTTCTTTTTGACGAAGTAACTTCGATAACATCTATATCTTCTTTCTTAACCATATCAACTGATTATATTTATCTTATTTTCTAGGTGAAATTAAAAATTCATGATCATCTAACAACGCCATCCGATATCACTCACTTTGCAATTAACAAATCATTCTCACCAACTCCTCCCCGTCACTAAACGGTGCAATTTCAAGTCATAAACGGTGCCATTTCAGCATACTCGGGCATTTCAGGACACTGACTAGTGCTTCTAAATACATCATTATCAAGTACAATCACATAACCAGGAAAAGTGTTTCTCTAGGTATTTCTCATTTTTCTCTGTTTTCTCTTTTCTGCATCAAACTTTCCCTTTCCTGAGTGTCTGTATACATCAAACGTCACATTTCATTTTGGTCTAAAATGAACCTTCTACATCATGCCTGATCACATAGCTTAAGTAAAAGGATTTAACTCTTTGCATTTCACTTATCACACACTACCTGAGACTGCACAAACATAATTAACACATCCAAACATTCCTCTCACTGGTTAACTGTTTGGGACTTAAACACCCAACAGAAACCGCCTCAGACATCTCCCAATCCACAACTACTTGAAACCAGCCTTAGATTCCTTTAGGCACCTTTATTACCTACTTTTCTTTTTTGTTCACATCCTCTAAATTAATCATGATGCTAAAAAAATTCTACTTGATTTGTTTGTCAACAACATACATAAAAATATGTTTCTTTACTTCACACCTATTGTCACTCTCTCCCAAATCTAGACAAAACAAAAACCTACTCTATCCAATAAAGTTACTTCCTTTGATAATCTCACTCAACAGGATTCTAAATTCAAAACCACGCCTTTAGTCTCCCAATCTCCAGTCTCCATGGTCTCACCTCACAAGAACCATGTCATACAAAATTCTCCTCACCTTGACACCAACCCTCCTATCCCCCGTCAAGCCAATCTTCCTAAATCAATCGTACCACCATCTCCTGCTCATTTAGATACATCTGAATCTCCTCCTAACCCCATATATGACTTCTTACTCCATAAATCTCCTATAATCTCACAATCCTCCCACCTCTCCGAAATTGGTGGATCGTATTCCACCCACATCCCATTTTGACAATTCCATTAATAGGCCTGTCCACCTGTTTCCAATTCTTAACACACATATCCCTCGCTTATCGTCATGCCCCTATTGCTCAACAAACAGGCCTATGCCACGATCCCAACCTCGTGATCCATGTTAGTCTTTTCTAAACACTCCTCAAACACCCACATATCCACAAATTAATCAACTGTCTTATCAAACCATTCCACAAACATCCTATCCACAAACTTATCAACCACCTTATCGACACTTCCTCAACTACCTACACACCCACAAACACATCATTCACCTTATCAAACTAATTTTCAAACCACGCAACCAATCCAATCTCAACCTTACAATACCTCCGGTGATTCAATTTAGGCCTTAATAAATCGGTTAGCCAATTTAGAAACACTTATCGTACCACCACCCCCGGAGCACTTTATCTTATGAACAAATTTGTAACGAACCAATTCATCCATCGGTTCCAATTAAACCCTATCCCCCTCATTGGAAGCTTCCGCATTTAATAATTTCAACAATAAAGAATATCCCCAACAACATCTCCTCACATTTAAACATGCATGTTTTATTACACATACTCATGATTTACTTCTTCGCACTTTCCCCATGTCTCTATCTGGCCCCAGGCTAGACTGGTACCACAGTATCCCACGACATTCCTTATTCTCTTTCACTCAACTTACATAGTTGTTCTTAGAACACTTTTCTATCAATATCACACGTAAGACCACTATCGTTGATCTATATACCATTCGACAGTATGAAAACGAGCCCATCACCGACTTCGTCGCATGATGGCATGATGTTATAAACCAACTATCCTTCACTATCCCGCAAACTGAACTCATCGACTTATTCTCGCGTTCGTGTGCCAAACATATATCATCCACTTTGTAGATCCAATCATTTTGAACCTTTGATGAAGCTTTCATAATGGCTTGCAAGCTCGAAACCCATGTCATTGAGCAAGGTCATCTTAAATTAAGTTCAATTAGTTCAAAATTGAATCCACAAAACTATTCACACATAATGACGAGTTCAAGACTGCAGACCAACACTGTGGTCATTGAACCCTCATCCCCATCTACACCAAACACATGGTCTCAACAACGATCTCCTCAATCAACAACCAACTACACTCCTTTAGGAGAATCATACAATTTTGTATTTGATAAGTTGATGAGCGTAAACTCTATCCAACTGCCTCCCATACGACCGTAGACAACTCGCAAGCCAAGCCTATTTGGTATCACGAGGCCCAATTTTGTAAATATCATCGAGTCAAAGGTCACGACATTGAGAGATGTCATTCCTTTAAAGATCATGTCCAACAACTTGTAAATCAAGGGGATATCCAAATTGATACCTCTGCTGTACAAACTAATCAACCTCCAATGAATCATGGCACGCCTTTACATCTCAACTATCAAATGCTTGTATGGTTGACATTGTTAATCAAGATCCCATCTTGTCACCAACTCCACATGTTCCCACAGTGGACATTATTCCCATCCCTTATTTAGAACCAATTACACCTACATCAACTTTCACTACTTGTCCTAAACCTATACCTTCTCCTATCCTTGCCACGTCTACATCAAATTCAACTATATCATCCATTTTCGCCGTTTCAAATACACCCCAATCTACCACATTAGATTTATCTTCAGCACTTATTTCAGCTCCACTCGTATCCACACATATCCCTACGTATCTCACACCTATTCATTCACCAACATCTGCCTCAAACTCACATGTTACTACATCTACATTACTCACAACCATCCCAACTAAACTCAGTTCTACTATGTGCACCCTTGCAACCCCATCTTCGACATCAACCCCATTAGCTAACATATCATTCTTACCCCTCGAAACATTTATGAAATAACTAGTCTCTTCTACTTCTACGCCCGAAAATGCTTCTCGCATTTGTTGCATTACCCATACCTATAAGGTCTACTCCATCGGTTATCACATCACTCACATCTCCACATATTCCAAAAGTGCCTACATCTTTATCTCTCCCAATGACCCCTATATCTATTACACCAACAAGTCCACCTATCCCGACCTTGACATATGTACCTATATCTTTGCCCATGGCCACATCACCCAGTCTACCCCAATATTCTTTACCCAATCCTCCCATCACATCAATCAAATCCTCTCGATCTACAACCCTACCAAATATACCCCTTGAATCACCTATTGAACCAACACATCCACCTCGATCAAATAAATATGTTTTACCTTCTCCCTCTACAAAATCATCTCTTTCCATGCCCAAATCGAAACCATCCATGTCTCACATAGATATCATTAATCACATCATACAAACACCTATATCTTCATTAACATCTTCATCTTGTTTTAGAACAGTTTCTCCATTAATAACCACACCACCGCTATCAGATCCTCCAGTTGAAATTATTGTCATCCCTGCTAAAGGTAAATCTTCTCGAGTCAAAGTCTAAGGCTCAGGGAAAACATCCCGACAGTCCCCTGCGCATCCACGGAAACATTCAAGTTTTCCCTCTTCTCAACAATCTAATGCCACAACATCCATGTCAGGATCAGTTTTTCCATCTATGACATCTTGCAATAATCAATCCACATCCAAACAATATCATCCTTCAAACAAATTTGATTTGTCCTCCAAAACACAAAAATTCACACATCCAATCTACATCTACGTTTTCTCCTAACGCTAAGTCAAGACATCCAATCAAAACCCATAAAAGTTACCTTCCCCATGACACTTCAATGGGGTCATACGCAGATACATCTTTCAACATTTAACTCAAACATTTGCCATCAAACTTCCTCCTATTAAATCCTTCAATCCATATGGTCCCAAGCCATCATGGTTTAATCCTAATTGCATTTGTGCCTATCATCATACCCCAAGTCATGACATTGAACATTGTAAGGCCTTTCGGTCAATCATCCATAATCTTATAGTGAAGGATGACTTCCTCATTCAGTGGAAAGTTCCTTCTCCATCTACATTGAATCTAATCCATATCCCATCGCCGATCTCCCATGATCTCTCCATCCACATCATCCCTTAATATTCATCCATCCCATGTCATTCCTCCTAAGGAATTCCTTCCATTGTTCATCAATGTCGCTTATCTTGCTAAACACACTTGTGGTCTCCAATCGTTTACCCCATCCAAATCTAAAACAATCTCATCTAAGCTCTTTTGACATCCTTTACCTCCTTCACATTTAACTTGTTGGGAGAATAATCTTCCCTCGCCCTTGAACACATCATCTGTACAAATCCCTTGTTACTAGGGGACTTCGCTCTTTGACATTGTTTTATCTACCTTCCTTCACATCCATCCAATCTAAATTAATTATATCCAGATCCTCATCTCATTCTAAGTCCTCCTTTGAGGCCATATTTGTTCTTTTATGTTTATGCTCCTTTTGGGAGTATCATCTTTTTCATTGAAGCCCTCCTTTGAGGCCATGTTTGTCTCTCCATTGAGGGACCTTTTTCTACATTTGTGTCTCTTTTGGGGCACCATCTATTTTGAAGTCCACCATTGTGGCTATATGTGTGTCTCTTTTGGGACATCGTTTATTTCATCAAGCCCTCCTTGAAGCCATGATTGTCTTTCTATATTTATGTCTCTCTTAGGGCATCATCATTTATTTTCATCTAAATCCACCATTGTGGTCATATGTTTGTTTCCTTCGGGATATAGTTTTTGTTTTTTCTTAGCTATCATCTCATCTTATTGCAACTACATTGTCTTCTCTCTCATGGTGCTAAACCAAAGACATGACCTCTTAATGCATTTCACTTGCAATCAACCTCTGTTAACATATCTACCACTTTGAGCACTTAGTTATATCCTTAGATTGTTCTCGCCATCTTTATCCCCCTCCATTTGTCATTATAATAATCTAAATTATGTCGTCCACCTCCACTACTTTGATGTGATCTCATAACCATTACATACATTACCCTCTCATTCTCCTATTGCAGCCATGCAAAAGGTTCAGGGTGTCTCTTGTACATTCCTTATCCCCTCCTAAGTGGTTTACTTAGCTATTCCCAGCTCTCTCTCCCATGTGAAGCTCAAACTCAAGTATGTAAAAGGAAAAATCAAAGTTATAAAAAACAGACTAATCCCTCGAAGGATAGTTGTTCATTCATACAAAAAAAAAAGTATACAAATCAAAATCCAAGCAAAATCAAAAGAAATAGACCGATCCCTTGAAGGACGGATATCATATTATTCTTGCCATCTATATTATGTATAAAGTAGACCATACCCTTGAAGGATGGCTACTCTATTATTATGGCATCTGGAAGGTTTTCCGCATTGATCAACCTTCATTTTATCAACATTTTCCGAAAGCTTCCCACATTGATCAGCTTTCTGCTTTTGTTCTTTCCCTTTCCCAGAGCTAGGGAATATATTTAAGGAACACCACCTTTGGAGATCCCTCTTCCCGTGTACAAGTCACATCTTCGATCCATTTTTCATGTCAATATTAGGATTACGAGAATCCTTCATCCATATTTCCCTCATCATATTTTGGTATAACTAACTATCGTTGGTTATGTATTAACACATGTTTTAGGCATTGTAAGTGCAATGCCTTGAGTGGTACCCTTTCTTGTTTATCTCTAATCCAGTTCGAAACATAGTTACAACTATGTTCCATTCATCTCATCCAAATCATATTTTATAAAAATCACATCAAAATTCACACTATGAATTTTATATCTATCCATCATCTCCATGAATGTGTTTACAAATACACTCTTCGGTTTGTGAATTCTACTTGATCACCATTGCAGTTTGTGAATCCTACTTGAGGGTCCTTCTCAAGGCGAGTTTGTTATCCTGCAGCTCCTTATCTCTCAACATGTTCAACACCATCTTTGATCCATTGATCCTCGCTCTCCATGTCCATTCATCACCATTTGTCTCCACATCATCCTTCTCACCTTTTTGTCCCCTTGCATGACGTCAAATACCTTACTTGTCTTTCCTCTTTAGTTTCTCTTTTACTCTTCTGTTTTTAGTTTGACAATCTTGATTAACCATCCATATAGCCAAAGAACCTTAGTTAATGTATATCTTCTTCCTTGGATCCTCCCGATGTAGAAGTTTCTCCACCATTTCCTCTTTCAACAGATAACAATCACCACCACAAATATCTTTCCACTCCTCCTTTTCCGCTTAACACTCTTACATCATCACTACCACCACATGGGCATCCTAGTTAAGGATTTCCCTTACACTCTCCATCTACACTACATATGTTCCTCCATCCATTCATGTCACACCCCTCTATTTCCTTGTTATCACCTCCTTTCATCTCTTGTTCCATTTTGGTATACACTGCTTAGTCTTTTCATCATTCTTCTTCTTCTTCGGTTTGGTGATCCTACTTAACCATCTCCGATCACAGGGCAATCTTACTTAAGAGTTTCTCTTAAGAATGGTTTCTCGTCTGATCTTTCCATCTCCCATCATCTCTTCCTCATCTTCTATCTCTCGCCTCTCGTCATATCCGTCCATTCCAACCAACCCTTCCACACCTACATCCGATACAATGTTGTCTTTCTCCTTCCATATCATCATTGCCGGTTTGGTGATCTTACTTAAATCCTCTTGCGGCATGGCGATCTTACTTAAGAGTCCCTCTTAAGCATGATTTGTCATCCTGCACTCCCCCACTACCCCACATTCTCTCCATCTACATTTTCTCAGCATTCCCCATCATCACATCCTCTCACCTCCTCTTTCATTCTCACAAACACCATTTCATATTGGTCCCTTGTTCATCTCCATCATCCATCGCTGGGTAATCTTACTTAACCGATACTTCTCTGTTCATTTCATGTCTTGTTTCTTCATTTCTCTCTCATCCATTGCATCATCTCCTTGTCTTCATCTTCCTACACATCGTTATCCCTCCTTTCTTTACTCTTTTCACTCCATCTTCTAGATTTCTCCCACATATCTACCCCCATACTTACACGTCATTGTCATTGATCTTCTCCTAACATTCTTTCATCATATCCTTCTATTTCTACACCGTAATTATCGGTGGACTTCTCCTAAAAATCACTCATCCCCATTCTACACAACCTAAATCCTTTTCTTTGACCTCCTCCATTCTATCTTCATTCCTTCCTTCCTATGTGTCCTCTGATCATTATCGAGGACTTCTCCTAACGTCCCTTCATTGGCGTTCCCCCTCCCATTCTTTGTTTACTTTCTCCCTTGTCTTATCTTTTGTCCCATCTTTTCCTACTGATCATTATCGGTGGATTTCTCCTAACATCCATTCACTAACATTACCTCTCCTATCCCATCCTTTCTTTTTCCTCGCCACCTCTCCATCTTCCATTCTTCCTTGCCAATTTATTCATTGTCTTCATCATACACCTTCTCTCTATTTTCTCGTCATCAACATATCCTCATCTCATGCATCTTTGTTTCTTTTCCAATCGATGTCACTCCTTCCCTCAAGTTTCTCTTTATGTTCCTTATGCTTCCCACTCTTTACCAAATATCTTCATTCTTGGTTCACTTCCTTCAGCATAATTTTCTTTGTTGTCTTCTCCTCCTTTCAAATCTTCGTCTTATTTTACTTCCTCTATATCGTCTTTCTCCCCATTTTACCTCCCCCTTCTTCCTTACTTCCCCATCAAAAATCGACTCTTTGAGCGTTATCCCATTTCCTTTATCATCTCATCATCCACATGCATTTCCATGTGGTCAGTTCCATATTCTTTGCCTTGGATTTCCTCACTATGATCTATTTCCTTCAATTTTCTTTGCTCTATCATCTCTTTCATTTTCCATTACCTCTCTGTTTTCCTCTGCTCCAATCTTCATCACATCTTTCATTTTAAATAACTCTCTCCCTTTTTCATGATTTCATCCTCTGCTCTATTCTTTTCTTGTCTTCTCTTTGTTTGTCCTTTTTCATAATCCTTCTTTGTTATCTTCTTCCTCCCCTTTCACTCTTTATTTTCTCCTCTTCCGTCTCCGTCCCTCTATTGCATGTCCTTATCACCTTCATATTCAATCTTTCTTGCTCTTCTCATAATCAACCAATCCTCCTGTCTATTCCCTTTTCTCTTTCTCGACATCCCTTACATTTGGCATTCACAGTCAATGCCGATGTTTCTCTATTTATGTATCGTCATCTATCCCTTTCATTACCATTCTTTTTCTTCTCTTTGCCACATTGACCTCTTCTCTTTTTGAGAACCTTGTCACATCTTTTATCTTCGTCAGTCCTCTCACAGGGACATCATCATATCCATTTCTAAGAATCTCTTCCCATCTTCTTTTGACATTTTTTTCTTGGAAGATACCATAACGGACATCACCTATCTAATCTTGTTCTCTTCCTTGAATATTTTCTCTGCTTTTGTTTTGTCACAAAAGTATCTTGACTTCTTATCCTACTTATCAAACAAGTAGGAATACTTTTATCTTATAATTTGCTAACACTTATGCATCTTTCCTATAAAACATGATTGCCATCATATTTATTATCCTTTTAGGGCATTTTATCTCACCTTTCTATCTTATCTGCTCATCTTGTCCACTTTTATGATTATTTCTGTCTATGTCTTATGTTGGGTCCCCTTTCATCTTTTTACTTATCAACGCATATAACTCACCTTGTGTCCTTCTCATGCCCTGTGTTGGGGAATCATTATCCTCATCTACGTCACTTTTGTGGACGCATGATTTTTCGCACGATTCCTCACAGACAAAGGATTGCGTACATCTTTCGCATTCAGTTGCACATATTTTGATGTTTTCCTATGACCCATTGGTCATCTTAGTTTACATCCATACTGTAGTGGTCTTCACCCACTCACTGGTATATAGAATGTTGTCTCCATTGAGACCGCAATTTTCCTCTACCAATGTGATATTGGAGTCACCACCATACCTTTTTTATTGTTATTGCGATCCTTTTTTGCCTGGGGCATCTTTCCTTTGGTCATGTCTTCATCCATCCTCGAACACATCTTTCATCTAACCCTTTTTGTTTTTGTCTCGTGGCTTGCTATCGCAAACCACTCAACAAAAAGGGGCAAATGTAGACACCTATTTTCGGTATAGCGTCCCCCCGACATCTTATATTCACACAATTTCCATCCCCGCTTCTCTTTATCTTAAATTAAATAAAATCTTATCTATTTGTTCATATTATTTGATTGATTATCAATGGGCTCCGTATGGACCCATTTGATAATTCAATTTTTGGAATCATCCCCCATCTCTCACAAATTATTTAATTCAAAATGCACCCATCCGACACCTTCTTTTTAAAATGAAATCTTTATCTCACCCTCCCATTCAAATCATGTCCCCCACTTTTCCTAATAAGTCAAAATATGGGACCCACATGATCACATCACATCCCTAACTCAAGTTACTTTACTACACCCTGGGTATCATCTAACTTGCGGTTAGTCTCATATCTAAGCTATAAATATGGGGTTTTCCCCATGTTTCAAGGAGGAGGAGACATTTTCAAGACCCAGAACGGAAGACTTAGAAAAGAAGGATATATTTTTAAAAGAAGGAGAAAGCTCTGATAGTGTCTCTTATCTTGCCATCTTGATGCCCGGTTCATTTCCATAGCAGGACATGAGCTAAGTACTCTTGTTATTCCATTTGCTTGTCATTTTTACTGTTGTTCACGATCTAATTATCTTGTCTGACATGGGGTTGACATCCTCCAAGGGATTTGAAATCCTCTTGGAACCGGCACCGTCTGGGCAACCCCCGCATATTGTGTTCTAATCTTATCTGGTTTAGTTTTGCAGATCTAGCTTCTTGATATCATGCATCTACTTTCTTTACGCCTGTATCATCCATCTCAATCTCCAAGGTACTAATCCCTTGTATACTCGACATGGTCTTGTGTTTCATGATTACTAGAACACTCACCTAGACAGGAAGCTGGAAACGTAGATCTACGTGAGTACATGATAAGACCTTTCCAAAAAGTATGAATTTGTGAAATTTTGAGTTGCAGGGGTGAAATTTATGGCCATTTGAAGTTCAAGGTGCCATACTTCAATAAATGTGAGTGGTTGAGTTGTTAAATCAAGTCTCACATCGGATCTGTGACCATGCCAAACACCCTTGGAAACTTAACACAAAGGAAAAATACCATCAAAACTTTGACCATGATTTATACCTTGGGAAACACAAACACTGTCGAGAAACTACACTGTGCCGAGCACCACGCTAAGTCGAAACAAAGGAATGTGCTTTTCGGGAATCGAAGGCCAGCCAACATGAAACATGTTTGACCTACGTGAATGTACTTGAACCCTAAAAACCTGACTCAAAGGAAATCGGGTTTCGGGATCGGAATGCAAGTAGCATATGACATGCAAATGTGTCATGATGTTCCAATGTCGAAGTAACCCAAAACCTAAAACATTGTAGACCGTCAAGTTTTGAGCGAAGAACATATTGCATGGAACATGTTTTTGGGCTGCGATGTTCCAATGGTAAAAATAGCGAAACTCGACACAAATGGTGGAACCGACGGGTGTTTTACATGTTAGAAAACCTAAAACAAAGGCAAGTTAGGGTTTGGGATCAAAAACATGTCACACCAAACATGTATTTGATCTACCATGTTCAAGCAAATGAAACCCGAAAACCTCGACAATCTTAAAATATGAGCCCCTTGGCCTCAAAACAACTACAAATTCACCTATGTTCATAAACGAAGATGCGGGTTGCCCAAAATAGCCCAAAGGGTTATTTTAGACAACAAGAAAAATGTTCCTTAACCTTCAAAACCACTTCAAGCTCAACCAAAGCATGGAAAACATCAAGAGATACCTAGAAAACATCATCAAACACTAACATGCATAGCTTATGTGGAGAAAACTAATCCAACACACATGTTCCTTCACTCCTTGAGAGGCCTAAGATGGTTAATTAGGACAATAGATATTCAACTAAAAACCATCACTCCAGAACAAATCAAGCACTCTAGCACATCACTCTAGGATCCTATCAACTATCCATGACCATCAAATGTAGCTACAACAAGCAAAACCATCAAACTCATCTCAAACCTCCATGACTAGCTTTTAGCCCTTAAGGCCAAATTTGGTAGGCTGACTTTGAGGACTTGTATCTTCAAATTTATCCATAGCACCTTCCCAAAAATTTTCATGTCCATGTAGCACATATCCCAAGGATTCTAGAATCGTTTACTTTTCATCCTTGAACTTCCATCTAAGCCCTAAAACTACAAATCTCCATAAAATAAGGGATTTTCTCTCACTCCTCGAATAGCTAGATCATGAATCTATGCCAAAATGAGCTCAAAGAAAATATCTACAATCCCAAGTCATCATAAAATCATTTCCAGGTCATTTGGTGCCTATAAAATTCATCTTTCTTCAATCTTTCTGTTATGAGGGTTTCAGTTAGGGTTTTTACCATTTAACTTCTTAATGATTACTCATAAATGTATGACAATAAATCCACCTCATTATTTTTGTAAAAACTCTATAATCAATATTAAATCATCCCCCAAATCCATAAGGCCTCATGTAGAACCCACACGTGTGGGCGAGAAAAACAAGATTCCATATCGAGTTGGATTTGCCTTCTCTATGACTCAGTTTTACCAAAAAAATCATATCTTTAGAAAATATCTTCATCCTTGCGTGAAAATTGGTCTAAAGTACCATATCTACCTCTTATAACTGATCCAAGTCTCATCCATGCTTAAATATTCTTGAAACTCTCCAACCACTAAGACTCACTTATCTTTACTAGCCATGTTCTTAAGAAACTTGCTCAAAATGACCTTGAAACATCCTGAAACAACTAATATATGACCTGAAACACCTCATACTAATGTTATGCAACATATCAATTCTCCACACATACTTTACCAAGACTTCCCTACTCCATTTCCTAGGTTACTTCATCATGCACCATGCTCTAAGACTAGGAATAGGCATATAATGACCTGACTCAACCCATACAACTCATGAACTGACCACGAAGACTCCTTACAGGACTCATTAACACCTCTTACACATCAGACCAACCTTTCTTGACTTCATGACATCCTTCAACAACCATTGGAGAGCTCATACTATGACCATGCCTACTAGAGCATGCTCCAAAACACCATAGAACTTCACCAAACCAAGACATTACCAATCAACCTTCATGTTTGACTATGAATGACACCTCATGGAGACTCATATGACACCATGACACCCTTTTCCATCAATGACATTTGAAATCAATGAAAACCTAAGACACAATGGCCAACAAGGATATGTTTTTGGTATAAGTGGAATTCACATATAATAACTCTATAAATAGAAGCATCAAGCAAACACCATTTTGGATATTGTATGGAAATAGGCCAAAGGGATTGTAAGATTTATATAATGCTAGTGATAACACAATAAGGAGTTTCAAGTCTATTTTTGTGGAAAACATAAATAACATGCACCAATTTGTGTGCAAGAAGTTAGAGTATAGAAACACATCATACAAATAACATAAAACTTTGAAGAGAAATGAAGTCGAGTATCGGGTTAGAAACTTGGTTTTCGCTCATTTACAAAAGGAAAGTTTTCTTAAAAACATGTATAACATTTGAAAGGGAAGAAAAATGGCCATATAGAGTACCAAGGATGTTTTTGAAAAATTCATATGAGATTGAATTATTGGAATTCTTTGGAAGCTTAAACATATTCAATGTGGTTGACCTAAACCCTTAGCACAAGAGTTAGAACAATGTGGAAGCTAATTTTTTTGACTTGAAGTAGAAAACACTAGAAAAAGTACACGAAGAAGCAATAAGGGTGATTGAAACCATGATAAAAAAGAAATGCAACAAGGAATGTTTGGTAAAATAGAAAGGAAGAGAAGTTGAAGACATGACTTGCATCATTTATGATAAATCCACAAGGCATGAAACTCTTGAGGAAGTGTGTGCATGAGAAGGAGCTCATGTTTTTCAAATTTACTCATAGGTTGTGATGTGTGAGAATCTAGGTCCATAAGTAATGGAATATATCATCCAATAATAATTATAATAGATTTTATGTGTATGTGTCACCGTGAAGGTGTATTGAAGTTGTAAAGGTATATACTAAATCTAGTAAGGCCTACCAAAGGTGTAGAGTTCAACTAATTGAGTGCAAATTTGTAGATGAGATTATGCAAACCACATAAGTGTGTAGTTCAACTAAATAACTTTACAATGGCCCATTGGACCTCAACGGTGTCTTAATGGATAATGTTTAGCTTAACTTGAGGATTCCTTTGAGTGGCTTTCATGCCTATATAAACAAACCAATCAATATCAAAGTGAGGTAGTAGATATTGTGGCAAGTGATAGATTTTAGAATTTAAGAGTTATTGGACATTTAGTGATGGTGTAGATTCTTTGAGGAGACAACCCACATGTGATTGTACACATCTCTTAAAAAATGCTAAATTTGAATCATTGGTAATGGTTTTGTGTTTATCTAATTTTTAATGAATCAATAACAAAGTTGTTGTGTTTAGTGTTGTTGTTGTTGTTGTTGTTGTTGTTGTTGTTGTTGTTGTGTGTGTGTGTGTGTGTGTGTGTGTGTGTGTGTGTGTGTGTGTGTGTGTGTGTGTGTGTGTGTTCAACTATGAGGGATGTAGGTGAAAGGTCGGTGTTAATTGGGCTCCTTGACCATGTATGCATCACTCATATATACTTGGCTTCAATGTGATTTTTACTTCACACTTAATGAGGTTTATGTTTCTTTATAATGCATGTATAGTGACAAGTCCCAATGTACTAATATGTTTTCGTATGATTTTATAAATCCATTTAGAACTTGTAAATGTGGTTCAATATTTTCTCAGATTAAACACAACAATAGTTTGTATTCAATCATGTCATAATACAAGAAATGTCTCTTCATAGAGATAGGCCTTTACATCCCTATAATCTAGGAAATTGCTTCAACTACTTGCCCTAGAATATATCTCATATTCCTATATACGTAATGATTCTAAACACTCACTAACAATATAATAGTATAAAAATATATTTGTTCACTCATGAGAGCACTTCCATGTGATTTTCCTAGCATTCCCCCATTGGTGCGAAAATGGTAGAAAAACATTTACACTTTCAATTGTAGTATGCCCAACTTTGGTGGTACACCCAATTCTTGTGGCTCATGATCTTGATCTAAGCGAAAGTAATCTCTCATCGTCCTTCCATGGTTTTCCATAGGTTTACCATTAACATGGCATGAACAGAACCCGTCATTGCTCACCTCATGTGGTTTTCTAGATATCCACGAAACTTTTCAAGATCCATGATCCGCATAACATTTTCCTTTTGCTCTCTACAACATTTTTACATATGGGGTTTACATAGGAATTTCTCACTTATTTCAAATGTGAACAAGAATACTACTTATGTTCTCATTCACTACACCACAAAATAAGAGCTCGAAAATGAAGCACACCACAATGAAATAAAACACATGACTGAAACAAAATGTATCAATGTTGTTATGTGCGTCCCATTATTGGTGGATGATGAGAGGTCGTTGTTCAACCTCCTACCTTTGTTGCCTCCATCATCTTATATTATGTTGCTTAAGGAGTGGAATAAGACTTGAAGGTCAATAGTTTCAACAGTGTATTCATATCTCTCTCCCCACTCCCCTCCCCCAACAATTCAAGTTTTTGACTTTATTATGAAACCTATGATGATAAAGACATACAATCTATTTAACTCTATAATGTGGACAATACAAAATGACAATAAGGACTCTTAATAGTTAAAAAGTAGCTTTTGATTACTATTTAGAATAACATTAATGTTTTGACTAACTAAATGTGTTATCACCAAACATGGACAGTTTTTTTATATTAATGATATCAACGGTGAATGAGATTTTAAAATAGAGACATAGACAACTAAATTAAAAAAACGTAATGCTAAACTCCACTATTATAAAACACGAAAATAAGGATAACATATACACTTCAAACTTGATCAATGGATGGATACTTGTCTTTTCCAAAGTTTCACTAATGAAAAATCAAGTGTAAAATTTCATATGCTACCATCTTATCAAAGTATCATTCTCACATTTCTTAATATTCAATTGAAAGCTTTGTTCTAACCAACTTCAATTTCTCGGTCTCCGAAATTATTAATGGGAACTGGGAAGGCAAGTGGTTTTGATCTTGATGCAAGATTCAATGTTGAATATAAACTACAGAGCTGAATATGATGCTCCTGGGAAGTGTAATACCTTGGAATGTGCAGATTAGATTATTCGCTACAAAATATAGCACAAGACCTCAAAAAAAAAAAAGAACAATGATTCATGGACAAATTGATGGTCGAAGACTCAGAACTCAGACTTAGAATGAGATCATATGACTATTCACATTAGGACAATAGAACTTAATAGGCACGTATCTAACTGCTATAAAACCTTAAAAACTACGAAGCCACTAATACACTCAAATTAAATTTGAAACATATTACATAGGCGGGGCAACCTAACAAAAGGATGTGGCTGCATTTACTTACTAAACATTAACATTCCATAGTCTCTTGAAAATCCTGCTCTAATACCAAATGTAAATTTGGTTCAACATTTACTTAGATTAAATGCAACAATATCTTGAATTCAATCCAGTTAGAATACAAGAAACATCACTTCATAAATATAGGCATTGACATCCAGTCTATAATATAGGAAAATGCTTCAACTACTCACCATAGAATATCTCTCATATTCATATATACATAATACCACTCACTAACAACATAGAAAATCTATTTTCTCACTCATGTGAGCACTAACACATGATTTTCCTAACACAATTCCATAGCCCTCTACCAATTACAAGTTTACAACAAGTCATTATCTACTTAATCTTTAGGTAAAATTATTAACAAAGGGAAGATCCAAATCATACCTAAAATATGTGATCGTGAGCTCATTTCCAATTAGTTTCCTATCACTTTGTTGAATGTTTCTTAAAAATCGGTGTTTAAGCATTAACACCGTATTTTTCACATCCTATTGGCTAATGTCGGACTTGAGTGGAACACCTTAATTAAAGGAAAATATATCTTAGATAATATCATTTTTGTGTGGGAAGGCGTGGAATGGACACATGCCTCTTGAAAATAAACTATCTTTCTCAAATTGGACTTTGAAAAAATGTATGACCACATCAATTCATTTTTATCCTCACCATGTTTCAACCTCTTAATTTTGATGTGTTTTTTCTTCAAGTTGTATAACATCATTCTTTAAAGCATCTTCTTTTTAAATTATCAATGGTCTCAAGTTTGATAGTTTTATCCTTTTTCACTATATCCAAAAGGGTTGTCCACTAGTTCTGGGCTCTATATTTTGGCTATTGTTCGGGTTTTGGACTTTTAATTTCTCATCAAATTGCTCGAGTTTGATGTGAGGTATTTTCCTTCTAGATCACTCTACACAACTCATTAATGGTCACTTTGCAAATGAATGGTTTCTCACACATGCTGAAAATGAAGTCTTTTTAAGGAAGTTATTCAATCTTTTGACATTTTCTATAAAGATTCATAATCTAATTTATGCAAGTGGGTTGAAACTTTTGCTACTGGGGAAAAGCATGTTACCTATGTTAGATTGGATTAAAACCTACTCATGGAAGAGGATCTAGTGAGGAGAACATTTAAAAATTTTGGCATTCTATTCACCTTTGATAGCACTCCATCCGAGTTATTGAAAAAGCTGAGAAGAAGATCACCTTTTGGTTCCTAACCTCTCTCTCTCTCTCTAGAAGGTAAATTCTAGGTTTACACCAAGATTATTGCCACTATTCGTGTGTATTACTCTTCTTGTTAGACTTCTTACAAGGCATCAAAAGAAAAATTATTCAATATTCTTCATGAAATTTATTGGGATAATGCCAAACAACTAGGGATTTTATTGGGTTTCTTGAGATGTCTTCTCCCTCCCTCAAGAGAAGGGTGGTATTGGCATCATTGATGTTTATAGATAGATCACTACTCTTTGTGTCAAATGAATAGTTAAAGAAATTGAAGGAAATGAAGAGTCGAAATTTCTCCTTAGGATTTGTATTTTTACTAATGTTTCTTATGGAAAAACTTGTTGGAAGAACATTGGCATCCATACCGTACTTATCACTTTTGTGTCGGGCAACATTGATGGATCTTTTATGGTCAAAATCATATAGGTTGTTTATGAAGTTGTCAAAGCTTATTTTCAATAGGTTGGAGATAGCTTCATATCGGGCAATTCATTCAATAATCATAACATCTAGTGATCACTTATTATGATAGGAAATAATATTCTACTTGTTGAGATTCTTGTAATTAAAGATCTTTAGTAGTATCAAAAGGGA
The DNA here is from genome assembly GCA_018340775.1 of Taxus wallichiana var. yunnanensis. Classification (NCBI taxonomy): domain Eukaryota; kingdom Viridiplantae; phylum Streptophyta; class Pinopsida; order Cupressales; family Taxaceae; genus Taxus; species Taxus wallichiana. The sequence continues at coordinate 95,645,813 of CM031236.1, forward strand.
ATCACTACTATCTAAAACATTGATTCATCCAAGGAGTGGACTCCATGGCCCAATCTTTAACTCAAGTATAAGCTTGCTAATTCATTCCTATCCATTTTGAAGGTACAAGAGCTCCTTCTTGATGTGATGATGCACAATTTTGGTCTCTAGCCTCTAGGTATGTTGTGGTGGGACTAAAAATGGAATATTGATTTTGCATTCAAAATTTATTTTATGAGCTTGTTTTATCAAATCACAATCCCTTTCTTCCCTTCTATTTTCAAGATAAATTCTCATTGGAGCATGAACTCCTTTCAAGCTTGTCTTTCATGCTTTAATAGAGTGTGGAAGTCCAATTTTGAGCTCAAAAGTGTACATTTTTTTAGATGGCTTATTTATCAAGGTCTTGTTCTATGTGAAAGCAATAAAAACATTGGTGTCTCAAATCCAAAATTTCATGCATGCGCTAGGTCCCAAACCTTCAAACATATCTTTTGGTATTGCCCTCGAGCTAGAGACATTGACACATGGATCCACTCCCTCTTTAAACTATTCCACATCAAGCTCTCAAGTGGAAAATGTCTCTTTTTGGTGACCTTTCCCATTGGTTTGCTTATATTGCTTTTTGGCAATAATTTTTAGAGTTATTTATTATTTTTCAATTATGGAAAGCCATAAATGTTTATATCTCTAATAATGAAGTTATTTCTCAATAGTTCTCATTAATGATAAAATCGTTTTTATCTTTATTATTTTCCTACAAAGTGCGAAATGAGAAAGTGACTCTTGAGATTCAACATTTGCAAGAGCCACTTAATCACTTGGGGCATTCCCTTTGTACTCGAGTCATGTTCCACCAAATCCTCTATAGACGGGTTCTCCACCACAAGTTTCCAAGTGGAGGTGGAGCCACTTCTCTACCCTACCACCACCTTGGCATGGTCACTAGAGTCCATCACCACCAAGGGAGAAGTTTACCATTGGTTGGTCTTGTTGGCCCTCTTTGGTGCAAGGCAATGTCACTTTTGTGGGCTCTTTGCCACCTAGTTGGGGAAATATGGTGTCACTTGACTACACAAGACAAATTGTAGACATTAGATGGGTGCCCCACCTGGATCCTTCAACAAACAAGCCTATTGGTTTGGAGGCCCTCCCTCCCAAGGACGATCCGCCACCTCCCTCTAGCGTTGTTGATTATGCTCGAGTCTTTGTCTTTTGTCATTAATTATGTAATTTCAGTATTTTAAAGCTGCTCTCGTGGCTTTTTGAGTAGTGCTTGAATTGTATCCTTTTATTGACATGGAGATCGAACTATGACTCTTTTCAGCCATGTTTTTATTGTAACAATCTAGTATTGATTACTGGTTAATATTATGATGTGTTACAATTTTAAAAAAAGAAAAAAAAAAAGACTTTGTAGACTTTAGTGTAAATGGAAGTTTCTAGCAATTTTATTTTTATTTTCATTTTTAATTTTCTATCGTAATGGTGTTATGTGGGTGTGATTCAATGGTCGGTTGAGTCTTTTTAAGGGCTCAATTTCATCCTCCAAATAAATTCTCTAGTCCAGCCAAGTTCCTATCTCATTCCATCCTTCAAATAAGTTCTAGGCATTTGCTGCTACCCTCCAAACAGTAAAAAGAAATCCTAAATACATTCTCTCAAACACTGCATTACAACCAAAATAACAATACACAATAACAAATACCCATTTGATTCTTCTACTAATTAACAGTGGATCTGAGCTGTGTAACAAATACCCATTTAATTCTTCTACTAATTAACCTCTGAACAGTGGATCTGAGCTGTGTAACAAATACCCATTTAATTCTTCTACTAATTAACCTCTGAACAGTGGATCTGAGCTGTGTAACGTACAGATGCCAGATCATATTCAATGCTAACTTTGTTGTTTTGCTATTGCCAGCCCCTCTGCAACCTCTGAAATTATCTGCTGTGGATAGTACTCCTGTACAATGATATTACATGCTATTTGATGTAGATTGATCAGTAAAGAGCTGCCATCATAAATGAGAGGTTTCAGGTTTAGATTGCCAAAAAAATTTGGCACAAGTTAATAAACACAGTGTTTATTAGAAATAAATTAAAAAATCCATATAAGAGTGTGTTTATGAAAAAATGCTCTAACAAAATGGTATACTATGGATGAATAAACTCTATTTTTGTTTATGTAAAATTAAAATGAATCGATGGTATTCTGAAATTTTCTAGAAATTGTAGTAACAGTAATGTCAGCGGAGATGGCGTTTTCTTTTTTGGCCAACAATTTTATTTGGTGTAATGAAGATATGCACAGATTTGGAAAAAATAGAAAGAAGAGATGGTACAAAATAGCATCCAACGATGCTGTCCACGCAGCCAAATTTGACAGAGGAAACGTCATAATTGCTTAGTTAATGCAGGCTATGCCGTGCAACATAACTAGTTTTCACAACGATGCTCGAGTTTTTTTCACGTTTTTTGAAAACAAATTACACTGTAGCTTTTATACAATCTTACATTTAAGTGGGTGGATGGTGCGGAAATTGAATGGTTTATATATATATATATATATACAAAAAATGGTGATCAGAATTTTATGCCAAAAATGGTTCAAAAATTTGATAAAGGTGATAAGAGGCGGCTCCAAATTAACACTATCTAAGGCAAGTAGTTCATGAAATTCATGCACAACTAGCAATACCACTCGGGGAGGTAGTGGATCTTCCTTGGTGTGAAGGGTACCCAAACCATAGCACTCTCCCAAGAGAGGATTTAGGGTGGATTGCCCCTATTGAACTTTAGAATTGACTTGCAAAGCTAAAGGCATAAAGATTATCTATTCGGGAGGTGGACAACCAACCATTGTAACACTTCCATATGTCAATGACAACCATAGAGAAGATTGAGTATTGGACTTGCGAGGGACTTTTGGGCTCTGGATTCTTTGTTAAGGAGGAGGAAATAGAAATGGCCATGATTGGTGAGGAAACCCGATTGTGGGAGTGACTCTACCTATGTCTAGTGGTGGAAGAAGGAGAGCCCATCAACGACGAATTTGGTGAAACATGACTCATACGATATGCTCCTCAAGTGATTTAGGATCTCTTATAGATGATGGAATTTCGTTGTTGCTTTCTCATATGCGCATGGGTTTGAAGACAAATAACAAATAAATTACAACTTTATCGTATACAAGAAACTATTAAGATATAAAATCCTTATTAAAGATAGCAACATTTCCAACTTTCAATGGTTGAAATATAATCGATCAAAAAAATCCTTCAAATTTTAAATGGTCACAAGAGAGAAATTATGTATCGAACATACTTTGTATTTTTTTAATTTATTGTATTATGGCTTCAAGGTCGTCAATTGGATGATGTTTAATTTTGTAGATAAGAAAAAGGAATGGAAAGTTGGAAATGAAATGATGGAAATTAAATACTTGCATGCCCCATACCTATTACACACATGAGATAATTACAACTTGATGAATATCTACTATATGCACTCCACTTTATAGTTTTGAACTCAATTAAACTATTGACGTGATGCAATCTATGCTTAAATGGGCCAAAACGAATAAAGGGAGAATCCAAAAGTTTCCAAGTTTGTGATGTGACCACAATGCCTCATTCTAGTAGAACGTTGTAGCACCTATTTCCAGCTATAAGCTTGAGTAAGTGTAGGAAATAGTTGATGCAGGGAAAGGCATCGACAACAAATCCCTTCTAATGATTAGTCATATGAGTGAAATGTAGATTAAGGATTTTGATTGGACAACATTAAGTTTGTTAGATAAGGTGAAGACATGAATGGAAATCAGGAAATAAGTATTGGAACTAAATACTTACATGTCCCACATCATCTGATCTCTCTTTTTTTCATTTGGGTCATCCTTTGATCCTCTAGCTCATCAAAGGTTATAAAAATGGAGCACTTCAACTTGAAGAATATAATTTGGTTGATTGTTTTGAAGATTATAATTCATTTAATTAGTTTGAAGATTATAATCTATCAATGAGCCAACAAATTTCAATAATTGGAATGTATTGAATGCATGGATATTGGTTGAGGATTGCATTAAGATCGAGTTTGTATAAAATCATGTGATGTAATGAAAACCAGTGAACATCGGTCCCCTCCAGTGGATGGACATATGAGTGAAAGGAAGATTTTATCCAACATCGTTTTTGTGCGTGCGTAAATCTGTGACCAACTAAACCAAGGTCCTCTAATGTATGTGGTGTGTTAGAATTCACTACCCTTAGTCACCTTATTCTAATTCGGATTATGCCTTGACGTAATAAATTAAGGCTCTAACATTATAAAAATTAAAAAAGTTTTGGCCCCTCATTAAATCAACGAGTCGGTCACATGTGCATGCCTATTTATCTCATGAAAAAATGTATTCGTGATGCCCCAATGACATATAGATCCATGTATATCCCTCATGCATCCATGAGTATCTCATTATAGAAACCAAGCACACATCATCATTCATGTCAACCAGCCCAAGTTGATTTGATGATAATGCTTGTGAGTCTTAGGGGTTAAATTTGAGGTCTACCTATGCCAGTCAAATAATTTTTTGGGAGATGGTAATTTTTCAATACTACCTTTCAAAAATATAAATTTATGTTATTAATATTAACTATTTTATATTTATTTAATTATGCTTTATATTGATATAATTTATATATAAATTTATATCAAAAATGACAGTTGCATTTTAAATATACAAGTCATATGTGATGATTATTTCAAATGTGTACGAGAATTTTATGATTAAAATCACAAAAACATCTAAATGACCGTCAAAATCAACCCTTATAATTATGGCTTATATCAGTCTACAAATATGAAACACCTATCAGTATTGAATTTATCCTCGCCCTTTATTATGATGACGTGTGTTAGAGTCAACAACCTCAACCTCAAGTGCAGTTTGGAAATGCCTTCACCGTAAATACATGTATACTTACATATGAGTTCGCATGCCTAAAATATAGGCTATAAACATAACATGTTGGAAAAGCCACATAGGAATGTAACGACATGAGAGTCTATAGAAAGATAAATTTTACATTTCTCACGCATCTGAAAAATGTTTCACTCGAATTCAATAAATTTAACATCACATGACACGATAAGTGTGGCTTCAGAGGGAGGGATGCCACATAAGAAATTAATGGCATGACAATCTATAGAACACTCTGACTTACATTTCTCGTGCCATATGAAGATTGTTTCACCGAAAAGGTCACCATTGTAGGGCTCGAGAACATTGACAAAATAGTGTTATGTATAGAATTTTTCTTAAACCTTCATAAATATTTTGAGCCTGGTGGGATTGGATCAAGAAAAATTATCTTTATTACTGTAAATGAATCTTGTGGTTTTATGATGGAAATGTGGGTTGATGACACAAAGAGGTAGCGCATGGTGATTTTCAATGAATGAATGAATGATTGATCTTGACTTTCATTCCATAGAATATGTCACAAATTCGTATCACTAACATAACAAGTACTCTTTTTTATGTATGTTTCCTATAAATGTGTGGAAAAACAAAGGTCTATTTCTACTCAGAAATCATGTCGTTGCAACCTCCTAGTGGACAAACACTAAGAAAATCCAAAAAGTTTTTCGAAGTTTGTAGGATCAAAACAAGTGTAGCATTTGGGGCTCAAATATTCAATATGTGTTCATCAAGAGGGAGACGTTGGTGGACTAAACATCAAAAAAAGTGGGTGATTTTTCCCTTGGCTCAACCTTAAAATTCCTTATCTTATTAATGTGATGTAGCCATGTTCTAGGAGATGAATTCAAACTCCACATGGTATTATGCTTATTGAGTGAAGGGAAATGGGGCTCATTTGATGATACAACAATTAGGAGAGTAATATTTTATTGTGGTATCTAAATTCCACCACCAATCATGTTGTCAAGTAGCTAAGTGAACTACAACACAAGTTTTTGTAACATAATCTCTAGCAATAGCTCTTGGATTCTATAAAAGAGGGAAGTTTTGAGGTAACAAGACAAAATTTTCATTGGAGATCAAGCCAAGGGATCCAATCTCTTGAGGAGTAGATTGTGAATGGTGACAATACCTTTCCTATATAATCAAAGGATCTTTATGCCAGAATTTTAGCCAAAGGGATATAAGCGATATACATGATGGAGCAAAGTGTCGGATATTGTGGTCACTAAAAGAAGACCGAATCTAAACCCATCACCAACTAACTTTGAATAAGGTTTCATAATCTTATAATCTTTACAAATACTCTTAGAAATAAAAGAACCTTCATTTTTATTGGTTGAAGTAATCGGTAGGGTATGAACCCCAAAATATTTCTCTAACAAATTTTACAATAAGAGGCCCTAGTAGAAACATAATGCTTGAAAAAATTCCTCCAGAATTTTGGTCATTAATGGCAATAGTTATCCATTTAGCCTAAAGAGTAATAATTTTTCTCATAGACATTAATGATAGTCATACCACCTTTGTCTTCAAGTAGGCAATGAACCTCCCAGTGACTCTATGAAATATTTTTGCGTTCTTAACATTGGGGCCCAGAGAAAATCGTTGCAAATCTTTAAAAGTTTGTAGTAAGATGCCTTGGAAGGATCCCAACAAGAGGAGTAGTAAACATGGGTAGTGACAAGATTCTTTATGCATGCCTATAATTTTCTAGTCAAAGGGAGAGGCCTACTAATCTAGAAAAATATCTTTTTCTCAATTATATTCGAACATATTCCCATAACTTATTTAGGAGTGTTATGATTCAAAGAAAAAGAATGACATGAAATTTGAGCTACTCCCAACATTGAATTCACTTCTAAGAATATTCTTGCAACCACCCTAACATGGGAATCATATTATACCTAAATCATTGAGTTTTGGCCCATTGCGAGACTTGATCCGATGTGTTGCAAAATATATCAAGACACGAAAGACATTCATTTAAGGAAGCCTCATTTTTGTAATAATAAGAAAGGGATCTTCTACAAAATGACTATTGATGAGTTGAGATTTTTATCGGGAGGATAATTCCCTAAATCAAGCGACATTGAGCTCTATGGGTGAGAAGTTTAAAAAACTTCCATTGGTAAGAACATAAAGAGTGGGAGAAAGTAGACATCGCTTCTAGATAGAATGAAAGAGACAAAAGATTTGATTTCTTGCAATTGATAATTAAGAAATTTGGGGCCTCTAAAAGAGAGATTGTATAATAGTGAGGAAGAAATATCAATAAGAAAGAGTCTTTAGCATGATAATAATTTTGACAATTCACTATAGTCCCCTAATTTTTTTATGTCTAGCTTCAAAAAGATGGTCTAATATCTAAATGAGTCTATTTGATTCTTTCCTAAACAAAATTGATATTATCAATAATATAACAATTGACCTATTGAAAATTCATTTGTGTAGATATGATAATTGGGAGGAAGAATGTGGTGAAAACAAAACACTAAATCCCTAGCTATTATCTTATAGTAGATGTCCAATAAGGTTATTCTCCTCAAACTATTTATAAGCTCAAAATATCCATCTTTAAATATAAATAATAGTGTACCATTATTAATAAATTCACCTAATTGAATGGAACCACGTGAATGAATTCATGTAGTTCTTTCTCCCACTCTTCTATCACTTACAAGGATTGAACCATTAACATGTAATGATCCGAGAAAGCCAAAGACATTTTAGGTAAGTTGGTTAGCCAATTGCATATAGTCTTTTCTATATGAATTGTTTATCTTTAAAAAAATTGAAAAAATATTTGGAGCTCATGATCTCCAAATTTGAGCCAATGAAGACGAATATATTATTTATTTTTCCACCCCTAATAACATGACATCCAGTAGCTTGAGATTATGTTTAAGCCCAACCACCATGGATTATATTGAGGATTAAAGGGAATACGTTCAAGTTGTGGAGAGACTCATTAGAATTATTCATAAAACGTATGGTTTCCTTTCTTGCAAACTTGTGCCATCTATTTTTTTGAAATGGTAGAGAAAATGGATGGTGTGATCAATCATCTTATTCCACCACATAATACAATTTCTAGTGCATGTGGCACTAGGTTCCACACCCTAGAAATGAGATGGTATGATAACCCCTCTGTGCTTTAAACTAAAAAAAAATGTGTGCTTTATGTTATTCCACATATCATTGCATTGAGAAAAAAATCTTTGTCCTTGAAGTCTTAATCATATTGAAGTCACGGCAGATAAGCCAAGAAACCATCATAAAATTATGCTATGTAACTCAACTGTATCCTATTTTAAAATCTAAAATTTAATACAAGTTTATAGGCAAAAGACCATTTAAGACAGGGCCTGACATCTCTTCAAAGTCTAGCTGACCATAGATTTACATATTTGTTTGTGACACTGTTTTAACTTCAGAACTTCAGAGAGCATTCAGAGTTTAAGGCCCACCCCCACGTGGGTGAGCGTTTTTAAAATTTAATTTACTCAATATATATACAGTCAGTATCAGACTAGTTCAGAACTTTTCTCTGGCTGAATAAGTTTGTGCTCTCTTGTTGGTTGTCACTTGTCACATATACAGTAATGACACTTTCTTAGCTGTTTTATTTTGTTGTTGTTTGGGTGTTTTTGCCCCCACAACAGCTTTTTGTCAGGCTTTATGTCATCTATATATACAGTCCCACACGTTTGAATGGCTTCTATTTAAATATTAGAATCTCACGGCATTGCCTCAGCCTGTGATGTCCTTCGCTTCTTTTGTCTCTTAATATATCATAGAAGCCCACTTCTGCACACGAGGAGCACATGTTTGTGTATTGTTTACTATCATATTCGCTGGGTAGGTGCTTGTGTTTTCTGAGTAAATCAAAAAATATCTTCCATTCATAACATGACACGGAGGATTTTAATGTATATTCCATTTCATTTTTAATTGAATGGATTAGATGTTTGCAAAAGATTTTCGTATTAGGTTTAGTGTTAAGAATCTCTTTTTAGTGTGTAACGTTTAATTTAAGAATTGATCCTTAACTTGGGCTTTTTTAAACCAAGCAATTTCATCAGTAAGCTAATCAACGACAATTCTATTTATTTATAAATGTATGAAAGATTGATTTTAATAACATTTCAAAAGGTGAGATGGTTCCATTGGGATAAATGGGATAGTTGGAAAGGTGCATCCATGATCTCTTAGAATCTTTATACACTACCAAAACATAAGGGTGGATTTGGTGCCGTTGATATATGGATACAAGGAAAATTTCTTGATTCCAGTCAAAAGGTAATGCGTTACTTTTATAACAAGTCCTTAGACAATATTGTAGTTGCCAGGTGGATATTAAGACTTCTTTATAGGAATGAACTTTGCAAGGTTCTACTCAGATATATAATCTAACTGGAAAAAATTAAAGACAAATAGAAGCATACCAATTTACAAGAAAAAGGATAAGCTAGTTATTTATTTCATAATATCATTGGTTAATGATGATCTGCTTACTAAAATGTCGAAGAGATTCCTTATAACTTTATCAAAGATGGGAGGTGGTCTATTGGTGCTAGATTCGATCAAGTCTCTCTTAAAACCTTCTATCTCAATTTGTTTCCTATTTTTTCTATTCAAAAACAGTCGAAAAAAATGAAGATGTAATTTGAATGGGCATAGTTAGATCGAACTACGGACTAATGTTTAGAAATCATAGGTTGTGTCTAGTGTGCAGCTCCTTGCTTGAAGAGTGATTCGCTACAATCTATCTATTACTAATAGTCTTGGGTTTCTTCAATAGTTTAAAATTTTCTTTCCTCTCTGTAATGTCAAATAAATTATTATGCATGCATTTTGGTCATGTAAATCAAACAAACCAATATGGAATCAAGTTCAACATAATTTACCATCTCTCTTATAAAGTAAACTATCTTGGAAAATACTCTTGTTGGAATGTGATTATCAAGCAATGTGATTTCAAAAATAATAATAAATGTTGTTATCATGTATATTTAGAAAAATAGGTGTCATTCTTGTTTCTTTAACAAAACTATTTCTTAGGTTGTAGTTATTCATCAACTTAATATTATTTTTTCTTCATGCCTTATATATGAAACATGCCATGCAATCTACTCTTCATGTTGATAAGGACTTGGTGAAGTAGATGAAGGATCGCAACAGTGGATAATCATGATGGCTTAAGAAAAAATCGGAGACTTCAACAAATATCATGGGGCTTCACATTCCAACAATTATCCTATATCACATCTTTTTCATAAAAGGGTTTATTAATTGCAAAACATTTAGCCAATATAATGCCACATAATAAGGGTTTGAAAGGGATTTAATATAATGTTTTTTTAGAAAAATGGGATAGGTTACATGGGAGGGGGAGGAGGGAGAAAGTGAGGTGGATGTGTTCTTGAGCGAGGCATTAAAAAAGTAAGCTTTTGAATTTGTTTCAATAAAATTCCTCCATGTATTTATTTTAAGTTCTCTTTGAAACTTTGAGTTAGCTTAACCTCTAACACATGGAGGCCATCATCTTAAATACTCACCTCATGGCCTTCAAACATTTTTTTTCTTATAACTCTGTCTCACCACCAATTTGAGACATGTGGCCTCAATCAACATTATATTTCACTGCATACCTTAAGCTTCAAAAAAAATGACCTCTATTTGCCTACATATCGATCTTGGACACATATCCATGATCGATGTTTCCACTCACCTAGAATTTCCAAGATTTGGTCTTCATAATTGTTCTTGCTCCCATCTAAGACACATGGAGGGGATTAGTGGATTCATTCATCGTATGCCTTTGAGTTTTTATGATATGCATGTAAACTCTTAACATTGTTATATGTCAATCATGGAGATGTGTCCAAAATTAGTGTAATTGTGTCTTTAAAAATTTAGAACTTGGTATCCATTTACAAATTCATTGATTATCCATTATGTCGATGGAAAACACTTGTCATCCATAGATGAAACCATGCACTACATAGCCTTAAAATTTTGTTCCTTGTGCAAGGGTAAAACACTACAAAAGGCTAATTATAGACACTTTTCAAAAGATCAATATACTACACTCTATGAGGTTTTGAGCTTTGGATTCATGTGTAGAAAATTAATAAAATTCCATACTTGTGGACTCACCGATCATGGCCACTTGTCCAAAATTGTTGTTTGGCATACCCATAATCCTTTTAAGTTTTTTTATTCTCATGCAAGGGTCAAAAGACGTGTGACTACCATAAACCAATGTATAACACATGTCACCAATTGGTGAAATGTAGACCCACCACAAAGTTTTATGTTTATATTAAATTTGACATCCTCATCGTGAGTGAAAATTCAAAGAATTTGAATATCAACTAAACATTTCAGAACTCAAAGAACACTTTCAACATGAAAGTGATACAAATAATAAGGGGAATTAAAAAGTTATAGAAAATAACATGTTTATGCAATATCTTGTAATATAAGAGGTATTTTTAATAGGAATGGTGTATTGGGAAGGGGTATTAACAATAGAATATTAAGAATTAGAACTTGAAATTGGGGTATTATTTAATATCCTATGAATAAACATGATATGCTACAAGTTTACTTAGTGAATCCCTTGTGAAAAATATATGAATACTTTCTCGTAGATAACTTTAGCTTTCTAATGTTGTTTTTTACTATAAATTTCCATCTACACCTATTGGTTATGTGTATGGTTTTGGGTCTTTGTGATTGTATTTCTATCTTGCAAAGTAATTGTGGTTTTTCCCATGTGTTGCAATAGCTTGTTTGTCTCTAGAATGTTATATTATAATACATAATTCAATATAGATAAAATTCATTTCTTATATAGAAAATGGTAATTTTCATTAACCTAATGAAAAAAATTTGGGCACTTTTCATTGAATTCATTAAAACAACTTAAAATTTATGTGAGGAGAGTGCCAAGGTGTCATTTTATGTGTCTCTTTGGAGAATTTTGAAGTTGTATCATTGACATTTTGATGGGTCTATCTTTATGTAATTTGGTTGTGAATCAATAATAAAGTTGTTGTGTTTAGTGTTTATATTGTATGTATGTATGTATGTATGTATAGTTTCATGTGCAATTGTAAGGATTGCGGGGTTAAAGTTCACTCTTAATTAAGCTCCTTGATCATGTGTTCATCACTCACCTATAGCTTAGATTCAATTTGAGTATTTTTAACATTGGATGAGTTTTATGTGGCTTTTGATGCATGGATGGCAATCTGACAAATCCCCATATACTAATATGTCTCCTTATGATTTTTTAGATCCATTTGGAACTTCATAGGCCTCAACCTATTATAGGTTTACAACAAGTCATTACTTACTCAATCTTTAGGTAAAAATATTACGAAAGGAAAGATCAAATTCATACCTATAATAGGTCATCTTGAGCTTGTTTTCAATTGGTGGCCTATTAATTTTTTAATGTATCTTTAAAACCATTTTTAAAGCATTAACGTTACACCTTTGCCACATCCTATTGGCTATTATCATATTTGAGTAGACAAGCTTTATCAAATGAGAATATATCTTATATAATATCATAGCTATGTGGGAAGGTATTGAATGGACACATCACACAAGCTTCTTAACACTAAACTATAATTATCAAATTGGACATTGAAAAAATATATGATTGTATCAAATTTCAGTTTATTCTCATCATGCTTCATGTTCTTAGCTTAGGTGAAGTTTTTTTGTGTTATATAAAATATCTTCTCTAATGCATCTCCTTGTTTTACTATCAAGCGTCTAATGTCTAATAGATTTAACCTCTTTCACTCTATATAGCGAGGTTTTCCAATAGCTACAACACTCTATATTTTGATTTATGAAGCTTTTGGATATTTGTTTTCTCATCAAGATACTTAGGAGTTGATCGAGGTATTTTCCTTCCATGTCATTCCACGCAACTCATTAATGGACACTTTACAAATGACTTCTTTATCATGCTTTTTGAAAACAAAACCACATTTAAGTAAGATATCCAATGTCTTGATATTGTCTATGAAGCTTCAAGATCTAATACGGATAGGATAGAAATGTTGGAATGTATTCAAAACTACCTTAAGTGGATCCAATAAGGATAATAATTCAATTTGTTAGGCATTCTATTTGCCTTTGATAACACACCATCTCAAGTATGGATAAAATTGTTGGATAGAGTTGAGAAGATGATCGCCTTTTAGGTGAAAGCTAGAACTCTCTCTTTTGTAGGTATATTCTAGGTTTGCACCAAGATTCATGCCACTATTCATGTGTATTACTCTTATTGTTGGGCTCTTGCCAAGGCATCATATGTAAAGTCATCCAACCGTCTTTGTGAATGTATTTGGGAAAATGCCAAACAAATTAGGGGCTTTCATTGGGTTGTTCGGTATTTCTTCTCCCTCCCTCAAGTGAGGGGTGGTATTGGCATCATTGATGTTTATAACTAGAGCAATATTCTTTGTGTCAAATGGATAACTAAAGAAATTCAAATGAATGAGGAGTGAAAAATTCTCCTAAGTCTTTACATTTTTACTAGCACACCTCAAGGTAAAACTTGTTAGAAGAACATTGGCATCCTTACCTAACTTATCACTTTTTTCTGGTCAACATTGAAGGATCTTCTAGGGTAAAATTCCTATGGAAGGTCTACATAGCTATCAAACCTTATTTGCAATAGGTTGGAGATAGCTTCATATCACTTATCGTGCATTGAATAATCATAGCATCTAGTGGTCACTTATCATGACAAGGAATTATATTCCCCTTGTTAAGATGCCTAGAATTAAATCTCTTGATTGTATCGAAGGAATAGATATTATTCATAATCATGTTTCATCCACGGACTAGACTTTCGGCCTAATCTCAAACTCAAATGCAAGATTGCTAATTTAGACCTCTCCATTATGAATATCCAAGAGATCCTTCTTGATGTGTAGATGCACAATTTTGGCCTCTAGCATCTAGTTTTGTTGTGTTAGGATTAGCAATGGAATATTGATACTACATTTAAAACTTATTCTTTACGCTTGTTTTATCAAATCATGATCACTTTCTTCCATGTTATCTATAAGTTGAATTCATGTTGGAGCCTAAACTCCTCATTTGAAGCTTGGCTTACATGCCCTAATCGAGACATGAATTTTAATTTTGAGCCCAAAACTATGCATTTTTGTGGTGCCTTACTTATCAAACTCTTGCTCTAGGTGAAAACCTTAAGCACATTGACGTCTCAAATCTAAAATGTCATGCATGTGCAAAACCTAAACTTTGAAACATGTCTTTTGGTTTTTTCGTCAAGCTAAAGACGTCTGCACATGGTTCCACTTCCTCTTTAAACATTTCCACCTCAAGCCCTTCACGAGGAAAATGGCATTTTTAACTTGACCCTTCCCATTGGCATTCTTATATTATATTTTAGCAACAATTTTTATAGATATTATTCTTTCTTGATTATGGATATCTAAAAATGTTTATATCTCTATTAATGAAGTTATTTTTAAGTAGTTTCTTGTTAATAATAAAATCATTGTTGTCTTTATTGTTTTCCTATAGAGTGCGGGGCATAAAAATTGAACTTGAGTTTCAACATTTGCTTGAGTTGTTTACTATTGATTCATCTTGTTGGCCCTAATTTGGCGCAAGGTAAAGCTACTTTTATGGGCTCTCCGCCACCTAGTTGGGGAATTACAATGTCACTAGCTATGTAGGACAATTCATAGACTTTGGATGGGTTGCCCACCCTAGATCCTCCAATGCATGGACATATTGGCTTAAAGGTTCTCTCTCCAAAAATGATCCGCCACCTCCCTCTAGTGTTGCTTATAATTGATTTTTTACCCTCTATCACTTTTATGTAATTTTGGTCTTTAAATTATTCTGGTAATTTTTGAAGTCATGTTTGAGTCGTATCCTTCTACCAACGTGGAAATGAGACCATGAATCTTTTCAGCGACCTTTTTATTATGACCATATATTATTGATTATGGACCAATAAAACACTTTGTAGGATCGAGTGCAGAAGGAAGTCTTAAACAATTACTAATTATTGTTACGTAATTGTGTTATGTGGGTGTGATTTATGGGTATGTGGAATCTTTTAAGGGCTCAATTTCGTCCTCCAAATAAAGTGTAGACCTATCTCATCTCAACTGTGCTTATGAAGTGCCCAAATCCAAGATTTCAACTTAATGAATGTCACAATTTTGTTCAAAAAATTTATAAGATTTACTCGGATTAAATCTCTTGGATCTAATAAATAATTTGAAGAGAAAGTGTTTCCTTATCATTAATTTGTTACTCCATCACATATGTTAGTAAGGCTGACTGGTCAACCAACCAATGAACTCTTTACCGCTTTTTGTAAGCCATTTGTTATTACCCAACAAACAGTAAGAAGAAACAAACACAGCATTACAACCAAAATAACAATACACAATAATAAATACCCTTTTAATTCTTCTACTAATTAACAGTGGATCTGAGCTGTGTAACGTACAAATGCCGGATCAAATTCAATGCTAACTTTGTTGTTTTGCTGTTGCCAGCCCCTCTGCACGAACACACACCATTAACCTCTGAAATTATCTGCTGTGGTTAAGAGCTGCAGTCATAAATGATGGTATTCTGTAGGCTGAATGACGGTCAGAAATTTTCAGGTGCTAAATATATCATTTCCTTTCCGTTCAACATTCAAATCACAGGACAGGGTCCACCATTTTAGCAACATTCTTTTCCCCTCCACAACGTCCACCATTTTAGTAACAGTAACGTCAGCGGAGATTGCGTCTTCTTATTTCTGCCAACAATAATGTTCGGAAGAATTAGAAATACTATATGTGCATCCAATCGATTCCAACGGTGCTGTCCAAGAAGCCATGCGGCCAAATTTGACAGAGGTAACGTCATAACTGCAAAACTAGTTTTCACAACGACGCTCGAGTTTTTCGAAAGCAAATTACACTTATAATCTTAAGTCTGTTTTTTTTTGTTGATGAAAAAGATCGTATATTATATTATATTAAATGAAACATGATACAAGATTCTTTCAACAAAAAGCAAGTGGTATGAGAGCACACCCCAAAGCCACAAGTACACTAGGTCATGCCTAGGAAAACAACAAAACATCAAAAGAATGCACAAAGGCACCCGACGTCGAAGCAAAACGAGAAACAGGAGGCTCAAAGTGTCCCTTTTTCTCCTTAGATCTCATGACAACAGTCCACGGCGCCTGCTAGGGAGCCAATGCGAGCGGAGGATCTTGGCAAGGGCTATCTGATCGGGGTCGAATCAAAAGACTTAGATACATGTGACCATTTGCACCACCGCCAATAGGGGGAATCTCAACAGTCATATCTTCTAAATTTTCTTTGAATTTTGGCGCTACAAATAGCCGCCAACCTTTAGGCCGCGGAGAAACCCCTTTGCTCTTCTTCTTTTTATTTTGATTGAGTGATAGCGGGAAAGCCTCCTGAAGGTGCCCAATTTGATGGCATAACCGGCATTGAAAGGTCGTGTTCTCATAGTCGAGAATTTGAATCCACTTGAAGCCATCATGGATTAACTCCAACTTGTCCTGGAAGACCTTTGCTGAAATCCATCTCAATGCATATACGAGCATAAGTGAACAGCCCTTGCTTAGACCGCTCATCATCCATCTTGATGAAATGACCAAGAGAATCACCAATAGCAACACAAACCGTAGGGTGCCAAAAGGGGAGAGGAAGATTGGGGAGACGAACCCAAACTGGCATTTTGAGACCACCATCGTAGAAGGATCAAAATCCAAAAACCATGGAGTAAGAAAAAGACCAACCCTACCCCAAAACCAGGGACCCTCATTAAGAGACCGTTGGTAATCTATAGGAGAGAAGAAACGAATAATAAAAAACCCTTTGCACATAGTTGAATCTCACAGTTGTTGGACCAAGTAGAGTGGATCCATTTATGCAGATCTTCGGTTCAAGGCCAAAATCCATTAAAGCGACAAATAATGGTAGAATCTTTGAGAGCAGAAATAGAATCGGTTACCTCTGAAAAATACATCCTAACTACAGGTGTGACCTTTGATTTTTCCACAATGTATCCTGCATCTAGAGCATTAGAAGAACCTTGCCCCTAAGTTCCCACAACGATGCAAGGAAGGATTTGGTTTTAAACATAACTAGTTCCATGAAAGCAAGAATAAGGATGGCGCGCCTTGAGGTCAACAGCTCGTGAACGCCCTGCAAAGAAACCCTAGTCGTCATCCCTGTCATCTCATGTTTCTCTCATTCTCCTCCCCGAATATAATCTAACATTTAACTAGATGGATTGTGCGGAAATTGAATGGTTAATGAATTTATAAATATATATATGAACGCATCATTATATCGATTAATATTTTATCAAACTATATAATATGATTACAATAAAAGGGTGATCGTATTTTTATGTCAAAGAAAATGGTACAAATAATTGATTAAGGTGATAAAAGGCGACTTCAAATTACCATTATCTAAGAAACACTTTAAAAGACAAGCGACTCATGAAATTCATGCGAAGTAACAACACCACTAAGGGGAGGTATCACAGATACCCAAACCATAGCACTTTTCCAAGGGAGGATCTAGGTGGACTACTCCTATTGAACTTGAGAATTGACTTGCAAAGCTAAAGGCAAAATGGTTCCCTGCTCGGGTGGTTGAGAGCCAACCATCGTAACACCTCCATATACCAACGACAACCATAGAGAAGATTAAGTAGTGGACTTGTGATGGGCTTTCAAACTCTAGTCTCTTTGCAAGGAGGAGGAAATAGAAATGGCCACAATCGATCATGAGGAAAACCGATAGTGGGAGTGACTCTACCTAGATCTAGTGGTGGAAAATGGAGATCCCATCGTTGATGAATCTAATAAAACCTTACTCATGGTGCATGGGGCGTTCCTCAAGTGATTTAGAAGCCCTTATAGATTATGCAATTCCACTATCTCTTTTTCATCATGTGCATGGATCAAAAGATAAACAATAAATAAATTATAACTTTATCGTTAACAAGATGATCCGGATTGAGGTACAACCCAGTGGACTACACACTAATGATGGTGATTAATGTGTTATAAGAACCGATTCACAATGAAAGAGTTGTAAACAAACTATTTTTGTAATTCTAAATGTATACAAACTAGAAAACTCCATAAGAGATATGTATGCCTTGAGGTTCTCTTTATTCAAAATAAGTTGCTTTATAGCTATACAATGGAGAATATGAAAAACTATTGAAAAAGAATATGAAGGGTTCCAAAAGGGGACTAAAAGGTCATCCTACATAGAGACCATTTGTATTCACCTTAGGGATGGATTCAAAAAGATAGAATTCGAAAAATATGAAATCTATCATATTATTACTATTATTTTATTTAGTGCTCCTTGTTGGGGTCATATCTCCTAGCTTGTTGACCCAATTTTTGAAGCTGTAGGACCAGTTGGAAAGATGAAGGAATGAAATTGAAAAACATTGTTATGACGAGTCACAATATCTCTTTTGTTATCATTATATAGTCCGAATCCTAGAAATGCTAAAAATGCCCCCAAAAATTCAAAATAATAAAAGCTATCAATAGTGTCAAAAATAGATTTTCAAGACTTTCCAAAAATAGATTTTGAAAAATCATATTATGGATTGAAAGTATCTATTGAGACATAGAATCCTTATTTAAGATATCAACATTTCTAAATTTTTGTAGTTGAAATACAATAACTCCCAAAAAAACCTTAAAGTATTTATTTATGTCACTATTAAGAGTAATCCTTAAAAACGTCATTCTCCAATTGATGGGCTTAGAGCGATAGGGTTGTAATAAAGAATGAATCTAAGTCTAATCATCTTTAGAAAGTGGGAAAATCCAAAAAAATGTTTGAAGTTTATAGGATGAGTCCAAGTAGAGCATCCAGGGCTCAAAATTTCAATATATTTAAGGTGTTCCGTAAGAGGGGGCCTTGGTGAACCAAACACGTGATATACATGATCGATGAGTTTTAGATATTGTAGTCACCGAAATAAAGACCAAATGTAAACCCATCACCAATTGATGTTAAGTAATGTTTCATAGGCTTTCCAAACACTCTTTAAAATAAAAGAACCTTCAATTTTAATTGGTGTAGAAGTCATCGTAGGGGTATAGACCCCAAAATATTTCTCTAACAAATTTTACCATAATGGGAACGAGTAGAGATGTAATATTAACATTGGTCCAAAGAAAATCTCTAAGAATCATGACAAGTTTGGAGTAAGATTAATGATAATTAATTTTAACAATTTTTGGTTTTTTTGAATTGACAAGTTTGGAGTAAGATTCTTACTCCAATATTGATTAAAAATCTATAGATCCCGATTTTTGGATTTGACAAGTTTGGAGTAAGATTCTTACTCCAAAATATATGGATTTTTGTGCCATCATTAAGACCATAAACATTAATGATGTTAAAAGAATATATGTTCATCTAAATAATGACCATGAATATATTTCAAGATGATTAATCTTACCCCAAAAATAAAGGATGTAAATTATTGGGCAAATAAAATATTATAATTATCACAACAATCTTCATGAAAAGTGTAAAAGTGTGTGGTGTGTGATAAAACACACTACAAAGAAAATTTGGGTATGCCTAAACATCACGTACGTTCGCAGTCCTTGCTAAATCTAAATTTTTGACTTTACATCACTGAAAAGTGCTTTGGCGCAGTGGTGGGGACCTAAATTGGCGGGCAGCAGGTCACGGGTTCCATTTTGGCTGGAACCACGCGAACATGCGTGATGTTTAGGATCAGCCAGAAAATTTAACCAAAAAATCTAAAACTTAAATTTCGCGTAAACAAACAAAATCTAAATTTTCAATCCATTAGCATGCATAATACGCATATAATTTTAACGGAGACTCTATGATAGGTCTCTTATATTCCATGATATAAAATACATAAAGTATACGCTTCCATGTGAAGTTACCCTTGTCCATCTTAAAAACCTTTTGAGATCCCAAAGCAAGAAACTTGTTAGTTAAAAGCATGCATTGGTTTGGTAAAATATAATATTCCACAAAAATGGAGTGGTGTTTATCCCAATATTCTCCTCGAGGTTTCTCGTTTCCAAATGTGATATGGAATAGATGAGCACCGAGAGGGTGGGGAACTCTTAAGATAGCTTATTTCCTCGTAAATAATCATTTACATAGAATTATCTTTAAAAACTTGGCTCTCGTGGAACAACTAGAGGATTATAAACTAGGGAAATAACAAGGGGGTGGGATGAATATGTTCTAATTTTCACATTTTTGGATGAGGTGTTTCATTTTTAATGTCTATTGGTCACTTCATGGTCTTTGTTCCCACTAGACAATGTTTTGCTAGCTAGCCACATGGTCAAAACATTATCATTTTATATTACTATTAATTTTTCATCTTGTTAAGGTCCAGGTGACTAACTTAGAGTGATCCATAATGAGATAGTCATGAATAAATTAGTTAGGGTTTGAAAACAAAAAACATGTATGGGAAAGTTGGTATATATGTAAATTTTTGCATAAAATTCTTACGCCTTCTTAGATATTGAAAAAATATTTCAAATCTTTCATTACATCAACATCGATCATACAAACATGTTTATCTGATCAAGGAAAGTAGAAGTAGTGACATTTGCAACAAATTACGTGTCTTGTAGGTTTGGCATTCTCTAGCATAAAATCCTAGAGAATAAAGAGGAGGCCATGAAGATCGACATAAATAATGACTTTGAGGGACAAATTTTCAGGGTATTCTACAATAATTAACAACTTGACTTAGTGGAGAGCTTGCACTTGCAAGAATTCCTTGAAGTTAAATAGGGAAAATCTCTCAATGAGATTTTTGACTCCAAAAACATGGACCGTATGTGGCTCACAATGGTGATTAATCCAAGTAAGGAGAAATCCTCCCAGGGGTTACAACCAACATAATAAACAATAAGACAACTTTTTTAATGAAGTTTGATAATTGGCTCAATAGAATCAATATTAAGTAAAACATCAACATGTTAAGGAAGAGTTATTGAGTCGTTACCTTGTCATATACTTTTGGGACAAGTTTTGTGCTCAATTGGGTGATATTCTGGCAGTTTCTACAACTAAAGTTACAACCGAATGGAAGAGGGCCATACTTTTACGATTAAACTACCCAAAGGGAACCAAAGGGAATCAATAATTCTAAACTTAATGCTAACATGTCGTAAATTCCCAAACTAGCAATATGTGCGAGAAATAGGGATTAATAAGACAACAAAATGAAGAGTTAACATGCAAAACCCTAGTAAAGCATGTTTGTGTGTGTGTGCACGTGTGTGCATGGGCGTGTGTGCATGCGTGTGTGTGCGTGTGTCTTAATTATTGGTATTGGGTAAGGGTATCTTGAAGGAGGCTATAAGTGAGGAATTTTATGGTGAACTCAAGACAATTTGATGGTAATCCCCAATTTCCTATAGTTGCACCGACCTCAAGGCCAAAATTTAATTTATTTGTTAAACATAAATTTTTAGATTGATTTTGACTCCTAATTCAACACATAATTTATAATAGTAATCAAAGGAAGGGCGGAGTAATGCAATCTTTTTGTGAGTTGTTAATAAAATAATGTGTACCTTAAATTTGAATGTTAGAGGGAAGTTTTTAAATGCCAAAGGTCACCAACTATATATTTGATGTCTATTTGACTTTCATATGGAATTTTTCTATATTAATTTTTTTGGTGAAATTTTCACTAACTATTTAAGTCATTTAAAAATGTCCACCATGAATAGTCATTAAGAAGACAACTTAAGGAATCATTATATGTTAGATGTAAAGTGGAAGTCATCTCTCACTACTCACTAGATGTTAATCACTAAAACATGATAACACTCAATTTGAAACTCACCAATTTTCATAAAACTATGTATTAAATCCCAAATAAATTCTTCAAAATGAATATATTTAAGATATCTATATTAATTTTAAATCACTTTTTTATTTTAAATTAGATTATTTTTTCCCTAAAAATTTATTTAATTTATGTGCATAAAAATCTAAGGTGGAATAGAAAATGTTGATCTCTACAATAAGCCTACCTTACTTTCATAAATGTAACATGGTTTGTTTTACTAAATGTTTATTATTATTTTTTCAAAAAAAAATCCCGAGGCTAGCCTAGAGACTTTTAAATTCATTATTTTAGTAAGGAATACATTTCTTATTGAATATAATAACTCTTTTTAAAAGGTGTTGCCATCAATTTATTTGTTTATCTGAATTCAACGTTATAGCTTGAGCAGAATGAAAAAACATTTGAGAGTCTCTTTAACGTTGAGATTTAATTATGTTCAACTTATATAATAATTATAACAAGTTCAACTTTCTATAATAATCATGTTTTTGTATGTGTCTTGAAGGAAAATTTAATACAACTTTGATAACAAATTCAACTTTCTATATGTGTCTTGAAGGAAAATTTAATACAACTTTGTTGGCCTGACATCCAAAAAAAAAAATCCTAGGCTACCCCATATACTTTTAAATCTATTATTTTAGAAAGGGGTACATTTCTTATTGAATAAAATTTAAAAAAATTGAAATACATTGT
Organism: Taxus wallichiana var. yunnanensis; assembly: GCA_018340775.1. Classification (NCBI taxonomy): domain Eukaryota; kingdom Viridiplantae; phylum Streptophyta; class Pinopsida; order Cupressales; family Taxaceae; genus Taxus; species Taxus wallichiana. Next base: position 95,668,437 of record CM031236.1, read on the forward strand.
CATCAATTAATTTGTTTATTTGAATTCAGCCTTATATCTTGTGTGGAAAGAAAGAACATTTGAGAGTCTCTTTTAACTATGAGATTTAATTATGTTCTAACTTTCTATAATAATGATACCCATGTGTTTTGAATGAAAAGAAAATTATATCTAAGTTACTTATGAAACTCAATTGTTTCCTATTTTAAAAATACAAAAATTTAATACAACTTTTTATATTTTCTTTATGACATTGTAATAACCTTTTTTATTTTCTTTGTAACATTGTTGTTTGAATTCAGCCTTATATCTTGAGTCAAGTGACTTTGAGATTTAATTATGTTCAACTTATATAATAATGATAGCATGTTCATCTTTCTATGATGATGATACCCATCAATTGTTTCCTATTTTAAAAATAGGAAAATTTAATACACCTTTGTTGGCCTCACATCCCTTCAAAGGCTAAGCTGGATTTATGTATTTTCTTTGTGACACCGTTATAACTTCGTAACTCCAGAGTATTCAAAGTTAAAGGCCCACCCCCACGTGGGTGAGCACTTTCGTGATTTAATTGACACAATATATATATATAAAGTGAGTATCGGACTCAAAGTAGTTTTCTGCTTTGAATAAGTTTTTGCTCTCACATATTCGGTGAATGACACTTCCTTTGCACTCACATATTCAGTGATGACAGATTTCCTAAGCTATTTTTTTGTTTATTTGGGAGTTTTTGCTTCACACCGGCTTTCTATCAGGCTTTATGTCATTCGTATACGTGCGTTGTCTATGATGTCCTTCCCTTCTTTTGTTTGTTGATCTATGTAGAAGCCCACTTGTGCACATGAGTAAGACATGGTGGTGTATTATACATCCCCTGGCTAAAGTGAATTAAAGGTTAGGAGTGCCCTAGGCAATAATTTGAGTGGACACCCTTCTCACTATGTCAATTAATATTTTTCCTAAATTAAGTAAATACATAAAAGTTACATGCATTCTCGTATTTTGAAATTTACATTAGGGTCATAATAAATCACAAATTTAGATAAACTACTATACAAAAAGAATACAAATATCCTATAAAATTATCATGGAAGGACGAGAAATATTCTAGGGATGGAGTTAATTAATCACAGGAGGTGCTCATAATGCAACAAATATAATTTTTTATATAAGGTTACTTGCAGGTTCAATTTACCAATATCAAGTAGGTGATGGGATTCAAACCTAAACAAAGCTCCATTTTTTCACAAAGCAATAAAAATTATTATGTAGCTCTCATGGTTTTGTGAAGAGTGGTATATGGATAAGGCCTACTAATTCCTCCATAAAAAAATAGACATTTCCCCAAATTTTGGGAATATATAATTTATTTTTTCTTTTGTTATACTTGTCGTTACTAGCTATGTCAGTGACATTACTAAATATACATGAAACATTTCCTAGAAAAAATTACACATATGCATAATCTGGAGCTACACTAGAGAATGGGTAACAATACCAACAAAATCATATGAGCTCAATAATATGTCATGTTTGTTTTTACTTGCAAATTTTTTATAGTAACTTTTTTATATGTATTTCACTTATGTTACTATATATTAATATCAATAAATAGGTCAATTAATATTGAATCTTCAAGTAAATGTTTTTAATTCCAAGTTCTAAAAATAGTTGAAAATAAAGGAAATCTTTAGATTCAGTGCACTCCCAATTGTTGGCGCCAGCAAACCGCCTAGTTTGTCTAGGGCTTAATCCTCCATTGCCCGTGGCTATCCCGGTGATGAATGGCACGCGCACCCTTCATGCTCGTGGGATCCACTATGCCCCCACTATGTATGGTTTACACACATTTCGGGAATCATGTAAATAAATGCAATTGGCAGATGATGGGAGCATGCAATAGCTGTTAGGCAAGTTGGTAGGAGCAAGTGCAAATATATAGGGGAGATCTTGGGTTTGAAACATAAATTTTACAAAAAAATTGGACTGTGTGTATACCACAAAATTGAAAAAAAAAAAAACTAAGTGTTGGATTGTGTGTATACCGCACTTACGATTCTCGTCGCTGGGATAGTCGGCGTTGTATTATATACCCTCGATAGATGTTAAAGTGGAGACTTGTATTTCTTGGTAAATACAAAAAAGCCTTCCATTTGGGACACTACAAATTTTTATTGTCAAGATTTGTGTTTTATTTTATTTTTTAATTCAAAGATAAATATTTTAATTTTTTGGATAATAATTTCAAAGATTTAGTATTTAGAATAATTTGTCTTATTAGATTTAGTGTTAAAGATTGAGGAGTACTAGTTACCACATATTAAGGAGTATGCATTCCACCAAATTCATCATATCTTCAATGTCCACCATTTTAATAAGAGTGATATCAATCTGAAATAGTGGCTTTCTTATTTGGTGTTAATTCGAACAATGAAAATATGAACAAATTTTGAAAAAATGCAAAGAGATGTGTTAAGTGTACGAGTACCAAATAGCCTAAACGGTGATGTCCACCCACCATGCGGCTAAATTAGACATGGAAACATCACAAGTGGTTGTAAATGAGGTTTATAAGTTTTTCAAATCAAATTACACTACATTTTATCAATCTCATATTTAACAAGTTCATTTGTGTAAAAATGAATGTTTGTTGAGTTTATAAATTTAAAACTTGTCGAGATAGATAGATAAATGGATGGATGGATGGATGGATGGGTGCATAGATGAATAGATCGATGGATCGATCGATCGAGGGAGGGAGCGAGGGAGGAATGTATCATTATAAACATCAAAAATTATAACATGTTTATAATAAAAGGGCAATCGAGTTTTACACTTAAAAGGTCATAAGATGCAGCTCCAAATCAATGCTATCTAAGAAGCACTTTAAAAGAAAAGAAACTCATGAAATGCATGCACAAGAATAACACCATTGGAGAGACGCAATGGATCTTCCTCGGGAAGAAGGGTGCCTAAACCGGATTACTCTTCCAAGGAGGATTTATGATAGACTGTTTGTCTTGAACTTGAGAACTAGCTTGCAAAGATAAAGGTACCATGACTCCCCACCGAGTAGTGGAGAACCAATTGTCATAACACATGTTTCCTATATCAATGAAAAGTACGGTGAAGGTCTAGTAGTGGACTTGTGACGAGGTGTCGGGATCCAATCTATCCATTAAAGAGGAGAAAAGAAATGGCCATAACTAGTGAAGAAGAATGATTGTATAAGTGACTTTACCTACCCTTAGTCTTGGAGAGCCCATTAGCAAAGTGAATCGATGTAACATGGCTCATGGGGAATAGAAGATGATCTAAGAGATCATTAAGTGATCTAAGAGCTCAAATAGAAGATGGACTTCCATCATCACTTTCTCAACTCATCCATGGATATGAAGAAGAACAACAAATAAATTGAGAGTGCAAAATGTCGGGCTCGTGAATCAAAGGCGTAATCAATTTTAGAGCATCGTTCTTGACTCTATGCCCAACGGATACGACAAGGAAATTGCTCGTTTCATCTAGCACAAAGATACACTGTAAGTAGCCATATTGTTATACATATTTCACCCCCAGAAAAATATTGGATCAACCACGACCCCGCAAGAAGGAACCTGGAGAAAACACATTTTAATCCTACAAACAAATAAGATGATAGAAAGACTCAATAATGGAGTGGCAGGCTGCGAAAGACTAAACAACCCCGTAAGGGAGGAATCCGAAAGACGGTCTTGTCGGTGTCGGGCTTTAAATCCATTCTACATGTTTCAGGTAGGCTCGAAATAGAACAGCTAGCGACAATTGAGGGAAGAAACGGTGAAAATATGAAGTCTAGTGGTCAAAAAAGCTTGATTCGGAATAAGCACAAAAATTGGCTAAGTATGGAGAATGTTACGGAAAGAGCCACGCGTCAGAACGGCGCTTCTCCAACGGTGAGTCCAAGAAAGGAAGCTCAAACGAGCGCCAGGCCTCCACGCATCCAGTGCCCCAAAATTTGTGTGGCCGTTGAAAATTCTTCAGCTAGATAGGAAGGTTACAGGTGTTGGCTCGATGCAAATTCAAAATGGGAGCCCAAGGGGAAGACTCAAACTCGCACCAGCCCTCCATGTAGCAAATGATCACCGTAACTCAAAAGGCGCATGGGGCGGGCCTCAAAAGGAGTTAAGTATAGAAGTGTTGGCGAGGGATGCCACGTGTCCAAGCGGTGCATCTCCAAGGGTAGATCCCAAAGCGAGACTCAAACGAGCGCCGGTTCGCCACGTAGCCAGTGGTCCGAAAAGGAAGGGAGAGATCGTTGAAATTTCCAAAGACCTGCGGAGGCTTCCAAGTGTCAACTCGATGCTCCTTCAAGGATAAAATTTGATCGGGAGTTTTAGCAAGCACAGAGCCTCCACACGTCCCGGCCTCAAAAAGGGACAGAGTCAAGTTGAATAGTAATGTGTCGTAGAAGCAAACCGGCAGAGAGTGCCAAGTGTCCAAATGGCGCTAACTCAAGGGTCGAATAGAGAGAGGGGTTATCAAATAAGCACTAGTCCTCCATGTGTCCCATATTGAAAACGGGGCCCGTTTTTCAAACCGGTTTTCCCGCCCATTATCGGACGGACTCCAATACAAACTTCGAAGGGGCATATCTTTCGACTCAGAGCTCGAAATATCACAAATCTGACACCATTGAAAATATCTTGGCTTTGCCCATGCCATGAAGATCTAAAATTTTAAGTTTGGGGAGGTTAAGTAAAGAAAAATGGAGAAAACGTCTTCAGGGTCATTAATGCGGATCTATCTACCTCAACAACCAGATCAGATTTGATCTTTTCCGTCGTTCCTCCTCCTTCAAGGCGTCGAACCAATGGTTGATGCAAATCAAGGTGGGTTTGGGGGAGCAGATTTCGTAAGAAGCATTAACGATAAAGTGGTTCGGTTTTGACCTACGTTTCCCGCTTATCCCTCTTTCTTCTTCTCTCTTATTGAATCTATAAATGTTGGGTCAAGACTCATTGTAAAGGGTTGGACATTCTTCTATTTTACAGGCTCCCCTTTTCTTCGGAAAAGGAACTCGTGGGGTTTCAGACCTTCCACTAGACTGTAATACGTTTTCTGCCTTTTGGCCACTTTGTAATGCATTGTATCAATCTGCAGAGCAATAAAACACGTCTGTGATTGATTTTAGATCCTTTCTTGTCTCTTTTTCTTTCATCTGATCTTTCATTATAGATCTGGTTATCTGTGCTTGGTTATTGTATGCATTTTGTTGGTTTGTGTCTATCAAAAAAACAAATGTTCATCATTCCTTTGGTGCATCACCTTATAGCTTAGTTTGATTTCTTGCATTCCTTTTATCTATGTCTCCTTGGTAGAACTTAGATTAGGTTTAGGAATAGGCCCTCTACAAGTTTTCACGCATGCACCAAAATAGAGGAATAGGAACCAACCTTTAATCTGGAGAGTTTTCTCATTTGCAAAGTCCCACATTTTGGGGAAAACTCAATGTTATGCGAATCACACCAAATAACTTTGCCTTAGAAAAGCATATCTGATTACTCATTTGGGGGTGCTATGATTATGCACTAATGAGATACAAGAAGTGTTGAGTAAAGTAGTAGTGGAGGTGCTATCAAAGTAGAGGGTAGTATTTACAACGGGTTGAGTGATAGTAGTCTTGACTCCTCCTTTCTTCTTACTCTAAGTGTTGTTACGTGCGTTATTTTTTAGTACCTTTCAAATGAAAAAGGAGGTGAAATGTGTAGATTTGTAAGCGAGGAACTCTGGAGAAAGTTGTGAATGTCAGACCGCCTTTCAGTGGTTCTAATGTCGACAGTTGCTCTATGCAAAGTAAGTCCCTGGGACTTGTGGATAGTTAATCCCCATGTCATTTTAATCGGCAATTTTCTTTGATTCCCTCTCGAAATAGGGGCATCGTAATATGTAACAGGTTGGAGGGATCCCAACATGGGTCATTGTATCTATCAAATTTGACAACAAAAATAAAGGTAATGTTGGTGGTGGCATTGATGTGTCGTAGACAATGTCGTGATTGTTCCTATAACACCATTCACGAGGCCTACGTCAACCCATAAATTTGTAATAAGCATGATTTTTTGTTGTTTGCATAGCAGAACTTTGTGTTCCAACTGATCATCATCAGGATCTCCTGGTCCAACCCACCTATTACTTTCAACAATGGATTGGGCGATCGGAACGTTCAATGCCTTCAACATCTAAAGGTTGTGGGAGTCCACAAGATCATTTTTGCAAACAAATGTGGTGTGTCCTTAAAAATGTTGAGCTCCGTTGAGTTAGGTGTGTGTCTATGCGAGACATTAGGAGTTCTCAATCCTCAATAAGAGGATTTGAATCTCGCATGTGGAGCAGTAAATTCGGAATGAAACTTGTGCATTGGTTGTTCCTTGTTTCCAAATATTGTTTGCAATGTAATGGAAGAATGAAATCCCTTCCAAAGGTTGGCTCCATAGGAATTACTTGCATAAAGAGGATTGTCCAAAACCGGTGGTAATTGGTTGAGGTCGCCAAGGAGGATGAATGATCTGTTCCCAAATTCAGATATTTTTAGTGTGGGAAAGCTTCGCGTAGCCTACTGTCAATTTTGCTTAGCAACTTTGGGCCAATGAAACTCATTTCATCAATAAGAACATATTCTATATGTTTCAATAACTCTTGAAAAGACGATAATGCATGGCCTTCAAGGAGTTTTAGTTGTTTGATTGGAATATGGAGGGTTGCATGGATTGTGGATGTGGAGATGTTGAATGCTGAAACACCGGTAGGGGCGAGCAAAAGGAGAGGTGAGGGAGATGTGGTTGATGTTGTTGTGAATGAATTCTAGATTTTATTTATCAGAAATGATTTTTTTGTGTCATTGTTCCTTGAATTATCAATCTTAGTGGAGGTAGAAGGGTTTTGTTTGTTGAATGGTGTAGTATGGTATCAAGAGCTAGTTGTTGTTCTGAAGACAAATGAAGTGTGGAAGATGGTGGTGTGGCTTGCATGCTGGTGTTAATTGTGTCTGTCTTTTCTCTCTCAATGAATGATGAACTAGTTATCTGCAATTCAAGCGGAACGCCATGTATGTTCCAATTATTGTTTATGTCAAAATTTTGTTTCCCAACATTTCAAGACTATCAAGACCCGTGTTGTTTCCTAGAAGAAGTTGTGCGAAGACTTGTCATTCTTGCAATGGTTCTGTTGAATATTGCATTTGACCTCAGAGTCAAAACTAACATCTGTAGCATGACCTGTGTCTACGGTAGTGCATAAAACATGCCACGGTATGTAGTTGTGCTTGAGCATGTCCCAAGTGTCGTTGATGTCATGTGGGGTTGAGTCAAATTCGGTGGTAATATTTCTGAAAGGCTTGTATAAAAGGAGTTCTAACCAATAGAAAAGGTTATAGGACGTTGTATCCTGAGCTGGGACATCCACAAATCTCGGGTGGACCCGAACAATTGCTTGAGTCGATCGCGTAGTTTCCATTTCTCACCTTTACGTTCTTGTTATAGCTCTAATCTTAAGCAACCTGAATAAGTGGTAGGTGTTCTATGGTTGTTGGGTGAATTCTATATGCATCGAAGAAAGTGAGTTTTTTTTGTTCATCGGCATCACTTTCAACGACACGTCTCAAGATTTTTTTGCCAACATTTAATGATACAAATGAATGATTGCACATAACAAGTGGCAATTTAAAGATGTGGCATGTTTCTCAGACGCTTATGTCATGTTCAACAATGCTTTCTTTGAACATTTTGCAAATTGCAATATGTCTTTGGAGAATCACACAAGATCTCTTGAAAACCTAGATAGCATTTGGTGATAGGTTTCTGAATGTTGCTCTGCTTTTGAAGCATATTTTGCAATATACTTAAGAATTGCATGGCGGGAAAGTACCGGTTGGCAATCGACATTTGCTCTCCATATGGATATCATAGTTTGATTGTGGATGCTCAGTCTATCATCATTTCTCGAAGTGAGGTACTTAATTTTCCCATCACTTTCAATGAGAAAGGATGAAGTAGGTTGCGTGGCCTAGGGTGCGTTGATTGTGATTGCTTTCTACGTAGGCATGTCTTCTCTTGAACATGTTGTGTGGCGATGAACACGATTAAGCAGTTCTTCAAGGTCTGCATGTGGGGAGGAGGATAGAATTTGTGTTGTATCTAGCAAACATGTGCCATAACCTGGTCATAAAGCCAAAACCTGGGGATATCAAGTTTGAACAATATACAAGGCAAACGGAAAGAAATCATGTTGTGACCATTTACAAGGAGAGTCTCCTATGTCAAATCAGCGTTCTACTTGGTCGTGACCTTAAAAACAACCTTTAGGTTTAACTTCTCAATGGTTTCACTTCAAAAGCAGAAAAGGTACCACTTTCAAAACCCCTATTGTCGAAAATTCATTACACCTAGCACGCACGAATATTTTTCGTGGATGAAACACAAACCTACGTGCAGGGATGAGATTTGACGTCCTCCCTTACCCGTCAACTAAATTTTTGAGGATGTTCTACTAATTTTATTGACCTTTCTTATACGTTTTACAAAAATCTTTAACAACATCATACTTCCTTTTGAATTTGTAAAGACGATGCACATTATTCGTTTGTTTAAAACCTTCAATTTGATATACAATTTTTTAATGTTCAAAAACTTTCATAGAATATCTAATCACGTGATTCACAAAGGTATAAAATAATTGATCATGAAATTTTATTTTAACGAAATAAAATAATACCAGTTTTGCAAAATGTCTATGTTTGAGGATGTTACTCTTCCAAAATAAAATTAGAGACAACCTTTGTAGAAGGAGATCCATTCACACAGAAATTTTATTAGACAACATTGATACCAAGAAGATCTATTCTCACAAAAAAATTATTGAACGTGTAAAGGCAGGCTAAATATCCATGAAATTTAAATAAAAATTATAGCTTTTTTCAATCATTTTGAATAAAATAAAATAAACAATAACTTACCAGGTAAATGTAATAAAAAAACTTCTTGAGACTATGAAGGTGAGATTTAAATGCTTTCACAGAAAACCTTTTTAATAGCCTCATATCCGTTCGGAGCTCATTTAGACCAGACAACCACTCTTGAAGAAAAAATAAGATATGCTCCTTGGTTTTCATGTCATTGTTCTACTTTTTGCAATTTTAAAGATATTTCCCGCACAACCTACAGTTTTGCTTCTTTCCCCGATCCAAATCCAACTGTATTTTTGTTGGTACTATATACTGCATAACTATTTCCTATAGACAATGTATTAAATACTGCATTAACTATTTCCACCAAAGAATCATAAAGAAATTATATATAGTTTTTCACACTTGCATACCATGTTGATGATAAAGAGGAACATTTTTAAATGAAAATATAATTAAACAATACATCAACACCACGTACTGCGCAGTCACATCAATATAAATAGAAAGTGTGCATATTGCTTTATAAAACAACTCTTAAATTAAAAATTTATAATCATTCATTACTGTATCTATAGGCTGGCCATACGGCAGATCACTATAAGCAAACAAAACGTCTTATGTTTTTATCTCGACATCGTTTTGACGGCTTCAGGAAAATATTAAACGTTGTTTATGACGGTTTAAAATAAATACAAACTGTAAAATACATCCCAAAAGACAAAAATGCCCGGGACGGGCGTCAAATCTCATCCCTGCCTACGTGAATTCATTTAAAGACGGAAGACATAAACACATATAGGTATATGCATCTACACAATGAATTACAGGTGGGAAGAATGATCAACAACAACAAACAAATTGTATTTCTCATATCTAAAAGCTTAAGAAATATAAACCCCAAGACTAAGTTGCACGAACCACTTTCAAAACCCCTATTGTCAGAAAATTCATTACACCTAGCACAAGACAAGATATTTTCCGTGGACGAAACACAAACCTACGTCAATTCATTTAAAGACGAAAAAAAAGTAGATCGAAACGATCGGCACTGCATGAAGTGGGGGGATCCTTCTGAAGATCCTTCAACTCCTTGAGAATACGCTTAAAACCATCGATCACACACTCTCCTCTCCCTTCTTCACATAGACAATAGCACCGGGAGATCCACTGAAAATAAACACCGGATATCCTTTAATAATAAATACAATGAAGGGGAAGGGGAAAGGAAGGCCAAACCAAGATCAGTACCATGCCCGAAAATAAAAGACGAAAGGGCATCTCACCTGGTGAAAATGAAGAAACAACGGAAGATGAAGATGAAGACGAATAGTGGAGACCTGTTGCAACGATTCAACCCCTCCTGCTTTTGCATAGTACATACTCGACACAATTAAAAAACAGCAAACCCGCAACATGCAAAAACAGAAAAATAAAATTGTTAGAAAAGCAAAAACAAAATTGTTAAAAATAGCAAAAGTAAAATTGTTAAAAATAGCCGTCATTTAGAACGTCAAATTTGACACAGCCCCATGAATTTCCGTAAAGTTCTTTCCCATAGGGGTAACGCCTTCAACGTAATCATAGAAGCCCATTTCTACACACGAGAAAGGCATGCTTGTGTATTGTTTACCATCTTATTCCCCGGGTAGATGTTGAAGTGGAGACATGGTTATCCTCCCAGTTTGTAAATCCAAAAATGTCTTCCATTCCACACATGGAGATTTTTATTGTAATCATTTGTATTCTCTTTCTTTTTTCGAAAGGATAAATATCTTCAATAATATTTTGGATAATAATTGTACATATGAAGTGGATTTAATAACTTGTATATTAGGTTCATTGTTAAGGGTTGGGGTACTAAGAACTAAGAAGTAATTGTTGTACCAAAATTATCCAAGACGTGATCTTGACCTCATTCTATTTAAGTATGTATATGTATATGTATATGTATATGTATATGTATATGTATATGTATATGTATATGTATATGTATATGTATATGTATATGTATATACTCAATATATTCTAATAACCGGTTCTCGCATATGAAATGTACGATGGAAATGTCGAAGGGGATATGTTAAAGGAGTCAAATTGGAGGGAGAGAAGTAAGGGAGAGGAACAAAGGTGAAGAAGGAGGTGATTGAGGGTGGAGAAGTGTGAATGTGGGCAAAATAGAATGGGAAAATAATGGGAAACTCCACCCTCCAAGAATTCAACAAATGTTCTCAACTTCATACATGAGATTTCGTTTGGACTATATATGCAAGCTAAAATAAAAATAAGGGGAATTGCAATTGTTTTCTTGGTTATAAACACAACTACGATGCTTTCTTTTTGTAGCACTTTGCAGCCCCCTTTCTATTTGCGAGCTCAAGCAAATGCAAGAAACAAACAATGTACAAAAAATCATCAATAATAACCTCATGCACATTACTAATGTCATTACCGAGATTAAAGGGGCCAAAATAAAAATGGTGAGAATTTAAACAGTGCCAAGTCTGAAACCCAACCACAATGTTTTATTCTTATAGTACTTCACAAGCACATTTTTCAGTTTAAAGCTTGAGTAATTGCAAAATAGCAAGTGAGGCAAGACACAAGCATTGATAAATGAGGCCCTCCATATGTATGGACATACGAACAAAAGGAATATTCTATCTGTCGATTGAGGTTTGCTATTTTTTAATTTTACTTTTTATGGTGTCAAATGTTGTAGTTGCGTCACATTAAATTTGCTAGATAAGGCGAAGACATGGACGGAAAGCTAGAAATAAAAATGCGAGAATTAAAACCCTACATGTATGCACCTATTCCACTGATAAAATTCTTCCTAGCCAAAGTACATCCACTGTATTTGATCCACTATATTGTCTCAATCTCGCTCCATGTCCTAGCAAGGCCTCATCATTCCTATGACGTAACTCGCCACAAAGCTCACCCCTAATGGAATATTTGTTACATTCGTGATCGGTAAGTCATGCCACAAATCTATTAAGATGGTTTTAAAAACGATAAAACCATAGCCAATCCTAAGTAGAAAAATAAAAACTTACAGGTTAAACCCAAAGAAACGGAGCTAAAAAAATCCGAAGGTTTTTTTTTTGGATCTATAAAAAAATTCGATGTTGACTAAGTTTGCAAAGTCAAGGTTTTTTATTGTACGACATTAAATTTGTTGAGATACTTGACAAGGACATGAATGGAATGTTGGAAATGAACATGTGGGAAGTAAACAAATGTGGATCCAACATGATAAAGAAAAGAAACAACATAAAAAAAAAAAAGTTTAAGTGGAAAGTTGAAACCCACATTTTCATTCATTGCATGTTACAAAGAGATAATGATTAAGATTCGTAGAAAAATAATGGTTAAGATTCGCAGAAAAAATGATGGTCAATATTTGATAAAGAGTTGTCGGCATGTGCCATGGCATGTCTGGTGGCAACAACATAGTGAGTACCAAAAAATTGGGGTTATTGTATTTTAATTTAAGCGTCACTAGTTTCAAGTGGGCAGTGTTTAATTTATTAGATAAGACAAAGACGTGAATTGAATTCCAGAAATAAAATGGTGGGAACTAAATACCTACATGTCCCATACTACGACTTAGAATGTTTCTACCCAAATATTGTTTGTTTTTAGTGCTTCAATTTATCGTCTCAAACTTGCTTACATTATTCACATGAGTGCAATTGGTGCTTTAAGGGACCAAAAAAGAGGAAAAGCAATTAGAAGAAAGGTACGAAACCCAACAACATTGCTTGTTTCTGTAGAACTTTACAAAACCCCTTCTCAATCGTATGAGAGAAATGATTTGTTAATCATACTTTGTATTTTTTATTTTATTTTTTTGGTAGATAAATTCGGTATATGAATGGAAATTTGGACATTAAATGATGGAGATTACATACTTGCATGCCCTTTACCTATTCCATACAACAAATTTTTCCAATGCAAAGAATATGTGCTATATGCATTGCACTTTATAGTGTGGTTGTCATTTACACTAATCACATGAGCGCAACCACCAAGTAGATTTTATCTTCCAATCAAGCTTCAGGTATCTTTTTTTCATGGCATCAATGTTTTCGATCTTTTAATTCGATAGATAAGACGCAGATATGAATGGAATGTTGGAAATCAAAAGGTATGAATTAAATACCTGCATGTCCCACACCCATTCCATGGATCATATTGCTCTTACCCAAATAATATTGACTATTTATGCTCTGTTTAACCATTTCAATGTCAAAAAGAGGAGAAAAATATGAAAAAATCAAAAAAATGACAATTTTTAATTCGATACATAAGACGCAAACACCCAAAAAAAAAAGTACAAATATACAACTTAAAAGAACTAATTATTTCATCAAACACTCTTTCACATTCATAAGAGAACTATTCATCTATCACTACAAAACAAAAAGTCAACTACAAGTTCAGGTGTATGTCTGAAGGCCAAATGATGGAGATAAATGCTTCACCCGACATGGAAGGAAATTACCCGAACTCTGTGAACTATTTGTCATGGTCGAGAGAAACCAACTCTAATTACTTCGACAGTTTTTCGAATCAGAGATGGTCGGCTGTCGACCCGGGCAGATCTTCAACCGGGTCGTCGTAGACTGATGTGCACCTGCGGCAGCAGAATTTTGCCCCACCCACATGACAACTGGTTGGCTTACATTGGTGGCGACACCCGCACCTTGGCTGTTGACCACAGCATCACATTTTCGACCATGATTTGCAAGCTTTCGAATCTGTGGGGTTCTGGGGTGTTTATTAAATACCAGCTTCCCAACGAAGATCTGGATGTGCTAGTTTTTGTTACTAATGACAAGGATCTTGACAACATGATGGCGGAGTATGACACGCTGTAGAAATACTAGACACAAGTAGGAAGCAGAGAGCAAATCTGTGGACGAAAGCAGAGAGCAAATATGTGGAAGGAGCAACATAACAGATTTAAAAGTATTGTCACTGGTGGTTGCAAGGGATTTTCCTCTACGAAATGGTTTACGGCCGAACTCCCTTCAGCAATCTCAAACTGTGCATGCAACCAATTTTTTATTATGTTGTTAATGCACGGAGTGTCAGAATGAACAAGGTTCGACCCATATACAATTTGACTGAAAACACGCCTTCGACGTCATAAATGAAGGTCACTTTTTTCATTTTGCATCACTATTGTACTGATACATTATTGTGCCTAGTTTTAATGCAATATCAAAAACTTACCGTTAGTGAAAATTTGTTTGACATAGCTATTTGTCATATTTAAAGTCTTCTTGTTAGTACCTGCCGCGCAGGATACTAATGTTTTCGCATGTTGCTATTAATTTGTTTTGGTGTGCAGTTCAATATACATATGCTAATGTTTTGGTAAATATTTGCTTTAACTATTGGTAGCGGTAGGTAAATGTTCGAATTCCCTCGTCGATGATTGGTTGATTCCTGTTCCCTCATTGCCCGATTTCCCTCCACCGTCTGCCGCAGATATGACCGGGTTTAATAAAGTTTTCTTTGCCTCTTTTATTTTGACATGTAGCTAAGGTATTTTCTGTGACTCTTTCCCTACTGGTCGTTGCAGCGGTGGCTGCTATTGTGCTCTGAGATTCACACCTGGCCTCCTGCATGCAGCAACCTGTATACATGGCAGTGTCGAAGAGAAGCAGGTTTTTTTTTTATCAATCGGACGTTTGTTGCGGGAGCTTGCAGATCTGGAGATATCATTTTTATTTTGTTTTGAATCTGTCCACAAAGGCGGCTACGACTGTGGAAGATGTGAGTACGCTGAGGCACGCTTCCCTTCTTGTTTTCTTTTCATTTCCTATTTTCATGGTTGTGTTCATCTTCGGAAATATCCTCCACCCGTTTTGATACAACCCTTAACCAGATTTAATTGCATACAAAGACAAATCCCCTAATTTTGTATGAAAGCTATTTGCTCAAAGAATGCCAAAGAGACTGAGCAGACAAAATAGGCAAGTTACCATGTTTGGGGGATTATTAAAAGGCAGATTTGTTGTTTTTAGGCTGCGGCCAAGTCATAATTGCCCATGTTGTATGATGAAGTGAATAAACTAATCAATACAAATGACTCTTTTATTTTCTGGGAATAGGTATGCATTGATTAAAAGTGGAAAACCACTTGCATCCACCAGAGATTTCCTCCACTCTCTAACTTGGAATAAATAGATTTTCACACACTGATTGCCTAAGAACAGAGTTTTTTTAAAGGACCTGAAAACTGAAGTTGTGATTCAATAGCACCAGTTTCATTCACTGTAACATTGCTAGATTCAGAATCCAAAATTAGACTAGACAAAAGAAAGGATGCAAAATCGAATGGAATTTTGCTTTCACTGTTGCAGAATTTCATGCAACATTGCTTTTAGTATTGTCAAATTTAGTGCAACTTTGCTTTCAATGTTGTCAACAGATTATTTCCTATGTAAAAACTAATCTTATTTTTAGATGTGGTATACATAATAACATACTCCTTATTTACTTGATTTCATTTTCCATGCTATGTCTACGCTGTGGATATATCTTTTTACTTTTGTCATGTTACCTGCATCTTAAATAGTGCCCTTCAGATCTTAGGCCTGCTGCACTTGGCCAGCTACTAACAATTGTACGAGTATAGTATTATACACTTGTCCCTCTCACACACACACTTCTCATGTATTGTCATGGACATGCCCCGCTTTCTTCTATTTGTTGTGTCATATTCAGGTACAATCTTCAAAACGTTTGCAAGCTGTTACGTAAACATTGGCAATCAGACCATAAGAATCGCCTCATCTTAAAGGTTAGTAGTTTTGCAATTTGCTATACACCTATATATGCTTTTCCACAACAATTTGTAGTGAGAAAAATAGCCACAGAGGTATTTTACATTTTATTGATTCATTCGATAGTCAAATGGGTATATCAAATTGCTAGGGTTTTTAGGATTTTAGCATTCACTGTTTTTTTTTTTTTGTGTGTACTACAAAACTAAAACGAGATCGGATTTGTATCTAAGAATCGGATTCACTTTTTGACATACTTGCATTTCCATTTGCATTTGGATTGAGTAAATGTTCAGATATATTTTACATTGTTTGTTGGTTGTGTTTAGACGGGGCTCCATACTCCCTTGGCCTCCATCGCTTTGACAATGATTTGAGAATCAAACTCAATGATGTCATAGTTTAGAGTTAGTTGCATTCTTCTCATTAAGGTTGTGGCTTTAGATTTTTTATTTGCAGCAAGTTTGGCCTAGCAGTTCATCGTGGGAATTGAACCTGGGCATTTATTCTGGCAATTGCTTTACTTTATAAACTAAATTTACGTTTTGGGCTAAAATGAAGTTTTGCATTTTTTGGGGTTTCGACATTAAATAATTTTGACATTTGCATCAGTTTGACTGTACTGCAAACTTAAAACTGAATTTGCATAGTGTGATTCAGTTAAACATTATAATAAGCTTGCGTTATCTTTCACATTTTTGAGTTTCAGTGTCGAACGATGTTGGATTTTGCATATCGTTGCAGGAAGTTTGGCCTAGCAGTTCACCGTGGGAATTGAACCTGGGCCTTTATTCTGGCAATTTTTTCACTTTATAAACTAAATTTACGTTTTGGGCTAAAATGAAGTTTTGCATTTTTTGGGGTTTCGACATTAAATAATTTTGACATTTGCATCGGTTTGACTATACTACAAACTTAAAACTAAATTTGCATAGTGCGGTTCAGTTAAACATTATAATAAGTTTGCGCTATCTTTCACATTTTTAGTTTCAAAGTGTGTTTAACGATGTTGGATTTTGCATATCGTTGCATGTGTTCGCAAATTTAACCGAGTTGCACACCGACATTTAGACTTGGTATACTGATTATACAATTTTGAATGAATTGTTCTTCTTTTTGTGGTTTCTGTTTTAAAATGATTGCAAAAATTAGATATGTTTGTTTGCTCTGCTAACTTAACCTAATAAATTTACATATACAAACGGATATGTTAAATCTTTAGACAATTTTGCACTTAGTTTTTATACTTAGTGGTTTTGGCAATCAATCATTTTGATATATTAACATACTCCGCTGCCTTGGAAACTAACAAATAATTTTGTAAATCAACGACTTTACAAGGGTGGCGAACACGACGGGTCTTCCTCCCCTCTGTGTGTTGTGTTTTCTACGAACAACCAAGTGTTTCTCTTGCCAGACTTTGATCACGCAATTTTCCTGGTTTTAAGGTTTCCTTTGCAGGTCTGTTGTTCTACTGCATTTACGACTGTGTTTTAGCATTTACAAAACTATACTGTTTCCGTCCTTCAAATTCTGGAAAGTAGGTGTTCAGAAACATATTTACATTTAGTTTTATATTTGTTTTTCCTATTTTTGTAGAAAATAATACATTAGACTGAATCTTTGAATGAAAGGCTATATAGTAGTTTACAGCCTTTTCTGAATAATGTCTTCCAAGGCACCAAGAGAGAAAAATTGCATGATGCATAGGCACCAAACCCTCCAATAAGGTTGAAACCAAGAGGAATGCCCTAGGCCAAGATGTTTTTTAACCCAAAGTACCCGATTTCAGGTCTTCAATATCTAAGATTCTCGAGTCAATTTGTTTTAAAATTGTCGCTTCTGTCTTCTTTTTCTGTTTCAGTCAGAGAATGCTTGAAATTTCCAATAGCCGCTTGTGAGAAGTAGTTTAAACACCAGCGCTGTGTATATACTCTTAGATGTGCAAATACAAATGATACTCTATGTACATATGAACAAATGTGGAACCGTAGACAAGACACGTGAACTGTTCGATAGAATGCCTGAAAAAAATGTGGTTTCGTGGACAGTCATGATTGCAGAATATGCCCAAAATGGATTTGTTGAAAATATGTTATTATTACTTAGAAACATTCATGCAATTGCAATTGGCAGATGTAAAGCCAAATTCCACAACCTTTGTCAAAGACATCCTCCCCGCTATTCATGTGCCAAAATGGGAGCTTTGGAACAGGGTATGGACATCCATCAAAGCATAATGGATAGAGGAATTTTGACTGATGTAGTTGCAACTGCCTGGTAGACATGTATGCACAATGTGGAAGCATAGACGAGGCACATGAACAAGAATCAAAATATGTATGAGACTTACTTTAGGCGTGCAAGATGAAAGATTGCAAGGAAACAGTGACAGCAACTGAAGTTAAATTATTAGCACGTGATGAATCAAAGGCAGCCTCATCTACTTGCAATAAGAAGTCTAGATGTCAGTATGTAGTTAGGATCATATCCAGATTTATGGCAGGACCAAAGATGGTGCATTGGTTGGTAAATATTTCTTTGAGGCGTTCTATCAAATAGTTCATGGGCTTTTTATGCATATCCTGCAATCATGGAACTCCTTGAGATCACATCTCTTCGAGGCATTCTATCAAACAGTTCACGTGCATTTTCAACAAATTCATATTGTGCATATTCTACAAACATGGTATTCCATGAGCCCACATTTCTTTGAGGCATTTTATCAAACAGTTCATGTACCTTGTCTATGCTTCCACATTTTGCATACATGTCTAAAACTGAACTACATCAGTCAAAATTCCTCTATCCATTATGCTTTGATGGATGTCCATATCCTGTTCCAAAGCTCCCATTTTGGCACAGGCAAGGAGGATGCTGACAAAGGTTGTGGAATTTGGCTTTACATCTACCAATTGCAATTGCATGAATGTTTCTAAGTAATTATAACACATTTTCAATAAATTCATATTGTGCATATCCTGCAAACATGGTATTCCATGAGCCCACATTCCTTTGAGGCATTTTGAGCATACATGCATACCTATATCCTTACCCTCCACTGTCTCCTGGCTGATAATTTTTTAATTTAATATTTTTTCCTCTTATTAAATTAAAAAAATATCATTTATCTGATAATGACAATTAATAGTTATCTTCAAATAAACTTAAACACACATATAAAATTCCACAAAAATTAACAATCTAAGCCTATCATGACAAAAAAGGGGAAAAAAATAATAGAAAAGCTTTATAAGAAACTTCCATGCTATTTCTGTTCAGTATAAGTTTATAACCTCCTCTTCTCCTTTAAAAACACAAGTTGGCAATATCAGTAGTATAAAAGAATTCAAAGTTCTTCAATTCATAATGATCAGAGAATCCTTAGATACAAAGAGGGAAATAACAATGTTCAATAATTCCATAATTCAAATGTGCCCATAGTGTAGGATTTATACCCTCTGTTGTCTTCTTTGTTGAGTATTTCTAGCAAATTGTTAGAATAAAACAAACAAACCAGAGCCATTTGCGGTATCCTATTTTTCATCAGGTTGAAAACTTGTTTGTTGCATATGGTGAAATACCATGACTGCCTTGTAAGGATAACCATGTCTTCTGTATACTGTAATAATTGTATTCCATGAGAAACTGTCTTCTTCTTTTACTTGCTCAAACTCTTTACTGGCATCTATCAAAACTTTGTACTTGACATACATTTAAATCTATTTTTACGAAAAGTTGTGTCTAGCAAATGCCATTTAATCACGTGTGCCCAATGAAAGAGTGGAGTGTTTTTCCTTGTGAAACCATGGTCATGAAAATACAGGCCTGCAGTAATTGCAAATATGTAATCTTTAGAGCAGTTGTGTGTAGTAAGCAGAATGTGCATTTACAGTCATCAAAGCATAATGATTTCTTACATGTACTTGCATTTGAAAGAATGCCTGATGTAGTTGCAACTGCTCTAGTAGACATCTATACAAAATGTCAAAGCATACCTAATGCACATGAACTGTTTCAAAGAATGCGTGAAAAAGATGTGGTATCAGGCATTGTCATAATTGCAATATATGCAGCAGATGGATTTCGCAGGGATGCTCCCACTCTTTGACATACTAAAACAGTTTAGAACATGACCAGACCATTTAAGCTTTATTTCTATTTTATGAGCATACAACTATGCAGATTTAGAGGATGAGGGCTATAGATACTTTTAAATTGAAAAGTGCATAAAAATACAGTTTCAATTTCGTGAACTATAATTTTAAATTTGTCATTTGACATGGGAATTGAAAACCTGGCCTAATACCATGATTTTGGTTTCTTGTTGATGTAGTTGCAAGTACCGTAGTAGATATCTATACAGAACATGGAAGCATATCTAATGCATATGAATTGTTTAGAGGATAGGCAAAAGGTTTTAAGAACTTGAAACTGTGTCTGTATATCTTCCTGAATTTACATGATTACTAATTTGAGGGCATTGTTCTTACAAATGATATGTTTTTTTTGGACACAGGTATCAAATTCCCATAACAGCCCAACAAAACTGTAAGAAATTCACATTACTTTTACGGTTACATCTGTAAAGGTATGTAATACCATCTACAATATCTTCTCAATTTGATGTAGTCTGATACAATTCATGTACATTTGAATTTTATAAAAGATTACGTTTCCTACTGTAGCTGTTCAATTTAAGGTTACATAACTCGTTACAAAAATGGGTAAAATTGTGAATCATATAGAAATAAGGTTTCAAAATTTGCATATGCTTAAAAACAAATTGCGCAAGCGAAAACAAAGCCACAACAATTTAGGAAAACATGTTAAGAAATATGAAACAACTTGCGAACCCACTTCGATTTCCAATATAGTAACAGAACTCCCTACAAAAAAAGGTACAGATGAAAAGGAAGTAATCAATGCTGAAACATATATGCCACAAAATATGCCATCATTTGTTGACATTGAAAGTGCATTGCAATACGATCATCTGTTTCAAAGTACATCATTCAATTACAACGCAGGTGATTGTCTTTTCGACACAATTCAAGTATTGTTGCATTTTCAGTATACGTCACTTGAATTGCGTATGGGTACCATAGACTATTTTAGATCATGCTTAACCAATAGGGACCCAACAACAATATCATCATATGAAAATGAATTGCATGTTGATATGCTTTTCGATTTGCATAGAATATATGAAAAAGACACTTACTTGCATAGAATGCGGCTTTCTGCAAATGCAAATAGAGATGGCATTGAAATAGGATTATGGGGTGATACATTTTGTATCCATTGGCTGTCTAAATGGCTAAACATTTCAATTTGCATATGGTCAGTCACTCACAAAAGAAAATACCTTCACTTTAACAAAGAATCATTAACACCACCATATTCAATATTATTTCACGATAGAAACCCAACTTGTGGCCACTATGAGCCGTTGTTCTGTACCATAATAATCCCACGGAAAATTGTAGATACCCATACAAAGTTATCACATACTTGTAATGATCTAACTCCTATTTGGAATGCCATTGCTCCTGCAATAGCAAACTCCGGCCTTTTAAAAACACATGTATTTAGTAATGACTGTGGCGAGAGCATGTTTACTGCAATTAGTCTACTGACAATAGAAAATTTTAATGCAATAGCTCTTCACCGGTATATGGCACAATCTTTGACTAATGCAATTTTAGGAAAAGATACATACGCAATTAAATGCTTACAGCTATGCAGACCAAACTTTGGGCAGCCAACAGAAAATCAAGTTTTCGACCCACAAATATATCTTTCTTTAGTTGGACTACCATACCAAACAAGCGGTATTGAAAGTAGCGATTTATGTTTGTTATGGCTTTCCCATATTCTCCAAGCAAAAATCCAAAAATGGTCAGCAACAACTAAAAAAATTGTTCATGTATATGAATTTTGTCTCCAACCAAAAAGAACCTTTAATGTCATAACATATGAAACAGATACAAGCCATATTCATTATGAGCCATTAAGTCATTTGCATAGAACAACAGAAACCACAATGCACAGAACAATAGAAAACACAATGACCAATGCAATGCAATCGGCAAGAAACAATGAAAGTGAGTCAACCAAGTTTAAGCAACATTCAACATTACTATCCGCCACTGCAAAGGCAAATGTACGCGCCAATACAAGATTTCACCATTTTAAATCCCAAATAAGAAAAACAAAAGGAAAGGAGCAAGTAACTCAACAAGAAGACAAAATAGAAAATGCAATGACCAAACAAATGCACTTTCCTGCAACAGATGAAAATGGCTCACCCAGGTGTAGTCAACATACAACTTTGCCATTTCCTGCTGCAAATGCAAATACAAGTGCTACTATAAAATTGCACCATTTAAAAGCCCACATAAGGAAAACGCAAGGTCAAAAACATGCAATGCAACAACAAAACAAACAAACAGATAAAACAATTACAACATACCTCCGTGCTATAGAAGATACGCCAACACATGCCTGTGCTCTTTGCGAATGCTTCCATTTCAAAAAAGACATAACCATGATTACCAATAGTACTATCAATGCTTTTTCATCTATATCTAGTGACATATCAATAAAAAAACTTACATTAGGGGACAAGATATGTAAGCAATGCAATAATGCCATTCAACATCAATTGCTTCCTAAATTTGCAGCGCCTTTCAACATAAGAAGAAATGCAAAAATATCTTCAGTCCATAGATTAAGCCTTTTAGAAGAAAGACTTGTTGCTTTACGAATGCCATTTGCACAAATAAGGCAACTTGGATACAAAAGGCCACAGTTCGGTCTTATTGGAACGCTTATTAATGTGCCTGTCGATTTCAACCGGGCACAAGAGGCATTGCCAAAAAAATAAATGAAACCGAAACAATTGCAATTCAGATAAAAAGAAAGTTGGAGTATAAAAGTGCATATCTAAGAGGAAATGTTAGGCCTAACTACGTCATGCATGCATTAATGGAACTATGTAAATGTCCCTTGTATATTGACAATCATGTAGTTATTAACAATAACTGGCAAAGTAACTTTGAAACACAAATTGCAGATGTAGTAAACAACATTGTAAATATCGAAGAAATAGATTACAATCCTAATGACATCGAGGCTGAACCCATCACAGAAACAGTTGTACATGCTTATGAAAATGCTCATTCGATAAAAGACCTTCAGGAAAATGTTCTTGCAATTGCACCATCAGAAGGATTCAAACCCTTAGGTCTTTTTGAGGACACATTTTGTGAAGAAATGAGTTTTCCTACTTTATACTATGGAATGCATCGTGACAATGATATTACAAAAAGATTCCATTACCAAAAAATAGCAAAATGGGAACTACTGCACTGTAGAAATGATTTTGCAACTCACACTACCAATCTTTTCTTCAAAGCAATTAAAGTTATCTTGCAACAAGTTTCAAGTCTGTGCATGGATATGCATACGCAAAGGGAAATTACAAGGGAAAAAAATATATGCCAAAGACCTAAAAAACAAATCAGGGGTGGCCAACATCCTTAAATCGTCAATAGGATTTACAAGCTTAAAAACCATCCGGACTTCACCTGATTATTTAGCAAAAACCAGGAAGAACATATTTGCAATGATAAGACAACTAGGTGCACCAACTTTTTTTGTTACCCTAACAAGTGTTGATCACTTATGGCCCTCACTATGCAATGCACTATGTGCTCTATCTGCTAAAAACAAAAGACATAGCAAAAACATTGACGATGATAACATCGATGCAACTATAAGGAAAAACCCAGTAATCTGTAGCCGTTACTTTAACCACAGGATAAATGCATTCAAAAAATTGATGCTGACTAACGATACGCTATTTGGAAAAGTCTTAGACTTCTTCTTTGTAACAGAATTTCAAAACCGTGGAAACGAACATGTGCATTTTATGCTATGGGTGAAGGATGCTCCTGTTTATGGCAAAAGTGCATATGAAGAAATACAAACATTTATAGACAAATACATCTCTACAAATTCAGCACTACTTGACACGAATTTGGCAAAAATGCAAACCCACTACCATACGGAAACATGTACAAAACACGCAAACTCGCATTGCAGATTTAATTTCCCATCACCACCCATGGATAAGACCACAATACTAGAACCTTTAGAAAATACAGATGACATAACAAAAAACATAGCAAAACAATTTTTCCAAAGTCTACAAACAAAAAAATATAGCCACCGCATAACATTTACTGCATTTCTTGAAGATCATAACTTAAGTAGGGAAACATATCTTACACTATTACAATCTCTTCTCATTCATCCTGCCATAATCTTAAAGAGACATCCACATGATATGTGGACAAATGCATTTGCAGAAAAGTACCACATATATGGTATGCAAATACAGATACACAATTCATTTTAGATGCTTATTCAGCTGCAACTTACTGTACATCGTACATGACTAAATTAGACCGAAAATTAACGACTGCTTTTCAGAAAATACGAGAAGACGTAACAAAGAATAATGAAAGTGAAATGCAATTCATACGCCGTTTAGGAAGTAGTTTACTTAATTACCAACAAATGTCCACACGTCAAGCAGTGCACATTGTGCTTTCACTGCCGTTGCATTATGGATCTAGAAAAACTATTTTCATAAACACATCTCCAATTACAAGTAGAACATTCATTTTAAAACCTCCTAAGTTGATTGCTAAAGAGCATGACAATTCTGAAAACGTTTTATGTGCTTCAATTAGTGACAAATACAATGCAAGGCCTACATCATTAGAAAGCATTTGCCTAGCAGAATTTCTGCATACTATACAAAAACAGCAGGAAGCATGAAACGCCGTAAAAAAGCTAAAATCATACGTTATGTAAGATACAATAAACATGTCGATGCAGAAAACTATTACAGAGAAAAAATGATGTTGTTTATGCCATTTCGTGAACCAGAAGACTCATTGAAACATAATTTCGACACATGGTGCTCAACATTTACTGCCTACCAAACTTTAGTAACTGAAAATGAAAACCAATTCATAGCACAAGCAGATACTCAATGGGGAAACATAGATACCGCTGCTTACAACATTGAAATCAAACCCAACTTGACATTCGACTATGAAAGTGTAAATGACCCTGATGGTCCTAAACACTTTGAACAATATGACATTGGGCCGGATCTTCAATATGCTACAAAAAAAAAAAAAACAATGTATACCCTACCAAACAATAGCTTCAACATAAGCAAAATTCCTTTCTTAATGGATACTGACCAGTACTTTGCTTTGCAACAACAGTTAAATGAAGAACAACAAATTATAGTAAAGGATATTAGCACAAAAATTTATTAGCTCCTAATGAGCCATTCCATTTATTCTTAACAGGAGGTGCAGGCACAGGCAAAACGTACACTGCAAAAGTAATATACCAAGCAATCTGCCGCTTCTACAATAGACAATTAAATAGTGACCCTCTAAAAGTAAAAGGCATTATCGTAGCATACACTGGAAAAGCAGCGTACAATGTCAATGGTTCAACTGCTCATTCTATTTTCCAGCTACCTTACCGAATGTCAAAGATGTTGCCATTAAACGCAAATACTTTAGATACTATGACCAAACGCTACAGTGAGTTACAGATACTACTAATTGATGAAGTATCGTTAATTGGAAGCCGCATGTTATTTAACATAGACAAACGCCTACGCGAAATTATGCATAAGCCAACCAAACCCTTTGGAAATGTGAACACAATTTTTTGTGGAGACTTATACCAAGCACAACCAATTCTAGACTCATGGCTATTTAAAAAACCAAACATGAACAATGAAACAATACAATATACATTTTGGCAAGACTACGTCAAATGCTTTCAATTGGACCATGTAATGCGACAACAAAATTGCATGTTCATATCGATCCTAAACCGTATTAGGACTTGCACACAAACAAATGCAGACATTCAATACTTAAACCACCATTGCTACAGACCCCCGCCACTAGACCCAAGCTTCCCATACTTATTCCACAAAAACGTTGATGTCGACCGCCACAACAAACACATGCTTATGCTTTTACCAGGAGAAATGTGCACATTAAATGCAATTGACTACATAGAATCTAACCTCACTGACACTGACTTAATACCTACCAAAAAACCAGTGCTACCAAAAACTATAACGCTAAAACAAGACATTCGAATAGAATTGATTGGTGGCAACTACAACATAAACGATGGTTTAGTAAATGGAACAGATGGAATTTTCAAAGCTTTTACAATTGGAACACCAGATTTACTTTGGATAGAATTTAACAACATTGACATTGGTAAATACGAACGTGCCAAAATGGAAACCATGTACACAGAAAAAATTAGTAAACACTTCACTCCTATAACAAGAATTACAAAACAAATTCGAATTAGCAAACAAACTATTACTCGGCATCAGTTTCCCTGTACAAATAGCCTGTGCCAGAACTATACATAGAGCCCAAGGACTGACAATGAATGCACTGGCTTTGGACCCCCACAAAGTGAATTTCCATGGTCTTGTATACATAGCACTTTCACGTGTAAAAAATATTGAATCATTGTATCTTATACATAAACTACAACAAACCAACTTCGTACTTTCCACTGACGTAGAAACTGAAATGCATAGGCTTATACATTCTTCGAAATGGACACCATTATACAATTTCACACAAACACGACCTGAGCACTTACGCATCTGCTCACTTAATACCAGAAGCTTAGCACTACATATGCAGCACATAACACATGATTTTGCAATAATGCAGTCAGACATAGTCTGCTTGCAAGAAACACAAACTGGCAAAATGCCAACCGATACAACTCTCTTGCAAATATTCAACGTTTTCCCTATCATGAATATCCACGGGCTTCTTACATGCTACAATAAAAAAAACACCCCACACAACATTACAACATTTAGTACACCCCACATTGAAAGTACTACAATTGACATTTGCTACTTAAATACACATATACGAGTTGCAAACATATATTTGAAACCATTGAGCCCGCTAATAAACATTACAAGATTCTTAGAAGACATCACCTCTACTTTACCAACAGGTACGCTACTTATAATAGTTGGTGACTTCAACATTGACATGTCAAAGGACAAAACCAAACAAACCCAACTCCGCAATGAAATGCATCAACAAAACCTTTTCCTTGTACCAACCATTGCGACAACCGATAACAACACACAAATAGACCAATGCTGGACAAATGTGGATATTACAAAAATCACCAGCTGAAATTAGTCATGCATATTGGACCGACCATAATGCACTTTTAATTTCGTTTCCAATTTTGTAACAAAGCAAACTACATACTACAAAAGCAATTGCAAATACAAACTACACTTCAAAAACATTAGAAAAGGTATTTGATACTTCTACTTGTATTGTGTACAAAACTAAAACCATAGTTTTTTTTTTTAAGCTGCTATTTATTATCGAACTTTTGTCATTGCAGACACCATGTCAGATGCAACTTCAACTGCCCAAGCTGATCTTCCATCACAACAATCACCAAAGAGGTATGTTGTTTACAGATTTCATTCTCTATTCACATTATTGCTATTCACTCCTAATTGACTTACTACTTCTGGGAAAAAATGTGCAGACCGAGGAATGAAAGCCCAACACTAATATCTATTGACGATATCAACAACTACAAATTCGGAGAAATTTTTGAGGGTGACATCATGGCTGCATATAAAACAGTCCTCGACAAGCAACGAGGGAAAGAACTGTTGCGAGTGGACCTCACAGACAAAAAAGGTGAGCTGACAATAACTGTCAACATTATGGCACCCTTCATTAAAACCCATGAGCCTAGCATAATCCTGCAAAAATCTATCCGCATAACAAACTTTACTATAGCTCCAAAAAGTGACTACGACCACTGCGATTGTGACTTCATATTGCTAATTACTAAAAACACAACCATACAATCTATTGATTGTATTTGCCCTCACCATATGTTTATCCCAAATTCAAGCATCCACCAACTACTCTCCACTACTGACCACTATGAATCGCAACCATAGCTGCCATTTGTACATCATGCCAACAAATAGGGAACCAATTCATCATTGACATTACAGATGGTAACTCGCCCAATGACAAAGCTCGGGTAAGCCTCACACTCTCTACAACAATTATTTAATAGCAGTTCCATTACAAAATAAACTAAATGTTATTTCACTTACTGGATGACAGGTATATATTTTCCAAACACTTGCAGCAGACTTTCATATCATTGAAAATAAAATCCGAAGGAAAGAACCAGCAATATACTTGTTCAAAAACCTGGCAAAGCGGAGCGAAAGCACAGACAAGAGCTTGCGCAGCACCCAATCCACTTTTGTGACCAGTGTAAAAGCAAAAAGATCTCTGGAACGCCTACAACTACTTCTGACTACAACAATGAAGGTACTAATAGCAAAGCCATTCTTGAATCAACCTTATACTTTCCAACTGTTTTAATGCATGCAAAACTTAGAAGCAATTTACTAGAGAAAAAATATTCCTTTGCAGCCAACACTCATGAAACACCTGTATAATATCAGTAGCAGGTAAAATTTTCCTTGCCATACTTTATTTTTCCACATGAAATTGCTGCAGCTATTACTCTGAAATTTTACAGCATAATATCACATTCACAAAGAGACCAGAATTGAGAAATTCTGCAGTATATATTTCTTTCCAGAATTGAGAAATTCTACAGTATATATATCTTTCCACTATGTTGAGCTTTTCCCCCTGTAATTATGAAAACATTTCCCTGCATTTTATGCATGGGCATGTCTCATTCCTGTGAAGACGAGCAAGGTTTTTTAGAATAGTCTACGTCATTCATTTAAACCCCTAATACTGTATCCCTAAGAGTTCAAACCAGTCAATCAGGCATTGAGAAATTATTTCCCTTTGCAGGCATTGATTATCAAAACCATGCCTTCCATTCCTTGACCCTCCACTAGAAGAGAAGCAAACTGTGTTTTTCAGTTGTAGCCTTAATCATGGTAAAATACCCAGAGGAAAACAGTTGATTTTATAGGAGCTTTTTATACTTTCCTAAAACAAGTTCTTACAAGTAAACTATTAGAAACATTAAAAATATCCTATAAGACATGCCTTAAACATTGATGTTTGTCTAAACCAGCAAACTACGCACAAAATGAAAGCAATAAAGATAATACGTCTATTTCCACAGGCACAACTTCTGAAATAAGGCAAGCTCATGTCAACAAGAGCTTGCATCTCTATTCACTGCATATTCCTCACAATTGTTGCCTCACTGCAGTCATTGATAATGTTTTCTCCAAGTTGCAGCAGCATCTCACTTATTCTCCAATGTTGTAGTGCCTTGCTCAGTGTTGGACATGCCTTGTATGAATTGTTAAAAAAATTATGTTCACATTGGAAACTGAATCTTCCAAGCTTCCAATTTTTAAAAAGCCCTTGACATCCGAGTTTACAAGCTAGGAAATACAGTTTTATAACTGTTGTCTACTTAAAAACGTTTTTTTAAGTTGTTTGCATTGTTTCTTTTTAAAGAAACCCAAATTTTTAGCTACTTGATCAATTCTGATTTCACCTAAAACTAGTTCCCAAGTTCTGTGAATCACCTCTTGAGCTCCTCTTTTGTAACTCCTCGCATTTAATACAGCAATAAAGTGATAGATGAACCAACACTATAAGAAGTTTGAAACTCTAGAATCTATGCAATACCTAAATTACTCAGTAATGTATATCAAGGCCAAATAAGAAACCCCAAACAATGTCTTGTCCATGTTACTAAGAACTTAGAAGTGTGTTAATCTTAAATTTTAGAGCTTTTAATTAGCAGGAGATCCACATGTTGGTTTAGATTACTAAAATTGTAGTTGCATGGAGCAAACTTGGTATACTCTGATATAGCTAACGACATGTATTGCCCGTTTCAGCTTCCTAGATATGACCTAGTGTAAACTATTTTCAAGTTTTCTAAGAGGACATTCTTTAAGTAACGGCCTAACTGTTTCTTTCTAAATACCTTTTGACTGGTTTCCAAATTGCAGAGCTACAAGTTTGATGTAAATTTTATTAAACTTTAAATTCGAAGCCTTTGAAAACACTTTCATAATATTTAAGGCCTTTGTCATATGTCAAGTATCTGCCCATATCTGGAAATGCATCTCACAGTTTATAAGATATACAGGCCATACTTATGTAAGCTATAAGACAGTTATTTCTTGTCTGTTCTCTGTTTGCACAGTTTGGCAATGGTTGTATAAGTTGGAATATTTGAATATATATGCATACTCAAATTACAAGTGTATCAATTCCAAAAAAAACTTACACCAAAATTGTTTTTTGTTGTTGCATAGGTTGAAGGAACATTGACCGTCGCAAAGGCCTACTCCAGCCCCTTCGAACCAATTTGTGGAAAATGCAACTTGACTATTGAACGTCTACCACCAGTGCATACAGACATAGCATACTGCAGTAACTGTGAACAAGAATGCCCATACGCATATTGCCACCGTCTTCTATGCAGCATTAAAAGCGCAGACAAAACAACCATCCAATGCATAGCTAAAAACAAGCTTCTAACTGAATTGCTACCTTCTCTTACTGCTATAGCATATCCGCAATACATAGAAGACAAAGAAGTTGTTATAGAACAGATGTCACATTTTACATTGCATGGCATCTTCACAATAGACAAAAAAATATCATCAGACACATGACAACAACTCCAGACGAAAGTATGTTGTCTTCACCTACTTTTCAATTATCACCAATATTGCAAATATTATATGTTCTACTCATACTAATATTCACTTTCACGTCCTGCAGGCATTCCACCCCAATTCCAGTCGCAAGAAAGCAGCTATGCATCTTCAAGCCATACACTGTCAGCGCCATCATTTTAAGGTAAATTAGTTACCCCATGCACACATATGTTTTACCTATTTCATTTGCAATACAAATGAAAGCCAACTTCTAATAGTATTTCATATCTGTTTTGCAGATCCAAAACTGAAGCTCCACTTCCTGCACCGCAACATTTCTGAAAATCAAATTTGTAATAGCATACATTAGTTTAAAATAGAACTCAATAAGCAATATGTTTATATGTATACATTGTAAACACATTCTGCTTAATATGCATGGAATGACAGACTTCTACATTTCTAAGTGTTTGTAATTGGCCTTTATATATACATTGTAAACACATTCTGCTTAATATGCATGGAATGACAGACTTCTACATTTCTAAGTGCTTGTAATTGGCCTTGTTGCATCTTCAAATTACCTACGCTAATTTCTGTTGTTGTTTGTATTATTACCTACGCCTAATTCATTTCATGCATAGTAATATTTTATGAAAAGAATGTTTGCAACAAAAGTTATTGTACCTTGTATTATTTCAGTTTTTCTCTATGCAAATGACATCGAAAAAATAGACCAAATGCATTTCACATGCATTTTAATATAAGTTGTTCAAAAGAATGTTTGCAACAAAAGTGATATCAGAAACTACCTATATTTCGCTACCTAATGATTTATATCTTACCGCAAAATGCCCTCGCTACTTATTTCTCATTGTTACCATATGAAAACCAAATTTATTTATTTTCAACCGAATCTTTAAGAAGTGTTTACTTAAAAACTATCATATCATTTCAAGGTTCAAGGAGCTATAAAGAATAAATAATATCTATTTCATTCAATTGATAAAATCTTGATCTCGCAAAATAAGAAACTCGATAAATAATTGTCCGTTGGTTTAAAATATATATATATATATATATATATATATATATATATATATATATATATATATATATATATATATATATATATAGTTGTAATTTGTTGGTTTCTTAAATCTCGTGCCAAAATGGCACATTAATATGTCATGTTGTGAATTAATGATAAATAATGTGTTTACCTAATAAATATGCAGCAATTCCCGGAAAAACCTCAAAATATATGTGCAAAGTAAATTTTTTTAATAAACGAGTTGTTTAGGTATTTAATTAGTTACTCGTAGATGTCATCTATTCATTCCATAACATGTTTGAAAGGTTTCTTAAAAACCGCAATCTTTTTAGATAACGAAAATAATTTTTACCAATCGAATATTGATGTAAGTATATGTTTGGGAATATGAAATTTACAAGAAAGTATATTATATATCAAAATGACATGCTTCCTACATTAATAAGTATTTTTGAAGTCAATGGGGTCTTGGCTAATTGGTAAAGGTTGAGCATTTACTAAGAGGAGGTCAAAGGTTCAACCCCCATTGGCATGCCCACTAGCAAGAGGATTAGTCTGACCGATGTCCCGTTGTATAGTTGGAGTAGTCCGACCAACGTCCCTAAGTCTGTGCCAGTTGTATGAAGGTCGTATGAAGTGTGTGCCAATTGTACGAAAGCAGTATGAAACTTGAGCACGTGGTGCTCCCTTCCTCATGCCAAGTTAAAGTTTACCTAGGCTGGTAGAGACTAGGCTAAATTGTAATATGTAATGATTCTGTAATGAACCAAAAAAACTATTTTTGACGGGTGTGAATAAAAATTGGAAGTTTTTGTAGACGGGTTGTGATTGAATAAAGATGTAAAATAGATTACCAAACATGAAATACACCCAAGATGCGTTAAATCTCACGACTAATTCAATCTTTAGGCCACATGAAGAGCTTTCCTTCTTAAACAATGGAAAATAATCTTAAAATATTAACTTAGACAACAACACATTTCAAGGACTTGCACGCATGTACAATTTAATTTTTTTAACTCCATTCTTCATTTTCCTATTTTTCACTCTTAAAATTCTCGAGTTTCATCCAGGCTTTTCTAATCATCAAGACACCACATACAAGAAATGGGTTATAAGTAAAATTCAAGAGGATAAAGATGAATCAATATCAATAGTAATCATTCAACTATTTGAACAAAGCATAAATTAGGGGCAAAACACGATATGCACATTACCCGCATACAATGCACATGCAAGATAGTTATAAGTTATTTCCTGCCCACATATCCCTCACCATAACACTTTTTTCAATCTAGCATTTACCCTCACAATTTCAATAAGCTTTACATTATTCAGATTGTGGTAGAAAAATATAAATGTCGGAAATAGTCCACCCCTTTAGGACACATTCATCAACAAAACAACAAATGTCTCTTCAATCCCCGACAAGCACGAGTAACTACAAGGAAATAACATTTTACATACCTCGATGGCGTTTAAAACCCAAGGTTGATTTTGCAATCTATTCATCAAATTGATAATACAAGCTTGTGTACACACGTCTCTTAACATGGCATCAACACTGCTTAAACTCAAGAAAAGGCATAGTATAGCCTCACTACAAAAACAAAATGGACATACACACCCATTAATGCCATCCGCTTCATTGTTTCACCGCATGTGGAGGAAGAGAATAGTTGGGATACCATACCGAACACACATGCATAAAGAAGCACATATTGTCATGGGGCGGAACCCACATATTAGCACGTGGAAATGACAAAGCAGAAAAATTGAGTGCAATACAAGGGGTGAGCCAAAAGCAATTCTAAATTATAACAAAGTAAAATATCTCTCAAGATATGTTAAAACCATTATTCTACTCACCAAACCCATTGTTTCCATGACCAACATGCAATCAATAAACACAACAATAAGGATGGAATTTTTGCCACGTCCATGGAACTTGCACCTCATTCATTTGGAGGAGAAAGCTTCAAGGCTTAAAGTTGTTTGTCATATCACAATAAGGATTGGGTGCCACCATACCCACTAAAAAAAGTGTGCATAATAAATGAGCTTAAGTTTGTATCCACTCCAAAACAAAAAGACATAATCAATGTAGATGACAAAACCATGAGCATGCAAGTGCATGGCACAATGAACACACAGATTTAACTTTTCTCCCCAATGGAAAACGTCCACCTAAAACCATCTATCATTAAATACACCGCACAACAATTAATGAAGGACATGACAACCATATTGTGTCTCCATCGACGATGAAACAAGCCAAATGACCATCCTCTCGCACAAAAGAAATCAGAGCATACATGTTCCCAATCAATGCATCTCACAATGAAACGCCTATCGTGTAATTAGTTGATTAATATTTCATAATATATGGGAGAAACATGTGTGACAAACCACCAAACAGAGTAGGACATCCATACGCGGCAGCCATGGGCATCAATAACCATTTAAAACCCTAAGCAAAGGAAGAAAATATAGAATACATGCTCTACTTTTAAGCATCTTTCAAATGCAAAGTCACTACTAACAAACACATGTTTTTAGATCTTCCACCCATACAAACCCCATTCGAAAGAGAACTGCAAAAACTC
Source organism: Taxus wallichiana var. yunnanensis (assembly GCA_018340775.1). Taxonomy (NCBI): domain Eukaryota; kingdom Viridiplantae; phylum Streptophyta; class Pinopsida; order Cupressales; family Taxaceae; genus Taxus; species Taxus wallichiana. Next base: position 95,702,587 of record CM031236.1, read on the forward strand.
ATAAAAATTGAAGGGTGTACAAGAAGTTCATGTAGAGTCCTCAACGCTCAAATCCTAGACGAGCCCAAGCTCGACTGCCTTGTTTGGATCGATCTGACCAACGCCCATATCCAAAGGCGTTGTCGTGTGGCCTCCGTTGCCATTGACAAGGTTGATAATGGCATTGTTGGAATTGTCAATTGTCAAGAAGTGGTCATGATACGAGAGTTGATCGTTGCAGGACTACACTCATTGTGAAATGCTTATATCAAAACAATCAGCTCGGCCACATGCGGACATGACATTCACGTGCCGAAGACTAATGCATTTTTGTTTCCCTCTATAATATTTGCAAGCCACACAACAAGAATATTAACATTGGGGGTTGTAATAATCGGCTTCAAAACATTCCGGCCCATAGCAAATGCAATTAGGCATAAGTAGCTACCGCCACCCTCCACATCAGAACTCAAAGATATTTGAACCCACTCATTTTCCAATGGAGGAAGCACTTAACATTCAAGTGCACGGTACCTACAACGATCGCACATCAATTACCTCTTCCTCCACAATGGAAAACATCCACCCAAAATCACCCCTCATAAAATGCACTTGTACTAGAAGTATTGATGGATTGGACGCCCATATTGGACCTCCATTGAGCGGTCGAAAAAACTCAAGTTAAGCGGGACATGAACAAAAAATATCAAATACATGTTGGACGGCCAAAAAAATTCAATGGCCGTCCATATGAAATGTTAGGAATCCCAACCGTCAAGAAGCATACTTTGTAGGTAGGACGAGTCGAGAGTGTAAACACCTATCGGCCAGCATTAAACAATATTAGTATATTCAAATAAAGATTATAAATAATTAAATAAATAAAACAAAGTGTTTTATATATTTTATTAGTAGTGTATAAATAACATTGTTCTCGCATTTTTAAAGGAGAATTGTGGAAAATTACATTCACCTAAAGAATATGAAAGATCCCCAATGGGTCTCCTCAGACTCAATGAATTTTAAATCAAATAAAAACAAAGAAATACAAATTTATAGATGTTATGGCAATTACCCTAATGTAGATCTCGAATTTATTTGAAAAAATGCAACTAGGGTTTAAGATAGATCTTAATGTAAATGACACCCAAAAGTAATATTTTTGATTTCAAATGATCACCCAAATATTTAGAATCTTGAACCATGCAAGAAACCGAATTTATTGCAGCCAAACAACCCAAAAATCAGATATGAAGTCTGCTAATATTATGCCTAGAAACCCTCAAAATATACTTCAGAAAATGATGAAAATACAGCGATTTGGTTTACAATATTATGGAGAATATTTGACAAATATTTTTGAGGAAAATACCTCTAAAATTGCTGCCACAACCGCCACAATAAATCGACCACCGCTGCTGTCAAAACCACCGAAAATACCTTCAAAACTCTTCACAAACTTGCTAAAATGAAACCGAAACTGATTAACAACGCTAGAAATTTTCGAGTGAAATCTCCTCTCAATCCCTTGGGGTTTTCATCCACAAGAGATGAAATCCACAAGGGTTTTCGTCCTGGAATCTCTGATAAAAGCAAGAGCTCTTAACAATGCAAAAATCTGATAATAAAAATCTGGAATGCTTCTAAGCAAGTCGACTTGCCCATATAAAGGAAAAACAGCCCAACCACCACCTCTTAACCAACCAATCACGTTTTTCCCTATGTTGGTCGCATTTTTCCCTTTCCCTATGCTAGTCACATTTTTCCCTATGGGCTTGATGTTACATTTCCCAATTTATGACTCTCATAAGCAAGTCGCACAATATAATAAAATAATAAAAACTTAGTCACCCTAGAAACCTCCTTTGGCCGTCGGGTAGACAAAAAGGGCCAAAGGTCTTCGTCCAAGCTCATTCGGAAAGAGGGGACATTACAGTCCTCCCTCCTGGAGTTGTTTGCCCACAAGCAACTGCAGTAATGTTGGATGCTAAAGAATAGACTCACCCTCCCAAGTAGCATCCTCCAAAGGTAAGTCTTTCCAACGAACTAGATACTCTCGGATCACCTTGTTCTCGCAACCTTCTCTCCCTCCAATCCAAAAGCTCCTCAGGGACCAAATCCAATCTTCCCTCATCATCTAAGGGTGGTAACTCTACTGAAGAAGTCACATGCTGCCCCAATGCCTTCTTTAAACAAGACACATGAAAAACATTGTGTATCTTACTTTCAGAAGGTAACTCCAACTCATATGCTACCTGTCCAACTCTCCTCACCACCCTGTATGGACCATAGAAACGAGGCTTAAGCTTCTCTGCTCCACTCTTCTTAAGAGTACTCTGTCTTGTAAGGCTGGAGTTGTAAAAAGACCATATCTCCCACCTCAAATGATCGCTCAATCCTGTGCCTGTCTGCATACACCTTCTGCTGATTTTGGGCATGCTGCATATTATCCTTAAGGGTCTTAAGGATATCCTGGCTGTCCTATAAGCACTCTCGAGCCTTAGGAGCTCTACTATCTCCAAACGCCATATCCACAAAGGATCTCACATCATAACCATACAAAGCTCGGAAAGGGGTCATACCGATGGACATATGGTACATAGTATTGTAACAATACTCGCACAAATAAAGTTGCTTAACCCATGCCCTCTGTTGTCCTGAAACATAGTTGCGTAGGTACCCCTCAATCCACTTATTCACAATTTCCGTCTGCCCATCAGTCTGCGGATGATAGCTAGTGCTTGGAGTCAACTCAGTGCCTGCCAATCTAAAGAGTTCCTGCCAAAATGTGCTCATAAACCTGTTGTCCCTATCGCTGACAATATTCTTCGGGAGCCCATGCAACCTGAATATCTCCCTAAAAAATAAATCAGCCACCTGCGGTGCCTTAAAACTCGTGGGAATGGCAAAGAAATGCCCATACTTAGTCAACCTGTCAACTATCACATAAATGCGATCATAGCCCTGCACAACTGGTAGTCCTGTAATGAAATCCATAGATATACTCTCCCATCTCTACTCCTGGAATAGGTAAGGGCTGTAATAAACCTCGCAGGAAAGTATGCTCGACTTGTTTTTCTACGACAAGTCACACTCTCGAATATACCGTAGAACATCATCCTTAAGACCCTTCCAAGAGAATCTCTCTCTAACTCGCTTGTATGTCTTCAAGTAACCTAGATGTCCCGTTAATGGTGTGTCATGGAGTGCATGTAGAATCTTTCCTTAAGCTTAGATTCAGTACCAAATAAATTCTACCCTTATAATAAATCAAATCGAAATTACCTAGTAAAGCACTCATCCTAAATTTTGCCATCCATGATCTCACATGCCAAGGTGTTCTTTGAATACTCGACCACCAATTGAGACTTCCAATCTGTAGAAATCTCACTCACGAAATATAGGACAGCAATATGGGGCCTCCTCGAAAGTGCATCAGCCACAACATTCTTCTTCCCTTTGACATACTCGATGTCAAAATCATATGCCTAGATCCTGCTGACCCACTTCTGCTGCCTCTCATTGAGTTCCTTCTGTTCCAAGAAGTACCTCAAGTTGTTATGGTCGGTTCTTACTACGAACTTCCCTCCCACCAAATATTGCCTGAACTTCGCCAATGCATGCATGATGGCGAGCATCTCTTTGTCATAGGTGGAATACAACCTCTCGTTCTCCCTCAACTTCCTACTCTCGTAGGCAATGGGATGACGGTCCTGCATCAAAACTGCACCAATACCTGAGCCCGAAGCATCACACTCTAAAATGAACAGCTTAGAGAAATCCGGAAGAGCAAGGACTGGACATGTGCTCATCACCACCTTGAGCTTATCAAATATCATTTGTGCCTCATTTGTCCATCTAAATGCCCCCTTCCTTGTGAGATCTGTCAATGGTGCAACAATATTTGAATAACCTCTCACAAATCTCCGATAATATCCGCATAGCCCTAGGAATCCCCGCAACTCTGATATGTTCCTAGGTGAAGGCCAATCCTGCATAGCCTGTATCTTTTCCTAATGGACCTTGACCCCATTGGCCCCAATGACATGCCCAAGATACAATATCTCAGTAAGTCCAAACTCACATTTAGACATCTTAGCAAGTAGAGACTGAACCTCCATAATGCCAAATACCTCATCTAAATGCCTCGAGTGATCCTCCCATGTCCTGTTATAGATCAAGATATCATCAAAGAAAACTAGCACGAACTTCCTCAACTACTTGTTGAAGAGATGGTTCATGCATGACTGGAAAGTGGCAGGTGCATTAGTGAGACCAAATGGCATCACCAAGAACTCATAATGCCCGTAATGACATCTGAATGTTGTCTTGAGGAAGTCCTCCTCTCGAACACGAATCTGATAGTATCCTAATCAAAGATCAATCTTCGAAAAGTAAATGGCCCCGTGCGCTTCATCCAAAAGCTCATCAATATGAGGGATGGGATACATGTTCTTAATTGTCTTCTTCTTGAGGGCCCAATAGTCAATACACATCCTCATCGTCCCGTCCTTCACCACCAACACCACCGAAGAAGTAAATGGGCTAGAACTAGGACGGATATGCCCCATATCAAGAAGCTCCCTGATGGTCCACTCTATCTCATCCTTAAATTTCTTAGGATGACGATAAGATGTAGTGATCACAAGCTTGGCACCCTCCTCCAACTCTATAACATGCTCAAACCCTCTGTCTGGCGGTCTACCTGGAGGAATGTCACCAAAAACCTGCCCATGCCTATCCACTATGGTCTGAATATCTATATGCAGTTTTTGTCCACCATCTAAAGAGGATTTGGATGAAATGAAGCATTGGGCTGCCCATGCAGCCTCTTCATGACTGATGATAGACTCCATCCAATGTGCTGAAACAACTCTAGGCCCACCATCTGAAAGAGCTCGTAGCACAATCTTCTTCCCATCTGTCATACACTCCAACTCCATCCGTCTGAAATCCTGCACATATCTCCCAAGAGACTAAAGCCACTGAATCCCCAAAACTGCATCTATCTCTCCAAGTCCAACTATGTAAAAATCATATGTCAATGTGTAGTCCCCTAGCTGGATCTTAAGTCAGTGAAATTGCCTAGTGCAGCCTCAGAGCAAAGCCATCTGCCACTTGTACACTGAATCCTTCAAACTCCTCAACCTGTAAACCCCACTTCATCACAAATCCTTCATCAAGGAAATTGTGTGTAGCGCCACTATCAATCAAGTAGACAACTCGTTGCCCCTTAAGTACTCCTTTCAAACGAAAGGGGTGGTACCTAGGGACTCCAGAAAGTGAAGCAATAGTACCTGAGCCTGATGTCTCTCCCTCTCCAAGCTCTAATTGGGGTTGCTCCTCATGTGCACCATGATCATCATCGTTGTCCTCTGTATCTATATCTGGTTGAGATTCTGCCTCTACATCTGAAATGACCTCAATAAGATGCACCTTGCCTTTCCCAAGGCAGTTGTGTCCAGGCTCCCAAAGTGGTCCTTGCAATGAAAACAAAGTTTCTTCCTCCTCAACTCATTCCGAGTCTCCTGATCCATCCTAGGAGGGGGAACACTCTTCTGCTGATTAGTGGAACGTTGAAACGGTTTGGAGCTCGTGAAGGGCTTCTTACTAGGCTGGTAAGAAGTGGGAGATGTCTCCAAATCTAATGTTGTCTGAATAACATCGTGTAATGTCCTAGGCCTAAGGGCCTTGACCAATCCTCTTAACCTGTCATGCAGACCCTCAATGAAAAGCATCACCACACGTCTCTCGGGCATCTCTGGCACCATCACTGCAATCCGCTGAAATTCGTTGATGTAAGAATCAACGTGCCCACTCTGTCGTAGTTGTGCCAAATCCCTGTAATAAAGTTCCACATCTTTGCGATCAAATCTGGCAATCAACTTCTCACTAAACTCCCTATATGATCGCAGTAGGTCATGTCTTTGTGTGATAAGCCCATGGTGCCACCAATCGTATGTCACTCCCTCCAAGTGTAGAGTAGCAAACTGAATAGCCTCCTGTTCCTGCATAGGTTTGAGAGTAAGGTATTTATCAAGCTTGTGAATCTATGTCCTGGCACTAATCTTTCCACTGCCATCAAAAGTGGAAAGGGTCACCTGGCTTGGTAACTCCGCTTCACCCCCTCTCGTCTGGGCTGGGCCCTAGGTCTCTACGTTTGTCTAGCTCTCAAGCTTTCTCTCTTTTGAATACAATACTGGTGAAGGGGAAAGGCATTTCGTACCTCCTCCGGTAATGCTCTCCACTCATCATGAGCTACCATCACATTATCCTGAAAGATTGTGTCCTCAAGTGGGTCCTCAACTAATGGTGGCTCCTCCCTCTGTAAGAATCTAGGTTGCATAGGTCTATCCGCAGTCCCCGTGGGTCTCCTCTCCTCTGTATGTCTCCTATCACGCGGAGGGGAACCTCTCACGCTACCCACCTCTGTAGGTGCCTTATGTGCCCTATGTCGTGGTGGCTATGGATGCAGATCTTTCCCTTCTGTCATGCCGATTTCTTGTCCTATCCATAGTCATACTCTCCATCATTTGTCTCATGGTCTGTATCATTTCCTGATGGGAGTCGATCATACCTCTGAAAAGAAGATCTGGGTCAACTCGCTCACGCCGTGGGGGACTGTGTGATCCGTCTCTTCTGTCCATGATTCCAGTACTGCTTCCTGTATCTAAATCTGTGAGAATACGTGCCTGACTCCTTGTATAATATCTGTGTGGCCCAACTTCTCTAGGCTGCATCAAACAAAACCCTCCAAGTGGGAGGATTGTTGCTCTGATACCACTGAAAGATCCCCAATGGGTCTCCCTTATACTCCAATGATTTTTAAATCAAATAAAAACAGCAAATACATATTTATGGATGTTATGTCAATTACCCTAATGCAGATCTGAATTTATTTGAAAAAATGCAACTGGGGTTTAAGATAGATCTTAATACAAATGACACCCAAAAGTAACATTTTTAATTTCCAATAATTACCCAAATATTTAGAGAGATCGAACCATGCAAGAAACTCGAATTTATTGCAGCCAAAACAACCAGAAAATCAAATCTAAAGTCTGCTAATATTCTACATCAAAACCCTCAAAATATACTTCAAAAAATGATGAAAATATAACAATTTGGTTTACAATATTATGGAGAATATTTGACAAATATTTTTGAGAAAAATACTCGAAATTACCGCCTCAACTGCCCACAATAAATCAACCCAACCGCTGCTCAAAACCATTGAAAATACCTTCAAAATTCTTCACAAACACTATTAAAATGAACCCAAAAATTTGATTAACAACGTTGAAAATTTCTGAGCGAAATCCCCTCTCAATCCCTTGAGGTTTTCGTCCACAAGAGATGAAATCCACAAGGGTTTTCGTCCTTGGAATCTCTGATAAAAGCAAGAGCTCTTAACAATGCAAAAATCTGATAATAAAAATTTGGAATGCTTCTAAGCAAGTCGACTTGCCCATATAAAGGCAAAACAGCCCAACCACCACCTCTAAACCAGCCAATCGCATTTTTCCTTTTCCCTATGCTGGTCGCATTTTTCCCTATGGGCTTGATGTCACATTTCCCAATTTATGACTCCCATAAGCAAGTCGCACTTTTCCTCCTTTAATACAATTAATTTTAATTGTATTTTGATATTGACATTTTTAATTTATTAATAAGCTTTATTATTTATTATATGTGCAACTTATAATGTTATTTTAAAAACATTAGCACAATATAATAAAATAATAAAAACTTAGTCACCCTAGAAACCTCCTTTGGCCGTCGGGTAGACAAAAAGGGCCAAAAATCTTCGTCCAAACTCATTCGGAAAGAGGGGACATTACAGAATAGTTTTCAGAGGCATCGCCAAATTTAACCGAAGTCAAAACATGACCCAAATATTCATGTGTCTCCTCTCAAAGCATGTAATTACATTCTTTCGTGTCTCCTCCGAAAGCATGTAATATGCATTTCAACAAGAAGCGTAGATTGCTAGAGGCAACCTGGTGTGGAGTATTGAGCTTTCTCAAATTCAAAATCATTGCCAGGCAACACGAGGATAATGTGTGTAAAGAAAAACAATATGTAAAAACAAATAAAAATCTCTCAGCAAAAAAGGATACAAAAATAAATTCACCTTCTAATCACAAAAATTCAACCACACCATTAATATCAAAGCTTCACTTTTAATCAACTTAAACCAAACTTTGGGCGAGAAGTATACCAATCAATCGAATCATTGAGCTAAATAGCTTACTGATATACCATTGACATTCAATAAATAAATCAATGATGCAACCTGACAAAAATTATATACCAGTAAAGACGAAACATATAACAGCTAAAACGTGTATATAATATTTTCATCTATAAACCCTGACATATGATATGACAATGAGCAAATAAGCAGCTTACAACCAAAAACCTCCCATGAAGAAGTGAGCGAGCAATGCAAAGGACAACTAAGATTCCCCTTCTTCCTCCTCAATCTTGGGGGCTAAATAAAATCTGATGTAGCCCATATCTGCAATTTTGTATTCTACAACCACTGGCAGATCTGAGGACATGCTGATTGTCACTGAGTTCGATAACGGTGTTGCCTTCGTAAATGAATTCATGTATCGTAAAGCAAAGGTCAATGACACAGGCTCCTGCATTTCAATGATTGTTGCCTCCTCTGGCTGCCAAAAGAATAACACCATAAAATTGTTATGGCATCTCATTTCTCTGAAGCATAAAATCAAAACATTCAAACCACATAAAGACCTTATTCACACAGACATACTGAACAAAGACAAACTAATTGGAAGTCTAAACCAGACGAGAAAATGGCAATCAAAAAGCAAATCATATGTAGATATAACCTAGGAAAACAAGAACAAAGAATTAAATTATGGCAAATGGCCTGAGAACAAGATTCAGCTAAGCCTGGAGTCCACCTTTAAAATCAGACCAATACTATGCTCATTATGATTCCAATATCTAAATAAATGGTGTAAATGCTTAAAATGATTCCAATATCTAAATAAAAGGTCCATAATAATGCCTCATTCACAGGTCCCGTAGCAGAGCAAGTTTTAAGGTCCATAGTTTCTACTATCTAACAGAGAGATGGAAGCTTGAAGCCACACTATCTCAGACAGTCAGTGTAACATGCATAAAGGAGATCATGTGGGGATTGGCAGCCTATTTCTCCTTCATCAACCTCTGTTCCTGGAAATGTATATTGATGGAAAAGTATGATTTTAAAACAGTTCCTTCTTGGTTCTCTTGCTACACAGTTAGGTGTTGGAGGAGACACTGACACTGGTTTCCAGACTCATCCTAGTGTTGAGATTCGTATAGGAGTACTATTGAAAAGCTAATACTGCTTATGTTGATCTTCATATTCTCATTTTCAACATGGACAATGCTTGAAATTCAATAGAAACAAAAATATTTTTTTTTCCATTCAAGCACTAAGAACATCAATACTAAAATGCATTTTAAGGCCATTGCAATCTTAGACTTTATAGTGTATCATTAACACTCACATAATGAGACAGAGGGTAAAGTGAAGAACAACAATACAATATTGTTATCTTTGACCTTTCTGACAGAATTGAATAAATCAGATTTCTTCTCCAATAGTTATAGTTTGATATTATAATATATTCAGTAGTTTAGCATGGGTTGCATTTTAACTCTTGTAATCTTTTTGATAAAGATTGTAATCTTTTGATAAAGATTGCTGCATATTTATTCAGTTTGTAAGTTGCATATGCTTAGACTGGCCCTACATTTAGCTTCGTGATTGTTATTCAGTGGTCTAAGCCTCTGCAACAACCTATCAATGTTTTAACGTCAATATAAAAATCATATTTCAATTCTTGAATCAGGCTGTAAGACCTGGCTGAAGGGCACTGTACTTGCAAATAGAAGATACAAAATTCCAAAAGCAAACAGTTCTCCAGTTAAAGGATACTTGATGGTTGCAAAAAAGAGTTGCCCCAAAATTACAAGATTAAAAAAGTCCTATATAATAAAACAGTTTAAAATGAAGGTTGCTGTCTCAAGACCTTTAATGTGTTCGGTACTAAGCAGACATTGGATTTGAAGATCAAAATGCCCCTATTTAAATTGTATTCTAAACGAGGACTCTTGTAGAAGACTAGAAAAAATAGGTTAAAATTATAACATGGGTTTTTATCTAAAATTCCATTCACACCTGTTCTAAATGGCTAATACATCAAGATCCACAAAAACTCACTATAAATTAAAATTATCCAATTTGGTGTGAGTCAATAAAGTGAGCTACCTTGTCGACAGAAGTATTTTGCCTACAGACAATATTTGCACTTCCAATATCACCCTTGGTAGAGAACTTGACTCCTTCCTTGGTCACAGAAATAACAACTGCATAAAAATAGCAACAATAAGTAATCCCACATATTATTTCAAATATCATACTCACATAAAACACTTGACCTTTGAATACCTCAGGAACATCAAAAAATAATTTCAAGCAACAGTGGGTTGCATAGTCAAGGCTATATCACCGTACAACCCCCACCACTTGCTACTAAGCCACATACAAATTTTATTAATAAATGTAAAACTACAATCTAAGCACTTGTTTTGCATAATATGATGCCCTAATCTAAGAGATGAAACTCTAATAACCATTTCCCCAGGAAGACTCTTCCCATTTAGGATGCCACCCAAATCAAAAGGATCAACAATATAGCTCATTGCTAAACAAGTAACAAGCCAAGAGAAATGCAGCAATAGGAACAAAAGAACAATTAATTGGATAACCAATATATATGCTTTGAATGATTCAAAAATATAGAACATTTCTTCAATTTTCCACACTACCTCCCAAGTCCCCACATATACTTTACAATTCTGTTCAAACTTTTTAAACAGTGCTGCCATGCTACAAAGAAAATAATAAAGGGACCCAATTCTAAAGGTGCATGACTCCAACATGTTATGACAGATTCTACACAAAAGTGACTTAAAACTAGAAAAGAGCAGAAGCTTCAAAATTGTAATAAGCACAAACTAGTTGAAGTGAAAATACCCTCCCAATTGTCTAAATAAGCAAAACAACTAAAACCTTATACCTGTGTCACCGATAGTGCTCAAATCTTTGCAAATACGAGCAAACTCTTGTGATGGCATCTTGACAATGGCTTCGTACTCAGACTCGGGAATACCCAAATGCTCAGTGTCAATGTCCATTAGCTTCATTTCAAAATCTGATATCTTATCCTGGTCTGTTTCCAATACATAAATTAGAAAGTAATCACACATCTTCTCATTCAATTCCTAAACTATGCAGATATACTACTGAAAAACAGCAACTTTTCAAAATAAGAACCATATCATTAAAGAATCTAGAGAAATTTCATAATAAATAAACTTGTCTTGTACAAGGAGAAACCCAAAACCCAAACAAATCATGCGTCATACTTCAAGAAAAAAATATGACATGTAAGAATCATTTTCCATTAAAGGAGATGGAGGGCAATATTCTGAGGCAAGGTATGGTCCCAAACCCAAATGGATATGTTCTTTTCAAGTATGTCAAAGAATACCAATGATCAAGTACAAGAACATGGAACATTTACCCAAGACACTTCTACTCTCTACTTTAGCATTAGGAAAGCTCTCAGACCACACAACAGAACATAGAGCCCCTCGAGCTTTAATGATTTGCTTGAAAAAGATATACCAAATATTTAGTCCTATGTAGAATATATCTAGAGTCTGGTGAAAAACATAGAGGGAAGAACAAAATAATACACAATTAAAAATAGAGACCATTCTTAAGACTCCATCTATCTCATTCACATTAAAGACTCCAACCTCATAAATATTCCTTGAACAGTATGTCCTTTCAGACAAACTACCAAATATAATAGTACACCTTAGTAAAGCACCATATGCATCATTCTCTTATCATTATCTAATCATTGGTGTACTTTGTTTCACAAGAACAAGCATCTTCATTGCATTCAAACGGCCAACATTTTCAAAATATATATATATGAACCTCTTAAGTGAAAATTTTGCATCCCATTTAAATAAAGCTAATTACATCTTTTGATGATGGACCATGAAGAATCTGAAGATTCAAGGTTTCCTAAATGCCAAAGGAGCAAGATAAAATATTATGTTTTGAACTTTGACAGCAATTCAAGGTTTGAAAGAATAATTAAGACTAACATAAGTAAAGTAAATATTACATATTACTTTTGTCTAGGTAACACTACAAAGGACATGAATTTGAATGAAGGAATTAGAAGTACACATATCCTTGTACATTAAACGAGATCATTTAGCAATACTGAATGTAACTAATAATGTTTCAAAGAATAAGGATTAGAAATTACAAGATATTTTCATGATAGCTAAAGATTTAACAAATGGATGACACAATGATTAATGATGTGAATAAGGTACGGTGGGATATTTTAATCAATGAGTCTACCAAGCTAAAGACGAACTAACTAATGAGTATATATGCCAAGTTGCTAAAGGATAACAAATAATCATACTACCATAATTATCAAGTGAACCCTGGAGAACCAATAGTAAGCACAGTGACCAGTATGGGATCAAAATAAAGGTTATATAAAGCATGTGTGAACTTCTAGTTGTATCAATATTCTATATATCGCTTTTTTAATTTAAAGGAGTTGCAGACTCGAGAAGCTACAAACATTGGGCACAAAATTAACTTTTAAGTATCCAATCCATATAAAGGAAAACAATGCAAATATAAAACAAGACCCTGCACATTCAGACCCAAGTTTAACAGACCGAAACCATCCAATTGAGAAGAGTAAGCACACCAAGAAAGAGGATTGAACAAGGGTACCAAAAATAAAATAACCTTGTTTGTATGGAGTAGGGATTCTGAAACTAAAGTTAGACTTATAAGACATTATAGATACCAGTTTATCAATTTGGGACAAACAAAGAAGGATGCCACATAATTTTGTGTCGAACGTCTAAGATGGTCCATTTAGCGAAGCAACAATGTCCTCTGTTACAGAACTGTCAAGTTTGGTATGTCTGTAATCTTTTGGGTGCTCTTTGGTACGTAAATTTTAAGTGAATACTCTTTCTAGTGGAGGCTTCTATTATGGCAACAGTGCCACCAGTTCTACAGTTGGTTACCCCTAGTTTTGAATTTTATAGTGGCCTTCTTCCCTAGTTCTTGGGCAACTATTCTGTACTAAACAAAGCTGCAATTATCAAAATATTTTATTTATAGTCAAAGATAGCAATTTTAAGTACAGAATACAAAAAGATGGTACAATTATTTTACATTTCTAGTTTGTCTTTCTAAATAAAATCATTATATTACATTTTCAGAAAATTTACAAAGTAGCCTATCCTGGAAGACAAGGGGTTGAATCTGCTGGTCTACGACTTTCATAGACCACCATAGCAACTGTAAACTGAATATAATGCTACCACCAGATAGTATTACTTCCAGAAGTAAAATAATTGCAACCTTGACCACCTGGAACATCATTTCTAACATCCAAAATGGAAACAGACTAAATGCCCAGATTTCATACACTACTAATTGAAAATACAAAATCCTCAATAATCCTTCAGATAAAATTGAACAGTCAAGACCCCTCTTCTTGGGACCCTTAAAACTTCCGGCATTGCCTCTGATTTGCAGTGTATCTATCACAAATGGCAATAGCTTTATCTGGGCAACAATTTCTGTAGTCATTTAGCATGTGCTAGCTTCACAAGATAACTAAAACTCTTAATTCTCCTAAGCATTTGGTAGTTTTGAAGTACTACCATAAAATCAAAAATAGAGATGGTATATGCATAATGGCAATAGCGACAAAAATTCGAAGGCAACAAAAATTCAAAGGGTTTGGGGTGCAATAACTACACAGGGAGATCATAAGGCATGCCATAATTCCAACAGACACGAGGGAAGCTTGTGAAGTAACAATTACAATTCTACTTTAAATCGGTAAAGCATATGGTACACATTTTAACTGGTAAAACATATGGTACACATTAAGCACATCACATATTCAAAAATCTTAAGAATGTGGTTCCATTGTCCATGCAAGCACAACCCTGTTTTAAAAGGGTCACAAAGCTCACACTAGATTTACCAAGAAAAAAAACAGCTAAAAAATGGTAACAATGATGCATATGCTACCAAAAAAACTTCAGTGATGTGGGCATGCTGCCATCAAAAGGAGAAACCAAATAGTAAGAAGGACATGAGACTGAGACCCACCAGCGAGCATGCACAAGAAAACCTCAATATTGATTCTAAGAAGCTCAAAAATTAAAAACAGAAGTTCCAACTAGTTGTGATGTAACACTTATACAAGAATGATCTGCATATAAATCCTGCGCCATAATAGGGCAGCCCATGATTCCAGCAGAAGTATGGAAAGTTGGTGCTGACAAACATGATTACATTGAATTTAAGTGTGGCCTAAGCTGCAACTTGACAAGTTAGAAGATAACTTGTAATTTCTCCCAACATTTAAAAGGCAGATAAAATAAAAGTCAGAAATAATGGCAAAGAGCCCCGATCAGTGTATTACATTCACTGTTCCTCCCCCCTACAAACAAATGCTTGTGTGCTTGGAGGTCCCCTCGTCTTGTGATCATTAAACACTGCACATCAATAACTGAAGGGTCGTGGAGACATGACTGGTCATAAAAAAATGTTTGTAGTACTGATGAGTTTAGTATTAAAATACTGCCAGGTTACTAAATCCCACAAAAGTAAAATACTACGTAAAAACATTGTTATAAAAATGACAAATATATTCAATTCTAGTATAATCCCTAAATATCTAGATTACAATGCCACAAAGAAGGTTAGGATTCAAGCCCACCAGAGGCTGGCTTACCCGCATTCAGGCTATCCCCTCAATAGCGTCGGAAAAGTTTCTCCCTCCATCCATGGCACTGTGAATCAAATGGAAATCAAAGTCCAATGCCACTTACACTATGAACATTTATGTGAAATGGGGGCTACAAAATACAAGGACTCTGTCTTTGAAACTAAGGAAAATTCATGCGAGTGAAGCCCCGAGGATTATTTTCATCTCAAACCCAAGAAAACTGAAGGGGTTAAAAAAGCAAACGGTTAAAAATTCACAGGGCATGAACATCGGAAGAAAGACAGAACATGATAAACTGTCCAAAAATGGAATAAAACCATGATATAATAAGCCAATCCAACAAGGAATTTTAAAAAACACAACGAAAAGAAGAGAAGCTTACTGGGACTTTCAAACATGAAGGTAACGGTATCCCCTCCATCATCGGCCTTAACGGTGATGATATCGTCGTTCCCCGCGCACTTCAACATCTTGGCCATATTATTCAGATTCATCCCCATCGACATGTTCCTGTCGCACCTGTAATGTTCGAAACCCTCCGACCTCAACAGCAGAGCAACCAGGGCCACGTGACTGGAATCCATGGCCTGCAGAGAAAATCCTGTTGCCGAGCAATCGAAGTTGGCATCTGTGACCAAATCCTTTATGGATTCCAGTACTTTCTTCAGCAGACTCCCCTGAACGAGCCTGAGTTCCAACATGACTGCAAAAGTGACGATAAAAACTGTAAAACGAAAAGGAAAGAGATGCCCTGCAGAAAATGGAGAAGAGCAGGGGAAATGAGGAAGAAGTATGAATGCGTGTTTGGAGGGTTTGAAGGGTTTTTATATAAGCAACTGTGAAAATGGCGGGAATGAAATGAATCTTCCTTTGTACGATAAATACGTGGAATTTAATGCGACGTTGGGATTTTGAAGCCTGGGTGAGAAGGGCGTTTTTCTTGCTAGAGAAGACGTATTTTATTGTTGCATTGAATTGCAAACATACCAAAATAAACATTTGACTCCCTTTTAATGTGGAACAACATTTGCAAGGTAATTAGATTTGACTTGCACCATTGAAATGGCCTCTCATCAAAGAAATTTTCTCACTTTTTTATAATTTGTTGAGAATGTTTGTTGCCTTTGGAAAAAAGCTATTTGATTTAGGGCTCTAGTTTTATGAAGATTCATCATGATTGTAGATACAAAAAAATTGGTGCTTCTTCTTTTAATGATGTTTTTTGGTATGTTTTTGTATATAAGTATATTGGTTTAAATTAACGATTAATTGATGTTTTAAAAAAAAAAATCGATTCTTTATTTCTTCAATATCAACTCAATGACATGGATATGATCTTCGCTTTCTATTTTGCTATGATTTTAGAGGATCCTTTGCTCTATGTAAATTGTAAGGGCTACGAACCCATCTCTTGTCAATTTAAATTTTCAAAAGTAAACTTCTTCTTGTCATCTTTTCAGTGTTTTTTAATTGGTTTTGTGTCGAGCTTATGAAAAGGATCTTAATTTGAGGTTAGAGTCTATATAAGCAAAAACCCCTGTGGCATTTTAGGATATGAGAGATACCATGACATACAAGGAAATTTATAGCAAATATTTTATACATTTGCTCCCGAGGACCAATTTTATTGACTAAATCTAAAGTATACATGCATGTTTGTATTGACCAGATTAGGTGAATGTCATGAATATTTGCACACATAGTTCACATGTTCTCATACTTGTGCGTAATTGGGAGAACTATATGTGGCTTAACCCATCTTTAGAGTATTGGTGTACAGCAACTCTCATTGCATCACAAGGGTGTGGTGCAACCATGAAGTATGAATCTTATTAATACCTTTTTCAAGTCAAATTTACAAAAATATAGGGTTTAAGAAAAGAATAAGCAAAATTTGATCAAGTGGCGGTGATCACAGTGATCTATGCCTAAAAATCGAGTTACGAGCATGACATTTGTGCATTTGAAATTACAAAAGTTAATTATAATAAGAGGATGAATTCGTAACACGTAGAAAGTATTAGAAAATACTAAGTCTAAAACCATCCACAAAGCTACATATTGTCTCGAGTATCATTTGATAAGCGTATTCTTATGGGTGGCATTCTCTATTTTTTGTTTGATGTTTTATGATCTTATCACATTCTTTGTTAGTTAAGGGGTTGAAATCGTAGAAAGTGCATTTGCTCCTTTTTCTTCATTTGTCAAATCTCGTATTAGTTGTATGCTTCTAAACAATAATCTAGGCTTGCTTTTAGTCTTTATCATCCACTTATTATCTAACATCAAAAAAATAAGTTTAGGTATTTTAGGCATTTAGGTTTAAAATAGTTAAAACATTTTGGTGAACCCGCTTTATAACTAAACATGTAACTTAGGGTTTCATTTTACCCCATCGCAAAGTGTGACATATGACTAATTGATTGAAACTTAACATTCTAGAGATTCATATTATAATATGTACTAGAAAACCCTAGCGTTTTATTATGGATGATGATTTGGATTTTCTTTACCCCGCAATGGATAATGACATGATTGAATATTATAATAGTGTGGCCGTGACTTACGAAAATTTCTCTTTGTATGGGATCATGCCACATGCCTATATCCCTTCTTCTCCTATGGATAATATTAATATATTATAAAATAATAAACTCAAATGTATGTGCATGTGTTAAACAACAAATCAATAATTAGCAATGATGATGCTTGTTTGGATGAGATTGAACAATGGTTAGTTATAAATGCACATACATGTTTTCTTGATGATAGTGGCAGTTCTTGTGATGTTTCTTTAGATACTTGTAATGATAACACGAGTCCACTTGTTGATGATGACGTGTTGAGTGACTTTCCTACCGCATGTATTGATGATAATGCTTATAGTGATGACTCCATTCCATGTGTGGATGATTTTGATGTTATTGCTACTATTGATTGTGTAACTATGTTTAAAATTAGGGGTGCATTAAGACTTTTGAATACACCTTTCCAATGTGTTACCATATCCATTGTCATTGAAATTGCATGATGCATTCAATACGTAAGTTACAAAAAGAAGTTAGGGTTTTACGAGTATCATCTACAACAATGAACAAGTGGATTGATACTAACACTCTATGGCCAACCTATAGTTTGTAACATAGACTACTCTCCTTATCCACCAGACTTTATCGAGCCTAAGTTCTCTTTATTGGATGGATATGGGAAAACCCACATATGTTGAGTAAATTTACCAATTTTCTTGGGCAATATGGGCATAATGAAATTATTTTATTAAATACATTTCTAAAGAGTTTAGTGTGTCATGGCTTAGACCGGGTTCATTCATTTTCTAGTGGGTCGATAAGTCTCTTCACTAATTAGAAGAAGCATTCTTATCACATTTGAGCATGAATGATTGTCCGAGCTTACCTTCAAATATATAAATGTCTTTCAACAAAGTGCAAATGAACACATTAGGGATTATGCCCTTCGATTCAAAGATTTCATACACCAGCTAATATATCAAGCAAGTCACTTAAAGAAAATTGTGTTTAGTGAGAATTTATTGTCCTCACTCAAAAACAAGCGCTTTTTCTACATTCCTAGTATTTCAATCACCATGTGTCCGATATTATAGCATATGAGAAGGATTTTTTCTATGCATGCTCTCATATACATGAGACATGTACTTCACATACTTATTCCAATGCTTGAACTATGTCAAGTGTGCAAAAAAATACATCTTCTAAGGTTTGATGTTCATCTAGAGCAATCTATAAGGCACCATCCAAAGTTATGAATCACCATCATAAACATAAGCCTATCAAAATACAAAATATAAGAGACAAACTGAGTATGATATTGTAATTTTTTCTTGATAAGGGTTAGATTAATGTATCTACTACTAGATGTCACCCACTACATTATTTAATTCGACATAAGGTGTGATCATTTTGTAGTGTCATAGGATAAACAGCATGACATAGATAGATTATTTGCCTTGAATGTATGCATCAAAGAGTTTATCAAAAATGGTGTAATTGTAATTGAAAATCCTAAGTGGATACCAAGGGTGGCAAACGAACAATATATACCCAAAGAGACTTCTAAGTAGGAAAAGATAATTGCTAGACAAGTGGATATACAAAAAAAATAACTTGAGTTAAGGTCCTAAATAAGCAACATATGGGTGAAACTCGTGATTATTTGAACCATTATGGAAAATGAATATATAGGAAAGGAATAACAATTGATGAGAAATAAGCTTGTAAACACGCGATCGTGGACTTTATCTCATAACTAAGACATGATGTAGATGAACTTTAAGATATGTACATAGTAACATGGTGCTTTCAATCTTAGATTATGAATACTCCATTTTCCCTATCACATTACTTACTACCACTTTGGCCTAACCTAAAGTGCCACATACCTAGGAACAACCTCCACAACTCATTCAACATCATATCTCCATAGGTGCTTGATCTTATTTAGATTAGACAACATCCATTAGTGCAAACTCATTTCAGTCGAGCCTTTGACTTTATCTCCTCCTCAAGCACACCTAGTGTAACATAGCCTACACAAAAATCTTACTCCTATAGTAGCCTCCCATATAAGACACTAATGTATTCTCCTAATATATAGTGAGAGCCCCTAGTTAATACAACTACTTGTGACCTGCAACTTGTGTATTTGTATGTTACCGATACCGATGTATACAAATCAAATTTCGTAGCTTATTTTTGGCAATGAAAAGTTTGGCTTTGTTCCTATGCTAAGACAAATGCTCGTGTTATAATCTCGGTCAATATATTTCTCTCCCTCCCTCCTAAATTTCTCACATTTTCCCGTTGCTCTATCGCTCATTCAAAGAATATTAATCAACCAAAGTTGTAATTCAACCCTAGGCATCATTACCGAACTTTAGCTTTTGCATCACTAACTTCTTGTGCAAAATTATACAACTAAGGGCCACGTTAGGAATAATATTAGATATTGTGAACATTATTACGAGTGTGGAAATAAATAATATAGTGTAATGTAATACAACTATTTATGAGTTGTTAACTCATGTAAATAGTTGTAATTAGATAAGGCTTGTTGTGAGAGAATAATGGGATTGAGAGTTTGAGTGAGATATTGTGGAGATTAGGAGAGATATGTGGGATGAGTGTTGACTCCTATAATCAAGGAGATCAAACTCTATATATGTAATCTTCCTCTATGTATTTGGTATCCCAAATGATTTCTATTGAAAAATATATATCTTATATTTAGTGTATTTGTTTTTATTCCTGTGCAGAAATCTCACCCAGATTCAACATCTGGTATCAAAGCTGGTTGTCAGTCGTATTAACCATGGAATCGCTCTAAAAAAAACTGATCTTGACATTGGTTGATGTCGTCCAAAGCTAAATGGTGGTCTCGGAGGTCTGTGAATGGGCACATGGAATTCGGTGTATGTAATAATGTATATTTGGACTGTTATATCAATAATATTTGCCTTTCAACATTGCGAGTTGGATATTTGTTGTGCAGCCACGACATCTAAGTAGATTGGACATTGACGTAGGAGGTTTTGGCACGTATTTCTTCCTGACCAGTACATATGCATTCTCCTCCGACGCATACCGGAAATATCTTAATCAATACATATGCATGGCAATGGGTGTTTATAATGGTTTCCACCTGCACACAATGAACAAACAATTTTTCAGGTTCGATTCTCCATGCTTCCAAATGGCATCCTCTCATCGACACAAAATACGCTAAAGAAGTGGTATTCGGATCTGTATATTCTTGCTTCAACGTACGAGTACTCAGGTCAAGTCAAGTCTAAAGTATTGATTTCAAAATAAAAAAAAAAAAATGGTCATACAGTCAAAGTTTATTTCAAGTCATTTAATAAAGTTTTAGTTCACACGTGTCAAGTTATATTAATTTAGTCATATTTTATGGTCACCGAAAGTTTATAGGGTTTAGTTGAATGTTTAATTATAGCTTTATATTTATATTAAAAATGAATTTTGTTCATTGTAATCAATGTTTAGTCTTCTCATGTTCACGTGTCCATTAAGCTTATTTTCTATGTTTAGATTGTGTCATAACTAAAAACGTTTTATTATTATTATTTAATTTTAGGTAAATTAGGGTGTCATTATTTAAATAGTGTATTTAAAAAGTAATTGAAATATTACTTTTTAATTGTCTATAGTTTGAATAGTATGTCTATAGGTATTTCTACTTGAAAAAGTCCAAGTTATATGGTTTTTGGTCAACAAAATAATAGGGTCATTTTTTTAATAGTCAAGTTAATATTGTCAATGTGTCTAGGTGAATAATAGGTTGTATTTCTTTTTGTAATTTGGGTGCATTATTGGTCGAAACCGACACCCTAAAAACCAAAATTAGATGAACGCATTTTCGGTGGAATCCATCGTTCGCATAAGGTAAATATAATTGAGCTTCAAAGATCAATTTGCTGAGTAACTAAGCAACAAACGGATGGAGGCTAGAGGCAACGGAGGAAGGAGGTTGATCAATGACCTCTCGTCAGGCACCATCGATGAGGCCGCGAAACTGAACTGGTGGCCAAGTTTTTAAGTTGAGTGTTTGCTTTCAGTGTGCAATTGTGAAAATAAGAACAAATTATTATTCAATTGTAATGTATAAAATTCTGAATGTAACTCCTGATGTAATGAAATAGGTGAACAAAAGCACCACAGTAAGACAGTTCATGGATCTTGAAAAGGTTTGTGGGAGATCCAGAAAACCACATGAGGTGGACAGGCGATGGATCTGTTACACGTCAAGGTTTGTGGTAAACCTGTAAAACCATAGAAGGTTGAGCATTGCTCCCTTCATTAGTATCAAGGTCATGAGTCACAGAGTTTGACATGCTCCATAGAGGAGAGCATACTGCAGATAAGAGTGTGTATGTTTTTCCCATGTTCACACTAAGGGGGTGAATGTTAGGAATAATATTAGATATTGTGAACATTATTATGAGTGTGGAAATAAATAATATAGTGTAATGTAATACAACTATTTATGAGTTGTTAACTCATGTAAATAGTTGTAATTAGATAAGGTTTGTTGTGAGAGAATAATGGGATTGAGAGTTTGAGTGAGATATTGTGGGGATTAGGAGAGATATGTGGGATGAGTGTTGACTCCTAGAATCAAGGAGATCAAACTCTATATATGTAATCTTCCTCTATGTATTTGATATCCCGAATGATTTCTATTGAAAAATATATATCTTATATTCAAAGTGTATTTGTTTTTATTCTTGTGCAAATCTTACCCATTCAACAAGGCCATGACAAAGTATGGTCTTAACCGAATTGAAGCAGATCCTACACACTTCCATTTAACTAATATTTTTCTAATTTTAATATATTATGTGTGTCATTTCTTCTTCCCGGGTCATCCTTAATGTAAATGTTTAACCTACAAAAACCTACACAAGCAAGTCATTTGCACTTCATAACTCACTTAGCATTCTCATGAGATCCTATTGAAAATATTAACATTAAAGCACTTAAGGCTCTCAAAAATCCATATAAATAAGTTGCACATCGTTAGAGCAGCCACCACATAGGTCCAAAGCACTCAAGCTTCCCCCATTTCCAAGCACTCAAAGGTCCTAGAGCCATGTTCTAGTAAGAGCAAGTCACTCTAAACATTTTCAAAGGTCTTCAAGGGACTAAAAGGGATGGCCTACACATCCGAAGCACACCACATCACCTTACTACCACATTGGGTACATTCCCCACTCTATAGTTACCCCACTATCTCTATGTCAATATATTTGAGGGCACCATTAAGGGGTTGGCTTATATATGCACACACACTTGCACCTACACTAGGAGAAATACATAATACTTGCTCTCGTTGGATGGGATGTAGTGCAACACTTGGATTGGTTCAACAAGGGTTGCGACCGAGGGTAGTCTAAAGCATCACCCACACATTGATTCCTCCTTTTAATTATATAATGGTTTCATGCTTTTACTTGTCACAAGTGGATACATGTGGTTATGAAGTTGTTTTAGCCCTAGAAAAAAAAAATGAAACTCATTCCTAGGAAAATGATGGGTAGTTGAAGTTGCAGTAACATGTCGTGCATAGGTTCAAGACTATATGGAAAAAATCGGAACCATACATAATCAATCAAAACCATAGAGTAGTTTATGCAGTCTTGCATCGAGCAATTTCCAATTCTAAAATCAAAGATGAAGAATTTCTAGATCCATAACATTTATTTCTCTAATCCTGCATGTCAAGATTATCCTTTACCTCTTTTCAGACAAATATGTTCTTATCTCTTTGTGTTTTGAGAAACTAACATATCGCTCTAGCGTAGTTACAAGCATCAATGCTTTATTTTAAATGTGCATAGAGAATGTTTATTAACTAATTCAAAATAATTATCCTATAACATTATTTAATGTGTTCCTAATTAACTCTCTCACATCTAACCATTTAGGAAATGGTTAAAACATTTAATGAACCCAACTCGCAATCAAATATTGCGATTTGTTTCAAATGTAAGGATTGTTGAAACCCAATAAACTCCTCAACGTGGACTCACACCAGTCATGGATGAATTGATAATATGCTACATAAAATACAAGTGAAAAATAATGGCAATAGTATATATTTCGACAATTGATCACAATATACAAATAAAGGTGGTCAATATATAGTAAAAGCAAGAGTTTGGTTCCAACTTTGCTTTTGAATAAGTAAAGAAAGAGTTGTGAACTAACTCTACTTTTGACTAAGTAATTGACACATGTCTAAAGTGATGGACACATAATAAACACATGTGGGAAGTGGTGGCAAGTGATTAACGATGCCACTTATCCTATTATAAGCTTACAAGGTGTGCATAAATGGAATTTAGTATAAGTAAGTTAACCCGAGTTAAATTAATATTAGTGCAAGTATAATATTACACCATCACCCCCTTTAAGTGTAACTTAGGGATGCCTATACAAAATGATAAGGCTAAGAATCTTGTAGAATGAGTCCTAACAACTAGCCTTGATGAGGTACTCATGTACAATAAGTACAACCTAGAAAAAATTAGATACAAAAAGAAATTCTCTTAAAAACCATACTAAGTATTGTGAAGACAACACTAGATGGGATGGAATTCATCACTAAAAATCACTATGTGGGATGAAATCCATCATTGAAGAATATGCAAGAAGTGCAAGTGAAAAGAATGGTGAAGAACTCAAATCTGCATGAGTGGTTTAAATCCACTACTCAATCATTGAAGAATACAAGCTAACATTGTATGCACTAGAATAGTTTGAATGAGGTAACGAAAGTATAAAAAGTACACCAAGAATGCCATCAACTACCTGAAGTAGATGATGTGATGTGCAAAGGGTAAGCAAGGGACACAACACCTATCAAGTAATATAACTACACTCCCCATAATGTTGAATGAATGGAGTGGACAAAATAATACATATGTATGAGTTTTTTTTCACTTCTCAAATACCAAAAAATGACAGAAGTTGGGTATACAGTAAAATTCTCACCAAAAGGATATGGTCTAATTGTCAAGGTGTAGAATGATAAAAAGAGTCTCTCAACAATGGCAAACGAATAACATATACCCAAAGAGACTTCTAAGTAGGAAAAGATAATTCCTAGACAAGTCGATATACCAAAAGAAATAACTTGAGTTAAGGTCCTCAAAAGCAACATTCGACGAAACCCATGATTATTTGATTCATTATGGAAAATAAATATAGGAAAGGAATAACAATGACAAGAAATGAGCTTGTAACACACATATTGTGGACTTTATCGATAACTAAGACATGATGTAGATGAACTTTAAAATATGTACACGGTAACATGGTGGTTTCAATCCTAAGTGTCCCTTATAAATAATCCATTTTCCCTATCACATTACTTACTACCACTTTGGCCTAACCTAAAATGCCACGTACCTAGAACAACCTTCACAACTCATTCAACATCATATCTCTATAGGTGTTTGATCTTATTTAGATTATACAACATCCATTAGTGCAAACTCATTCTAGTTGAGCCTTTGACTTTATCTCCTCCTCAAGTACACCTAGTGTAACGTAGCCTACACAAAAATCTTAGTCCTACGGTGGCCTCCCATATAAGACACTAATGTATTCTCCTAATATATAATGAGAGCCCCCTGGTTAATATAACTACTTGTGACTTGCAACTTGTGTATTTGCATGTTAGTGATACTAATATATACACTCAAATTTTGTAACTTATTCTTTGGAAATTAAAATTTTGGCTTTGTTCTACGCTAAGACAAATGCTCGCATTATAATCCCAATCAATATATTTCTCCCCTCCCTCATAACTTTCTCACATTTCCACATTGTTTTTTCTTTCATTCAAAGAATATTAATTAACCAAAGCTATAATTCAACCCTAGGCATCATTCCTGGACTTTAGCTCTTGCATCACTAACTTCTTGTGCAAAATTATACAACTAAGGGCCATGACAGAGTATGGTCTTAACCGACTCGAAGGGTCCTACACCCTTCCATTTAACTTTAAAAAATTCACTTTTAATGTCTTATGTGTGTTGTTTCCTCTTCTTGGGTCATCCTTAATGTAAATGTTTAACCTACAAAAGCCTATATAAGCAAGTAAATTGCACTTCATAACTAACCTAGCATTATCATGACCTCTTATTGAAAATATCAACACTAAAGCACTCAAGGCTCTCTAAAATATCTCTAAATAAGTTACACATCAATTATAGTAGCCACCACACAAGTCTAAAGCACTCAAGTTTCCCCATTTTCAAGCACTCGAGGTCCTAAAGCCATGTTTTAATAAGAGAAAATCACTCCAAGCATTGTCAAAGGTCTTTAAAGGATGAAGGGATAGTCTACACATCCGAAGCACACCACATCACATTACTATCACATTGGGTACATTCTCCACTTTATAGTTATCCCACTATCTTTATGTAAAGAGATGCGAGAGCACTAATAGGGGTTATCTTAGTTATGCACGTACACTTGCACATAAACTAAGAGAACAAAATGAGACTTTCTAGCATTGGATGGGATGTAGTGCAACACTTGAATTGGTTTAGTGAGTGTTGAGAACTAAGGGTATTCTATCCTCACCCACACATTGATTTCTCATTTTAATTATCTAATGGTTTCATGAAGTTTATTGTAGTTATGTAGGTTTTTACTACTCACAAGTGATGACGTTTGGTTACGAAGTTGTTTGAGCCCGGCAACAAAAATGACTCTCATTCCTAGGAAAATGATGGGTAAGTGAAGTTGCGTAACCCCATCGTGCATAGGTTCGAGACTATATGGAAAAATTTAGGACCATACATAATCAATCAAAATCGTAGAGTAGTTGCATAGTCTCGCACTAGAGAAATTTCCAATTTTAGAATCAAAGATGAAGAATTTATAGATCCATAATATTTATTTCTCCCGGTCTCACATACCAAGATTATCCTTTATCACTTTATACGCTTGTGTTTTTATCTCTTTGTGTTTCAAGAAACTAACATATCTTCTAGCATAGTTATAAGTATCAATGTTTTATTCTAAATGTGCATGGCTAATGTTTATTAAATAATTTAGAATAATTATCCTATAACATTACTTAACTTGTTCCTAATTAACTCTCTAACATCTAACTATTTAGGAAATGGTTAAAACATTTGTTGAACTTGACTCGCGATCAAATATTGTGCCATGTTTTGAATGTAAGGATTGTTGAAACCCAAGAATGTACTCAACGTGGACACACACCAACCATGGATGAATTGATAATATGCTACATAAAATACATGTGAATAAATAGTGACAATATTGTATTATTCGACAATCGATCTCAATATACAAATAGAGGTGGTCAATATATAGTGAAAGTAAGAGTTTGGTTCCAAGTTTTATTTTGAATGAGTACTTTTGACTAAGTAATTAACACTTGTATTAAGTGATTGACACATAATGGACACATGTGGGAAGTGGTGGAAAGTGATTAGCGATGCCACTTATCCTATTTTAAGCTTGCAAGGCATGCATAAATGATTTTTGTAAAATTAAGCTAACCCCAGATTAACTTAATATTAGTGCAAGTGTAATATTACACCAACACCCCCTTTAAGTGTAACTTAGGGAGGCCTATACAAAATGAGAAGGCTAAGAGTATTTTAGAATGAGTCTTAACAACTATCCTTGACGAGGTACTTGTGTACAATAAGTACAACCTAGAAAAAATGATATATAAAAAGAAATTCTCTTAAAAACCAAACTAAGTATTGTGAATACAACACTAGATGGGATGGAATTCATCACTAAAAACACTAGATTCAATGAAACCCATCACCTGGAGAATATTCAAGAAGTGCTAGTGAAAAGAATGGTGAAAAAATGAAATATGCACGAGTGGTTTAAATCCGCTTACTCAATCATTAAAGAAGACAAGTGACACCGTATGCACCAAAATAGTTTAAAGGAGATGATGAAAGTATAAAAAAGTACACCAAGAAGGCCATCAACTACTAGAAGTAGATCATGTGATGTGCTGAGGGTAAGTAAGGGACATAACATCCCTTGAATCAATATGACTACACCCCCGTAATGTTGAATGAGTGGAGTGTAAAAATAATATATATGTATGAGTGGTCTGAATCCACTTCTCAAACACCGAAAATGACAGAAGTTGAGTATACCAAGCAAATTCTCACTAAAAGGAGATGATATGATTATCAAGGTGTTGAAAATTAGCATGAAACTAATAGTGATGTGAATAAATAATAATTAAAAAAGGTTGTACAAAACAAGACACACACATGCGAAGGTATACTAGGCTATTAAAAGTAGACCGCCAATGACACTTTATTACGCAATGTAAGTATACATCCTAAAAATACCAAATAAGACAATAAAACACTATATACACTAGAATATCTCGAAATAGGTGTTTTTACCTATCAAAGAAAGGGTAAATAGAAAAATTAGTGTTGCTCCAAAACAAAGGAAACAATGTTAGGCGTAATGAACAAAGGTGTGGACAATGTGTTCGAATGGAGGATGCATTCTTATAGATCCCATGAAAGAATGAAAATGATGCCACAATGACTCGATCTCGAAATCTATCCTAGGTGAATACAGATGGTAGATGAAGATGTCGGTAAGTGATATGGTGTTATGTGTACAAATGGTACATGTGAGGAATCATGTCTAGAGGTGTCATGATTCACATGTCTTAATGAAGTATTCTCAAGTCTCTGCGCCTTTGAAAATGTGTGCGTAAAGACTCATGTGTCACTCAATATTTGCACGAAGAGTGGATCAAACAAAAACATGTGCGTTTGCACGGAGTGGACCTGATGAAGAATCATTTGATCTATATCCAATATTGTGGCAAGTAATCCAATGAATAAGTTAGATAGGGAAGTGATGCCTGTGTATGTTTACATATGCCTCCACCAAAATGATCCTTAGAATTGAGAGTGCGAAATCCAAAACCAATTGTATGCTTCTTAAATGAGCCAAACATAATTGTGGGTGAATTTGAAGTGTGGGTTATAACAACTACAATATTGGGTGCATTATGTTCAATGGGAAACTCGTGATTAGGTAGAGCATAATATGATGATGTGTCAATAAGATCTGAATCAGTGACATAAGGTAAACCATGCCCAATGAGAGGCATGACTAGTGTGTTAATCTAACATTTTAAGTATGTAATTGTGTCTTACAATGATTGAGGGAGGGTGTCTTTCCTAGAAGCTAGTGAGAGTAATAGAGTGTTGTGTTGTCTTATCTTCCTATTAGCTTCAAACAAATTTAATCATGTGTGTCTTCAAGTGAATTTACTTCTAAAAAGAGCACGGTGATTTCTGAAAGTATGCTAATATTTTTCTACACGAGAGTTAGAATTTATGGTTGAAATCCATTTACAATATCAAGGCAAAAAAATGCTTAGAATAACCTCAAAAAAAAAACACTCAATAAACACCTCTCAAATTGCTTATAATAATGTAGTTTTTAATAGAGAATCCTCAATAGAATGGTTGACATACTAGCCAAAAACAAATAAAATAAACTCATAAAAAAATTAATACACAAAAATGAACCCCTAGCTGAAATTAGGTGTGCAGTATTTATAAAATAATGCATTTACAATAGATTTTTAGTTAAATATGACAAAAACTTTAAAAATACAATTATTATGCAAAATGGAATATATTTTAATCCTTTTAATGCGAGAGTGTGAAAAAATACACACTTTCAAAAAAATGATACCGAAATTCATTGGAAGATCAAAAGATATGGCCCTTCAAAGGTCCAAAAACGAGGACAAAGGGGAAACCTCTAGCAAAAACTAAAATTTCTTGAAAGTATTGTCACCAAAATGTTAAAAAAATAGAATCAATGTGTATAGCTCAAAAAAATATGAAGGGAGAAAAAAAATTCCCTCCTAAGCCTCTCTAATCAAAATATATGGCTCCCGGAAATCAGAACTCAAAAATAAGTGCTCAACGGTGCAAGGAAGGGTACAAATTTTACATACGGGATAATAACACTAGCAATATATCGTATGGGTGTTGTAAATATGCAACTATGGGCTTAAAACAACACATAAGGCTAACGAGGTTCAAATTATGGTCATATGCACAATTAATGACTTTAAAAAGTGCACTTAAGCTCTAATTATCTATTGATTATTAAAAAGGGGGTTTGACCTTGAGACCTATTACAACCAAGTGCCTTGCACATGCACTTATAGCCAATGCACCAAGAAATACACACTGTAATTAATGTGAACAAAATGAATTTTTTTAAGGCATCGATGCTTGATCATTTACTATTCAAGAACATACCAAGCATTTGCTGAAACTTTAAACTCGATGCCTTGAGAACATTGTAAGTTCAAATTTCAAAATGTTAGAATTTATAGAAATATTTTGAAGAGGAGAATCCATAAAAATATATCTTGATATCCAATTTGCAAAAATCGTAAAAATGTTGATGTGGAGCATATTACCTCATGTTTTTCCTAGAAACACGAAACTTCAATCGATGCCACAGTGATCACAATATTTGTTTTTTACAAACCAAGACTTTTCATAAAGCTATCAAAAAGAAGAATATGGGAATAATTTTTTTGAGCCTTCAAACTGTAATTTTTTAGAAATTTATATTATACATGTTGTTGTTCCATGTTTATGTGCAAATCTATAACTTAAAAAATTCACGAGTAAAATAATCCGTAAAAGCAAAAAAATCCCTATTTAAAAAGATTGTATTTTTATGTAATTTGCAATAAAAATACATAGAAAAATAAAAATCACCGAATTTTCTAGAATTATAAAAAAATCAGCTTAAACACATAAAATTCATTTTTAGCAAAATAAAAAACCCATGTGGTTTTTGGAAACCAAAATGTTGGTTGAGCCGAAAAACATGTATGATTATTAAAGTATGTAGGAGGAAAATAAATAACAATTCTTCAAAAATCCATAATTGCCCCTTGATGGCGGAAATCTTTGGTACCATGTAAGAATTGTTGAAACCCAAGAAATTCCTCAACATGGAATCACACCAACCATAAAAGAATTGATAATATACTACAAAAATACACATGAATAAATAATGAAAATAATATATTATTCTCAAAATCAGTCTCAATTTAATATATGGCAAAAACAAGAGTTTGGTTCTAACTTTTCTTTTGACTAAGTAAAGCAAGAGTTGTGAACCAACTCGTTTTGACTAAATAATGACACATGTCCAAGTGATGAACATGCGTGGGAAGTGGTAAAAAGTAATTAGTGATGTCACTTATTCTATTCTAAGCGTCAAGGCTCGCATAATGAAAATCTAATATAGTTAAGCTAACCTATGTCAACTTAATATTGGTACAAATATAATATCGCACCAACATCGAAACCTAGTTACCCTAATTTTTCATTTTAGCTTTGTCTTGGATTTAATTATGATATTATTGTTTTCTCTCATGGATTCTTCCCATGATTACACCTTGTATTTCAAGAATACCTTTCCTTAATCCCACATGTAAGGATATTGTTTAAGGCCTTTCAGTTTGCTTGAATCTACCCTAATGCATCCTTTGTATACATATTTATTCTCACCACCGATCTATGCTTTAGTAAGGAGATTATATTCGTTGATCTCATATAATATAAACAATATTCCTAAGCAAGAAGACTAAACATTAACAACACTTATTTTACTCTTTCATTGCTTTTATCTTTCCCACACTCTTGTCATTTGCTTTTTGGAATGACCACTTTTACTTTTGGATACTAAACATGTGACCTAGCTCTGTATTGACTGTTACATCTTCTAATCATCCTAGAAACTACCACCCATTAGGGGAAGAAGCGCCCCCCAAGTACTATTGTTCTCTGGGACTTTTGTCCCTTTCCCTTTTTCTTGATTTTGAATTGCCACATCATTTGGTGTATTTTCTAGAGTCTCTTTTATCACTTGGGGTCGATTTTTAGTTGTTAATGATGAAATTCAAACAAGGGAATCATATGTGTGTGTGTGTATAAATACATGACTTACTCACTACTATTAGGGTTTTGGGTCATTGGGAGCTAATACTTACTATGTATCACTCGGACAAGGAGCAATACTCAAGGAATACATTCGGCTGCATTATTCACTATGTAGGAGGGGTTATTTCTAAATTCCATATCACACATTCTATCTTGGGGAAAAATTAGTTGCAACCCACTATCTTGGTGCGAGTGGCATGAGGGAAACCTAGCTTCAATGGACACAAATTCAATCACACACACCATAACTACATAAAGTCTAAAATGTAGTGCAACGCTCAATAACTATCACATTGGGGTGACCTCTCGAGGTAAATCGACTCGAGAATATGCATTATTTGTTTCATCTAATGTTTACTTGAGCTTTGTACAGTAGTTAGGGTTTGTTTTTAGGAATAGGTGCAACACATAAACCCTACAACAAATCTAAAGTGACAAAAATGAAAGGAAGGAACCAAGTTTAGACCCTAAAAAGAATAGAAGTGGAGATGCTACCAAGAAACTAACACCCAGATCGTACACTAGCACCCGGTGTGGTCTTATCCTCTTGTGGGTGCCTCTGTCCAAAAAGTACCATATCCCATTTTCTCGACAGAGCTTGCACAATCCAGATCCAATATTTCCATCCCTGGATCAATCTAGATCTTTGGATACAAGGTAAGTCATTATTATTCTCCTATCTTGTATACTTATTTATTTTTTGAATGTTAGATATTGTTCGTAACTATTATATTCATTTGATCTTCGTCCTCTAGTATAATATTTAAGATTTTATTAAATCATTTGGTGAACCTGATCCTTACATGCCCATTATCAGATCTATCTTTCATGCCCATTACCCATAGTGGTCACTTTGGTCCCCCACAAAATATTGATCTACTCCCACATAATCGTAATCGCCCAATAGTATGGCTAAAACCACACATGATAACCCTCTATTCAATTCCCGTCATATCCCCCTTTATGACATAGAAACATCCGACAATGAACAATCCTATGATGAAGCTACTAATGTAGATCGTGCACCTCTTGATGCTCTCACCACTTTCAGTTATACATTATGTGAGAACCCTACTCATGTACCACATGTCCTGGTGCCTTATGGAAGTGCAACGTGCTTGTGACAATGTTACTCATGTTAATATGGTTCTTACATTGGATCTCTTGACTGCTATCACCTCTTCTATTCCACCTTCTTCTTCCCTCACCATTGTGGGGATATCCACCATTCATATGCCTATCTCCACACCTAATACTCACTTTTCCCCCTCTATCATTTCCCATATCCAACCTAGCACTTCTTCAGGCACCCATGCCTTAGATTCTTTGTATCATGATTTGTAGGCTAAAATTCATCAATTGCATCTTCTTCTTCTCCATCCCTTGATTCTTCTCTTCTTCTTCATAGTCCTCTTGCACCTGAGGTTTCTTCTTATCCACTTCCTCCTAATTTTTCCTCACCTAAGTTTCCTCTTTTCAATGGCCATGGAGATCCCCAAGAGCACCTTCAATCATTTCATGTTGCATGCTTGGATTATGCTTGTGATGACACACTCTTGACCAAGTTGTTTCCTAGGAGTTTACAAGACTATGCCTTATGATGGTTTTATGATTTGCCTTTGCATTCCATTCGATCTTTTACTCCTCTTGCAAATATGTTTTTAGCTCACTTTTCTATGAATATTGGCACAAAGATATCATATGCACAAATGGCCAAAATGAGGCAAGGAACTAATGAGCATCTTAGTGACTATGTGTTGCATTATAAGACTAATATTTCTAAAATGAACAATGTCTTAGATGAATTTGAATTGCAAGATCTTTTCATCCAAAGCCTATTACCTACTTTGCATTTGTGCTCTCTTTTATTCTTTTCACTCTTTTGATTAGTTATGTCACACTATGAGATCAAGTTACTTTATTTAGGCAAACTTAAATACAAGTACTAATATTTTTATGTTCCTACTAACAAGTTCCCAAAAAACTCAACCTTCAAGAGCAATCCTAGCGAGCCTAAACCTCATCTGTAAATATTGTATCTCAACATAAGAAGCTCCAATTGCAGCCTACACGCCATATTTTTTATGAAATTTCCATATCCACCGCGTATGTTGTTGCCTCAACTCCTAGAAAGCAATCTAATTTCTCTTCTAGCTCCTCTTGAGTTATATCCTAATAGACTCTGTACCAATAAATTTGATGAAAATTCACATTGTGATTACCATAGATGTAATGGTCATTCTACTGATAGATGTTCCAAGCTTCGAAATATAATCCAAGATCTGAGTGACTATCATGACATTGAGTTGCCTAATTCTACTGTTTCTATTCCAAAATCTACCAATGAAAATGGCAATCTTAAAATCTTCAATGATCCTTTACCTAAGCATGAAAAATCATCTCTTGAATCCTCTTTGAATCATGTTTATCATGTTGTTTCTCCTCCTCCATCTTCATATCATCCTATTGGATTTCATGTTGGTATTATTGATCTTACTCCCATAGTCGTTACTTTTACCGATGTTGATTCTCATGCCTCTTTTTCATCACATTGATGTTTTTGTTGGTCCTTGCGTTATTAAAAATGTTATGATGAATCCTACTTACAAGCATAATGTATGTTCACTATTTTCCCGCAAGCTATCATAGATGTTCATTTAGATGGAGATAGTAGATGTTTAGTGTTTGGTCCTTTATTATGGTCACATAGCTTTGTATTTATATGATTTTGTTGTTTGAATTTTGTAATTAACCACTAAAAGTATGACTAGTAAAAAAATGCCCAAACAACTAGAAAAGACCCAAAAGGTGAGAGCAAAGTATAAATAGGTTGGGGCGCCTGCACTGGCATCCTAGTTGGGTGTTGGTGTCAGAATGAGAAATGTTGAAGTATGAAAATATAGACTAGGCAAGAAGTGTAAGACAAAAATAGGAAATAAAAAGCAAGAAAAGATGGCCAAAGACAGTGATCAATTAGTACTTTTCTCGCTTAGGAATCATATGAATAGTGGTATGTGATCATGACTAGATAGATACCCAAAGTGTGTGATTTAGTGTCTACATTTGCCCCCACTTTATGTTGTTGAGTGAATGCTTGATAACATAAAGTAGATAAGAGATGCGTACTTGATAACCATGTAGATCGATGGCAAAAAGTGTGTCGAGGAGACAAGAAAAAGCGTGGAGTGACAAAAAGTGAAGCATGGAAGCTAAAGAAGAGGAAGTCAAAAATGATGATGACCGTAGGGTGAAAGCGTATGTGTAGATGTCATGTTTGTAAATGTTGTTGATGTAAAATGACGTGTGATAATGTGTGATTGACGTGACTACCACTTCTTATAAGGACAAACCTACAAAAGAGAAAAATGAATAAGTAGTCAAAGTTTTGTCTATGAAAATTTCAGTCAAAATGAGTAGAAAGTGTGTAAAAAGTATGTGAAAATGTGAAAAGAAACATGTGTATATGATCCCTAATGAGTAAAGAGATATAAATGATCATGAAGATGTTGTATAAGAATGATTTTTTTGGGCGATCTCATGCAAAGAACAATTTTTCGGGAGATCTCATGCCATTTGTGTTGAGTACGAGTTTTTCGGGTGATCTCATGCCAGTTGTGCTGAGTACAATTTTTTTGGGTGATCTCACGCCAAGAATGGAATAAGTGTAAGGAGAAAAGTTTGATGTCATTCTCCAACCTTTAATTGCTTCTTGAAGTGTAAAAACCACTGCAGTGGTGTGTAAAAATTTGATCCATTTCGAATAGTTTCGATCCAACACAAAAGTAGAAAAGAAAGTGTAGTGCATACATGTCGAGTGTTGAAGGACCGTCGGTCCTGTAAAAGTCGTTAAGTGAAGTGATGAAAACTATGTTGAACTAAAAAAATTTGTGTATTTACCCCGGTCATAAGCGTCCAGGAAGGGTTAGGCGCTTGGGCGCTATTGCAGTGTTCAGGCCGCTTATCTGCATTATGCTAAAGACCCGAGTTAGGTTTTGGGTCATTTCTAAGATTGAATACTATGTTGACTATTTGTTGAGCTGTACTATAAAATGGCTATAGTGTTGTATGGGGTGACTGATTCACTTGATGGATGCCCCCCTCGTTTTGGCTACATGTTATGCCATGAGGAGTATGCGGCCCAAAGGAGGACCGCACAATGTGTTGAAACTGATGCCCTACAGGGGGAGGGAGTGTGCTTGGTAGAGACCGAGGAACACACGAACAAAGTGGTGAAAACCAAGTGTTAGTGCAAACAACATAAACACACATATAGAAGACAATATGTAATCTAAACACGCAAGAAGACAATGTAAACAAGCGGTAGTGTGGACAAAGTATACCACGAAAAGTGGGTTTCAAACATGGGACATCACTCACAATGTCGCAAGACAATTAAGACCAACAATGCCAAAAGCATACACACAATCAGAAAACAAGAAAGACATAGGGAAAATCTCGTAAACAATGGTATACAACGACAAGAAATGACAAAAATAACAAGCAATGTAACAAATAACCATGGCGGCATAGGGTTCCTATAAGACAAATGTTGCACATGAAGCACGTATTAGCATGTTAGAAATATATATAGTTTTTCAAGACGTGTATAATCCAATATAATGTAGTGTGCTAACATGAATATGAAGTAGTATAAATTGAAACAATAACACCTATAGTGTGTATGAAAGTGGATACCCCAAGAGCCGCTACGGACTGGTAATAGGTATTGTGCTAAGCATCCATGTTGCGTGTAATGATTTGTGTAAAGTTTGTGATCACAAATAGAAAGCAAGTGAACGTGTATGTGTATATGGAAAAGATAATGACATACAATGTATCTAGTTAACATAGTAAGCAAGATGTAACATGCGAATATAAGTGAACAAGAACAATGTGCAACCAAGATATGCAAAATGTTGTGGATGGATGCGATGAAATGGAATGCAAAATGAGTGTTATAGGATTTGTGCACCCGAGTGAATGTAAATGAATATGCGTGAGATGAGGTTCATTTATACATGCCCCCTCAACAAATGAGAATGAACTATAGAACAATAGTGATTCATTGTGTGTTAGATAAATATGATCGATGAAGCATAGAGCGTAGTGAAGGAGTGAGTGTGGTGAGTTTCATTTTAAATGTAAACCCTCAGTAGTCAAGTAGGAACTGTGGAACTATATTTCCTCATAGGGTAATGAGCTCAACGTGCAAGAAATATATGTCGTGAATGCGTAGAGTGTGCATCGTGTATGATGCATGATAGATAAATACATGAATTCTAAAGTGTGTTGTGTGTGAGGTTCACGTATGTAGTATACCCTCAATAGTCAAGTGTGAACCAAAGCACGAGAGTGTGTCATCGGGTAATGATGATACAAAAGTATAAAGATGTGTGATACATGTGTGATAGATTCGATGTTAAGTGTAGAGAATGTAAGACACTTGATAATGCTAAAGGGGGAGAATAAACATAATGCCCCCAAATGTATGAAGAGAAGAATGATTAAGTAACATCGTCTAATAGATCATCATTGTCATGGTCAAAATTGTATGGAGATGCATACGAGACTTGGTAAGCTATTGTATGTGGTTGATCAAGTAAGGAGCCATTACAAAGTAGATTATACATGCCCATTGTGTAGTCTTCGCCAATGAAAGGTGTTGGTGGACATCCATGTGCATACCAGTGAGTCAATTTTTTTGAATAGCCAAGGAATGAATCATTTCATATAGAAACACAACCAAAAGGCATAGGAAATGTGATATTAGTATGATTAGGGTCCAAAGTGCCCCCAATGTAGTCAAACCAAGATTTCCCAAGAGTGAGTAAAGAAGCGCGAGGAATACGAGCAATGAAGATTAATAGGTAGAAGACAAATAGACCATAAATAACTATAATATGAACATATCCATGATAGAGATGAGGAGAATGAGGTGGAGGTAAGATATCATCGAATGTATACCAAATCGAGTTAAGCCAACATGTGTGTAAACAATGTGAGAGCAAATTGGATCGAATGGAATATGATGCCAATAAGCGTTATTCATGAAAAGTGTGCTTGCAAAAGGAGGAAGTGCAAATGTAGATTTCTCATGAGAGGGTGAAGAAGATGAAATGACATCCAGAGTATGGACCCACGATAAAGTACCATGACATTAGTAGAAGGAGGATTTTTCAAATTGATATTCACTAGGTCCAACAACAACGAAAGTATCATTGAAATATGAATCATCTATCTCAATAGGAGTGAAATTAAGATTGCACAATTTTTCATTAGTGAGCTCAACGGTATCGACCTCATCATCAGAATCATCGGTGTTGGCATTGTCATGTTGGATAACAATATCAAGTATGTTGGTAGGAGGTGCACTAGAGGCAGGAGCAAGAGGAGCCTCAACAAGCGGAGTGGTAGTGTTTTTCGAAGGGACACGGTATGTAAAATGATAATAGTAGTATGAGTGGAAATAGATAGAATGCTTGGAGCAGTGGAAGAAGGATGTGAATCGCTAGATTGACCGATATCATGTGTCAATATTGTTATATGGAATAGGTTCTTTATGGAGGGATAGGCATAGCGATCATAGGTTGGAATAGGGTCTATGTGTGACAGGAACTTGAATGGACAGAGTCTCTGCAACAATGGAATGTTCATAGCCATCATGTCGAACTTGACACATCAATGAACAATGGATGGAACCACATGAATTGCATGAATCCATGGTCTACCCAACAAAAGATTGAACTGAAACGAGGCATCGATAACAAAGAATTCAGTTGGGACAATTTTAGGGCCGAATTGTATAGGTAATGTTATAGTGCCTAAGTATGTCCGAGTAGTTGAGTCATAACCACAAATGAGGGTGGAATTTTTAGAAATTCGATTATCTGTAATACCAATTTTATTTAAAAGAGAATGAGCACATAAATTAATGGCAGTGCATTGTTAATGAGCACGCGTTTGATACATGTACAGTGCAATGATAGCAGATGATAAGCAAAGGCGCACATGGATTGTCAACAAGAGACGATAATATGTCCTCAACACTAAATAATATAACATGCGGTAGATTTTGAGAGACTAAATGAGGTGTGTGAAGGACACCAAAGAATTATTTCTTTTGATATGAAAAGAATGAAGGGCAACCTCTAAAGTATGACGATAATTAGGCGCATTATGCAATGAATCATAAATAGATAGTTTGGTGACGTATTCTTAAGGTGCTCGATAATATCATAGCCTTTAGAAGTGGTAGGAGGAGTTGTATAAGTGATAGGTGGTGGGATAGAAACGAGCTAAGTCGTAGGAGGTTGAGTGTAGTGACTGGTGACTACATTGATAGTTGGATTAGCCTGATTAACTAAAATAATAAGTTTTTAGTATAGTTAATCCAAATAGGCACAATAATGTAATAACCGATACAAACTGAAATACAAACGTTAAAATATTTTTATTTGATATTCAACTGAAGTGAAATAAATGAAATAAGAGGGATGGGGTACTAACCTGAAAATGACTTACCTCATTGTGTGTTAGGACTTAGCAGAGTGATGTGTAGACAAAGAAAAGTATGACAAGATACCTAGGAAAATTATAGTGGATGAAGATCTAACTAGACCTGGAGCGCCTTAAGGGAGACTGGGGCCCCGGGGCTGCTCTGGTCTACGATATGGATGCTCTAGTCTATCAAGAGGTCCAAAATTAAATTTCATAGGTTCTGCGCAGTGATTCAAAACCCTCGTTGTTTATCACATCAAATTCGTTGGAATGTGTTAGATGTCGCAATAATCAACACGAAAGGAAGACCTGCAAAACCCTAACAAACATCAATCCCTAAAAAAGAATAATGCATATGATAGGGTCGATGACCTCAACCGCCACAATGGTGAACTTAATGTCTAAGTGTTGCACTACATTCCAGGACTCCAAATATAGTTACGTGTGATTTGTGTCCAATTGTGTGCTTAGGGTGTCCTAGCATCAATGATGTAGAAGTAAGGGGAAATGGCTAAATGTAAATGCAAAATGGTAGATGGGATAGAATAGACTTTCCCTTTCCTATGTAGTGTGTGTGATGCGATGATGCCCAAATGCACCCTTTCCTTACTAGATAACTAGCCCTTTGATGGTAGATAGTCCACCCATAAGATAGTGAGTATGTTATGTTTATACAGGGATCTCTTGCTCAAATTTCGACACTAATGATCGACATGCCGACTAGTACCTAGGGGAATGAGAGGGAAAATGAAAAAGATCGACCTCGAATAGATAAATTAAATCTAAGATCGACCAAGACCAGGGTGCCTAAAATTAAGGATTGGGGCACCCTGTGGTGCCTTAGTATTACCCAGGCACCCCGATCAAATACTAGAGATGACAACCGACCAAATAACGACACCTAAGACTCCCTAAGAGATGACTAGAACCGTGTACATAATCGACGACCATGCAAGACAAATGATGATGACAACCGACTAACTAATGATGGGACTAGGGATGGGTCTCTAGGGAATAC
Source organism: Taxus wallichiana var. yunnanensis (assembly GCA_018340775.1). NCBI lineage: Eukaryota > Viridiplantae > Streptophyta > Pinopsida > Cupressales > Taxaceae > Taxus > Taxus wallichiana. The sequence goes on from CM031236.1 coordinate 95,742,554, forward strand.
TTTTTTATGCAAGATCCATATGTAGAAATAACATACTCGGCAATATAATTATAATATCAAGTGCGTGATTTTATGACTACATTTGCCCCACTTTATGTTGTTGAGTGGAAAACTTAGTAACATATAGTAGATAGAGATGCATACCGAGAGGAATCAGGAGAAGCCCATGTTATAGTATAACGTGCATATGTGTAGTAGAAGCGTGCAAAAGAATCATGTAATGTGTCGAACCATGGATCAATGTGTTGATCCATGCAATGTAAAAAAGCGTAATATTTTAATGAAGTGCAACAAATGAGAGTGGTGATTAAAATGTCGAATGATTGGTGATTTTAAACGTTGTGTGATGATGATAAAATGGGTTAGAGAGTGATCGGTTCCTAACCCAACACGCGTGTATATGAATAATCAACTGGAGGGTTTGGGCATCCCTATTGCCAGAGAGGAAGAGTGTAGAGAGAAGAGTGTGTTATTCTCCAATCTCTAACCACATCCTCAAGATCTAGCCACTACAAATGGACTCAGAGCAAATATTTATGGTTTTTGGATCAAAATAATTTTGATCGAATAGTTGACCCATATAGGAGTGGTATAGGAAAGGCACTCTTGCCCCCACTCCACAGTGTCGCCGCAATGAGATAGCTTCCAAGTTAGGTCATCTAAAAGCAAACGCGAGATGTATGATGGCTTCCAATTTAGGTCATCTGGAAGAAAATTCCAAATATATAGAATAACTTCCCAAGTTAGGTCATCTAGGAAAGTGGTGAATGTAATCTCCCAAGTAAGGTCATCAGGAGGCCACTTGTGTTGAATTTTGTTTTGATTGATTGATTTCGATTTGTTATAACTTTGAATGCGTTAATAGATTGGTTGATTAATTGATTAATTATTTGATTGGCTAGTCATGGAGAGATTTTACGCTAAGCGCCCTAGGTTAGGTCATTAGGGGGAATTGATAGAAATTGGTGAATGATTGCATTGAAAGGTTTTTAATGCTTATTGCTCCCATGTTAGGTCATAGGGGAAACAACGAAAGGTCGCATAGAATTTTTTTCCATTTTTTGCCCCCATATTAGGTCATTAGGGGAAATGATGAAATGTCGCATAGAAAATTTGTATTTATGTTGCCCCAAATTAGGTCATTAGGGGGAATTGATGGTGAAATGTCACGTGGTGAATTAGTAAATGTCCAAAATGATGAATCAGTAATGTCTAAATGCATGGTGAAATAAGGGGAATTATAGGATGACCCTAATGATATGCCTCCCTTTTGGGGAAAGAGGAAGTGATGAAAAGAACAAACGCTAAGCCGAAAGTAAACACTAGATGAATAGAATGTGATAAACATCACCAAAATATATGCAAAGTGAATGGAAAAACATGTCAAGGGGGAAATAATGCATGTGTAATGTGTACAATATGGTGGTAGGCAAAATTCTAAGAAGGACGCCATAAACAAGGTGTAAATCGGAGTAATAACGCTTGAGATATGCCAAAAATGATGTAGTGTGTATTAGTTATGAAAATAAGTGTGAAATAATAACCATAATAAAGTGGTTGATGAAAAGTAACTATATGTAGTGAAGTGAAAAAGTGTTTAGTCACTTCATTTGTTTATGCGATTGTGAGATTGAGCTCTGAGCAAGTAAGGATGCAAGTGAGTGAGTTGTACGTCTGTTTGGTTTGAGAAAGTGGCGACCGCCGTAATGTCATGTACAACCATGAAGTTGGTAAGTACATTATTTTTCATAAAAAAATTGGTGCAGTAGTCGTTTTGGTAGTTTTTTACAAATTTGAGATTTTAAGTTTTTGGCATTTCAAACACGGACAAGAGCGACGAGGGCGCTAGTGACTGCTGGGACAGGAGTGCCCAAATCTCGGCGTTGGTGTCTTGCTCTTAAGCACCTTGGTCCGAGAAAATGTGTCGCCTATAATGGTGTAAATGTGATTTTGGATGCATAGCAACATTGTATTTGAATGAGTTTGAATTTATATAGTGGTATAACGTTATTTTTATCGTCACTTTGTGTCGTGCTTTAAGGGATATCCACTTGAGGGAGTTTCACGGTGGTCATCATATGAGCACTTTGATTGGGTTGGGCTTGTTAGATGATGATTGGGATGTTATGGAATGTGTCAACCTGCGGCATATAACACGGATGGGGGATGTGCCCCACAATATGCCTATGTTGTTTGCTCTGTGCGAGAGATGGTGCGTGGATACGTGTATGTTTTGGCCACCTACGGGGAGATGATCACATTACTTTGGAGGATGTGCATTACATACTGCAATTGTCATTCATTGGGGAGAGGGTACATGTTATGCCATTTGAGGATATAAAGAGGCATATGTGAGCGGCAAGACAATATTTTGTGGGGAGTCGAGTACTGCGAGGCCCATATCAATTTGGATGCTATTTTACTGATGCGGGGTTCTACGTTTACAAAAGTTCATAGAATTACGGTCATTGCTTTGTCTATCACGGTGGAGGGAGGAGGTGTAAGCATCTTGTATAAGATGCATGATATATGTCGGTGATAGAGGATGAGGGTACTAGGTAAGTATAGGCACGATGTGTGTTGGCCTACCTATAAAGAGATCTGTATAGGTTCACTCATGGCGAGCACGATGGTGGGATAGAAGCCATCACACTATTACATGTATGGGTGTATGAGCATGTAGCCGTGTTGAGACCAGTTGGAGGTCCACGAGGAGAGTGGGCTAGGCCATACATATATATGAGGAGGTGGATTAATATTCGGGGTTGTGGGATGGACACATATACCTACAAGGCAAGCTGATAGATAGGATGGGGCCTGAAGCATTTATATGGAGGCCATCTTTGTGACTATGGGGGATGGCCCAAGGATGCTGTAGAGTTGTAGTGTATTTGGATGACTATGTGGTTAGAGGATTGATTCCCGGGTGTAGCGGAGCTATTCCAAGTGGATAGAGTATCGTGATAGTTTGGTATGGCTCAGGATGTGCCCCGGAGCCATATATATGGTTGCGAGCTATTAGAGCACCGAGGAGAGTCGTGGCTAGACTAGGCCCAGGGCCCATAGCTAAGCAACTAGTACCTCTTCGGGGACAGATGAGGTAGATGCGACGATAGACTTGATAGACTCGGATGATGCGGGTTACACCGAGGATTACCACTCATGGTGGGTGACACATCGATGGGTATCGTTGTTCCCATTATTAATAGGTCTAATGGGGTTACCACATAAAGGAGGAGGAGAAGGGGAAGCACATGCCCCACCCTATAAGAAAGATTGTAGTTGATTGTGAGTATTCATATAGTTATATTATATATGGCGTTGTTTATTTATGTTTTGATGATGAATTTATAATGTGTTGTGTTATGTGTGTTACAGGTGATGCATATTGGTCACGATAGTTGACACATTCATCCGCACACCGACGCATAATGTGCCAACCGATGTACTTGGTGGAGGTATACTAGAGTGTGGATGAGATAACAAGTGAGCATGCCCATTTATTTGAGCCACTGGCCATAGCAGCGGTGATATGTACGGTTCTGCTAAGCGAGAGAGACAAGGCACGCGAGGAGACTTGACAAGCCCAAGGGGTTGTCGATGGCGTTGTAGACACCTATTTTGGTATAGCGCCCCTCCAACATCTTATATTCACACAATTTCCATCTCCACTTCTCTTTATCTTAAATTAAATAAAATCCTATCTATTTGTTCATATTATTTGATTAATTATCAATGGGCTCCATATGGACCCATTTGATAATTCAATTTTTTGGAATCATCCCCCATCTCTCATAAATTATTTAATTCAAAATGCACCCATCCGACACCTTCTTTTAAAAATGAAATCTTTATTTCACCTACCCAGTCCCACATGTTCCCCACTTAAGTCAAAATCAAGTTCCCACCTAAAAATTCAATCCCTTCAAATTATTAAAATATGAACCCCACCCATAAATAATTTAATTCAAAATGCACCCATCCGACACTTTCTTTTAAAAATGAAATCTTTATTTCACCACCCATTCAAATCATGTCCCCCACTTTGCCTAATAAGTCAAATTATGGGACCCACATGATCACATCACATCCCTAACTCAGGTTACTTTACTACACCCTGGGTATCATCTAACCTGCAGTTAGTCTCATATCTAAGCTATAAATATGGGGATTTCCCCCATATTTTAGAGGAAACAAAAAAAAAAAAAAAAAAAGGGGGAGGAGACATTTTCAAAGACCCGAATGGAAGACTTAGAAAAGAAGGATATATTTTTAGACAAAAGAAGAGGAAAGCTCTGACAGTGTCTCCTATCTTGCCATCTGGATGCCCGGTTCATTTCCATAGCAGGACATGAGCTAAGTACTTTTGTTATTTCCATTTTCTTGTCATTTTTACTATTGTTCACGATCTAATTATCTTGTCTAACACGGGGGTTGACATCCTCCAAGGGAGTTGAAATCCTCTTGGAACCGACACTATCCGGGCAACCCCGCATATTGTGTTCTAATCTTATCTGGTTTAAGTTTTGTAGATCTAACTTCTTGATATCATGCATCTGACTTCTTTGCGCCCGTATCATCCATCTCAATCTCCAAGGTACTAAGCCCTTGTATACTCGACGTGGTCTCGTGTTTCTTGATTATTCGAACACTCACCTGGACAGGAAGCAGAAACACAGATCTACATTTGGCACACCCGGTGGGACCAGACCCTAGATCTGGTTGTTTTGTTTGTTATTTTACTTATTTTATCTAACCTGCTTGTTTGCATGGTCTTAATATTCGTTGATCTCAGTTTAGTATAATCCATCATTTTAGTCGCCTCGGAGGTACGTGCTCTTTGTTTTCTGTTTACCCGCATGGGATATGAATCCAAAAATTTAACCTTGTTCTTCTAGTGCTCGTCATATCTTATATTTTGCATCATTTATTTTTCTGACTCACCTGTTCACAGGGTTTAATACTATCTTTCTCTGTTTGACATGTCACTTACCTTTTTGTAATTTTTTTGTCTCCGCCCACAAGTAAGTAGTTTTATCGTTTGTTTCTTTTTTGCAATAGCATAAAAATTGAAGTTTTGTTTTTGAAGTTAGTATAGAATTAATTTTTATTATTTAAATAATTAAAAAAGAGACAATTAATATTAAATATAACAATTAATAAAAGAAAAAATTAAATTGGAATTAAAATTATCAAAAAAAATTAATTAATTAAATTCAATAAATAAATTGTTATCCTACCTAGCCCCTAATTCCCCTAGCTCGGCTAACTTGGCCAAACTAGCCACCTCACCTCACATATACCATTGAAAATTTCTGAAACCCGTTCCTACCCATCGGCCAGTTCCATCACGCCCACCACCATATCTCCCCTCTTCCATCTCGTCTTCCTCATGACTCCCCACTCAACCCCCACGCATAGCTACCAGCATCCAATTATCTCCAGTTTAGTTTCCATTTCACGTGAGCTTTTGTTGATAATGACTGTACAGTCCTTTTATAGCAACTGAATTATAATTCATTCGAACATATTTATCACCATTGGTAGTTGTACATTGAACATAGAACATAGTTATTCAATATTGGAGTAGAATTTGGTAGCTGGGTAGTCTCCTTATAGCAAGTAGTTTACAATTTCCAAGCATGTATTTTTCATTTACAATTCTCATTATGTCATCATCAATGTAAAAATCCATATCCATGTGCAGTAGGACCAATTGTAAAGTATCAAAAAGTAGATAAGGAAGTGTTAACAACAAAGGGTGATAAGATATTTCCTTTTTCTGTCCCATTGATTAGACGTCGTATCTCATTGTATCATTAATTGACATCCAATATCTAACGTTCAACTATATTTTATGTCGTTAATAAACATTTGTTGGTGAAATTTGTTTAGATTTGATAAGTTGTTAAATAAATGCAACTTACATGTTCATATTGCTTGGATAACGTAGTTTTATTATTTAGGTGCTTAATTGTTATTTTAGTCAGTTAGCGTTTGGTTTGTCATTTGTATAGTGCATGTCGTAATTCATTATTTTGAATGCATTATCACATTATATTGTTTATCGTTCCATGTTAATATTTACATTGAATATTTATTTGAGAGTTATCTAGTTATTATTTCATCATTTGTTTCATTATTAAATCATAGTTATTTCATCGTTTAGTTTATAATTTAGTTTGCATTTGATTTAGTTTCGATTGTTTGTTTATTCTAATTAACATACAAACGACAAACTTTTTTTTTAGATTAATATCCTACACCGAGGATTTTATTTTGCATATAAATATTAGAATGTTTTGTTTTATTATCCTTTTTTATATCTTTTTAACTCATATCCACTAATGGTTATATTTGTTTTGCAGGAAAAAGTCTAAATTACATTGTCAAAGACCAATGTTCAAATCAAACACACCGAAAAAAAAACCTTTATTGACCTCCTACAGTCAAACAGTGTAATTTGGTCATAAACGGTGCCATTTCAGGGTACCCGGGCGTTTCGGTCATTAACCGGTGCTTCTAAATACATCACTATCAAACGCACTTAAATAACCACGATAAGTGATTCTCCAGGTATTTCTCATTTTTCTCTATTTTCTCTTTTCTGCATCGAATTTTCCCTTTCCTGAGTGTTTTTCTACATCGAACGTCACATTTCATTTTGGTCTAAAACAAACCTTTTGCATCCTGCCTGATCACATAGCTTAAGTAAAAGGATTTAACTCTCTGCATTTCACTTATCACACACTTTGCCTTAGACTGCACAAACATTAAACACCCAACAAGCAATCACCTCAGACATCTCCCAATCCATAACTGCCTGAAACCAGCCTTAGACTCCTTTAGGCACCTTCATTACTTATTTTTCTTTTCTGTTTACATCCTCTAAACTAATCATGATGCTAAAAAAATCTGCTTGATTTGTTTGTCAATAATATACACAAACAGATGTTCCTCTATTTCACACCTATTGTCGCTCTCTCCCAAATCGAGACAAACAAACAATCTGCTCTATCCAGTAAAGTTACTTCTTCTGATGATCTTACTCAACAGGATTCTAAGCTCAAAACCACGTCGTCGGTCAACCAATCTCTAGTCTCCATGGTCTCACCTCATGAGAACCATGTCATACAAAATTCTCCCCGCCTTGACACCAACCCTCCTATCCCCGTCAAGCCAGTCTTCCTGAATCAATCATACCACCATCTCCTGCTCCTCTAGATACACTCGAATCACCTCCTAACCCCATGTATGACTTCTTACTCCAAAAATCCCCTACAATCTCTCAATCCTCCCAATCTCCTCAATTAGTGGATCGCATTCCACCCACATCCCTTTTTGTCAATTCTATTTCATCCCCCACTAGTATGCCCATCAAACAATCTCAGCTTTTGAATACCTACATCCCTACCCATCCTATGCTCCAACAGTCTCAACCCCTTAACACACATATCCCCACTTATCGACATGCCCCTATTGCTCAACACCAGCCTATGCCACAATCCCAACCTGTGACATATGTCAGTCTTTGCCAAACAACTCCTCCAACATCTACATATTCACAAATTAATCAGAGGTCTTATCAAACCATTCCACAAACATCCTATTCACAAACTTATCAACCACCTTATCAGACACTTCCTCAACTACCCACACACCCACAAACTTATTATTCGCCTTATCAAACTACTTTTCAAACCACGCAACCAATCCAATCTCAACCTTACAACACCTCGAGTGATTCAATTTATGCCTTAATGAATCGGTTAGCCAATTTAGAAACCCTTACCATACCACCCAAGAACACCTTATCCTATGAACAAATTTGTAACGAACCAATTCATCCATCGGTTCCAATTAAACCTTATCCCCCTCATTGGAAGCTTCTGCATTTAATAAGTTCAACAATAAAGAAGATCCCCAACAACATCTCCTCGCATTTAAACATGCATGTTGTCTCATTGCGCATGATCATGATTTACTTCTTTGCACTTTCCCCATGTCTTTGTCTGGTCCCGAGACTGAGTACCACTGATATCCCACGACATTCCTTATTATCTTTCACTCAACTTGCATAGTTGTTCTTAGAACACTTTTCTATCAATATCACACACAAGACCACTATCGTTGATCTATATACCATTCGACAGTATGAAAATGAGCCCATCGCCGACTTCGTCGCACGATGGCATGTTGTTATAAATCAACTATCCTTCACTATCCCACAAACCAAACTCATCAACTTATTCTCGCGTTCATGTGCCAAACATATATCATCCACTTTGCAAATCCAATCATTCTGAACCTTTGATGAAGCTTTCACAATGGCTCATAAGCTCGAAACTCGTGCCATTGAGCAAGGTCATCTTAAATTAAGTTCAATTAAATCAAAAATTGAATCCACGAAACCATTCACACATAATGGCGAGTTCAAGACTGCGGCCAACATTGTGGTCATTAAACCCTCATCCCCATCTACACCAAGCACATGGTCTCAACAACAATCTTCTCAATCAACATCCAATTACATTCCCTTAGGAGAATCATACAGTTATGTATTTGATAAGTTGATGAGTGTAAACTCTATCCAACTGCCTCCCATACGACCCGTAGACAACTCACAAGCCAAGCCTATTTGGTATCACGAGGCCCACTTTTGTAAATATCATCGAGTTAAAGGTCATGACATTGAGAGATGTCGTTCCTTCAAAGATCATGTCCAACAACTTGTAAATCAAGGCGATATCCAAATTGATACCTCCACTGCATAGATTAATCAACCACCAACAAATCACGTCACCCCATTTACATCTCAACTATCAAATGCTTGTATGGTTGACACTGTCAATCAAGATCCCATCTTGTCATCAACTCCACATGTTCCCCCAGTGGACATTATTCCCATCCCTTATTTAGAACCAATTGCACCTACATCAATTTTCACTACCTGTCCTAAACCTGTACCTTCTCCTATCCTTGCCACATCCACATCAAATTCAACTATATCATCCATTTCCGCCGCTTCAAACATACCCCAATCTATCACATTAGATTCATCCTTAGCACTTATTTCAGCTCCACTTGTATCCACACATATCCCTATGTCTCTCACACCTATTCATTCACCGACATCTTCATCAAAAACACCTATTACTACACCTATATTGCTCACAACCATCCCAACTAAACCCAGTTCTACAACATGCACCCTTGCAACCCTATCTTCGACATCAATCCCTTTATCAAAAATATCATTCTTACCCCTCAAAACATTTATGAAACAACCAGTCCATTCTACTTCTACATCGAAAATGTCCCTGCACTTGCTACATTACCCTTACCCATAAGGTCTACTCCGTCGGTCATCACGTCACTCACATCTCCACATATTCAAAAAATGTCTACATCTTTATCTATCCCAGCTACCCCTATACATATCATATCAACAAATCCACCTAGCTCTACCTTGACAACCTTTCCCATGGCCACATCACCCAGTCTACCCCAATATTCTTTACCCAATCCTCCTATCACATCAATCAAATCCTCTCGATCTGCAACCCTATCAAATATACCCTTGAATCACCTACTGTACCAACACCTCTACCTAAATCAAATAAATTTGCTTTATCTTCTCCCTCTAAAAATCATCTCTTTCCATGCCCAAATCGAAACAATCCATGTCTCACATAGATATCATTAATCACATCATACAAACACCTATATCTTCATTAACATCTTCATCTTGTTTTAGGACATTTTCTCCATTAATAACCACACCACCGCTATCAGATCCTCCGGTTGAAATTATTGTCATCCCTGCTAGAGGTAAATCTTCTCGGTCAAAGTCTAAGGCTTGGGGCAAACATTCCCGAACAGTCCCCTGCGCATCCATGGAAACATTTAGATTTTCCCTCTCCTCAACAATCCAATGCCACAACATCCAGGACAGGATCAGTTTCTCCATCTACAACATCTTGCAACAATCAATCCACATCCAAACAATACCATCCTTCAACCAAATTTGATTTGTCCTCCAAAACATGAAATTCACACATCCAATCTACATCTATGTTTTCTCCTAACTCCAAGTCGAGACATCCTATCAAAACCCACAAGAGTTACCTTCCCCATGACACTTCAATGGGGTCATACGCAGACATTTAACTCGAACATCTGCCATCAAACTTCCTCCTATTAAAGCCTTTAATCCCTATGGTCCCAAGCCATCATGGTTCAATCCTAATTGCAGTTGCACTTATCATCGTACCCCAGGTCACGACATCGAACATTGTAAGGCCTTTCGGTCAATTGTTAATAACCTTATTGAGAAAGATGATTTCCTCATTCAAGGGAAAGTTCCTTCTCTATCTACCTTGAATCCAATCCATATCCCATCTGGCAGATCTCCCATTATCCCTCCATCCACATCATCCCTTAATATTCATCCAGCCCATGTCATTCCTCCTAAGGAATGCCCGCCATTGTTCATCAATGTCGCTTATCTTGCTAAACACACTTGTGGTCTCCGATCGTTTACCCCATCCAAATCTAAAACAATCTCATCTAAACTCTTTCGACATCCTTTACCTCCTTCAAATTTAACCCATTGGGGGAACTACCTTCCCTCGCCCTTGAACATCTCATCTGTACAACCCCCTTGTTACTAGGGGACTTCGCTCTTTGACATTGTTTTATCTACCTTTCTTCACATCCATCCAATCTAAATTAATTATATCCAAATCCCCATCTCATTCTAAGCCCTCATCTGAGGCCATACTTGTTCTTTTATGTTTGTGCTCCTTTTAGGGGTATCATCTTTTTCATTGAAGCCCTCCTTTGAGGCCATGTTTGTTTCTCCATTGAGGGACCTCTTTCTCCAAGTCCACCTTTGTGGCTATATGTGTGTCTTTTTAGGACATCATTTATTTCATCAAGCCCTCCTTTGAGGCCATTATTATCCTTCCATATTTGTGTCTCTTTTGGGGCACCATCTATTTCGAAGTCCACCATTGTGGCTATATGTGTGTCTCTTTTGGGACACCGTTTATTGCATCAAGCCCTCCTTTGAGGCCATGATTGTCCTTCTATGTTTATGTCTCTCTTAGGGCATCATCATTCATTTTCATCTAAATCCACCATTGTGGTCATATGTTAGTTTTATTTCTTACTTGTCTATCATCTCATCTTATTGCAACTTCAATGTCTTCCCTCTCGTGGTGATAAAACTAGAGACGTAACCTCTTAATGCATTGCACTTGCGACCAATCTACTGTTAGCATATTTACCAATGAGAAATTAGTTACATCCTTAGATTGTTCTACCATCTTTATCCCCTTCCATTTATCACTATAATAATCTGACTTATGTGATCCACCTTCACTACTTTAATGTGATCTTGTAACCATTACATCCATTACCTTCTCGTTCTCCTATTGCAGCCATGTGAAGGGTCCAAGGTGTCTCTTGTACATTCCTTATCCCCTCTTAAGTGGTTTACTTAGCTATTCCCAGCTCTCCCCCATGCGAAGCTCAAACTCAAGTATGTAAAAGGCAAAATCAAAGTTATAAAAAACAGACTGATCCCTCGAAGGATAGTTGTTCATGCAAATAAAAAAAAGTATACAAATCAAAATCAAAAGAAATAGACCAATCCCTTGAAGGATGGCTATCATATTATTCTTGTCATCCATATTATGTGTAAAGTAGACCATACCCTTGAAGGATGGCTACTATGTTATTATGGCATCTGGAAGGTTTTTCGCATTGATTGTAAAATTAACGGGTTGTGATGAGTAATGATGTAATGTGATCGTAATATGTAAGTATGGTGAAACTAGGGGAAATAAGTGATGCCCCCAATGTATGCATGAATAGGCTCATGGAATTAAGACCCCTCAATAGTCAAGGATGATCTGCGTAAGCAAGAGTACGTCATCGGGAAGTGATTGAGTGTGCGGATGAAATGACGAAGTGCATGATGAGAGGTTCTTAGAAAATAACCTCAACATTCATGTAAGAACCGTAAGAACACAAAATACTTCATCGAGGGTTGAGGTGATATATATCACCTACTAGATGCCAAAGTGACGTGGGAGCAATGGAAACATGTGGGATGGATGTAGTAGGTGAATATGTCTTTGAACGAAATGTCATATGGAGTAACATTGGGGTACACAAAGGGTTGTGGAAGCCAATGTGAAGGAGCATCAGGATGCGGTGGATAACATGAATGTGATGGATGCGATGAAAAACATGCATGAGTGACATATGATGACGATGGATGAACTATAACCCGAGCACCGATGGAGGAGAGGACTCGGTTGGAGTATACACTCATCGATGAGGTAAAGGAGAATTAGATCGCTCACATGAGCGAGAGCCAAATGAGATGATGCCCTATTCTCTAAATTTTGTAGTCTATAATGAATAGCAAGACAATTGTTGTCCCTATGGCCATTAATGCGATGGTAGTTATAGTAATGTTGATCACGTTGGCATTGCAAATGATGTTGTGGATGATGTTGGTCGAGGGCAAGCAAATGAGATGCCTATCAAGTAAAACACACAATACATCATGTGGTCGAGCGTGATGAGAAAAATGTAATGGCTCACGCGACATAGGTGGAGTAGAAGGAGGAGTTTGTCGCAGGGGAGGAGAAGAAGTATGCTATGGTGGTGGAGTAGGTTGAGCTTGTTTGTTTTTCTTGCGATGTAAAGGAGGAGATTGTGTAGGACACTCAACCGATGTCGGCGAAGGAGCAAGAGATGGTACAACAATAGTAGAGGTACGTGGAGGGGGAGTAACATGTGTTGCATAAGGTCTTGTTCTAACTTAATGACTTTGTAGCATAGACAAATGAAGGATTCACATGTATCATACCGCAATCATTACTTGAGCGCAAGAATCAAAGCATGACAAAAATGAATTGCTTCTTAAGGTCGATGGATTAGAAGACTAGTTGATGGATACGAGCGGTAAATCATAAGATATAATCCTTAATTGATTCAGATGACCCCTAATGTAAAGTAGGTATGCGGTCATAAGTAACCTTAGGGCCATTATTGAGCATGAAACAATGACAGAAAACATCCTCCATGTCATAGTAAGTACTAATGGACCCAGATGGAAGATGAATAGACCATTGTAAAGCCTTGTCATTAAGGCTATATCGAAAGGCCTTAAGTAATAGCCTATCATTGGAATAAGAGGTCATAGCCACGCAGGTGATGTAGAATATGAGCACGAGGATCGTAAGTACCATCAAAACAAGTGAATGTAGGCATGACAAAGTCCTCGGGAAAATTTGATTTATGAATCTTTTTAGAATATGGTTACCATGTAGTGAGTTGTTATCAATAGAAGCATAGTAATCTCGGTTGTCTAGAGTAAGAGACTGAACTTGAGATTGTAAGTGACCTACGACACATGCAGAGAGATGATATCTTGCGAAGGAATAGTGAAAGATGGCAATAACATATTAAGAGGTTGTAATCTGCCATTGTGGGTGATCATGGGAATATCTAGAGGTGATAAAGGAGATCTCGATGCGACGTGCACACTAGGAGTAGGTGCCAAATAAGCTATAGTAGATGATGTGTGTGGAATATCCATAGTGATGGTAGGACTAACATCAAAAACATCTGCAAGTGATGAGGTGAGTGATGGAGATACAATTATGGGAGAAGACAAACTAAGAGGTATGGATGATGGAATAATAGGAGATGAAATGATAGGAGATGAAATGATAGGAGAAGAAGAATCAATAGATGGAGGTGACTCATGCATAGTGCTAGAAGCAATCTTAGGAGAAGGTAGTGATGGAATAGGAGATTCACACTCGACCATATGAAAAGAAGGAGAACCGTGACTATCAACTACCTCATCGGTGTTAGATAAAGATTCGAAATGAGAATGTCACTAAGGCTATTATCAATAGGATCATCAACACAATGTAAAATTGAATGAGAGGTAGTATACGAGGAACGAAGATAAGCAATATCAAAGGTGGCGAGAATCATGAGATGAAACAATATTAGTATTCAAAGTAGAATGAGACTAAATATTTACATGTGAATGATGATCAATACCAAGCATGCAAATAATAAGAGAGTCATCTAACGTTTCCTTGGAAATATTAGAAGGAGGATCACTAGTAGTCATATAACATGGTGTACAACGAGTGAAGGCTATAGGGATCATCAATGATGATAATACCAATGAGAGAATCTTTAAAACAAGTAGGCACATATTGCTAACCATCTAGAAGTTGTTATTTGATATGAGTTGGCGTAGGAGTAAGATTATTATAGAGAGTCGCGAGCTCGACAATGGCAACCTCATCATAGATGAGGTTAATGCTAAAATGAGACATCTTTGGTGAAGAAGATGAAATATTCTTATCCATTAGGGTTTGAAGTGGATCTTAGGGCAAAATATTCTAAAAGATAGGTTCACCAAAATGATTAACTAAAATAACGATTTTTAGTATAGTTAATCTAAATAGGCACAATAATGTAATAAGCGATACAAACTGAAATACATATGCTAAATATTTTTATTTGATATTTAAATGAAGTGAAATAAATGAAATAGGAGGGATGGGGTATCAACATGAAAATGACTTACCTCATTGTGTGTCAAGACTTAGCAAAATGACGTGTGGATAGAGCAGAGTATGACGGGACACCTAGGAAAATTACAGCGAATGAAGATTTGACTAGACTGGAGTGCCTCGAGGGGGATTGGGGTGCCCGGGGGCGCTCCAATCTGTAGTATGGATGCTCTAGTGCGTGCAAGAGGTCCAAAACTAAATTTCACAGGTTCGGTAGGTGATTCAAAACCCTCTTTGTTTGTCGCATCAAATTCGTTGGAGTGTGTCGATGTCGCCAATAATCAACACTGAAAGGAAGACCTGTAAAACCCTAACAAACATCAATCCCTAAAAATAAGAATGCATATGATAGGGTCGATGACCTCATTTTGCCACAATGGTGAACTTCTTTCATGCGAGTGTTGCACTACATTCTAGACCCAAATATAGTTCTCGTGTGATTTGTGTGCAATTATGTGCCTAGGGTGCCCTAACATCGATGATGCAAAAGTAGGGGAAATAGCTAGATGTAAATGTAAAATGGTAGATGGGATAGAATAGACTTTCCCTTTCCTATGCAAAGTGTGTGTGATGTAATGATGCCCAAATGCAGTCCCTTGCCTTAGTGGATAACTATCCCTTTGATGGTAGATAGTCTCGCCCATAAGATAATGAGTATATTATGTTTATATAGGGATCTCTTGCTCAAATTTCAACACTAATGACGACTAGTACCTAGGGAATGAGAGGAAAAATGAAAAGACTCCGACCTCAAACAAATAAATTAAATCTAAGAGTGACTAGGACTAGGCGTCTACAATTAAGGATTGGGGTGCCCCGGGTCACCCTAGTACTATCTAGCGCCCTAGTCAAAGACTAGAAATGACAAATGACCAAATAATGACACTTGAGAGATAACCGAAATGTGTACATAACTAATGACCATGCAATCCAAATGAAAATGATGACCGATTGACCGACAACGGGACTAGGGGATGGGTCACTAGTGAATACTCTTTTTACATAAGATCCAGTATATAGAAATAACTTACTCGACAATATAATTATAATAACAAGTGCGTGATTTTATGACTACACAGCCCTAGGCATAATAAAGTGAGGAGGATGTTGAGTACGAACTTGCATGAAATCAACAACAATAGTAACCATGTCAGAAACCTTAGTTGGAGCGAAAGAAGGATAAGAAGATTGATCCATGACTTGAGAAGATGAAAACATACTCAGAAGGTAGGGTTTGAATGGTTGGGTTCACCAAATGATTAAGCAAATATTGAATGAATAAGTGCTAAATCTAAATTATTATGTAACATCGTTATGATATGAACAATTAAGTACAAATCACCCAAACAAATAAGCAATTTAAATTTGAAACCCTAGTTGCAAATGAAGAGATAAAAGACTTAGTTGATTCACAGTGATGTCGAAGGTGTGTAGAGTTGGAAAACTGTTGGAACAGAGTGGCGGTGTGTTGCAATTAGACCTAGAAAATTACAAAGGTGTCGAAATACCAAGACCGGGGCCCCTATGGAGTGTCGGGGGCACCTAGGGCACCTGTGGACTGTTATGGGCACTTGTGATTGCTCAGAAGGTACAAAACCCAATTTTGCAAGGTCGCGAGATATTCGTTGCTTGTCACATTTTATCACTTGTATGTCATTGGACTTTGTTACTATTCTCTTGAAACCCTGTAAGAAGAAAGAAACACTTGCAAAACTCCCAAACTACATCAAATCCTAAAAATAAATATGCAAAATGGGAGCTCATACTATCCTCGGGTGTCAACAAAGCGAACTTATGACCGAGTGTTGCACTACATTGTAATCCCCATGTAGTTTTGTGTGTGTGTGTGTGTGAAGAAATGGTCCCCTAGGTGGATCATCCGCAAGTTGTACTGAATAATGAGAAATAACTAGATGTGGAAAATGTAGATAGATGTGTGCATGGAAAAATGAACTTCCCCTCCTATGAAGTGTATGCAGAAAAATACAGTCCCTTGCCCTTGTGCGTATGCTAGATGGATACTCGAATACTCCTGTAATGGCCCTTGGATGCAACCTTAGGTGGAAATAGTAGATGCTTAGTGTTTGGTCCTTTATTATGGTCACATAACTTTGTATTTTTATGATTCCCTTGGTTGAATTTCATAATTAACCACTAAAAGGTCGACTACTAAAAAGGAAAGATGCCCAAACAACTAGAAAGACCCAAAAGGTGAGAGCAAAATATAAAGAGGTCGGGGGCACCAGAGGGGGATGGGGGCGCCAGCGCCGGTGTCTAGAATGAGAAATGTTGAAGTATGAAAAGACATATTGTGAAAGAAGGTGTGTAAGACCAAAAGAGAAACAAAAAACAAGCGAAGATGGCCAAAGAAATTGAACATATGAATAGTGGTATGTGATCATGATTAGAAAGTTACCCAAAGTGCGTGATTTAGTGTCTACAACTACCCGTGGCAATAGAGTTATTTATCATGATCACATGTGCACCCCTCTTACACTAGTGGATAGTGGGCCCTTGCCCCTTACCCTCATTGGGTAGATCACTGCAACATTCACACATTGGGGGCATACTATTCCCCCCTCGCTACCCAATGACGCACTCTTGTTCTAGGTCCAAACATGATTGTTGAGGGCACACTTACCTACATGGACCTCACTTTGCACACATACACTGGGGGAAACCTTGTTCCCCTCTCATAGTTGCTCTATTTCATGTTCACATATTTATAAAAATAAAAATACTAGCTTAGATATTGATTGGATGTACTCTTGCTTGCTTATATTATTCCATGTTGCACATTGCTTATCATGTTACCTTGATTCATAGTATGCTCTATCTTTTCCATACACACATGCACATTCACATGGTACTTTTGAGGTGAATGTAGATTACTTATAGGTTCTTACATGATGTATGATTCTTGGAATCATACCTTACCAATCTGTTGAGGCTCTTGGGTGCATATACCGTTCATATCTTCTCTATATTCAGTTCTATCACCACAACATTTACTACTTTCATTCCTATTTCTCCATTGTATACATTGTGGCATACTATCAATTTTTATAACATGCTAACGAGTGCTTCATGTGTAGCTTTTTTCTTGCATGCTTAATTCATTTCATGGTTCTTTGATTTGTTTATATCTTATATTCTTTGTTTGTCTTTTGATTGTTATTATTTTCAAGCTATGCCCTATGTTAATTTCTTGTTTTCTTATACCATCTTGAAGGAGTTGATTGTCATGTAATATCACGAGTGGTGTTGAATGTATTCAACCGGATACTCGTTGGGTCTTTTTGCAATGTTACTATGTCTTGTGACTTGTTTCTATTACATCATGTATGATTGTTTGTGACTAACACTTTTGGCTAGCCTTTTTCCCATTATTTTCATACGCTCTTATTGCAATTATCAACACTAAAGCACTCAAGACTCTAAATATATTGAAAGAAATTGTACATCATTTATAGGAACCATCACACAAGTGCGAAGCACTCAAACCATGTTTAATGAATATATCTTCTTCCATTTTGAAGAACTCAAAGGTCACAAAGCTATGTTTTAGCAAGATTATGTAATTCCAATCATTATTAAAGATCTTAAAAGGACAAAAGGGATATTATTCACATATGAATCATACCACATTATATTACCACCACATTGGGTACATTCTCCATTGTATAGTTAGCCCGCTATCTTTGTGTCAAGAGACACGAGGTCACCAATAGGGGTTTGGCTAAGATATGCACACACACTTACACCCACACTAGGATAACTACATGATCTTGCTCCAACTTGAGGGGATGTAGTGAAACACTTTGGTTCAACAAAGGTTGAATTCCAAGGGTAGTATAGCCTCACCCAAAACCTATTATGCTTTTGGTTATCTAATGATTTCATAGACTTTTTATGTAGGTATTTAGGGTTTCTACTTATTGCAAGTGATTAGAGGTTGTTTCAAAGTTGTGAGGTCCTTAGTGAAACTCATTTCTAGGAAATCAAATGGTAGGTGAAGTTACATAACCCCACTTTGCACAAATACAAGACCATACAGAAGAAGTCAAGGCCATACATAATCACCAAGACTGTACAATAGTTGTACGTATGACATCAAAGCAATATCAAGTTCTAGAATCATAGCGAAGCATTTCAAGATCTAGAACATTTGTTTCTCTCAAAGTATGCATGCCTAGATCAACCTTGTACTACTCTACACAACTAGGTTCTTGTCTATTTGTGTCTTTCAAGAAATCGCCATATCATTCTAGCATAGTTCCAAGTTTTAATGCTTTATTATTCGAATGTGCATGGTTAATGTTTGATAATTAATTAAAAATAACCATCCTATAACATTCTTTAACTTGTTCTATTTCACTTTCACACGTATAACTAATTAGGAAATGGTTAAAGCAACTAATATTTCAGGATACTCTATCACACATGGTTAACACCTTAGGCTTAGATAACAACATTTTCATTGCCATTATACGCATTTTCCACCACTCAATGCATGACATCTACATGATTATCTCCTGATTAACTAAAATAGGGGAAGTATAGTGATAGTTAATCTAATCTAGGAGGACATAAATGATGTAAATAAATGCACTAAAGTAGTTTAAAGTAGCTAAATGATTGAACTAATAGGAATGAAACCATAACATGCAAGAAGAAGGTAAGGAAGTAACTCAGTTGATTGCAGATGGTTGTTGCAGAGTGTTGCAGGTCTGATAGGAAATTCCAAAAGTAGGAACAACTGCACACAAGTCTTTAAAAACGTGGATCTAGAGAATTTGAACAAACTAAAGTGGCCAGGAGGGTAATGGGGCACCTTGGTATGGCAGAATGGGCACCTTGGTCTCTGAAAAAGCTTAGAAGTTGATTCTTTACGGGTTAGAGATGCTCTACAACCTTCATTTTCTATCGCACCTTTGGATTCGCAGAAGCTGCGCCAAATGTATTGAATATAGAAAGATGATATTGAAGACCTGCAAGAGACAAAAGAAGTATCAAAACCCTAAAAATAAAAGATGCAAATGAATGGGTCAGAATGACCTCAATGCCACAACAATGGGCTTACTAAACTAAGCATTGCACTACATTTCAGACCCAAATGTAGTTCGTGTGTGTGTGTGTGTGTGCATGTCATGCCCTAGGTGTTCTTATGTCATTGCACTTTGTGAAGTAGTGAGCAATAACTAAATGTAGAAAATGTAATAGTATGTGTGCATGGAATAGAATAGAATCCCTCCCCCTATGAAGTGTGTGTTGATGCAGATATCCTAGCCTTGATGCATGGAACTATGTGGATGCAAGTGATGTAATGAATGTAACTCTAGATGGAGTGATAGTAGTAAGTGACATTAGGACCCTCATTATGGTCTCATAACTTTATATTTATAGGGTTCTCTTGCTCTAATTTCGTAATTAATCTCGACATGGCTAAATAGGAAAAATATAAGGATGAAAAACGGCTAGAAAGAGCCCAAAAAGAGGCGGGAAAGTAAAACAAGGATCGGGGCACCCGGACAAAGCATGGACGCTCCGGTTTAGGCTAAAATGATGGGAAAGTGCCAAAAAAAAACTTTGCATGTCCTGTAAAAATGTTGGAGACCCGACGAAATAAAATGTAAAACAAGATGGCCAAAAGGTGGGATTAATTAGTACTTTCTTCACTTAAGAACCTTCTAAATAGTAGTATGAGATCGGGCTAAATAATGTCTAAAGTGCATGATTTTGAGACTACATCTCCTTACGAGATCATAGGATCACCTTTTTATGATTCTTTTACTTGCATTTGAGAGCATAATCACTTATACATATATTTTGTAACAAAAATAGTTTTTTCCTTTGATAACAATGTCTTTCACTTATGGCACAACACTCATTCTTCTATCTCCTAATACATAATTCACAACTAAGACATTACTCGATAATGTAAGACATTTCAAGAATTCAATTTAATTTTTGAGGGAACCATAATTATTCAAGATGTCACCCCATTTATTTTATTGTCTATAACATGTGGCCCAAGGCTCCTAGTATATTATAAGTTGGCACTTTTTCATGTTGTCCCTTATGTCAAAAAATACAAAAACAATATAATATGTAAAAATACAAAATAAGGACCTATATGTGACCAATTTATTTATTACATAGACTTATTTATTTTCATTGTATGGATTTACACTTTACATATCTTACTTCCTTACACACTTGTTGCTTATGGTGTATATAAGATACTTGCAGACACACATAGCTCATGGAAACTCGCACACATGCTTTCAACTTTTAAAGCCTCGTACCCATGAGTAAATTTCCACATTGAGGATATGCTTATGTTGAGGGCATCTTATTTACAAATATTCAAATTATATATGTTACACTCATCCATTGGTGAAACAGAGCTTCTATTTTTTCATCTTTCACCGCTCATATCTTATGACGTGTGTTGTATTGTGCTTCATTCAATGATTACATGGATTGCTTCTATGAATTGATTTTAAATTATCCGTGCCTACTTGTTTTTGATCATGATAAATTCACATTCACATACAAATTATTTCTTGTTTATTACATTTTTCTCTCCTTGTCGACTACTATTGGCTCCAGTGTTCTAATTTATATTCTTGCACATTAGTTGCTACGTTGTTGGTTTTGCACACACATTTTTTTGTTACACATTATTTGGCACTTTACTTGTTTTACACACATTATTATATTTTCATATGCATTGTCTATTATGAATTATCTTATTCATTACTTTTTCTAGACATATTGTCTAATACATTGCTTGTATGCGGCAGATTACATTATCGATACATTACTTGTTAGGCACACGTTGATTGTTGCATTACTTGTTTTATTCACATGCACATCTAATACACTATTGTTTAATACACATGCTTCCTTCCACACATCTACATTATCACATATCTATTTGACATACATACTTGATACACATATTGCTTAGCATATTGTTCGATACATTATTGTTTGACACATACTTTCTTTACACATACAAATGACTACTACTAACATTGGTTAAGTCATCATGGTCATATCTTGTTGGTCATTTAGTCTTATGGTGGGCTCGTCATGTCGTGTTGTGAGTTCTAAGGGATTATTTGGTGTCGAGTTGTGTGCATTATAAAATATTGCTTTGTCATTCATTATTATGCTATTAGCTATTATTTTTAATGGATTAATAGCCATGTTTATGACATGTTTTCCCATTAGACGACACATATACTAATTTTTATCTATTGATTATATACGATGCATGCATGTTACTTTTGCAACCAAGTTTAGTACTCATGAATTATATAGTTCACATACTAGATGGTTTAATTACACATATTATAACTTTACCACTCTTGTATTTTGAGTTGAGTGATACATGGAAGCATTACTCATGTCAAAAGTGGGGCATATTGTTGGTTTTTTCACATTTCACATACATCATATATGAACACCATACATATACAAAGAAAATAGGGTGATAGTATTTCACACAGCTCAAATACATGGCTTGACATATAATTAGATACATTTATACAATTGAGAACCAAGTTACATAAACTCAAAGATAAGTTCATTCTATTGGTGAAATAATTTGTCGATATGGCAAATTAGGTGTTTCCACCAACGCTCACGGGACTAGGTCCCTCTGCATTGAATGTGGCAGCTCCCATTATTGAATGTAAACTAATATACTCTTATCTAAATGTTGTGGGTTGGCCAAATAGGTCGGGGATCATGCAAGAACACCCCACCGAACTGGCAAAAGTGCTTGTCAGACGGGGTACAAGGGAGGAAATTGTAATGATAAATGGTGAAGGAGAGAAATTAGACAAAGGAAGGTTATTATTGTGAGTTGGTAAAAGCAGGATGCACACCCAATAACTGGAGTAGTTCAACATTCAATTAGAGGAAAGCAACAATGAATCCATTTAGTGAGAAGAAAAAAACTAGACACACAGTTCTTAGATTCGTTTATCAAAGATACACAACTCTTTCTTGATCAATATGCTTGCAAAGTGCATAAAAGAGAGAAATAAAAGAACACATAGGAAAAGGGAAATGGAAGAAATGTAGCTTTATTTCATGTGTTGGTGATACAAAGCTCAACACCTAAATCACAATCCACAATTTCTACAAAGAACTAAATTTTCAGGATCTTTTGGAATGGAGAAGCCATCCCAATTTATAACAATGTGAATTGACCTTTCACCTACCCCCACATGAATCTTCATGATCTTATTCAACTATGACTTTTCATCTTCCTAAGACATGAGAAATAAGTTCTCTTTTTATAAATTAAAGGGAATTTTACAATTCAACTTTAGAAAGTCACTTAAGTGAATGAGACAAAATACAATGATTACGCTCAATGAAGAATTAGAAAGGGGAGAGAATGAAGAGGAAGAAAGAGAGGAGAGGGAAGAAGTTTCCAAATTTGATGAAGAAGCTCCATGCAATGAAGAACTTTTTTGATTCATGCCTCCTGATGCTCCTATTCCTTGAATTCCTTTCTAAATCGAGTCATCACAGATTGTTAACCTATCCTCCTCTAAAATGCAAACATATCCCAACACCTTGATCTATGTCTCGGGACATCACCGATCCTCTTGCATCGATGAAGTCATTCTTTGTGATCAAATGCAATTACAACAATGCAATAAATTGGTGTGGGCAGGGGACTCCAAGTTATCTTCGTTGAAGGAGAGAGAGTCACCTTCCTTTTAATTGACTAACTCCCTGCAAGGAACTAATGAGTTTTTTATGATGAATCCTTAGTGAGTGGAGGGAAATAAAGTATTTGAACATAATTGTAGTCATCGTTTAAGATTTCAAAAGCATGTTGTCTACAAGATTCCAACTCGGAGATGACATTCTTGAGTACTCCATATTTCATATCTATGGCGTGGATCCAAACTTGAGACAAGTTCTCTAGAACGGATGAAACACGTTCTCACTTTTGAGGGTGTGAGAGTCGAGGAGATCATATCAAATACCATTAGAAACATCACATCTAGTTGAATCACCTCTTTTACAAAATCATCCTTAGCTTTGTTTACTTTTGACAAGGTTTCAAGAACATACTTGATGAGAGAAATGATATCTGGAAACAATGCCTTGCCTTGCTCGATGATTTTCTCAATCCACTTCTCGCTAGCCTTCCCTTGCATCATGTAACCTTATGCTTTCTTGATTGCCTCAAGATCAACACTTATTGTTGGAAGAACGTCTTCAATTAGAAGATAGGATGTTAATTCGAGTTCTAAGAAGGGTTGAATATAAGCACTGAGAGATTTTACATGTTCCTCCAATTACATAATTATTTTCTTGTATTCTTCATTCCGAGTGAGGATGTGGGAAGAGTATTCCTTGAATAGATGGGAATCACCCTCATGTGAAGCTTGACCCAATGAGATGTGGGTCAACTCATAATTTGATGGAGTCATTTCCTCAATAGGATTTTCAATCTCAGGCCTAATAACTCTAGCATACTGATTACTTGAGATGCCACTAAAGAATCGGGATGTTGTCTGGGCCTTCTTTCTTCGCTTGAACCTCTCGAGTTGTTGAGTTTGCTTTGAGAGTTGGTACAATAACATGTTGTGTTGTTCTTGGTCCACTTTCAAGAATTTCATGAATCCACGTGAATGGTTCCTCAAGTGTTGACATGATGTTTCTCACATGGGCATTTTCAGAGTTTTTGTGGAATCAACCCTTGATCACTACATGGAACCTTTATCCTTCGGGAAGACATACTTGGGTACTTTTGAAGAGAAATATGCGGTAATGAATCAATCTTGCCCGACTTAAGAGGTTTTGTGATATTTTCAACAAACCTTGCTTATTTATGAGCTCTCCTAGAGTATGAAAACACTTTGTGCTCTTTATTCATTAGCTTCACTCCATGCGTGCAATGTTTTGCCTCACCAACTCACTTTGGCTAACTCTTCCAGCTCACCAAGGTTTACTTAGCTCATCGAGCTCATTTAGCCATCTCACTGGGAGGTGTGGATGACTCCAAACTAATTGATGAATTGCAATGATGATCGTTGGAGCTCATGACCCTTTTTTGAATGTTTATCAAACTACATAGTGCCTCTCAGTTTTACTTGTTGCGCCCTACATTGCCTTACTTTGCTATTGTGATCCAAATGATGCTTAAAGACCTTTATGAAGGATAAATTCCCCTATTTGAGATATGAAACCTTCATACAACCCTGTGAAGATGTCAAAAAGTAGCGAGATAACTGAAAACAAAGCCTACTACAACTTTCTACACTCAAAACAAAGACTTTCTATTTTTTAGCAGGTGGAACCAGGACCTATTTGGGAAATTTCACTTGTTTTTCGCTTAAATTTGAACTTATTGATCATTTGGCATATTTACAACTCCATTGATTTTTATAATTTTCTATTTTTAGTAGTTATTTTTACTTTTTACTTTTGCTTTGAACAAAAGTTTGTCTTCACCCGTAGTTTCGAATGCACCGACTTGAAGAGATCTTTCTTTTTATGAAATTTTATATTTATAGTAAGCGAAAAGACCAGATACTTACTAAAAATAGAATTGGCAGTTCCCCACCGGTTTTCAATGAAAACAAATTCTTTGGGGTAGGCTCACATTCATGGATCATGTGGGTAAAATTTCGTTGTAATTCGCTCGCCAAAATGCTTGAAACTAAAAAAGCATATGTTAGGGCACAAAACGAGGGTTTGCTACTGTAAATAATCTAGGCCATGATAGAGTTTACAAATATTATGTTCTTCAAGGTGCCTGGATTGTAGAACTGTTGAGAAAATTTTGTTTCGATCGGATAATTAGTTTAGGAAATATGACAATTTCTTTGTTTTGGCTTCCATGGCTGCCCCAGATGGAAAAATAGGTATATTTGGTAAATTTGCAGGTTTTCTGAGCTTGAGGATGTCAAAAATGGCTTCTTAGGTCGACTTGGTAAAATAATGAAGTGGAAAACTATTTTAAGTTGAAAAAATGTGTTTTAAAACTTATTTCGAAAGGAGAGGAGGGGGTGCACTTTTGTGTCCCAATTGTCCCTAAAATTGGAACAATAGGCATGAAAAAATGCATGGGTGAGAGTGAGAGAGAGAGAGAGAGAGAGAGAGAGAGAGAGAGAGTTTATTGTCCCAAATTTTTCTGACTGTCCCAACCGTCCTAGACAATTGGGATAGCGGAGGTGAAAAATGTGCCCAAGGCTTGGAGGATCAATACTTAGTCAAATTTGCACATGAGAACCTTAAGCACTCTCCCAAGTAGGATCAAGGCCACATAAGGGTCTAATGGATTCATTTGGTGGGTGGGGTGCACTTTTGTGTCCTGTGTGTCCCAACTATCCTGGATAGTTTGGATAGTCTAAGTGAAAAACTCGTCACCGATCCAAATTGAAAAAATGACTAACTACTAGAATGATGAAACCAACTTTCTGAGTTGTAGATACTATTTTTTCATAAAATTTTATATTATTTTGACTCCCAAGACCATTTTGAGATCAATGGGATGGTTTTAAGACTTGATTATTCCTCCTTCTCCAAAAATTATGATTTTTAATTTTGGACCACATGGTGAGTATGCTGAAATCAGTTTGCATAGAGAATCACTAGGGTCTTGTGCAAAATATAAAGACTCCATAATGTAGAGGATTCTCTAATATTTACGATGGCATATTTTTTTCCTCTTGAATCATCCCGGAGCTCCTAGAATATTTCGTTGAAGTTCAAGTTCTTTTTCCACTACTTACTCCTTACACCTTAGAAACCCCAGCTTGTACAACTTGTTCCTAAAGCTCGAAATACTCCCAAATCTTCCTAAACCTATTGAAATATGTTCTTAGCTCCTGTATACCACTTTCTCGATGAATTTCAACTTTTAAATCTTCCCGAAGGACACACCTGTCCTGAAAGGCTAAAAATAGCCTTTCTAGGCCTACCAAAGAATTCTCTCTCAGAAGCACTATATTGAATGACCATGTTTTGAAATTTCCAACATCAAGGAAAGTATACACAACACATATGAGGAATTTCAAGGATCAAGGATAGGCATGACATTGAGGGAAGACTGATCCAGATAGGTGGTTCGAAAATGCTTTCAAGCAAAATTTTTGACACTGGGTATAGTTGTCATGTTTCAACATTGAATTTTGCCCCTACAAAATCTCATGACAATAGTTGGCTCTAGCTTGGGGACATGTTTTGGATTGAGTGCAACAAAGACAAAGTAAACACAAAACCCAAAATTTCAATACATGTTGTGGACCCAAGTGCCTTATCCATTGGGCTATAGAGTCATTTCTTCCAAACACACGGACAAACACACGAAAGGGAACACACCAAAAGTGGAAAACAACACACAAAAGAAAGGGAAATTATATTATAGGGGAGGGAAATTTAGAGAGGTGGGGAAATAATATACACCGACAATGGGTTGAGAGAAGTACATACCATTGTGGAACAATGGACTGAAATGTGACCTTTGAAGCACAAAAATCACTATCTGATCATACCATGCTCTTGTGATGGATTTGCATGGCTTGAGAAGAAGGAGACCAACCAATATTCCATCTTCATACTTACAATGCACTAAAAATGTTCTTACATCCAATGAAAATTTTGTTACCTTCTTAGAATTTTTGTATCTTGCAACTCTAACTTGATGCTCTACAATCATGAGACACCATCCCTCCATGTTCCCAAAAGTGGAAATGTTGATCTTGTCATGGAAACATACTTCATCTAAGTTGAATTGCAATATGGAAACATCTCTTGAATCAGTGAGGCACCTGACAGGAGTGAGAAAAAACTGATTTTCCTCCCATTCAACAACTTCTCCAAAATATCATTGTTGCTCGAGCAAGTGCTTTCCAGAATAGAGGCCACAGACACAAAGGTTTTGATCTTCCTCGAGTAAACATTACAACATAGAAACATGTTCAAGATGAATTGGAGCCTAGGAAATGGTGAGTGCAATTTGATTTTGAATCCTTTCACAAAATTGATGCACATTCTCACTCTATTGTCCGAGATGATTATTGTCAATACCTACCATCTCAAAATTAACCTTGACATCATTTTCAAAACTGCAATCCTTGATTTGGTCATAGGAGCATTCCTCACCCTTGAGTGGATTTTGTAATATGAATTCTTGTTCCAAATTGGTAGAGCATCCAAAGGTGGTGAGATCAAGTTGATCTTGACTACACTCACAAGAATCCTTCATTTGTTCTAAACAATTTTCTTTAGTGCAACTTAGCTCAACATTCTCCTCGTTATCATCCTCTATGGTAGAGATGTTGTCTTCGATATTGATAACATTCACGAGGAGATTCAATAATCTCTCTTCTTTTGTATTTATGATATTCTTCATAAAACAAGAAAGAGGGATACTTACTTTCACATTTTCTCTCATCCATTACGCATTGAGGAAGACATCAAGCTCATTTGTTTGCTATGTATCATCATCAAACATTGGTGCATAGAAAGAAGAAAAACAACACTATCTTAGTCAGAATCTCAAGACTGAGTTGAGGGTCTTCATTTCTTCCATAGTCTTCAAAATGTTTTGGAGTGATAGCTCTTTCAAACCTACAATGTGCTCATTGTCATCTCCATCAGAAGAGTCATTTCGTTGGGCCTCAAGGAGATGATTGAAAATATGATCTACACATGTCCATGATTAATTTGAAACATCGCTCACCTCCTCTTCATTTCTTATCAATCGATGCTCACCTTCTTACAATAATGGGCATACTTGATTTTCACACTCTCTGGCAAGGAGAAGATATCCAGGCTATGTGCGAAGGGCACACCTTTGATCTCAATATCCATTTCATCATCTTCATGATGGGGAGTGGAGAACCATGTCGAGGCAACAAAACCTTCGATTTCGATCATTTCTTGTAGCATATTCTTGTTCCCAAGGGAAATGAGAGATTTTGTATTCACTATGACGATCATCGTTGTGCTCCTTTGGTGAGGGTGGTGAAATAAACTCTTCGGAGAGGTCATGCTCAAATTATTCATCCTCCTTGGTTTCAAGAAAGAAATTGAATTATTCCATTTGTTCATCCATGATTGAATCGGGAAGAGAATTTGATTCTTCAACTGTATCCATTTCATCATTCAACATTTCTACATCACTTGAAGAATCAAAATTGGAAAGGATATTATCCATGATTACCTCAAATTTATCATATTGATCAAAGATGCGTAATTGATCTCTGCACATCTTCATAGTTGGTGGAGTCTTTGGAAAGCATTGGGTCTACTATTATACAACAAGAATCCTTCTCGGTTGAATTATTTGTTTCATCAATGGGTTGTGCCTCGAGCCAAAATGAGTTGATGAACAGAGGTTCAACTATCATGTCTTTTTCATCATCTTCCAAGGTGCTGATTTGATTTGATTGAGAAGGTTCGAGGATATGAAACTCATCAGAATTATACAAGAATCTTCCAGGGATGAATACTTTGTAGTGCGAAAATCATCAAGATATTCTTGAGTTTCTTCTTCTTCATCTTGACATAGTGTTTCAAGATGTTCATACCTTCTTTGCATGGTCAATGCATACTTCTAAACTTCACGATAGGCTTCCATATCGAATTCCCTTCTTCCGCACTCATAATCCTTTGTGCATACTCTCTTCTCAAAACATCCATTCTTTATCTCCATATGCGAGAAATTCATCCAGAGGAAGGGAGATGAAGGACAATGTTCTCGACTTGTTACCACGGTGTGTGAAGTTGAAAAAGTTACTTTTAGTGGATTCGCACCATCCCGTCCTTCATAAATACAAAATTTTGTATCTCTTATGGATCTTCCTCATCCATCTCTTGGATTCTCAATAATCGAAAATGTCAATTCCCATTTTCTTTCCTCTAGTAACACTCTTCTTGAATTGTAACCAACATGACTTGATGATAGAGTCTTCACAAACAATAATTTTCTCCATTCTGAAAAGTCTTTTCTTGGATACTACAAAGATGGTATGAACCTTCTTTCCTTCAACTTTCTTGGCTTTGCAAGAGATGTTCCAGAATGATGGTTGATCAAAAATTTGCATTTCTCGGAAATCATCTTCTTTTTCTTCACTATCACTCATTGGTACCTCATTCCAATCTAGAAATTTCTTCATTATGTTGCGAGAAATGAACGTGACACAAATTCATTCCGACGAAGTCTCCTTCAAAATTAGATTTTTGTTGTTTTTTGAATATATATATATATTTTGTATTTTGCAGAGAT
Source organism: Taxus wallichiana var. yunnanensis (assembly GCA_018340775.1). Lineage (NCBI taxonomy): Eukaryota > Viridiplantae > Streptophyta > Pinopsida > Cupressales > Taxaceae > Taxus > Taxus wallichiana. The sequence continues at coordinate 95,772,449 of CM031236.1, forward strand.
CTTTTCAGGTGCACGTGGGAAAATCTCTCCCCAATGGAGTAAAGTCACAAGCTGTTGGTGAAATAATTTGTCAATATGGCAAATTAGGCATTTCCACTAACGCTCACGGGTTAGTCCCTCTCGCATTGAATGGGAAGCTCCCATTATTGAATGTAAACTAATCCACTCCTATCTAAATGTGGGGGCCAAATAGGCCGGGGGATCACACATGAACACTCCATCGAAGTGATTTGTGGCAAAGTACTGTATGGGGTACAAGGGAGGAAATTGCAACGATAAAGGGTGAATGAGAGAAATTAGACACAAGAAGGTTATTGAAGAAAAAACCAACACACGAGTTCTTAGATTCGTTTATCAAAGATACACAACTCTTTCTTGATCACTATGCTTGCAAAGTGCATAAAAGAGAGAAATAGAAGAACACATAGGAAAAGGGAAATGGAAGAAATGTAGCTTTATTTCATGTGTTGGTGATACAAAGCTTAAAACCTAAATCACAATCCACAATTGCTACAAAGAACTCTATTTTCGTGGTCTTTGGAATGGAGAAGTAAATCCCAATTTATAACAATGCAAATTGACCTTTCACCTACCCCCACACAACTCTTCATGATCTTATTCACTGTGACTTTTCGTCTTCCTAAAACATGAGAAAATAAGTTCCCTTTTTATAAATTAAAGGGAATTTTACAATTCAACTTTATAAAGTCACTTAAGTGAATGAGACAAAATATAATGATTACGCTCAATGAAGAATTAGAAAGGGGAGAGAAGGAAGAGGAAGAAAGAGAGGAGAGGGAAGAAGTTGTCAAATTTGATGAAGAAGCTCCCTGTGATGAAGAACTTTGTTGATTCATGCCTCCTGATGATGAGTCTCTGGAGTGGGCTCCGTTCCTTGAATTCCTTGCTGAATTGAGCTATCACAATTGTCAACCTATCCTCCTCTCGGAATGCAAACGCATCGTAACACCGCGATCCATGTCTCGGGGACATCATTGATCCTCTTGCATTGATGAAGCCATTCTTCGTGATCCATCGCAAATGCAACAATTCAACTTCCGGTGTGGGCCGGGGACTCTAAGTTATCTTTCATTGAAGGAGAGAGAGTCACTTGCCTATTTCTTGATCGGGTCTGCTAGAAGGAAGCAATGAGTTCTTCTAATGATGAATCCTTAGTGAGTGGAGGGAAATTCCACAACTCGGTTTATACCCATTCGACGCCCTCGACACACAAGGGTGGAACTAGCCAAACCGTTTTGAATCGCTCACCCTCTAATTCACCCATAACTGTTTCATTACTAGTAAAGGCCACAAGAAATAAATTTCCAAATCTACATTGACTCACTCTTGCCCAAATTTCTTATTGACCTTGGCGAGAGTAAACTCTAGCTATACAATAGTGTCCGGCAATAATAGTGTTTCTCCAATACAACTAGAAACAATTGTTTATAGTCTAATTGAGTGCAACAAGAATGCCTTGATAATGTCACAAATTTTAATGTGGTTTGTGTGTTCCCATTTAGAATCCCAAGCTTTCACTTAGAAATTGGGAATGAGATTTGTGTATGCAATATAGTATGGGTACAAAGTGAAGGTGGTTTGTGTTTGTATTGCATTACAAGTGGCGTTTGCGTATATATGTGTACAACTCTTAACTGATTTACTGTTGGAGTTCACCAATGGGTCCTAGATCGGGGTATTGTTTTGTGCGCATGATGGGGGAAGGAGTATTTCCATGCCTTGTCCGCCGTGTGACAATGATGTGTTGAAAAGTCTTTTCTCCTCCTCCTTGCGTGGTTTTACGTTCTTGGTATATCTCATTCATGCGTAGCGTTCAAACGTAAATCTGGTTGGATTTGTAGATCGTTGATGGCACGAACTCTTGACATTGCTGTGAATGTTAGTCCTTGACGGTCAACGTTTCCGATGTCTATTGTGGCCTTGTCAAGGGTTAGGCCCGTGATTTGTGGATGGTAAGGCCCAAGACATTTTTAGTGGGATTTGGCGACGATTTCCACGTGTGACGGGAGGTAGGGGCAAGTGTGTTGGGTTGAGTATGTCCCATGGGGCCCTTGGTAGTGTTTGAAGTTGACAACAACAAAGGATGGCAAGTCTGGTGGTTGTGTTTCTGGGTTGTACACGATATCTGTCACTTGCCCGAGTGCACCATTAACCAATCCTGAGCTAACCCATAAGTTAGATGTCAACATGACCTCTTGTCCTGTGCATAGGAAAACTACCGGGTCTAGTTGAGTGTCGTTGATGTCTGAGTCAGAGTTATGTTTGCTTTGTTCTGCGATGCTCATTGCAATTGGTACGTGCAAGGATTTTAGCATTTGTTTATTGTGCTTGTTTGCTAGGTCCTTTGTTGCAAATAGGTGCTTCTCAGTCATGAACATGGATTGCTCTGAGGTAGACATGCACGACTTGGTACGTGACATGAGAAGAGACCAATCCTTAACGGTTGCTTCTGCGTTTCTGATGTTGGTCAACATTTCTCTGAATTCAAGTTGTGTGGAGTTTAATCCTTGTTGCCTGAAGTTTGTGTCCAAGGTGATCACGGTATCAAAAGCATGCCAAAGGGAGCTTCCTACTTTGTTGCCTACATATAATGGTACATCGTTGACCGGGGGGAGCTGGCCTAAGTCTCCCACCAAAATCATTGAGCAGTTACCGAACGCGTGGTTACTATGTCGGGGGAATGCCTCACGAAGTCTTTTGTTGATGTTGTGTAACATTGTAGGACCTATAAAGCTCATTTCATCTATGAGTATATAACGTATGGGACTCATACGCTCTTGGAAGATTGCTAGGGCTTGTCCTTCGAGAGGTTTCATGTCGGATATGGGTATTCGGAGGGAAGAATGTATAGTGGATGATTTTATATTGAATGCAGCAATACCTGTTGGGGCTAGTACAAGGAGGGAAGATTTTAATTTGCCAGCCATATTTTTAAGCCCATTTCTTATGCATTGTATGAGGTATGATTTTCTGTGCAGCGGTTCCCTCGTATGATCATCTTGATGGTGGGTGTTCTCCTTGTTGAGTTGCATGTGAAAGCACAATTGAGTAGGCAAGGTGTTGGTTTGATGATAGTTGCAGAGTGTCTAAATGGGTAGGTGGAGTAACAACTGGTGGCGAATTTTCAGTGCGGGCGATGTCTATGAATTTAGGTGCACTTATTTGTAAGGCAGCAGGGATTGAATGAACCTTCCAATCGTGGTTAATGTCAAAGTCACGGAGGCCTATCATGTCTAGATCATCAATTGTTGTATTGAGTGTTGGGTGCATGCGGGATATATGCTCCCATTCAAATAGTTGTGCGTGCAGTGGATTAGATCCTTGCGAGTCATTGTCGTCGCTACTTGCCCCAGGTGCAGTTTCTTCTAGAGTAGTGGCTCTATTAACATGTAAAGGGGCGTAAGAGTTTTTCATTTTTTCCCAATGGTTAGTTATTTCAGATGTGGAGATGCCAATGTCTGTTTGGATATGCCGAAAGGGCTTATAAAGTAGAAGCTCTGTCCAGCAGAAATCCTCATAGTGTATCGCATCTGGGGTTGGGACATCACTGTATCGGGGGAATACGCGGACGACAGCAGGGGTTCTTCTTTGTAGCCATTGAGTAACTTTCCTTTGGCTGTTGTAGGACCAGGAACGAGCAGCTTCAAAGAGGGAGGTGTTCTCTAATTGTGTAGGGCGTTTAATGTATGCATCTATGAATGAAGGGAATTGGAATGTGTTTCCTAGGTCTGGGAGGACACGTTTGAATACCTGCTTACCGACGGATAGGGTAATAAATGTTCGGCTACAACTGGAAAGGGGGAGTTTTTGTAACATGTGGCATGTTTCTTGTGCACCAATGTCCCGGTCGACAATAGTTTCAGAGAGGAATTTGCTGTAGGCCGTCTTTGCAGGGTGATCGACGCTAACTTCATTAGATATCCTTGTTAGCATGTGATGGTAGCTTTCTGATTTCTTCTCTGCCTTGGCTGCATATTTTGCAATGTATTGTAAGACCGCATGTCGTGACACAACGGGCTGGCAGTCGACATTGGCTCGCCATAGTGCTAGCATGTCTGAGTTGTGTATGTTGACCCGTGCATCATTGCGTGCAGGGGTGTACTTTTTTTTACCGGTTTCATCTAAGCCCAAGCTCGAATACTCTTGGAGTGGCCAAGGGGCTTTATATCTACATTGAAGTGTCCCATTTTTTTTCTGCAAGCAGGTTGCCTCAGTACATTTTGTGTGGCGTTGCACGCGGTTCAACAAGTTCTCATAGTCAGCTACTGGGTTGTTTGTAAGTATCCCGTATGTGTCTAACAAGCACGGGTCATCTTCCTGTGAACGATGTATCTGACGTTCTCCACTCTCAGGGCCCCTTGGATTCCATGCAGTTACTAATTGGTCGAAGTAAGTCTTCGCCGCATCAAGATCACGGGGGTTGTCCCAGTTTAGGTCCTCCATGTTTGGTGCATTTGGAAGCCATATAAATCCGTGGATATGAGCCGAGCCTCGGTGTTGCCATTCGTACCTGTATTTTGCACAAAGAGGGTCTAGCTTGGTAAATGGGGTAGGCGGGGTATTGTATTAAAATCTAAATGGTAGTGAGCTCACCTGTACCAGTAGTCAGTGCAATGCATTTTTTTTTGAAGCACCTCCTCGCAAAATATTGTAAATCTTTTTTCCATGTATGCAGAGACGATATGGGGGTGCATGTTCAAGTTCGCGTTTCTCCACTGCTGGCTTGTTGTTGAGGGTGGCGTCGGTGTTCCGGCATTGCTTTGTGTAAATCAGGCCATTTAGTATCTGCTGCACTTAAAGTGAAGAAAAGTGTAGGGCTTTCTAGTTGGGTTATCATATCTGTGAGTTCATGTCTGCGCTTGCACCAAAATGATTTAGTTCCTCGCAAGTTGGACCCAAAGCGCATTAGTTGCTCTGCAATGTGGGCATCCGGGTAGTGCGCAAGTTGCTGGCGTAACATCGAAACTGTGGTAGGCAAGTTGTCGCCTATATTTTTTTTTGTGAAAACAACAGATGTTGATTGGCTTCTGTGGCGCAACATAATGTTGAGAATGAAGTAACGAAAGCGCGGATGGCTTCCAAATCTATTATCATGGTAACGTAGTAGGTGTAGTGCGTATTCATGCATGTGAACCCTCTTGATGCGTGCTTGGTGGAACAATGCAACCCCTGTTGGGAACAATGTTGGAAAAGCCATAGATAGCAAACCCTCAGTGTCGTATTCGCTGACCGGGCTGAACCAATGTGTGGCCACTCAATTGACTGTAGCGGAGTTTTTTTCCTGCCTTCGATGAAATTTGTTATTTGGTCAACTTCTGAAGTGGCTGGAGGGAGGGAGGACACAAAAGATGATGGCTGTCGCTCGTGGGTATTTGGTGGGGAGCTTGGGCGAAGCTCTGCTTCTGGTTGTGCTTCAGCATTGTCGGCGATAGTTGAATTGAAGTGTGGTAGGGAAGTAGATATATCAGTACTGTGATGTGGTAGGGAATGCAATGCAGGGTGGTCTAGGACAACATCCTTGTAGTAAGGGTCATGAGCTATTTTGAATTGCAATGCAGCCAAAACACGAGATCTGCTTACAAAGCAATCGTAAGCTTTATTTGTTGCTCCGATTCTTCGGATGATTAAGATGTCCAAGTCTTCGACGCGCCGAGGCAAGTGTTTAGTTATGGATGAAACTTCTTGGGGGAAGCATATGGTGTGGCCCCTATATTTGTATTGGCCACCTACAGCGTGAGTCACTTGCAATATTGGGTTGACCCTTGCTATTAGCATTTCCTCAACTTGTGTAAGTGAAGATAACACCTTAGGTTGCGGGCCTGGGTCCATGTTATTCCAACTTGAGAAGCGGCGATCATCCTTTTCAACAATGCATCTGTGACAGGTGTGGGCACCTTTGTAAACCCTTGTACGTAGCCCAACATATAATTCATTACAACATGAACATGTGTTCGGAGGCGGGAGGTGATCTATTCTTTGGCGGAATTGGCGTTGTGTATCTTGGAGTGAATGCGTATTTGGTGTGTGATCTTCGAGCAGGTTGGCATGGTTGGCTATATAGACTGGTGCCTTTGTGTTCAGCTTTTGTCGTTTCATGCAAGCTATATGGCGGCGTTGCTCATTGAGGTTGTTTTTGTTGGCTGCATACCTCAACCGAGCCTTTGCATTTTTCTCAGTCCGTGTTAGGCCTACAAAAAATGAGTTAAAAAGGTAACAGTAATTAGGTATAGAACGTAGTTAATGCGAGCAAAAAAGAAAAGTTCTTTTGTTTGTTTGGAGTGAAGTGTAACAATGTATGTATGTTGACAGTATTTGTAGTGCTAGTATAAAGTGACTTTGATTGCACCCGAATATGTGTATTATAAAGACATATTAAGAACACAGAGTGGTGTATAAATATAGGAAAACTTGAGCACAACATGCGTTAATATTAAAGGTTATATAACTTATGAATGCAAAAACCTATATGTGGAGTAGGTGGTATGGTAAGTATGTATTGGTAAGTTGCGCATATTGTGTGGGTACAGTATAATATGTTTTCTGAGGTAGTGTAGGATCTTTTTGATCAATACATAGTTAAGGTGTTGCGAGGAATGCATCTAGTGGGGATTCCTGCATGCTGGAAGTCGTGTCCTTAAGCAATGGCGACAATAGTGCACTTGGGCTTTCTCTTCGATCAGCAGACCTCTAGCTTCGCGGATATTGTGAACATGTAGCGGTGGTGGGAAAGTAATTGGCTTAACAACGAGGCCAAAACTTGTCGAGGTGTTGGTGCAAGAAGTTGTAGCTCTTGTCGTTGATATACCCATGATTGATGTAGCAACCTCATCAAAAGCAGTTACCCATGTTGTTGATGTGCCATCCTCAATGATGAAGTGTAATGCATATTTGTAGTCACAATGAGAGACGTCGTGCTTGCATTTTTGGCAATACCAAGAGGAGTTTGCAGTTTGATCAAGTTTTTTCTTGCATTGTTGGTTGTTAACAATTGATGTGCATGCTGGATAGCTGAAGGAGGACATATTAATGTGTATAATTGTTGCTACGGTGGAGAAGGTGAGCGGTTTACCTAGTTGCGAGGAGGATTTGATGCCTGCAATATCGGTTTTCTCAATTTTTCCAATACTCACTGAAGGGTATGCAGTTGTAGAGGCGAGCGAAGTAAACCATGCACGCAATGCATGAGCCTCAGGTATATCAGGATCTATGAAGATTTGTGTATAGGGCCTGTGGCCAATGTTGTTCCTTTGAAAGTTGTAGTTTTTGCTCTCTTAATTGCTAGAACTGGTCGGATTGATGTCTGTGTAGCACATAATTCACTTAGAAGTTTGCCCTCATTGTCACTAAAAGCGCCCCATAACGTTGCCTCAATACATAGTGCCGAGTTATCACTTAGTACGACTGTGCGTTTGTGGCTGAAAGTGCTATCACTTTTCCTGATAGTGGAGGGGGCGGTAATGGATAGTGCAATAGCTAGTAGGTCAATGGTGGATTTGGCGGGGGTGGAGTTGATTTCTGCTATTGTTTTGAAGCGGAAAAGATATTGCGGTATGTTTACGGACTGGTTTGTACTAAGCTTTACAGAGGATTCCAAGTCTAGGATGATGTCCCAAGGAGTTGTGGAGTTGTTGTAATCTTTTTTTGCAGGCCGCAAGGTGCCTCCTTTGATTGTGTATGTTTTACCTAGTTGTATTTGGTTGTAGTAAGAAGTTGCAGCTAGGTCGAAAGAAGTCACCACTATATCTGAGTTGCTTTTGTCGATAATGTCGAAGCTGAAAACCTGCCCTGTGCGTTTTTCCGTGTTGTAGTTGTTTAGGTTGCCTTTTTGGATGACCCTGCCTTCAATAGTCCAAACGCTTTGGTAAGGGTTTAACGATTTAATTGGCGTGAGTTGCATGCAGTGTGCAGGGCGGCCTTCACGAGTAGCCGGTGCCAAAGTATCTGTGCGGGATGTCGGCAGGTGTACGGCCAGTTGGGGAGGAACAACGTTGGGGGCAATGGAGTCTGCGATGCTGGTGGTTCCTAAACAATAAAATAAAATGGAAATGAATTAGCAAATGGGGTAATGTTAAGTACGAGGGAGCATGCGCTAAACCATAAAGTGGGGAAACCAAGTTATGGCCCACGTAAAGTGTTTTTTTAGAGAATAAGCACATAAAGATATGTACAGAAGGGAAGATGTTTATATTACACAATAGTTTATACGCTCATTCTTTAAGTAAAGTACGAAACATATGTACAACAACTCTATTTTATATATCGTAATTGGAATTACACAAAACTTTTGACGACGGTTTCAAAATGGAACATGTACACCATATTTATGCAAGTATAGGTTTATCAAGTTAGGCCTTCAAAAAGAGATTACTGTGGGGTAGGATGAAAGATGTGGGCATATGTATGAGCAGTGCAAGGTCGTAGTAGGGGTGAGGTAGGGACTTAAATTAAAGGGATGCAAGATAAGCTTTGAATGCAGCTCTAATGGAGTGTTCCTCGCCGCCAGAGTAGTACTGGTCGTAGCTGAGCGAACGAAGGAAAGTGAACAATGCGTCAAGCCTAAGGTACGTTGCATCTACCTTGTGCATCATGTCTAAGACAGCGGTTAAATCACTATCGAGAATCATTGCTGATGGGATGAGGGACTCTGATATTCTACCAGAAATGGTCGAGCATGTAGCTGCAACAGAGGTAGCCAAAGTATGGACAGAAGTCGCAAGCGGTGGCTGGACACTTTGTATTGAGCTTTCATTGGTGGTTGCTTGGGTTGCATATGACTGTGGTGTCCCATTTGAAGCGACCAGTTCAATTGGAGGGCTCCCGACAATGGCACCAGAGGTATCATCTGATATTGTGATAATGGATGGGCTTCCACTTGGAGTGGCCATAATACCTGGGAAAAACAACCAACTTTGTTAGTATAAATTTAGCTTCTACTGACAAGTACAGAAATATATATACATTGCAAAATACATTGGCTCGCTGAAACTGAAATTGCAACTACATCGATTAATCATATATCATATATTTCATTCATAATTCTCTGTATGCAACTATGGAAATGTCAGATATGCTCATTGTAGTTTTCAGCAGAGCTTACATAAAGATTATCACTAACAGATTAAGAGCCTTTGAACTATCAGCAGCAAAACATATTCCAATACAATTACTCTACCCGAGATGATTAAACAGCTGCTGTCCATAGTACATTTCTTAAGATAACATGCTAATCCCAATCACGGGAGCATCTATTTCTATTACACAGAATTGGAGGTCCCAACAATTACCAAAAACAATAAAAAAACTGAAACAAAAAAATTAAATAGGTTCAATTCCATGCAATAATTGTTCGACTAAACAGTATAATCACATAGATGGCCAGCTAAAGTGGCTTTTCCATACACAAGATTCGCTATGACATCTGTGTAAATAATTAATCAACTCTGCAACTGCATATTTCAGTACAAGCTCCATTTCACATCCGGACATCAAATCTTTGATCAAATTTATTTTGTTTAATACTGATCAGCTAGAAGCATTCCCAAACCAAGTTCAAGTTTCAGTCCAAGCTCAAATCCGCATTTATAAATTAAAAGTCGCCTCATATTTATACCATTTACCACTAATACGTTAATAACATTGAGAATCCAGATCAAAGACATGAGTTTTTCAACCAAATTGAGATAAAAAAACCACAAATTTGGTAGTTCTGTAATAATTTAAGCTCTTTATACCGATCATCTAGAAACATTTCTGAGAGCGGTTCAATGTGATTATAAGTTGCTTTTCAAATTTTATTGCTCAGTACCTGTTATTTCTTTCTATTCTTGCAATTTGAAGCGATTGGAGCTGTTGCCTTGATGTTGGCTTCACTGATAAAGCTTACCATTCAACACATCTAATGGCGGATAGCCCCCTATGCATTCGAGTAATTTATTTGCTTGAAGGAACGTGGCAATATGATCTAAACTTCTGCATATTGCCTTGTAGTCATTAAACTTTTAGTTTTTCTGTAATGACACGCTGGGCTCCATTCATACTATTGGATTATCATTATTCATTTCTCCTAAAAGATTCTGCCATATCTAGCTGTATAGTATATTGATTGGAAAGAGAATCAATGCAAATCGATCCAGAAGTTAGTTTTTGTATTTGATGTACATACTGTCAACCTTTCAAAGATTTCGTCCATCCAAACAATTAAAGATACAGAGGAAAGTTGTACTTGAATACAACATGAAATTGCTCTATTTAATTTACCTGTCTTCCCTCAATTTGCTAGTAAATCAGTTCTATTGCTTATTCTACTGTATCTATCTGGACATAACCAAGTACCCTGTTGAAAGCCTGAATTCTATGGTAAAAACTAAAAACAAGCTAAAGTGTCTTTACATTTTATCAATCAGTAAATACAGAGAAAGAAAGAAATGCTGCTAAAAACTGATCCGGAAGAAGTTGGCATAGCAACAGAACAATACTTTGCAAACCTGTTATATCTCTGAACTGTGGCGTATATGAGGTGAGAGGGTGTTGCAAGCGCTGGTGATAACAATCAAGCGGGGAGATGGTGCAGGATGTAAATTTAAAAGAGCAGGGGTGTATTTATAGAGAGATATAGTTGAAGCAGCCTGTAAGAGGAGGACAACACGTACACAACAATGACCGACTCTGTAACAAATGCAATTACTCCTCCAAATATCGCTCCAAAGACTGTGTGTCGACATGAGTTTTGCATCTATTATGATCTGTTTATACTGAGTTGCACGTATATTCTATGGACAAGCTTTTATTCGCCCACCACGCATACACAGTGTGCAGTTTCCAGCGGGAGTTATGGCGGAGCGGTGGACACGGCGACAGGAACTGATAAACAAGCGTCACGTAGCATGCAATTTTTTTGCTTTCTTTTTCCTCCCGCCCACTACGTAGTATCTTATTAATGTCTTCAATAATGGCTTACACTGTTCCGGCCACACGTCGGGTGTTCTGCTTACCTAGCAAAATATTATTATTTTATTTTATTTATTTATTTGCATCTAATTTAATTCAAAATGACCTCATTTGTAGATAATTTAATTCAACTGTATATCAAATTATTATTATTTTATAATATGTGATAGGCAAATTTGGCTACTGGTGAATGAGTCGTATGATGTCTATTCCTGCATGTTACACCTAATGTATTCGACTTGGTTTTACGGAGGTATGTAGTCTGCTTTGCTTTTTCATAATTCTATTTATTCGTAAGCAAAAAGGAATGTACAGTTGGGTTATAATAATCAAGTCGATAAATTGAGTGATTGCTCTTATTAACTGTATACGCTTGTAGCGGCTACATCCGAGTGACTTAAATGGTCTTATTTAACTTTAAAATTGTTCAGGTATCATTGTTTTTCAGTACTGATGATTATTGAGTAGTGTTCCGTTACTCCCTTTCTAAGGGTACCGAAGACTATTGGACAGTTGCACCACTGTTGCTTGTTTTTCAGTACTGATGATTATTGAGTAGTGTTCCGTTACTCCCTTTCTAAGGGCACCGAAGACTAATGGGCAGTTTACTCACTGTTGTTCCTGTATATTTTGCAGTTATGCTATGGTATGGGACTAACCCTGATATTTTACAGTTATGCAGTGGCGTTGGAATAATACATAAGGAAACCACTCACCACGGCAACAATTTTGAAGGGGGAGATTAAGCCGAGTTCGTCAATATTTAAGGATGCTTAAATCTAATGTTTTTTCTCATTGTCAATTTTTTTTACAATTAACATACATTTCACACACACAATAAAGGTTATTATAATTTGTTTGTTGCAAGTAAAAACAAATATGACATATTTTATAGTTTATAATTTTGTTTGGATTGTTACCTATTATCATATGTATGCCCACATGCTCTTGATGTGTAAGTTTTTGTAGGGTATTGTTCATGTAAAAGAGCAAAGTGGGTAGAGACATACATACCTACAGACACTGATTACTTGGAACTTAACTCCTCCTCTTCACTGCACTTTTCTTATTCTTTGAGATCCCACGACGCTGCGCTGCTTACACAGGTACGCTCTCTTTTCCATACCCCTAGTTTACTATTTTCTCTACCCTGCTCTACTCTGCATTGGGGTTTTTAGGGTTTGTGAAATTTCGAAGGGATTTTAAAACGATTAGGGTTTGTCGTTTTGTTTCTTTTTTCTTTGGTTTGCAAAGCGCACGGCCTCTGAGGTAGGATGGAGCAGTCTTTGAGATGTTAGTGCCGAGTCTGGGGTTTCTGAATCGGGGTTACAAGAGGAATATTTACAGAAGATGAGGTTTTTTTATCGAGACTTGTTTAATTGAAGATTTTAGATTACGAAGTTGAGTGTTTTTGAATCTTTGAGTTTTCCTCAGGTAAACATTTTCGTAAATGTTTCTAGAAACTACTGCGTTGCATATTCTCTTTTGATGGATGGATTCTGGTGTGGCTCGGGTTTGAGTCTTGGAAATTTTATGTAATTGGAGGAGTAAAAAGTGTTGCAGAGTAGATGATCTTATTTTCAGCCTTGGGGAAGTCTTGTGAAGGATTTAGATGATGGTAGAAGGTAGGAGAGTGCGTTAGAGATTAGAAGTTCTTAAGGAAGGTTACGAGTGCAGCGTGGATTTTCTGCCATGGAGGAGATGACTGGTGATCTTGTTTGCAGTGACAGTCAGAAAAGTTTTCAAGAGCACGATGGGTTGTTGAGCTCCTCTGTTTCGATACTTTATGAATTAGGAGACCCCAAAGAGAAAGATGAGAGTGATGGAAATGAGATTGCTGAAGCGATGTGTTCCGGGAATGCAGAAGGAGAGCATAAGGTAAATGAGGGGGACATGGAGCCCAATGAGTCAAAGGAAGGATTGATTTCAGTTCTCAAAGATGATACTGGTGAAAAGGATGTAGGATGATGAATTGGGTTCATGTTTAATCATGACAGAGGGAAGAGAAGGGCTAGAATTGGTTGGTAATCTTGACATGAGGGGTGCAATGCCACAGCCGTGTTTTGCAGTTAATGAGAACAGTATACATGATGATGCTTTGGCAGGAAATGAAAGTAAGAAGGCAATGCTACACCTAATGAATCTGTACATGCAGATGTCAAGATTCATGATTTTAAAGTTGACCAAAAAGCAGAAAAACAAGCGACTGAGCTTCACATTGATCATAGATTGGTTAATGGATTAAACGGGAAAACTAGTGAAGAAGGATCTGAGGATGTCTCATCCTTAGAACATCTGGACAACATTGAACATGGTTTGCCAAAATGTTCCAGAGAGAATGATATGCCAGGAGAAATTCAATCAATTCAGGAATGTCAGGAGGGGATTTCAGTCCCTTGGGAGGTAAGTGGTATGATAAAATGTGCAGACTCAGTTGCTTCTGGGTTTGGGGGAAGAGAAGATTTACATGGCCACAACGATGGACCTGGCCTTGGAGAACAAGTGGGATCTGAAGTTCAAGGTGGAGACTTTGATCCACCTGTTCTTGAAGAAGAGTGTATTCCAAATATCCCTAATGGTGTATTCAATCATAATGGTGGATTAATGATTTATAATTGTTGTATGTTTTTTTCATTTCGTAGAAAATGTGATGATACAGGCTCCTGTGTAGTTCAATGAAAAATTCCAAAAAGAATTCCAAACTCAATAGGAAGTTTCAGGAATTTGAAAAATTGGTCATTGATGGTGCCACAAGAATTCAGCTTATTGCTATTGCTTGAGCACATACAGTTATGTAATTGTCATAAGCCATCATCACTGCCTAGCCATTTCAGCAATTTGACTAATCTGCGGTATTTAGATTTGTCCAATTTCTCTTCCTTGAGGAGGTTGCCAGTTTATTTTAAGCAACTGACTCTCTTACACTATCTCAATTTCAGTAGCCGTAGTAAGCTCACTTTCAAGTGAGATTTCAATTTCTGAAGATTGTTGTCAAAAGATGAAGATAATAAGGTGTCTAGAATTACTTGAGCTTCCAGGTTTTAAAGAATTAGCTTCTCTCACATAATTTGAAATGGAGGGTTGCTACAACGTAATGAGATATGATGGTTTAGAACATTACAGATCATTGGAGCAGAAAAAGGTGGGAGGTGCCAGGTCTACAAAGTTTGGAGCACATGGAGCAATTGAGGACGGTGCAACTCACAACAAACAATATCTCAGCTGTTGTTAATTGGAATGGACGGCAGGAGTGACCTCTGGCAGGTGGCTACATAACCACCTATTATGAATGCATTGACAATTGAGGCAGTGAATAACAAGAGTATTTCAAACATATACGTCACCCAAAACAATATCTGCCTGTTTGTTTATTTTTGAACAAATTATATATAATATGTGTTAGACCAATAAAATCAATTTGATTTAAAAATACATGTCAATAGATAATGCTTGCAATTTTGTCCGTTGAGGAGTTTCAGATTTATGCAACAAATTATGTATAATATGTGTTCAATTAATAAAATCAAATTGATTTTAAAAATGCGTGTCAATAGATAATGCATGCAGTTCTGTTGGTTGAGCATTGGGATTGATTTCATAGTCTTTACAGTGATTTAAGAGGAATACGACAGAGGAATATGTGTAAGTAACTATGAATGATGATCCACGAGGGGAGGGACACACACCATTACCAATCTATGACACCTTTTCCCATCTTCCTTCCTATGCTTTTGATACAAAGCATTCACACCTCCGTTGCAGTTTCAGTTTTATTAGCCTCGTGTTTTAAATTAAGAAAATAAAATCTCACTTGCATTGCTTGCGTGTTGAAATTTGAATACCCATTATAATATTTTATTGTAGTTTTCACTGAGCAAAGAATATCAATGTTGGAATGGCAATGCTGAGTTCACGTGGGGTTTTAAATGTCAGCTTATCTCTTAACTCCAGATTTTTAAAAAGATGATGCTTTATTCAGTAATAGGACAAGATCTTGTTAGAATATGCAAAGAGAAGAAAGAATACAGAAGGCAAACTGCACTGTTGAAATGACACAGGCAGAGGTTTATTTATTATAGGAAGAGGTGGTTGAACAGTTACCAACCGAACAACTACATAACTGATTTACATGCTATATAAAGTGTTATATTTTAACACCCCCTCTTAATGACTAAACCGGAAACAAGACAAAGTTTGTCCCGAAATTTTACAAATTTCCTAAAGCCCATATGTTTAGTCATTACATCTACAGACTGTGTCATAGGTTGGACTTCAAAATCATCAGTCCATGACTGTGTTGCGGTTGTCGAATGAAGAAGAACCGCAAAACAAAAATCTGGTCCCATGAACAAAAGATATGGCAAGTGGTCCACTGGTTCTCTGTTACGTGATTCATTGACCAATGATGAATCACCAATGGCTGAGAGTGTCAACCCCATCTCCAAAGTGCTGAAATCAGAACCTTGAAGATGTGGATTGAAAAATCTATTCCAGGCTTGTCTTGCCGGAGTCTATACAAAGACTCAGTTATCCTGCAATCGAAGTCACCTTGATCACGTCCTTGCACCACCATGTAGTGCTCATCCAAATTTTTCAAGAAGAGAAATGTGACCATCTGTGCAGTAGGAGTTAGAACCAACTCCGCAATAGTAGGAGCAATAACCATCTCCGTCTCAGCAAAGTGGTCTTTGTCTCAATAGTGGTAGGAGTGAGAACCAACTCCTCATCTATTTGCTCATCTATCCCCCTCTGTTGGGAAAGATCGTTCACAACACAATGAGCAAACTGGTTATGCTCTACTGTCCTTCAAGCAAGGACCTCTGAGTGAGTGGTTGGGCATGCCATCTCACCATGCACCGTCAGTGCATCTGGAATAGTGGAGTCTCTATCCACAACAAATTGTTCTTCAGAATGAGGAAATCCATTCTCCCAAGGCATGTTTGCCTCCCGTACACTTGGTATAGTGGATACTCCCTCCACAATAGGTGCATGTAGGTTGACTGTATCCAAGTCAGTAGATTTGTGAGGAATGACTTCCTCCCAAGGCACTGCAGCCTCCTGCACTTCCTGTATGGTGGAGCTGTTCTCCACACGTGCATTCATGTTGATCGCAACTGGATCCAACAAGTCGATCTTGTCCACCTTCCCCAATACCAAGAACAATTATCCGTCTCTATTTTACATCGAGAGACAACACACTTCTTTCCACGAAATCCACAAAAATATTGGGTTTTTCAAATCAATTGTGAATAGATAGAAGATTCTTTTGTAAAGAAGGTACATATTGAACATTCCGTACCAACAATTTATGAGCATTATTCAATACAATGCATATATCTCCTATCCCTTCTATCTAGAGTCATAAGTGATTCTCCATCAGCTAGTACTACTCGATTCAAAACATATATTTGCAATAAATGAAACATACCATCGATCCTATGACATGAAAAAGTGTGCAGACGTACTAGAGTCAATGATCCAACAACTCGGTATCACTTTGTCATTTGAGCATGACGTCGTAAGACAATAAAGAGCATGCTCGTCATCCGAATCTGTTCTTCTCGCAAATGCACGCCACATGTTCCTCATTACACGGCTTTTTGTTCTGCTGCGAAAGATCACTTCCGCGTTCGGCAATCCTTCTTAAGGTGCCCAACCTTGTGACAATAATAACATGTGACCTGATACCGAGTGAAAGACTCACCAGATTGACGTTTCCACTTTCCCTTTGGACTGAGTGACAAGGGCACCCTCGGAATGGTCACAATTTGATTCGCTCGAAGTTTTCTCCGCTCCTTTTGCAACGCGGTGGGAACTCACCTTGTCAAACGTGAGTGTTTGACTTTGACCATTAAATGGAGTGCCTCCACAAATGACTCATACAAAGAAGGTAAGTTCAAAATAAGAGCCACCATATCATCGCGTCCACCTTTTTGTTGATGGAAGATAATTGGTCTCGAAGATCTTTCATCCGAAGTAGGTGCTCAAACAACAATCCACCTTCTCTTGTAATTTTACGCAAAAGAGCATATTTTTCGGGTATAAAACTTGACTCTTTTCGACGTCGATATTTACCCTTGATCGCCCACAATGTGCTTGCCTCGGTAGCATTCTCGCACTTTCGGTATCAAATCATCCGACACCGATAACTTGAGAAGCAATAACGCTTCCTTATGACATTTGTCATAATCCTCGAAGTTTGCGCGCTGGTCGACTTTCATCACCCTTGATTATTTTATCACAATCACGAAACTTCGCGACCGTTAAAATCTTATGACTCCAAACATTGAAATTAGTGCCCATTAATTTTTGTGTCTCCGGCAAAGTCAAGTGTGAAATATTTGCCATTTTATTATTCCAAAAGAACGGAAATAATAAAATAATAGTTTGCCCACACCAATAAAACAATATATTTATTCCAGCAAATAATATTAAAATTAATTACTTCAGCAAATAGAATGAATACCTTTGTTGCTGGAAATAATATTATTCTTCCCTCACGACTTTGCTTGTGCCTTCACCTTTGAACGACGAGTTGACCCTCATTGTCTCCTCTGCCCTCATGTTTTTCCTCCTAGCGACTGTGAGTGTGCTTTTCGTTTCTCTTTTTTCCTTCAAGGGATCTGAAACTCCTCACGTTTTTTTTTCTTGAAATGGGAGTGTTTTCGTTCTGAACAGAGGCCACGATTTGAACTGGATTTGTGACTGGTTATTCCTGGTTCTTCACACGATTTGCGACTCAGCATTCGACTGTGGATTTGCACCCTTCGTTTTCTTTGCTCTGCCCACAATTTCTCCTAGCGACTGGATCTGCCATGAACTGGGCCACGGTTTGTTTGTTTGCTTAGCAAAGAATCTGTATCTCGCCTCGTCTTTGTAGTGGCGCTGCTCCACGATTTTGTGCAAACGAATGGTATTTGCTTCTGTCATCCGCCTCGAATCACGACTTTTGGGATTCATGTTTGCCCTAGTGCTGACTGCTGTGCACGAAAACCTTCATGAACGAGATGCTTCAGTGTCATACGACCTTCACAAACTTCTCCTTTGTCTATACTCTTCCACCAAGAGCTTCCTCAGATTGAATGGCTTCTTTCTTCCTCGAACTACGAACCTTCGACGCTCTGATACCAATGTTAGAATATGCAAAGAGAAGAAAGAATACATAAGGCAAACTGCACTGTTGAAATGACACAGACAGGTTTATTTATTAGAGGAAGACGTGGTTGAACAGTTACCAACCGAACAACTACATAACTGATTTACATGCTATATAAAGTAATTATATTTTGACAGATCTCTTTGTTTTCAGTTTGTGAGTAGGAGCTCACAATTTTCTACCTCAAATGTATGGTGCGGGGAGCATCCAATGGGTATTGACAATTATGCATCGAGACGTGTGTTCATGTAGACTAGTTTGTGTGTTTTCTATTTTAGCATGGTAGAAGTTGATTATTTGGAAGCATTAGCACCCCAACACTTAAAGGTTATCATGGACATCAGAGAGGATCAGTTTCAGCATTAACATGGTTCCAAATGAGGTGGTTAACTTGACTGTCAATAGCATTCAGGGAATGGCGATGTCCATTGAAGGCCTAAAATTTATAGGTTTTTGTGCAAGGGCAAAAACATCATGTTGCATACATCAAAAGCAGAATGTAATTTGTATATTTGGATTCTCCTCGAAAAGTTATGTGCTTTCAAAAACATGGCATTGGATTTTGAGCTCGTATGCAAAAGTTACGACCTCTAGATTTTTTGGGATTTTGCCTAACGGAAAAATCGTCAGATGGTTCTGCAATCACCACTCTATACAAAGGGGCGGTTATGCAACCACCTCTCTACATAAAGTGGAGGTTTCGCCTCAATGAATGTAAAAGAAAGTAATTGCCCAAAACTCATGATTGTTACTTGGTGAGCAAACGTTTCTAAGGAGCATGGGAGTTCGAAGAGACACTCTAGAATCTTAGGGGTTGTCGGAGAGATTGGAATTCCTGAGTGGGAGTTAGTTTTGCAAGTGAGGGAGAGCAAGAAAGCAAGAGCTTGCAAGAAATGAGAGAGCTTGTTAGGAGGGAGTGTGTCCAAGAATTGGATTGAGAGTGTATCGATTCCATTAGGGATTCTATTGTACTAGAGTTCTGATCTTCATGGATGCGTTTCAATTAAAAAAGACAAGGTCTTTGTGTGTGTAATCTTTGTAAAACTGTTATGAATTCAAATGAAATGTGAGTTTTGTTTCAAGTCTAAGGGTGTTGTATGAGAGTGTGTTTC
Source organism: Taxus wallichiana var. yunnanensis (assembly GCA_018340775.1). NCBI lineage: Eukaryota > Viridiplantae > Streptophyta > Pinopsida > Cupressales > Taxaceae > Taxus > Taxus wallichiana. The sequence goes on from CM031236.1 coordinate 95,791,685, forward strand.
TATTGGAGTGTGTTGAGTGTTTGAGCTGCAAGGAAAGGCTGTCCTTTATTCGACCCCTATCTTAATTTGTATAACAAATGCAATAAACATAATGCTCTAGTAGCCTTAAAATGAGACAAGTGTGATGTGTCACATGCTTATGCGCGAGAAGCCTAACATTATGGAACCTTAATAATTGGGATCAAAAGAAAAATACACGACATTACAAGATATGAGTGTTGCCTTCTTTTGTAATGATGGGATCTAGCTATCCCAAAAAATTGTGAAAACTTTATGGTGGTAGAGGGGTTTAACTATAGCAAAGTTTGCAGCAAGTCATCTTGAAGATACCTTCTCAGAAAATATGTGCTCAGGAAATGAAGTCAAAATAGGAGGCCAGAATTGACCTTCTTCCAACACTGAATTCAAGAGCCAATTGCTAACTAGAGCCCTTAGACATTGCATTGATAACGAGAAGAGAGTAACCTTACACTTTTAATATTTAGAATCCTAAAGCCAATTGGAACTTTAAACCTTCAATAAGCGTGAAGGATTCAACTTAATTGTTAGTCTCTGCTCCTAGAGGGAGGAGAAAACAAATACTTTTAACCTTAGCACTCCTAAGGATGCCTCTTGTGCTTGCAAGGCCTGGGTTTCCTTTGGAAGCACCAAAGTTCAGTGTAATGTTATTTAGTGTAGGGTGTCCATTTAAACCCTGCTCTTTTCAATCTCTTCGGGTTATAAACTTACTTCCTTTCTTATTATCGGGAACTACACAATGTAAGTTGTTTTCCTTTCGATATGTTATTTATGTGACATTCAAATTGTATACTGTAGGAATATATAAGAGAAGTAAGAGCATTGTATCTCATGGTCTAGAGTAACATTGAAATCTCTTCAATCCTTATTACGTTATATGAACATGCATTGATAAGTATTATTGATCTGTGGCCCAAGGGTGACCAGAACCACATGGCCAAATGGATTCAAATTTGAACTATGAATGAAAGCGAATGAAAAATGAACTTATGCATTTTGTCCACTTTCTTTTTGTGTGTGCAACTCTATGCTAGATGGCGCCCCGATAGGATATGTCAAGGGCTAAGTTTGGCTAGAACCCAAAACATGTTTGGAATGTTCTATGCCCTGTATAACTGTGAAGAGTTCTATTGTTGGCATGTTGAATGAAGGGAAAATTATTATCCCAAGTGTGCAGATGTGCATTGTTGTACATCTGTAACAAATGGACAAGAGTGTAGTGGACAACTTTTGTTTTCTCATCTTTTTGAGGATGGAATGTTGTAGAATGGTTCAATTGTGTATAAGAGCCTTCCACCTTCATCATGTGCTCTCCACCACAGGTTTTCCTCAAAGCTTTATTCATCAGACTGCCTATCCTAAACCCAAGCTTCTCCATTTTTTGGCAAGCTCGTCTTTTTCCAGGCAATTAGTGGGATTTTTAGTTGTTGAACCTGTTCCATTCCAAAGAAAGTTGCGCCAAATCTTTGCTATCTTCTCTAGAACTGAATGTGGGGTTTTGAATAAGGACATCATGTGTGTGAACATTGCTTGTAACAAGGTTTCTATTAGCTGTATTCTCCCTGCCAAGGTAAGCCACTTTCCTTTTCATTCTGATAGTTTGCCTGAATTCTTTATATGACTTACTCCTCACCTCCTTTACCATTTTTCCTTCTGTGAGAGTCATAGTGCTTGGAAGGTTAGCTTTGTAAAATTTCCGAATTTTCTAATTTCTTATCTTAATCCTTTGGGTGCATTTAAGAAGAATATTTTGATTTGCACTTGTTTATTATTTGGCCTGTAGTTGTCTCATACTTATCCAGAGTTTCATTCTTAATGCTTCCTCAACTTTTAACTCTCTAGTCAGGATTGTATCATTTACAAGTTTAAGATGGGATATGTTCCTGATGTATTCTGAAATCTGGATTCCTTAGTGGGGTTTTATTTTTAAACCTGTTCCATTCCAAAGAAATTGCCCCAAATTTTTACTATCTTCTCTAGGACTGAATGCGGGGCTTTGTTTAAGGACATCATGCGTGTGAACATCGCTTGTAACAAAGCCTTTATTAGCTGTATTCTCCTGCCACTTCTCCAAAGCCTTTAAGCCACTTCCCTTTCCATTCTCATAGCTTGCCTGAATTCTTTATGTGACTTACTCAGCACTTCCTTTCCCATTTTTCCTTCTGTGAGAGTCATAGTGCTTGGAAGGTTAGCTTTGTCAAATTTCAGAATTCTGCTAATTTCTTCTTGTAATCCTTCGGGTGTGTTTAAGAAGAAATTTTGATTTGCACTTGTTTATTCTTTGGCCTGTAGTTGTCTCATACTTATCAAGAGATACTTTCATTCCTTATGCTTCAACTTTCAACTCTCTAGTCAGGATTGCATCATTTACAAGTTGAAGATGGGATATGTTCCTAACGTATTCTGGATTCTGGATTCCTTAAAGGTGTCCATGATCCCTACTTTTGAAAAAGCTCTCTCTAGAGCTTTTTCCAAAATGATAACAAGGTAAAGGGAGATCGGATCTTCTTGCCTGATCCACCTAGAAGCTAAAAAGTATCTTTTTGGCACCTCATTAACTAGTATAGAGAAGGATGGTATGCTAAAACAATTCCCTATCCATTGTCTCCACTTTGCTGAGAATCCAACGTTGAGCAGTACTTTATCTAGAAATTCCTAGTTGATCCTCTCATATGTATTATTCATGTCCAGCTTTATTATTATACCTTCTCTCATTTGTGGTTTGGTGAGTGCAGGACTTCATGGGTGATGAGGGCCCTATTTAATATTTTGTCTCCTGCCCCAAATCCTATTTAAAGATGATATTTGGCGATTACTCTGGTTGCTAGTTTGTGAATTTTGTTGCATAATGCTATTGTTTAGAAGCTGTCAAAGAATTCTGGATCTTTGTTTTTGGGGATTAGAGCGAGAAAAGTGTTTTTTTTAAATTGATGCTCATTTTTTCTAGACTTTTCTACTGCTACTGTGACATCTTTCCCCACTATGTGCCAATATATATGAAAGAAGCCTGCCTCAAAGCAATCTGTACCTGCTGCTTTATCTGCTCCCAAAGCACCAACTGCTTGATTTTCTTTTTCTGAAACCAGCATCTTCAATTCTCCATTATACCTCTCAGAGATGAGTGTTGGGATGTTTTTTAGAAGTTCGGTTTGTTCTGTTCCTCTATCAATATCATTTTTAGTAAGCAAATCTTTGAAGAATCTCATAGACTTATTTTTATGCCTACATTTTTAGTTAAGATGAAGCCTTGTTTGTTGCAATTTCCCTGATTTTTTTGCTATTTCTCACGATATCCGTGAAACATGTGATTTATTCTGTGTTTCTATCCCTTGATTCATTTAATCTGGATTTTTGCTTTCAATATGTTTCTTCCATTTCAAGAATTTCATTCTCCCATCAGGTCCTCTGTCTTTCTCTAGTAGGTTTGTGTCAGTGGTTTCTTGTGCTATTTGTTCATGGACTTTACAACATATGCCTCTCAACCTTGTGTCTGTTTTGAAAAATATTTCTAAACGATTCCTTACATAATTTTGGGACTCCTTAGCATTCTTAAGCTTCGAGGTAAGAATAAATCTTTTAGATCCTGATTCCTTTAGTTTTCCTTCAAAAGAGGGCTCTTGCATCCACATGAATTCAAACTTAAAGGGAATTGCTTTTGCCTTTTGTGATCTTCCAATTCCAGTGATGTGATCCAAGAAATTGTAAGATTTGAAATTCAAATATCATGCCAGTACTTATCCATTCTGGGTTGGCAGAGCCGCAGACCCAAGATACATGCACCCCAACATACATAGATCACTTTTCTGGGTTGCTTCTGATACTCCTATGGGTTTGTGGATCTGCCAACCATGCCTTCCAATCTAAATACAGGTTCCTCTATCCCTAACCCCGGTGACAATCTAAAAATCAGATCTACACTGGAACTTCTGACATCAACTCAATTTCTGGGTTGAAATGAGGCAACCATGGCCTTGTGTCTAATCCCGAGTTTTTAAAAACCACGTCCTTCCAAAAAATATTAAATAAAAATGTCTGTTTATCATCACCATATCTGTTGATAACCTGATAGATTTTGGTGATCTGTTTTGGTTGATCTTGAGTTTGAAAAAAAAACTCGATCTGATTTCTGGGGTGTGCACACCGATTTTTTCTATTATCAGCGTTGTATATTATGTATAATTAATAGAAATGCGCTTTTCAATAAAAATAAATAAATTTAATGCTCTATTTCCTTGGACTAAAAGACTACCAAGAAATAACCTTCTGCTAGAAATCGGATTTCAGTTCTCATGACAGCACTGACATTTCGTCCCCACATGAATTTCTTTAGGTCATCTGTGGGTGGTCAGGTGCCTAGAAATTTGCAAATCAGACACCGTTCACATAGGGTATTTAATTATGATTACATTCCTCGACTTTAACAAACAGAGCCAGAGCCTGTTCTGTGATCCAAACTTGGATATCTCTGATTTGAACCTTCGAAGGGCGTCTCTGTTCCTTCCCTTGAGGCACAAGGGGAGTGGAATTTTTCCGTAGATTATTCTTCAAATCTCCAAGGACTGCTTATACTTGTGCATGCCTTTGTTCCTCATCTCCTGGCACTTTTTTTTTTGTTGTGATTTGCCCTTGTGGATCATGCTACAATAGCCTCATGTTCCTGCTATCCCACTTCTGTCCTTGCTACATTCCTTTATTGCTAACTTTTCTGTTGTCACCATTGCTCCATCCCCTTCATTATTTTAAAAGCAAGGGTGGTTTCTCCATTTTTTTAATGAAGTCCTGCACCTGGGATATGTTTTTGGCAAATCAAGGGTTTTCTCAATTGGAAGTTAACGTTGTAGATCCCTGTAACACCTGTGAAAGGTGTTTCAGCGCGTGAACTGTTGGGTTGGTAGTGATAAATCACCGACATTCATCAATAGCATTGTTTCTTTATTTTGAAAATACTATATATCAAAATTTAGAAACAATTAATGATTAAACATAAATCTGTTCGGTTCTTGAATTGGATCTAGTGGGGACATGTGTCATCTTTGCCTACAAATGCTCACATTTCCTGCATCATATATAATTAGAGGCATTGTTCTTGGGTGCATAAATTCCATAGAAAAATCACTTGTATTGTATTGTATTTTTCATTTTCTGTTCATTTTTCGTCTTGTTGTTCCTCATATATAAGATTTAATACCCAGTTCTTTTGTGCTCATTCTTTGTTCAACCCTCTTTGTGCCTGCACCCTAATATTTTGTTCTAAGTAATTTTTTTATTCTGATTATTTTTATGCCGAAACATTCTCCTCCCAATGAACGTATGTTTCCTTTTTCTTTGAATCTTTCCGTGGAATTTTGAATCTGGTATTGCTCTCAACTATCATTTTATATGGGTAAGGCAAAATTACAACTGCCAACTGTTGCATCTGTATTTGTATCAAAATTTATATCATGGAACTGAACATACTGGGCATCCCAATATAAAGTTTTCCAATTAGTGTTCTCTACCTAGATGTTATTTTAGTGTCAGAAGTGGAGTTTGCTATGCATGACAAAGGATAATTTGCTAATAGTTTGAGATCTCCACTGTTTTTGAATGCAGACATGACACTTTATCATGTTATTTCTTGTGTGGTTTGTAAGTCTAAAAATGTAATTGTTTTCTTTTTATATTGCTCAAAATCTCATTTCAAGTATATTGATTTTTATATTTGCTGCATGTACAGTGAATTAAACATTTTCCAGGGCTTTTTTAAAGTGTATATAGACATTAAATTAGATCTCTAGATCTAGTTTAATGTATTTATCATTGATATGAAGCTATAGGAAAAGCATGATGTTTCAAGATCATATTATAATTTGCAAAAATGATTTCAAATCTTTCACGTGTTCTTTAGAGCCAGTCTCTTTACTAAACTCCTGTTAGAGGTTGTTCTCACTAAATTTCCCTTGTAGGACGCAAACATGGTGGAAGCACAATTCAAATTCAATGTATCTTACTATCTCATTATTTTTCTATTTTGGGGTTTCTGACCTCTGCATTAATAAACTGTTATTAAGTCTTTGTCCTGTCTTATGTTTGACTTGCCTATTAGTATTGTGGGGCTTGGGATAAGTTAGAACCCAATCATATGTTTTCAATTGCGCTAATATCTTCTTGTTCGAGGGTTAAAACATGTTGAAACAATTCATAATCACCTTCACCCGAGTCTCCAGACCAAAAGATCAAACCAGGGTGTTTGGTTTTGTTCTTAAATTCCTTTAGCTTGGGCCTTCTTTCAAATGGAAGGCATGTAGCAACACAGATGTTCTTTGCCACTTGAGGGATTAGAACCAGATTCTTTCTACTTGTGAATAGAGACTCAATATAGGAGAAAAATCGTTGTTCATTTCAAATGCATCATTGAGATTTTGGATACGCAGTTGTGTTTGTTTGTTGGAATTGGAATAAGGTAATTTGAATAAGATTCACAGGTCAATTGACTATATATAGGCTGTCTTCATGCACATTGGTTGGTTTAAAACAATTTCCTTTACTAATGTAACGGACAATGCTACTAAACTGTAAGTGGTCCAGCCTTTCTTAGCTATCAAACTAGAATAACATAGACAATCATGAGTTTCTGTTCACAAGTGGTCTTGTGTAATACTGACATTTGTAAGACCATCTTTAATGTTGCCAACTTATCCACAACGAGTCTTGGGTGCAGTTATGCATTAAGTATCTACAGTTTGTTTCTTGAAATTCCATAAATGGTAAGTAATTGGTTATCTGGAGGGTTTTGTGTTATCTACTAAAAGTATTTCACATTCAATGGCTATAGTTTCCCTCTTCCAAATTATCATTAGAACATATCAATACTGACCCATCCTTTTGGCTATTCAAGTCATGTATGTGTCACGAATCTAGGTGTAATTGGTTGCTTAGTGCATATATACAAATGAACATCTAGTACCAGCATATGATTTGTATTGAGACCCGGTTCATTTTGTTGACGTTCTTGCTAATGTCTATGCCAAGATCGCATTGTTTTTTAAAACACTGAGAAAATGCAAATTTATCTGCAAACGTATTTTAATTTCTAAAATTGCTTGATTTGGAGTTTTGAGACACTTATGCAGAAGGGTCATTGAATGTTCTTGTTGAACAATTGAGGGACATAAGCTGCTTGTATAATCCAAATTATTTATAATATGTCGATTGAATCACAAAGCTCAAGTACAATCACTTGTAAATGTTAGAATATGCAGAGAGAGAGAATAGAATGTACAAAGATGAAATGAAGAGAAACCGGAATGCACACATTATTCATTGTGTGTCCGTCCTTTTATTATGTGAAAGATGGTTACAAAGTGGTTGAAGTAGTTTCAACCGTATATTAGTTAACACTTAACTAATATTAATATAACATTAATACATAAGCCTTATATTAAGACTTATATTTTAATACCCCCTCTTAAGGCTTACTCTATAGAACATACTGACAGAAGATTAAAATAACATAACCAACCAAGACCGCGTATTCTTCAGAAGTTTTTCCCTTTGAAAACAATGTTTTGACCAGGTAGAACTCCATCAAGCTACCTCCCGACCCTCGTAAAGGTGTAGTTCCTGAGCCAAATTCCCGAGTTCCCGGATTCCACCTCCCCGAACTCCCGATTTCAGAATCTCCCGAATTGTTGGACAACCATCCATACTGAGCCATCCACAAGCTCCATCAAGTTGTCTCATGACCCTCGTAAGGGTAAATTCCCGAGATCCACAAACTCCCGAACTATTTGGACAACCATCCATACCAAGTTTCACATACACTGGATTCCTTCATGTCTTCAAAGTGTTGCGATTCTTTTAAAATACACATTCTCTATCAGTGAGTTCATCAATGTCAGCATCCGGTGGATTTTCAACACTATTTGATTGGTCTTTGTCTTGGAATTTTCCCTTCATCTTTTTCTTTACGATCTTATCCGTCTCTTGAAAAATATTTCGCTCAATAACTTGATAATATAAACTTTCTTCACAATTATTTATCATTTGCTCCAAGAGTAACACAGTCCATTCATGGCCAACTAAAAAGCCCTAGTTCGTGATTTGCAACAGCAAATAGGATTTCCGTGCATGCCCTAGATGACTGTATATGTATTTTTCCCTTGTTTCAACTTATCACAATCTGAAACTTTATTTCTGCTCTAGATTTTGTATTATTTAAATCAGTTGTTTATTCTCCTGATTCGCGACTGAACTCCATTTTTAAAATATTTATTTAGTCTAGAAAAATATGTGAATATAGATAAGAATGAATACCCGAATAGTGCCCTAGGCCACTTCGAATGTTTTCAAATTCTGAAACAATGAAACCCTTCCACGACTGAAAAACTTGTGAAAATAATCTGAAGTTTGTCCTGTGCCCTAGCAAGAAAGATTCACGACTGGCATTTTTCCTTCACGACTATGATTTCTCCTTGCTTCCACACATGCCCTCGCTGGTATGGTATTATCTTCAGATCACAACTGTATTTTATGCCTTTTCGAACCCTCACGACTTTCATTTTTCGTGCCCTTTTTGAACTGTAATACGACTGTGTCAGGATTTGTGCTTCTTCCTCATGCGACGACTGTTAATAATGATGGCAATGTCGATTGTGTTGTTCTCCTGAACACGACTGGTAATCTGTGAGATTCATGGTGGAAATGGAGTTGTTGGCTGTATTTTCATCCAAAAACTGCGTGACAGGCTTTCGAAAGTTCGCTGTAAATCATTAAATACTCTCGCGATTTGCAGAACCTCGGTTTGGACTATGACTTTGCCCATGACTTTGCCCGCGACTTTGCCCTCAATGTCCCTCAAAATTTTCCTTCAAGTTCCTTGCACGACTGCAATGTCTTCGAAAATCAAAATGAAAATCTTTTGATTTCCTTCGATTCAAACTTCGTGCCCTAACGGGACTGTCACAAAAATATCTTTATTCCCCTCTCTCTCTTTGCTTGCCCCACGCTCTGATACCAATGTTAGAATATGCAGAGAGAGAAAGAATGAAGAAAGAATAGAATGTACAAAGATGAAATGAAGAGAAACCGGAATGCACACATTATTCATTGTGTGTCCGTCCTTTTATTATGTGAAAGATGGTTACAAAGTGGTTGAAGTAGTTTCAACCGTTTATTAGTTAACACTTAACTAATATTAATATAACATTAATACATAAGCCTTATATTTTAATAGTAAAATCACTGCAATTTTTAAAATTAATGATTGAAGTCGATGTAGTGAAGCCTATGAAGAAGAATCGGTAGTTAACAGTAAGATTGAGTTCCAAGTATTTGTGTGTATGCCAAGTCAGAAATATTAGAAATCTCATATGAGGAAGAGCGAAGAGTGTCAATGAGGAGGAAAAGGAACATGATTGGGCATTGGAGGTGATATTGAAACCATTGAGAAAGGAAACTTATAATAGGGAATCAAGGGATCCCTGGTAATGTCTTAGAAATGAAGGCTGATATTTTGCATTGGTTTGACATGGCGCCCTTAAAGGTGCTTCCAGTATCATTTAATGCTTGTTACAAGGACACTTATTGCTAGAAGCTAGGTGGATCGAGCTCAATACATTCTCACCTTTATGTTAATTTGCAAAGCTACAGAAATACAAGAGAGAAGAGGATCAAGAAACAGTTGTAAAACTGAAGCTGCACATATGGGGTTGGACTTTCGGTAATGCAATTGGTATTTGAGGTAGCTGCAATTACTAGGAAAGGTCTGGCATTGCTAGCTGATGTTGGCAAATGGAAATAAATCTTCATCTAGGTAACACAGTTCTTTACATTAGAAAAGGAGACTTCAATAATGTTAAAAAGAACATATCAACTAAATTTTCAGATACTGTTTCTTAAACCTCTCTAAATAGCCCTTAACATTTTTGGGTGACTTTGATCTCACTATTTGCTAAGTTTTTACATTTAGATTTCAATTTTTCTAGTTGATAAAAGTATGCCCAACACTTTATGCACAAAATAGAACAGCTCGTGGAAGAAGATGTGGGTGGGCATACAGGTATGCATGTTGTGGGCGTGCATGGTAGTTCTGCCTAAAGAATTAGAGACAAATAAAGAATAATTATTTTGTAAAAATTGGCAGGAGCAACAGAATGTGAATAAAGGAAAACAAATATATACTATATAATGGACTGCTGGATCAGAAAGAAAAAATAAAGGCTTAGTGGGCTGGGAATAGTTGGAAGGCTGGGGTAATGATGTGGGCTAAGCATAAATTTACGTCACTAAGGTATTGGTAACATCAAATAATAAATTATTCAGTTTGCATGTTTTATGAGTCATTATCTTGTTGTAAAGTTGTTTCAGTGTTTGTGATTATCTTTATTATTACAATAGCTCGTCTTATGTTATAATTGCTTAAATTCTAAATATTTGTGATTACAATCACTATTGCAATATTTCAGTATTTTTAATTTATTGGAGCTATTTTGTTTTGCACGTCAAATTAAACAAACACGGACTACAATGTAGTTGACTTTGATTAAGGCTTTCGGCTTATTAATTGAAGCGTGGTTTTGATGATTGAATCTTAATGAATAGGCATGCCTTGTTTTTACACATTTTTTTAATGGTTAGTATTACCAGGTTTTTGATATTTTGCACTTTTTGTGAAGGAGAAATTTCCCATGCATAAAAATATTCAAGCACTCACTCAAACTGCTAATGACATTGGATCTTTGAGTATGTCATTTGAAGTTAGCTTCTCTAGCCAAGCCATGCGATAGTCGTACCTCACCTTTTTACATATTTGATTCAAGAATAAAGGGCAATAAATAACTAGACTGGGGAGCTCTCGTAAGTGTACTTAATTAAGGTTCATCTTGGCAGTTTGAAATTGATGTTGAGAAATCTTTGTACGACCGATGATGGAAAGCTAGAATCAATGATGGGAGCTACATGAATTTTCTAATTGATTGACATGGTCTTCAGGTCTATGTCCAAATGACAAAAAGAAGAAACAAAGGTAAAATGAGGACTAGGTTCCATGGTATTTTCTCATCGGACAAGCCTTTTTGCAAGCATTAAGCGGTGTTAAAATTCATCTTGTCTATTTTACAGTCTTCCAATTCTAAGTTCAAACACCAGCAACAAATTGAGAGAGGTAAAACAGAGAATGTATGCCTTTATAACCATTAAAGCCAAGTTTCTAGGACAGGAGCACTGGTCTTAGGGATAAAAGAGACAGGGTCCTTCCCAGGGAGTATATAAAAAAAAATGCATTTATTTAAGATTAGACCCTTGAAATGGTAAGCTAATAATGGTATATCCAAGCTAATCAAATGAGCACACCCTAAAAAATATTAAAATAAACGTTTTGTTAATATGGTCTAGAAGTGGGTACTGTGCTTTGAACCTTTAGAAACATTGATTCATAAAGTCAATGATTCTTTGATTTCTCATTGATAGAGAAAATCGAAATACAACAAGACATTAAACTTCATAATCAGTCTTATCTTTTCCTTGGGTTTCTAACTCTTCTTCTTGCTGCCTTCCTTCAAGTCTGATGTCGTGTTTTTGCTTGTCTCTTTATTTTACTTATGTGTTTGTTGACTTTTTCCAGAGTCGGTTGTCTTAAATACCTACTCTAGGATATCTGATCTTATTTGCTTTTAGACTGTCATTTTGGAGGACCGCCGTTAAGTTTGCCTCTGTGGTGCCTTGTTAAGTCTGTCTCTGGGGGCAGGGTGCATTTGCCTTGGGGGATGTCAGTGGCATGTCTCCTTATTACATGGTTATATAAAGGACAAAAATTACCATTTAACAAAAACACTTCTAAGTCAGCATCTGGATAATTTTTAGTTAACACATCAATCAATGTTTTTATTTCCAAATAATTTCCGATGAACTGAATAAACCATGTTTACCTAAGTCTTGAGGACAGGGAAGCACGGAGACCAGGGGAATGGGGTTCCTGGAATGGTAAAAAATTCTAAAATTTCGGGGATGACTATATATATATATATAAACTTTATTCAATGAAATTTAGGGCTTTAAACTTTATTTAATGTTCTTAGGGTACTGTCGGTATTAAGGTTTGTTTTTTTGGTAAAATTAACAATTTTGTTAAAGTAAAAGTGTACAATGTTTGTTCACAATTAACTAAATTGCGGACGTCGCATCCAAGTCCCTGAAATGCTTGAGATGTCTGGGATGTCCTCAAAATCTAGGGGACATCTCACCATGAAGCTAGAAATAATTATGCTTGTACATCTCCCTCGTTTAGAATGCTAATGTTGGTTGTATAGTGTTATCTCGATAAGCATAAAATTCAAATATGCTCCTTTCAACGTCGGCTGATGATTTACTCCATGAACATATGTGCTGAAATGTATTTAAGAGGGAACTCACATTCAAGTTATTTTGCACCATGGCTTTGTTTTCATGCATAATGTGGCTAAAAGGTTTTGTACATGTATCTAACTTATTGCCATTGGCTTGTTTTTTGATGTAGATGGGTCTTTGGACATTACTTGAAGGTTGTTTACTAATAGCAAATGCTCTAGCCATACTGAATGAAGATCGATTTCTGGCTCCTCGGGGCTGGGGCTTTTCTGAAGTTTCAGGAAACCGAGGAAAGTCTTTAAAAGCACGGGCCATTGGGCTAATTTATGCTACCCAATACTTGAGGATGCTTTTGATAGCTTTTAATGCCATTACAATTGTGATCATGCTTGTTTCAGGCTAGCTATATTGCCAATTCTACACCCAAAAGGCAGACATTTATTTTGTACTTCCGATATAAATGCCTTAAGTTTGTTCAGTGCAAACTGCAATATGATCACATAGGATTCGTTTGTGGCTTGTAAGTATGTTGGCCTCTGATTTCTGTACTCCATGATGCTTTCATTGGCTCATAAGTTTTGATTTCGATGTGTATTGGGAAATTGTTAGTCTTTTACCTAGTTTTTGGTTCATGGTGTCCATACCATATGTATAATGCTCTATGATTCTCGATGTCAGCTATGTTTTCTTGGCACTTTGATTAAGGACAATTCTGGCATATTTTGTCGATGTAAGTGCCTTCGATTTCAAGTATGCATGCCTTCGATTACAAATAAGTGAAATACAATTTTAAATCAAAGATGCTCAAAAAAGTGTTTTTAATCTGATCTATTAAACTTGTCATTTAAAAATCTTTAGCAACAACTATCTGGAGTTTGAATTTTGAACTGCTTATGATTCATATTTGCATCACACAAAATCCTCTGTGGAGTGATGTTGCCAGTTTTATTCCACCACAAATTTCATGGCTGTGTTGGCTCAAGGCACTCGTACACAGCTAAATATTTTAATGTCCTAAATGACAAGTATTATTTTTTTCCCTATTTGTTCATTGTGGTTTTTAAAAAAGTTACAGAAAGTTTTGTTTCCACGGTTTGTGTTTTAAAAATAAGTTATTTGTTTATATTTAAAAAACAGGTTATTTGTTTTTGCTTAATCCATTTAAAAACACGTGTAGTGCAACAATATAATAAGCTCTTGCAAACTTGATAGTTTTAAGAAAGTATAAGAGCATTTTTATTTCTGTTTCTGGACTGAAAGCAAATCGGTAAAGATTGGAGTTGGTACTTTACAGTGGTGTTTCATTCTTTTATTTATCGACGATGATTAATTATGAAAGCCCTGGCATGGTTAATTAGTCGTGCATGATTTTGTTGATGAATAATTGCTGAAAAGGAAATAGTGCTGGTTATTTTGCTAAATATCCATAACACGGAGAATGAGCTTTTAAATGGACTATGCAAATCTCTCACTCATGAACCCCAGTTGTTGGCGAAGGAGCAACCCGTAGATGGATTTCTAATTATAATAATGAAACCTACATTTGATGGCAACCTATGACTGTAAAACAATTTTTTGAACAAAGTAAAAATTTTTACTGCCTTTCAAAATATGCAGAACATAACTATTAATAGAATACTATTATAAATATAAAAACAACCTTCATTTAATTTAATAGTTTTTAAAATATATTGGTGCATATTAATTTTGCCGAGAGGTGCTCTACAATGGCAAGCAAGGCTGTAATGGAGTGTGTTGTTCACTTTAACATGATGGTCAAATGAACATCAAATTTAATGTCAAGAATAAAAGTGAACAACACACTCCGTTGCAACCTTATTTGCCATTGGAGAAGGCCTCTCAACATAAATTTCTTGGTCATGTAATAATATTTGGGTCTTCTTCTTGCATAAATATTTTTGAGGCCAATGCAATTGAGTAGTTAAATGATTCCATTTGCCTTGAATCAATAGAAAATTGATAGAGAATTTAATTAGGTTGTTGATTAAAGAGATGTAAAAATCGAACCTAAGAACCTTGAAATATCTACTGATGTATTTTATATAGATACATTTATTATAATATACTCATTGTATTATATTTATTTTTAATTATTATTATTTTTGTTATATACTTATATAGTTAAATAGGTGTTTTGTGATTGATGTCTCTCGGCGTATTTTAGATAGATGTATTTAAGATATCTATACTAATATAATTTGTAGATAAATTTATGTTAAAAATGTTTGTCATATTATAAATATGCAAGCCAACGGGGACATTTAAAAAAAAAAATCTATATTTAATCTGCTGAAGAATATAAAAACGTACAAACAACCATCAAATATAAACCCTACCCCGAATTGCAAAATTGATCTTATGGTTTTTGTTTTGAGTTCTTTTTAAGAATTATTGTACTAAAACCTTCATTACATGTGACTAATAGTTTCTATGGTCTTGTAATTTTATTTTATATGATTGTGAATAGGTTAATATTGGGTAACACTATAGAGTTAAGTCAATTTACTTAAGTATTGGTTTTAAGTTATAATATTTTTGTTCTCACATACCCTTCTCTCATTATTACTCTTCATGAAGTTCTTTATAGATTGGATTGATGCATGGGGTGGTAGGTTTAGTGTTTGGTGCCTTATTAATGTTTGGATTGGTTTTGCATACATGGATTATAATTCGTTGGAAGGCGTCCACCTTTGAAGTTGCCTTTCTATGAAAATTGTCAAACTCGACAACTCTTCCTAAATTAATTTTTTTCGATCGTCAACTCGCCTAATGTTCATATTTTTTTCCGATTGTCTACTCTGTCTAATGTTCATGTTTGTTTGTACTTTCCCGATCACTTAAATTACCCTGTTGGTCAACATATTTCATTTTCACATCACTGTTGGCTCAAAATTTTCACGTCATTGCATTTATTTTCATTCAGATGTTTCCTTCACAGCAGTAGGTAGTGGCCACCCCTACAAGAACAACATTCATCGCATGGTGAAAAATATGTGAAAATATCAACAATTTTTGTCTATATATTTTTCTTGCGATAGATATTCACGGCAACCAAAAGTGTTATTTTCCTCTTTCTCCATGAATTCCAAGATGAGCTTGTAGCTTGTCTATGGCAGTCTTAACAACATTCTTATTGATTCGACCAGTGACCCATTTCCCCCTCAGTGGTTTGTGAAGAGGATGATGACAAGGGTGTTGGTGAAGCTAATAAGAAATTTCATGCCTGCATGTTGGAGGAGATTAGGGTTTGCATCTTGTGAAAAATGACTTTTGCATCAAGAAAAAAAAACTTCTAAATGGTGCATGATAATCTTGTTTGGGGAAAACAGTGTGGAGAGTGCAACCATGCCCACGGGTTATTACATCGTGTTCGCCACCGTCAGAGAACAAAAAAAAATAGGGCCAAGATCGAAATCCCCCATGACAACAGTAAAATCAGCGATGATGGTGTCCAGGGCCATCTGATTTCTCAGCAGGAGAACACGCAACCTCACGTAAGATTTCAAATCCCTTTTAGCTTATTCCATTTTGATTTCTTTGGATTTCTGTTGCTTATCGATCCTTAGATTCTTATTATTAGTTTGGTTTCTTATTGCAGAAGAGGACGTGGCTTCACAAATACTTCAACTGCTGCATAACAGCTGCTTGAGGAGGGAAAAAACTACAGATGTATTGGGCGATCACCATTGGATGATCGGGGATCTGCAACAAAGGAGAAAATTCAGATTAAATTTCCAATTTTGGGACATGTGAGTTATTTGCTATATATGTGATTTGTTATTCTTGTTGTAAAAGAAAAATTCCTCTCATTTTGGGAAACAATTTTTTATCTAAATATATTTTTTGCGATTCTGACTTTTTATTTGAAAAGATTCATTGTTTTCCCTTTTAAATGGAAAGTAAAATTTTGTTTGGGCCTTGAGCTTTTACCTGGTTCTTTTAAAATTAAATGAATTTAATATGGAAACTTGTATAGATTAATGTAGTAAAGGAGAAGAATCATTCTATGATAATAACAAAGGAAATTGGTTCCATACATTCAAATCATGCTAATGATTTTCGAGGTAATGCACCGAAATGTTATTTGTAAGATTTGTATTTATGAATAGAAAGAAATAACTTCTTTCTATTTTATTTTAATAAGAGGGTTAAAACTATTTGTTATATATGTGTCATTAATTTTATTTTTTCAATTATATTATTTTATATTTTTATATCATTTAACACATACAATACACAAATATTTTTTTAGGAATTCATCTTTTGACGGTTCAAATCCTATGTAAAGGAGAGCACACGGTTGTCAATTTTACATAACATGTACAACAAGTTATTAGTATTGCCCAAGGTAGTGTAACTATAGGTTTCACAATTGCATAACCAGTTATTATTATTCATACTTTTCAACCAATTAGGGCTTGTTATCATTTTCATAAACTAATAAACACTTTTCACATCCATAATAAATATTAGTAAACTTGCACATTTCTTAACAAAATAATTACAAAATGTCATTTATCTTCAATTTGATTGGCCTACACATTGAGATGTTATTGTAGCCTTCAACAATTTCGAGAAAAAGTGATGTCATGATATTTATTACATTGACAACAAGGAGTACAACATTTGATTAACTTGACATTATAAATGGATTTTCAAACAATTCATAATAAAAATATTAATTTAGTTTAAGACATTCCCAAAAAGAAAATAAATGAGGTGTGCACGATTAACAAATAGACACCAAGAAAAAAATATAATAAAAACCTTAATAGTAAACTAAGGTTGTAATCATTTGGTAATGTGCTCAATATCCCTTCCTCCCCATCTCTCTAAGATGTAACTATTACATCGAGATTTCCTTCCACAAGACTTTTTAAAATTTGTTGCATCTTGATGACACTACCAAAAATATTTTTTATTGCTTGCTACATGTGATTGAATATACACAAAAAATGTATTTATGTCACAGTTGGCGTTTCTTGGACCTCAAGTGCAATTGCTAGTTTTATTTTCACTTGTAAGATGACTTTAGATCTTGAACACCTCTCAAATGTCATCTCACTAGCAATGTTTATATATAGTTAGGTTGTTTTTTTGGGATATTGGTTGATCCACATGCATTAGATAAGCTGTGGATTTCTTAGTTTAGGTCATTATTTAGTCTTGGTTCTTATACACGGAAATCTAACACGAGTATTGAGGTTGGGTTAAAGCTAGCGAAATATGGAAAATGAAGTGAAAATGAGGAATATAATGTGGTGGTGGGATAGTAGAAAATGATAAATGCAATAAATGGTGAACAACTCTCGGTTGATCAACTTGCAAGTATGAAACTTGCTTATCAAGGACACAAAAGCTCTCCTTACCTATATGCGTGGGATGCCACGATCAACGACGATTGTTGTACTCAACTCCCGATCTGTGTCGGTTAGGTCAAAGATGTTTTGACCGGGTTAACAAACTCTTGGGAAATGTTCGTTTATCTCTAAATACTCTTCTCTAGAGAGGGTCATGCAAGGATACAAACAATGTGGAGCAAAAACAAAGTAAATATTGAACATCTAATGTGGTTTTCTTGGTTAGCCAAGAATTGTTCAACTCTGAGATAATTGCTCGTTTAGAGCATTAAATTGGTTGATCATTTGTGGGGGCAAAGGAGTAGTGTTTAAGACAAAGTCATGTGACAATGATCTAGGATTGGTGTTGTAGGAGAGTAAGCGTGTGCACGTGAATGAGAGCGATGTGGTGGAGGAGGTGTGGAACACCTATAAGAAGGGTTACTGAGTAGGGGACTTAGGGTGACAAGGTGAACTAATGAATTGGTGCGGACAACAAGGTTGCGATGTAATATTGGTATGAATATGAGAACTAGATCTTTGAGATAGATTTAGATTCAAGAGGTCGGGTGCAAACTGGGAGAGCTAGGTGCAAAGACAGAGTTAGATGTGAGAGACACAATAAACTCGGATGCCATGACTGGTGCATAGATATCAACAAGTGTGGGCCAAGGTAATGGTGTACGAGGTATAATACCCTTGATGGTGACAACTTGTTTGTTATGAATGAACTTGAGACACAAGTGATGCATGGAAGGGATGGCTTGGGTAGTGCAGAGCCAACGAAGACCTAAGAGCATGTCATAGCCAACGATTTCGAGGTAACCAAGAAAGGTGTAAAGATGGTGAGGGACCCTATTGTGATGGGAAGAATGACACGAATATGGGAATTAGGAAGCGTAAATGTGATTAATGAAGCTAGACATTTGATAGCTAAAATAAGTGCCACGAAGTATGTATTGGTAAGAGCCGATTGATAGACCATAGTATTGTTAATGGTATAAAAACCAATAAAAGCATTGATATGCGATGAATCAAAAGAGAATGTAGTGTGATAATCACGATCCAATAATGTAATAACTAGAGGGGGAACATTAGTAGTAGAATGAGGAAATATAGTGGTTCGGATGAAGGAGGAGGCATAACATGATATGTATGATTTGCGGAAGAATTAAAGATTTTAAGCTTTTGATTATCATTGATCAATTTAGAAGTGGATGGCTTAGGAAGCTCAATAACATTGTTATCGAAGATATCTTAAAAGAGATGTTTGAGCTTAAAGCAATGATCGGTAGAATGCCCATTAGATTGGTGATAATCACAATGTAAGTTTTCCCAATAGTGATGGCCGCGTGATTGAGAAGGACCGAGATTGAGTGGCGAGAGGGAGAGTGGTGAGATTGCTTTTGACTAGTTATGGCAATAGGAAATGAAGCGCGCAAGGTAGCTTAGTGAAAGTACGCCTTGGTGGGTTGTAATTGGAGCTTCGTAAGTGGAGAGACAATGTTGACGATGACCTTGGAGTTAATAGGTTTAGCTTCAATAGATTTAAAAGAAGGCTTAAAGGCAAATTTAGCTTGAAACTTGTTAGAGGATGAATGATCGTCATAATATTTCAACTTTCCCATAGATAAAAGCTTACTTTCACGCAATTTGAGTGTATGAAATAATTGATCAAAGGATGAAGAGGTCTCGAAGATGAGACTCTCTTAAAGTGGAGGTAAAAGACTCTAGATAAAAAGATCTTACAATTCTAAATCAGCAGAAATTGGTCATCTTAGCAAGGTTGTTCTTATATCGTAAAACATAGTTTGCTAGACGTTTGTTGGATCCTTGCTTGATTTGAGCTAATTGTGCGTAGGATATCTTAGTACCAATATTGATACAAAAGTGAGAAAGGAAAACATCGGATAAGTGTGTAAAATAGGTTACTGAATGAACAAGTAGATCATAGAACTAATGCATGGCATAGTCTTGCAAGTTGTGAGTGAATAATTTAGCTAACAATGTGAGATCCCACATAATCGAGACATGTAACATGGAAGGATCAAAGGTGCTCTAAGGTTCGTCATGGCCATTGAAGGTGGGAAGCTTCGGTGTTATGAAATTAGGAGGCAACATATAAGAGGAAATAACATGTGCAAAAGGGGTACGAAGGAGGAGTGAGGAGTCAAGAGATGGAGAGGAATAAGAAGTGGCATCTTTCGATTGGCGGATTTGGGTTTGCAAGTCATGGTATAACGTGGTAAGGTTAGGAGTTCTTGAGGAGTCAAGTGGTATATGAGAAGTAACGAGAGGGGTGAAATTATTGGTAGGAGTAGGCATAAAAACTAAGACAATGGAGGTAGGTGGGAGAGTGGATTGAGGAGGTTGTGTTGCGATGGGAAGAGAAGTAGTAGTGGAAGTTGGTTGATTGAGCTCAACTAGATTCTTGGCCTCTTCACGGGAAGATAATAATAAGAGATCTAATTCTTGAGGGTGTTACTGCAATATGACCACTGTAGATCATGAAGTTCTTCATCGGTAAAGGGTTCGTAAGTCTCACCATGGAAATAGAATGCTTTGAAGCAAGGTTGGGATCGAGGATCGGAGTTCACCAAATGATTTAATCTAAATGTAAATAAATAGATTAAATGGGGCGGAGTAACTACTTTGTAATAAATGATGTACAAGTAATATAATACAAGAATGAACAAGCAACAAACAAACTATAATGTAAAACCCTAAACAAACAAGAGAGGTAGGAGACTTAGCTGATTTCTCGTCTTTAGGAAGTGATCTCGGGCTAAAGAATTACCGGAGTAGGTGGGAACAATGTCGGGATGTTGTCTTTGAAGGACTTGGACCTTGAAAGCTGTGCGGGACGGGAGCACTGCGAGAGGACAGGAGTGCATGGTGCTAGTGTCTAGATTTGGGCACTAGTGTCCAGTGAGGTGCTCGGGATCGATACCTTGGTCGATGATTTTTGTTGTCCTTTGTTGTTTGTTTCTTTTGTTTATTTTTTGATTTTCGAATGTATCTCGTAACCTACAAAAGATAGAACTAATGCACATACCCACAAACCACATCAAATCCAATAAAAAAAAAAGATGTAAGTACGGGGAATCGGATGACCACGATGGTCACCCCAAGAGTGAACTTATGGCCGAGTGTTCATGACGCTTATCAAACTCCATGTAGTTCTTGTGTGTGTGTATCTATGTGCCCTTGGTTTCCCTTGTGCAAATGCACGATGATAGCGGGCTAGGTATAGAATGTAAATGTGTGCAAACGGAATAGAATAGAATTCCCCTCCTATGTTGTGTATGCGAAGTGATGCAACCCTTATCCCTTGAATGAGTGTTAGATGGATGCTTTGGAGTGCTCTTTGTACCTTTGAATGCAAGCTTAGGTGAAATGCTAATTGGGTAAGTGCACCAAGTTGGGGGACAATTAAGTGGACATCAAATCTTGAATTTTACATTAAAAATAACAAAACATCAAATTTAGTCTTCTGCGGACTTGAACCATGTCGAAAAGTCAAAAATATGTCATAAAAATAGTATCATCGCGTAGGGGAGACTATTAGCTTTGTAGAAATATTAATTTTAAAGTGAATAGAATAGGATAAATATCTTTTTATAATTTTTTACTAATAGTAGGTCTTTAAGACACTTTTTCCGTGAATGTTTATGTCTGCGTTTAAGACTGAAAATTTTGTTTCACTCATTAGAATGTGATAAAAATTATACCTCCCAACCATGGTGAAATTATATACATGTTCAAAAAATTTTATTTAATTTCAATATTTTTTTATGAAGTTATGGCGGGCAAACGGAAAGTTCTCTGTTTTCTTTATGTTTTCATACCACTTTCATGGAAAAAATCATAAAAAATAAAATATTGCTCAAAACAATACAAAATAAAATCCATCCCAAGATAGATAGTGGCATCTAACTTCTCACCAAAGGAGAAAAATATATATCAATTTTTGGTCATCCAAATCGTGGGCAAACAGACTACAATCTTATAGACATTTAAAAAAAAAAACCAAGTCATTGAATTTTGAGTGTTTAATATAGCTAATCTTGTCCATTTTTTTAAAAAAATAGTATTTTAGAAACTATATTCGGATGCTACGATTCATATTGATATAAGTTTTTCTAATTTTGAGTGTATGTATTGCTAATAATCCCTAGAAGTTGATATTATGTTGTTATTTGCAATATGACGTCCACTTATGACCCCTTTTTTGTCCCCTAACTTGCTGCACTTACCCAATTCTTGGCCCTTGATTTTGAAGTATGGCTTTGTGTATTTATATGGTTCCCTTGTTTGAATTTCGTAATTGATAACCTGGAAGGTGACCCAAAAGTATAAAAGGTGACCAAAAGGTAGAAGAGACCCAAAAGAGTGAGAAAAGGTAAAAAAGTGCCATGAGCGCCCATAAGGACAAGAGCACCTGACGCCAGTGTCCTGACTGGGTGCTAGTGTCCAAGGCCATAAAAGATAAATCAGTCAAGTGTTGGCAAAAGTGTAAGACGTGCATGGCCAAAAAAGTGGAAAAGACAAAGCAAAAGGCCAAAAGGAGTTGTCAATTACTAGTTTTCTTACTTAGGAATCATGTATATACTAACATGCTTTAGGACCTAGAAATGTACCCAAGTGCATATATTTTGTGTCTACAATCCTACCAAATGCATATATTATTTAATTATTTTAAACAAAAACTCACCAAGCTAAACCATTTCATTGTTTTCCATCTAAGGCATGTTTATCAAACCGAAACACTACCATAATGTTAATCTTGCCCAATTTGTTTTTAATATTATATTATCATTAATATAAATTTTAAACCATTAATATAACTAATTATTTGTGGATAAAATGGTCAACCTTGTAATATTCCTATAAATCGACATTGCTTAATTGCTTCCACCCTAGACAAATAGTTTTATATTTCTTAATCCAACCTTTTTGTACTGAGACTACCATACCATATATGTAATAAGTTTTAATATTATATTATCTATGATAGATATTATGCCCAAAATTAATATATTACAACCATAATAATAAATGGAAATAACCAATCATCAACCTAGTGAGAACTCTATAAATTTGGCGGCCCCTACTTGTTGGCGCCATGGGCAACTCGCCTAGTTGCCTAAGGCTTAATCCATATTTGAATGGATCTATATGGTAAACCACACAACCAAATTAAAGAAAGGATTATAAGACTATATGGGAATGCTTTAATTAAAATGTTATCATTATATTCATAATCTTGAAGGGATGTTGTAAAATGAGAGATGTGTTGAAAAGAAATCTCTCTTCTTGTGAATAAGATGAATTTGGACATATACAATATAGGTGGTAAAGGAGAATTACTGAGATGCTAAAACTATTGGATGGTTGGGAATGATATTAGTAAATGTCCATTTTATTGTTTGATTACATAATTGCATTACCATAGGATGACTGTATGGTGGGATTAAATACATAAGGTGAAGGGAAATCTTGATAAATTCAATTTTTCCCAAATAGCACATAACCAAATCATATGGATCTTGTCTTCCTTCATTGCACTAAATGTGGTTAACCAATACTAATATGACTATCACTTTTTGTGATTATAACTATATATCAAATTGTTTGATTTTCTTCTCTAATTGGTTGTATCAATTATCTTAGACATGTTGTAGAGTTTCATTTACATTCACTCCTTTAGTAGAACTATTACTTACAATAGATGAGTAGTTTTAGTCTTCTCTTATATTTGTACAATGGGTTAAGAAATGTACAATCACCTGTAGTTTCATAGAGAGGGTGTTTATAGTATATTTGTGGCATTTTTTTATGCCCCACCTTTTGGGTTTAACTTTATTGAATAATTTAAATTCATCCTTTATAATAGGTTTCTTGTTGATTTTAACTTAGTGCTAAATCAAGGGTTGAACTCCTGCTCTCTTATCATTCCTCTTTAAATATAGCCTTACATTGAGGCATGTTTAAGATTCACATAATTTAGATATGTCATTTGGATTATATTACATTTTTGTATGACATGTTTGGGACATTTTGGACTAACATACTTCTTTGAATATAATTGTAACAAATAATTAGTTTTGTGTCTCCTTAGTTGTAGCTCTCTTGAGTGTCCTCAATCTTTCAAATTGATATGTATGCATGTTATGTACACTATATCCAAATATATCATGGATATATTATATCTCTATGTGGAATATATTCTTATATCCTCACAATCTTTATTTATTCTTTGTTGTAACCCTGTCGTGACACCCCTGGATGTTGATCAGATTTCTAGTTTGATATTTTAGACATCCAGTGTGATTGCACAACATTGAATCCTCTCCCCAAGTGTGGGACTTGTAAAATGGGAAAGGAATCTCAGTTAGAGGTGGTTGCTCAACTCCTCCGATCGATTTATCACTTACAAGTTGTACAGAGGTTTAAATTCCTAATCCTACCCTAAATTCCAAAGGAGACAGAGATAGAGAATGCAGATAAACTAAAACTAATGCTAATAGGTGATGCACCAAAGGAGTGGTGAGCATTTCTCACTTCTGCAGATTGACACAATTCATAAAATGCAACAAAACAACATCCACAAACCGATAAGCGTAATGAAGAAAAAAATTAGTCAAACAACACCAGCAGAGGATGAAAAATTAATCACAGGGCCTGTATTGTTATTTTAACATCAAAATCACTTGCATTACAACACCTGGGAGGCAAAAATGAGTTGCAGTTCTTAGAAAAGGTCTAATATTCCACCAAAATCACTTCCAAGGTGAGAAAGGGGACTTGCAATACACAAAAAATGTTCAACCCTTTGAAAATGAGCCAAATCGGCTTTTTTTACGGTGCAAGGACGAGCCGGGGAGAGAGAAATGCGGAAAACATGGAAAGGATTCAACCATTGACCAAAACACATTCAAAACAGCATGGGCATCCTTACGGACCCATCCCCGATATTTTTAGCCATCTTTGGGAGAGAATGCGAGCCATTCTTCATTAAAAGCGGTGGTTGAAAGCGTCATTTTGTCCATGACCACGTGCGAGGAGGTGTTTTTCAATTTTATCTCTCCAAACTCCATTAAAATGACCCCGGAATCTTGTAGATAATTTCACCAGCTTTCCATTGATATAAAGAACGTGAAAAACCGAGCTTTGGATCGAAAGATATGGCCATTTGAAGTTTTAGGGCAAAATAGGGCCAAATCGGGTTGGCGGGCAAAAATTTGAATTTTTGCACCTTTTTGGTCATTTGGAAAATTTTCCAAAATTTCCCGCGCTCCGCCACTCTAGGTGCCACGTGGCGGCATCTCATTGGCCGCGGGCCTTTCAGGGGAAAAGTTTTCCAAAAAACTCGCCGAGCCATAACTTCAAAAATACATGGAGTTAGGAGGAAAACTTTACCTTTCTGGAAAGTTGAGAAAGAGCTCTATCCAATGGTGTCATTTCCAGAAGGTTTTGAGTGCCTGAAAAGCAAAATATTATGACTGAGGCACAAGAGAGGAAAAAAATGAGAGGAGTTAGCCACAAAAAATGAGCAGGGGCACATTTTGGATAACAATTACCTTGTGATAGTAAGTTGTATGATCCATATACTTTGGGAACAAGATTGTGTTGAGTTTTATTGGACTTCTAAGAGGAATGTGATATAGTTTTCTTGGAAATCATATTTTGATTGAGACTATGGTAAATTTGTACATGATTTTATGACATTATTGATTATGATCATAAGAATTATTGACATCATCTCCTTTTGAGGAAGTAGGAATAGACCTACCCAAACTTCATCATAGCATGCAACTTATTTGTAACTAGTATTCTATTTAAATTCATTATATAATAGATAAAAATAAAGTAAACAGGACGTTTGGGGCACAATAAGTCCAACACTCAAAGATTAAATAAAAATAACAAAATAAGTCGGGAGGTTGGGACACAATAAGTCCAACACTCGAAGAAAGATGAAATCATAAGGTCTCACAAAAGCAGATGCTATAGTCATTGGGTATCACTAGACCAAATATGCTTTCTTCTAATGAACCACACCATTGTATATGTATCTAAGGTCATAAATTCTTGAACATATTGAACTTGAAAAATAGAAATAAAATAATCAAACACAAAATTATGTAACTTATATTTGATATAATTGTATCCCTGCACTTGTAATAGATGGAGTGATTTTGTATTATAACACGTGTTCTTATATATGATGTCATGTTTGAACCACTATAAAATTTATATTTTTGATAAGTTATAGATTTGAATATAAAAACTACGAATGATAGAATCATCAATGTTTAGGACAATACTTTGTATTATGGTTGTCCATGTGTATCGTACCATCTATGTATATAAATTACACATATTCCTATTTGTAATCCTATAAAATTATTCTTATAACCTATTCTCGTGTTCTTGTATTTTGTAATTTTGGTTGTTTGTCTAATATGCAATGACATTTCTATAATAACTACATTAATCCTCTTTTAAGGTGAGGGAGATAGACTATAGATCGGTTGGCTCAAAATAATTGAAGTGTATCCATGTTAGATATAACATATGATCGCCATTGGAACACATAGAAAGAAGTAGTAGATAATCACATTGTAGAATCATCCTTGAATAGATAGTGTATGATACATAACATAACACATAGAAGTAGCAAGAACAATAAGTATACAAGTACACAAGCTCACACATAAATTCATGTATAATGTTATCACATAGAAAATACAAATGCCACGCATACAAGGGACATAAAAGTGTTACACACATAGTAGGTCAAAATCTACACAAGAAAAAGATATTAATGCTACAAAGAAGGACATCGAAGTGTCACACACATGAGCAATAGGACAAGGGTTGCACACATGTAATAAGTCAAGGGTTACATACACAAAACAAGTAATGATAAATCCAATGTAAAAATAAGAAAGTAGACCATAGCCAAAAGGCACAAAGAGCAATACATATTAGTCCTTTTTATTCTACACGTGTTTGCCCCAAAATTCCTAATAATAACATTTATCATAGTGTTAAATATGAACAATAACCAGGATGTGTAGTAAGATTGAAAATAACTATGAAGACCACTTTGGGTGAGGGAAAGTGTAACATCTAAATCCATGTAGAATTCTACATCATGCTCATATACCTCGTGAAACACATGTGTGTATAGAAAAAAGAGTATTCTATCTACCAAAATACATGATAAATAACAAATATAGAAAGTAAAATCTAGGAAACCATGTCATAATTATGTTTTGATTTTGTATTTTTTGAATATATATTTTTGGATTATTTGAATTTTTTGTATTATTGGAAATGTTTTAAAGTATGCTATTTGAAAATAAAATCATACGGATTGGGAAAATCAGGAATGATGCCCGAATACAAGGTTCTACTAAATATCTCGCATGTGATAATCCTAAAAGGAATTATGTACTATATCATAATAATGTCTAGATATAGGAGAATGTATAGAATGGACCACCAAAGAGGGCATATGCCTTAATGGAGTACTACATGAAATTCGAGATCATGTCACTTTAAGATTAGGTTGAAGGAAAATTTATTTGATTAAAACACTCTAATAAGAATACATTGACTTAAATTTTCTTGATCTTCATTGTGGCTTATGTTGAAGAGGTGATAGTATATGAGTGTTTACCACTAGATTAGGAAGGAATTGAATATATGGGGTGAGTATAGGTAATGTGACTATTTCCACACGAGGAGTAGAATCAAGAATAGGGGTCATAGGTAGCAAAGGAGACTCATAAGGAATTCCATGAAATTTGACATCTTCATGGTAAGTGTATTTGACACAATTATGCACATGTAATAGTGATAACATGGAATGTATGAAGCCACAATAATCCTAGTAATATGTCACATGCTTCAACACTACGATGAATTGAGAAATATATAGATAGAATAGTTGGCCACACATGAATGACATTACAACATTTTGACCAATTAAATTGCGCAGTCTTAAGTCTCCATTAAGTCACTTTAAAGTTGCAGGAGGAAATTTTGAACCCTAAATTCAAAATTAAAGTCGCAAATGTAAGTTGACTTTAGTTGGTGACGTTAGAGTTTCTTTGATAATCCATGACATTAGAGTGACTTTACTAGGGATGTTAGGATGACTTAAATAATGATTTTAGCAAATCTTAAAGCTATGATGTTAAGGTGTCTTTAATGGGGACATTAGGATGACTTTATTAGTGTCTTTTTTTCCCATCTTTGATTCTCATCTTAACAAAATGACTTTAAGGTGTCTTAAAATTCATCTTTAATCCTATCTTTAACTTTTCTTATTTTACGACTTAAGGGCATCTTTGTTAAAGTCACAAATTAGTTAGATATAATATTAGAATTGTATATTTGGAATAGATGTTTGGGTCGAAGAAGAAGATGTTCATGAAGATAAAGAATACCCACAAGATGAAGATGTTACATAAGTTGAAGAGTATTAAGAGGATGAATATGTTGATGCAAAAGATGAGGATGTTCCAGAAGATGAAAATGAAGATTTTGAAGCACAAGTGCTCTTAGAAATAGAAGGCAATGATCAAGAAATGGGTGAATTCGGGCACAAATAAAACTTGTACCTCTTGAAATATTAATTGAAAATGTTGTAAATGCATCACATGTTATATTATATGACATTGAAAATGATTAGAATGAAGAATCATAATTTTTTAGAATGCCTAATTTTGAAGTATATTGTAATTTTGGTGTTTATGAATGTGTTATACATATGCTGTGATTTTGATGTGTATTGTAATTTTTCGTTTATGAATGTGTAATGGATACACCCTACCTTTGATGTGTATTGTAATTTTGGTGTTTATGAATGTGTAATGGTTACACTATAATTTTGATTTGTATTGTTATTTTTGTGTTTATGAATGTGTAATGGTTATGCTCGATTTGATGTGTATTATACTTTTGGTGTTTATGAATGTCTAATGGATGCGCCCTAATTTCAACTCATTTTCCCCAATTTCCCCAAAAATGACCTAATTTATCTTAATTGGACATAATTTACCAAATTTCTCCTAATTTGATATAAGTTACCCTAATGTCCCCTAATTTGACCTAAAAAAACCTTATTCAACACCCAAAATTGACAACTTAAAACAACATACTAACACAACACCCTTTTCCCTATTTTTGACTTGTTTCCCCAAAATTGACCTAATTTCCCCAAAATTTACTTAATTTCCCCAAATTTTACCCAATTTCCACACACTAACATGACACTCTAATGTGACTCACTAACATGATATCCTAACACAACACCCTAATGCGACACCTTAACACAACACAATACAATAATGCAAAACCCTAAAATGACACCCTAACATGGCACACTAACATGACACATCCATGGTCGCTAATACCCTAAGACTAACCAACTTAATCTACATCCATGGTTGCTAATACCCAACGCTGCTCTAACCCTAATTGCATCCATGGCGGCGGCTCTGCTCCTGAAGGGGAAAAGGCTTCCAATGTGGCTACTACAGGGTCTGAAGCGGGTAAGGGTTTCACGGGCTACACCAAGGCTAGGGTGGGCAGCGGATCTCCTTCCTCCCCTGGCGATGGACAGACACGTAATTCGCGATCCCTAAACAATACAAAATCCGAGTTTCTTAAAACTAAATCTCCTGCACGTAAGGATGCAACGAGACCCTTTCAACTGCAGTTGGAAGCGGCAAGGCTTTGGGGACTTGGCCCTATCCTGGATTAATCTCGCTTTTACATCCTCTGAGGACGGCGGCACAATCACCGGTCAGGCTCCCTCTGGTGGAGATGGGGCACCTGTACTGGGAGTTCACCATGCTCTTGATGGGACTGGCCAAGGCGCATCTATTCATGGCCCCACTGTAACCTCATTCAAGGATGCATTAAGGGGCAAGGATTCTCCTATGAAGCCTACAGACAATACCCCATGCATAACATTTGGGGAGGAGGTCATTACAACTGAAAAATACTATCAGGAACATGCTCTGATCTGTAGATTCGGAGGACTCTGGCCCAGCCTTCCTGACCTACACGCATGGATCTCCAAGCACTGGACTCCATTGCTCGCTGGGAGGTTAGACTTATACCCATGTGCTAAAGGTATCTTCATTGTGACTTTTTCTTCAATAGCTGATAAAAACTCCATTGCTTCCAAGCTTTGGGTTTGCCAATCTAAGTACCTGGTCATTAAACCCTGGTTCCCCTCTTTTAACCCGCTCACTGAGTCTTTTTCATGCAAACCTATTTGGATCCGACTGCCCCATTTACCCCTCCAATTCTGGAGTGGTGAATGTTTGAAATCTATTGGAAACACCTTGGGAACTACACTTTTTATAGATTCTCAAACTTCTGATTACACCCACACTACCTATGCTCGGATCTTGGTGGAACTTGACACGGCTAAAAACCTCCCTGCAACCATTGATCTTAGAGTGCAAAACAGAACTTGGTCACAACCTTTAGATTACGAAGGTCTTCCATTTTGATGCAGAAGGTGTTTCTGTTTAGGTCACACCTCTATTGATTGTGGGATGGCAAAGCGCCAGCATGAGAAACGTAGTTGGTGGAAAGATGCCCTCCGAAACATTTGGTTTTCGATGCAAAAGAGGACCTAGAATCAAATTCAAATGCTGAGGTTGAATCTGAATTTGTCCCAGAAACCCCTTTATCGGAAAATCCTATTGCTGACAGCAAAGAAAATGCAACAGATTTATCTCATTTAGTTGTTGACAGCAAGGAAATTTCAGTCGGAATTATTGCAACTAAGGAAAATTCTCCTTTTCTATCCCTCCATTGGTGGAGGCATCATCAGGCTGGGTAACGGTCCGTAAAAAGAAAAAGTGTATTTTAAAGAATGCCACTTCTCCACCTAGATGATTTGATTCTCTTCTGTTGTTGGCTGTTCTACATTGTTCCTTGTCTTTGCCAAACAAGTTTTTGGCTCTGCAATGATGCTCCGGTGTTGTTGCAGACTGGTTGCTATTCATCAGCTATTTTTCAGTGGGATTGTTGCTGGATGTTGGTACTTTTCTGAGCAGAATGTTTTCTGTTGTTGGGCTTTCATGTTCTATCCTGGCTATTGAGCCTTTCTATACAAGGGTATAGTCCCTTTTAAAAAAACTATTTACCCATAATAATAAAAAAAACATGACACATTAGCAAAACACCCTAACACAACATATTAAGGTGACACCCTTACACGACACTCTAGTATGATACATTGACACAACACCCTAATGTGACACACATTCCCCTAATTTTGACTCATTTCCCTAATTTGACTTGATTTTCCAAAATTGATCTAATTTATCTTAATTGGACATGATTTACCTAAATTTGTCTTAGTTTGACGTAAGTTTCCATAATGTCTACTAATTTGACCTAATGAAACATGAATCAACACCGAATTTGAAAACTTAGAACAACACACTAACATGACACACTTTCCCCTAATTTTGACTTGTTTCCCCTAATTTGATTTAATTTCCGCAAATTTGACTGATTTCAACACACTAACATGATACCCTAATGTGACACACTAACATGACACCTTAACATGACACACTAACACAACACCCTAACACGAAACCCAAATACAACACATCGACACACACACACAAATTTATGCAATTTCTCCAAATTTGACCTAATGAAACCTACATTGACATCTGAATTTGATAACCTAGAACAACACACTAACACAACAACATTTCCCCTAATTTTGACTCGTTTCCCCTAATTTGACCTTATTTCCCTAAGTTTGACCTAACTTCCCCAAAATTGAACTAATTTCTCCAAATTTAACCTAATTCCCCCAAATGTGATTGAATTTCCCCAAATTTGACCTAATGAAACTTGAATTGACACCTAATTTTTACAACTTAAAATGACACACTAAACAACACCCTTTCCCATAATTTTGACTTGTTTCCCTAGTTTGACATAATTTCCCCAAATTTGTCTTAATTCCCTTAGTTTGACCTAATGAAATCTAAATCGACACAGAATTTGACAACTTAGAATGATTGCTAACATAGCACACATTCCAAGCAAAAAGAAACAAAACTATTTAAGTGACAGTCAATAAAAGTCAATTTTATGAATAAATTGTCACATGATGGTCAAATGACGTCAAATTTAATGTCAATAATAAAAATGAATAACACACTCCATTACAACCTTATTTGCCATTCAGAACACCTCTTAGCGTAAATATCTTGGTCATGTAATAATATTTGGGTCTTTTTTTTCTTGACTAAATATTTTGGAGGCCAACACAATTGCGTAACTAAATGATTCCATTTGCCTCAAATCAATGGGATCTTGATAGATAATTTATTGAAGTTGTTGATTGAAGAGATGAAAAAATCAGACCTAGGAACCTTGAAATTGATATATACCGATGTATTTCATATAGATATATTTATTACAATATACTTATTGTATTATATTTATTTTTAATTGTTACTTATTTTTGGTTATATACTTATACTACACTTGCATATTTAAATAGGTGCCTCATGATTGATATCTCTCGGTGTATTTTAGTTAGATGTATTTAAGATATCTATAATAATATAATTTGTTGATAAATTTATGTTAAAAATGTCTGCATCGTGTTTTACATATGCAAGTTAGAAGGGACATTTATTTAAAAAATCTATATTTTCTTGCTTAAAACATAAAAAACGTGTAAACAACCATCAAATTTAAACCCTACCCCAAATTGTAAAATTGATCTCGTGGTTTTGTTTTTGGTTCCATTTAAGAACTATTGTAGTGAAACCTTCATTACATGTGATTAATAGTTTTTATGGTCCTGTAATTTTTTTTCTATATGATTGTGAATAGGTTAATATTGGGTATGACTATAGAGTTGAGTCAATCTAGTTAATTATTGGTTTTAAGTTATAGTATTTTTGTTCTCACATACCCTTTTCTCTTATTATTATTCTTCATGAATTTCTTTATAGATTGAATTGATGTATGGGGTGGCAAGTTTAGTGTTTGGTGCCTAATTATAGTTGGTTTATTAAAGTTTGGATTGGATTTGCATACATGGGTTACAATTTTATTTTCATTTGTAAGATGACTTTAGATCTTGCACACCCCTCAAATGTCATCTCACTAGAAATGTTTACACATAGTTAGGTTGTTCTCTATTTTTGGATATTGGTTGATCCACATGCATTAGATAACCGTGGATTTCTTAGTTCAAGTCATTATTTAATCTTGCTTCTTGTACACAAGAAATATGACACGAGTATCGAGGTTAGGTCAAGATGCCTGAAATATGGAAAATGAAGTGAAAATGAGGAATATAATGTGGTGGTGGGATATTAGGAAATGATAATTACGGTAAAGGTGGGGATGATTAAGGATCGAGATTTAACAGTGCGAACGACTCTCGGTCGATCAACTTGCAAGTATGAAACTTGCTTGTAAAAGACATGAAATCTCTCCCTCCTCTATGCGTGGGATGCCATGATCAACTATGATTTTTGTATGCAACTCCCGATCTATGTCGGTTAGGTCGAAGATGTTTTGACCGGGTTGATGAATCTTCAAAAATGTTTGTTTGTCTCTAAATACTCTTCTCCAAAGAGAGTTATACAAGGATACAAATAATGTGGAGCAAAAACAAAGTAAATATTGGATGTATAATGTGGCTTGCTTGGTTAACCAATAATTGTTCAACTACTGAGATAATTGCTCGTTTAGAGCATTAAATTAGTTGATCATTTGTGGGGCAAAGGAGTAGAGCTAAAGACTAACACACATAGTCATGTCTATGTCTCCTGTTATAGATCAATACCCTATAAATTAATGATAGGTTCAATTGTTCTCTTACGAGGTTGAGATGGACTCGGAATGGTCATGTATGTGTTTTAACTCATGAGTGAGAACAAGAGCCAGGAGGGGCTAAAGAAAAGTTAAAGGCTATGAATGGGTAACGTAAGTTCATAATAACTAAGTTCGTTGTTTTGATTTTGATTCCTAGGTTACTTTAAATTCTAACAATGAACAACTAGAAAAAGAGTTTAAACGAACCAAAATGAAGATAAATGAATTTGGAGTTATTAAATTATCTTTTAATTAATCATTTAACTAAATAACTTAAAATAAATACTTTTTTTATTTTCAAAGATTTAAACTTTGAAGGAAATGAAATTAAACTAATTAATTAACTAATGTTTTTGATCTTTTTAGATTATTTAGAGTAATTGGAAAACTATAATTTGCATAAATAAACAAATAAACAAATACACAAAGATTAACTAGTTGCTTCTTTTTAATGAAAAATAAATTAAATAGAGAATAACCAAGTATAGTTATTCTTATGTTATATGGGTTTTGATTACTAAAATTAACAGGGAAGCTTTTAACAATATGGATATGTCATTTAATAGATTATGAAAACAAACAACCTCCTATGGGGGTTTTGCCTTAGGCTTGTCGAGAAGGGAAGCTTCTTAGAATTTATTCCTATTTTTGAGACAAACTTTCTCTACAGAATCTGTTTCTAATTTGATCGAGAGTATAAGAAATGATAAAAGATGCAAATATTTCTTCCCTTCAATCTCCAACATTTCCCGAGAAAACCCATAGGGATAAGCTGGGAAATGATTATATGTGATAGAGGCTTTCTAGAAGAAATCCAATGAATGAATACAAATGCAACATAAATGTGCAGGAAATAGTAAGATCTTCCTTTCTAAATAACAATATGACTAACCTTTCCAAATTCTAACCAATGCAATATTAAAACTTAAAAGGAATTTAAATACATCTCCAACCTTGTCACTACATTGTTGTGGTAACTTGCCCCAGTGTTGTTGGTGGTGTTTTCTTTGTCCCCTCATCTTTAAGCTCCTTCCAATGTGCAAAATCTAGATGATCTAGGTGAGCAAAATAAGAATCGACAACAATGAATAAAGAAAAGCAAATTGGTGGTATGGGTGACAATGGTGGATGGAATGCGACCGACATAAAAACAAATATAAAGAATTAGTTGTTGACATAATAACCTCTCTAAAATTCAGCAACATAGCACCTCTTAAAACTCAAAATCACCAACCCCGAAATAATTGAAAGAGTGGTATTTGTAAGTTATTGGTGAGGAAGAAGTTAGTTTACTCATGTCAATTTATAAAGGATGACTCATCCAATGTGGAATAAATCAATTGGTTATTGTTGTCCAAAATAACCCCGAGCTATTTTGGAAACTTGCAAAACTCATTTGGGAATTTGAATTTTTTTGGGACTTAGAGGAAATTTCATGGAAAAATGCGCATAACACTAGTTTTTAGTGTACCATGGACTTGAGGAACTCGGTGTTTCATGAGACTCTAGAGAGTCAACAGAATAAAAGAATGGTGAAAAGGAGGCCATAATGCATAATGAAGGGAATTTCGGGAGCTGCGAGAACAAGGATGAAAAAGTTATCAAGTGTCAAAGTTTGGAGGTTGCGGGTAAAGGAAAGTTGTTAAGTGTGGCTTTGCAAGATCGGACATCGTGATTCACTAAGAAACAAGAATGAAAGCCCGCAGAGGTCTTAAGACCCCACACAACAAAGAGGAAATTCTATCGGGGTCTAGAATGCCGCATAATGCTAGAAAATCCATAGAGGTAAGAAAACCCCGCTAAACTAAGGTTTTGTTGCAGACAAAGGAAGAAAGTAGAGGAAGCAACCGAACGAAGAGGTAGAGATTTTTAGCCATATATTTCATTGTGGATCTCCAAAATTGATAAAAATGGCGGTGTTGGAAAGGTATCCTCAAGTTCTTCATTTTAGCATCAAGAAATTCAAGATTTGACAAAGTTTTGGGGGTCAAAAGTACAAACATGGGTTCAAGAGGAAAAGGGGTAGTTTTGTATTGTAAAAGCATTCAACCTTCTCCACCAACCAAATTAATGATGAATGGCACCCATACTTCCTTCTACAAGCACAATATCTTGGAGGAACGGCCTTGTAAGTGGCCCATGTGCTTTCACAGGTGTTTGAATGCATCTTGTCGGTGGTTGGTGTGGAATTTAGCATGTCCAAATCTTTATTCCTTCCTCTTTCTCTTCCCCATTGGATATATATTGTAAAAATATTTCATTGTAAAGGATGGACTCTTTAGAAATGCAAAGGCATCATGCTAAAATGGATTCCCTTGACGTTTTGAGTTATAGGCCCTCGATTTGGACTTCACAAGTACGTTCGTGCTCTTCCCTTTATTGTCATGTATTGTGCATATTTTAAGCGATTAAACATGGTTTTGTGGTTATTTTCCCACCATAACTCATTTTTTTGCATTTTTGCCTCTCTTTAATTATTGTGGTATGTTGTGTATGTCTTTCTCACTTGCTAATTCTATTTTTGTTGCATTTTATGTAAGAATGGAGGTGTTGAATGCAATTTTGGCCTGTGTCACTTATGTTTGACCTCTTCTTCTGCATTTTCTCTTTATTTCTCCCTCATAAAGTGTTCATCAACCCCTTTCCTTGGTTTTATCACCTCTTTTAGCTTAGGGTTTCCCTTTCATGCATCTCCTTCTCTAACCCTGGTCCCTTGGATGTTTAGATTAGGTTTAGATAGACTTTCTTTCGAGATGTAGAAGTAGTTTTATCATTATGATAGGTAGAGGAAGCCTACTTTCTCGGAGGTCTGTCTCTGAGTACAAATCCCAAACTTGGGGACAGTCCCATGTTGCCTCAAAATTATGAATCTCCCATGATTCAAAGAAGGGTGTAATTTTTATCTCTAACAATTATTTTTAGTAAAAAGGGA
This sequence comes from Taxus wallichiana var. yunnanensis, assembly GCA_018340775.1. NCBI lineage: Eukaryota > Viridiplantae > Streptophyta > Pinopsida > Cupressales > Taxaceae > Taxus > Taxus wallichiana. The sequence continues at coordinate 95,828,219 of CM031236.1, forward strand.
GGAGGAAACAAAGATGATTCCAACGAGCCTATTCTTAGATTGTGAAGTAAATTTTAAAAAAATGACTCACAATCAAAACATGTGTTCAAAAACATGTGTTTTTCTTTTTCTTTTTGTGGTTATAAAACCATTGCTAATGCCAAATTGCTTGGTTGTGCAACCACATCTAAAGGACAAGGTCGGTTGTGTCATGGGGTGTTTGACGAATGAGTTTTGAAGCTCGAAACCAAGGTACAAAGGTTTGACTAACTTAGGGTGGATATGTAAGAGAAAACAAATTTCATTCTTGTCTTGGAATAAACTCTATCATCGTCGGAGACGTGTTTCGCTAAGTGTTATACTTTGTAATTTTTGGGTGCATGCATAGTGTCCCCTCGAGTAGCGTTTTAATCGTTAATGGGCAAGAACGTAATTTTTAGTATGGAATGTCTCAAAATGAAAGGGTTAGAAAGTTACAGATCCACCTTCATGGTGAAGCAATGCTAGCTAAGACATTTCATTATTACTATTTATGCGGGGAGGATAATACTTCTGCTCTAATATTGCTAACATTGTACAACTTGTCAAACGGGGGCTCTGAACATCAAAATATGCAATCAAGTATTTATTATTTTTATAAACTATTTGTTATCTTCTCTATTGATTTTTGGAGCTCTAGAATTTTGGTGATCATTTTGCGCATGAGTATAGTCAAATTAGAGAGCACTCAAATACGATGGCAGTGGACCCAACGTTAACGACTGGAGCTCGGGGGTAGATAAGTTATGAGTTTTTTGTCCTTTTTCCATAAGTTTAGGTTTTTGTTTAAAATATATATATAGGGATTTTTCTCAAATGTGCAAATCAAAATGACAGTTGAGGGGTAGGGATTAGGAAAATGTAGTTTAATTTTATGAGTTTTAAATGTATATTTTTACATTTTTGCATGTCGGGAGTTGTGTCACATATGGTGATACCAATGACACGACAATTGTGCAATGAAATATACCTTTTAGGATATCACTCTAAAACTCAGAAATTTGTCAAAAAACCACAAACTGTGATTCTGATTTTCCAGGACAACAAGGTACAAAAATCTAAAAAAATATATCTTCAAAAATATTCACTTTCAACAATACCCAGAAGCTTCAAAAGATGTAGAAAAATATAGAGAACAAGAATATCCAATTAGATTTCCAAAATTCTGATAATTTAATTTTTAATGATGAAAACATAACTGAACCTTACAAAATCAATAATTCTTGAACTACTTGGGATTTGTTTACAAATGATGAGTCAAAAGATAGATAAATCCAATATTTATCCAATGCATATTCAAGAACAATTTTCCAATGGGTGGAAGGCACCCGAAACTACTACTCAAATATGGAACTAAGAAGATAAAACCTAAGAAAATAGTTGTTCTAAATCTGAACTGAAAATTCGAATGTAGAAGTTTGGAAATATGAAATATTCCCAAATACGGACAACAAGCTAGGGATATGGATTTGAAACCCTCACCGAAGAATGCTCTACCAGCTAGGAATGGATCTCTCACCACCGAAGCTAGGGATCCTGTAGAATCTGACCTCCACAAGCAAGAGAACTCCCAGAACATGCAACTCTAGAGTTTGCACAAGAAAAATCTGAAAATAGAAGTAGATGCTTTACAAAGCCAAGTCGACTTGCTTTTATAAGCAATCTTGGCTTAGTAGCCACCCCTACCACCAATCACCTACTTTTGTCTGCATTTAATTTTTCCTTTGGCCCTTTTTCCCTCTTCACATGGGTCGTCATTTTCCTACGAAAATAATAAAATAAAGTGACTTTATCATTTCTTTTTATGTTATCACTTTATCTTTTTTTTCTTTTTCTTTTTATTTTTAAACTTTATCATTAATAAATTAATATAAAGTGCTTATAATAATATTTTAAGATGCACTTTATGATTAATTTATTATGACAAGTTTCCCTTGTATTCCTCCCTTAGCCGTTGGGAAAACATGAATGGGCTAAGGGTCTTCGATTGAGAAGGGGATATTACAATCCTCCCTTCCCCAAATTGCTTTCCCTCAAGCAATTATAATTCATATATCCAATAGCCATGTGCAAGAGACAAAACATGCTATAGTGCTCCAAGATTCGAGATCATGTACCCATCAAGTGAGAGAGCTTTTGCCACAATACATAGCTCTCATGATGATCATACACACAAATTTGCATCAAGGGTATCACATACTTTATATTACAGATTTGATCCTCTAACTCATCATCCTTCTCATGAGGAAAATAAATATGAATATGCAGCAATAAATATGACATATCATCATTCTTTTCATACCTTACAATGTCATCAAGGTCTTCAGTTTTCTTTTCCTTCATGATATCTTGGCTTTGTTGTACCAAATCCTTAGCATCCTTGTTCAACATGGGTTGAATATCTTCATGATAACATTGCTGCAATAAAAAATAAGATGTATCTCTTACCACATAATCTGCATCTCATGCGATCTGCTCTCTTTTGAAGGAACCTTCCATACTCTTGGATGACACAACTTGAGGAGTACCATTCCTCATACCTTGCAAAACAACTTCCTTCAGATCAACATGCTCTTCTTCTTTTTCTTCTTCATCTGGAACTACCTCAATATAATGGGTTGCCCCTTGCTGCCCAAAATTTGGTGCTTTTTGTTCATTGTTTGAAGTAGTTTTTGGTTGTCCCAAACACCTTTGTAATTCAAGTACCGACATATGATGATCTCTCTTGGGCTTACTACCAATCTTCATCCTACAATAATATGAAAATGACATATTATCTGTGAAACCCTTACTCAAAGATTGGTATTTTCTCAATAAGACTCCTCATCAATCACCTCTATTGGTTGCCCTTTATTACTGCTCTCGGCTTTTTCCCCATTATTCCCAGATCTGATCCGATTGATGTTCTATGTGAGTTAACTCAAGTAGAGGTCGGTTAGCTCTTGTTGTTTCACCATGTTGATGAACATTTGCTTCATAAAATCAATTTCGAGGTGTATTCCTCTGAAATATACCTTTATTCACTACCCAATTGGCTAGAAAAAGGTGCTCTCGATACCACTGAAATATCCCTTTTAGGATATCACTCTAAACTCATAAATTTGTCAAAAATATGTAAATTTTAATTCTGATTTTTCCAGGATAACAAGGCGCATGAATCTAAAAAAATATTATATCTTAAAAATATTCACTTTCAACAATACCCATGAGCTTCAAAAGATGTAGAAAAATATAGAGAAGAAGAATATCCAATCAAATTTCCAAAATTTTGATAATTGAATTTTTAATGATGAAAATATAATTGAAACTTACAAAATATATAACTCTAGAAATACTTGGGATTTGATTACAAATGATGGATCAAAACATAGATAAATCCAATATCTATCCATTGCATATTCAAGCACAATTTTCCAATGGGTGGAAGGCACCCGAAACTACTCCTCAAATATGGAATTGAGTAGATAAAACCCTAAAAATAGTTGTTCCAAATATGAACTAAAAATTTGAATGTAGAAGGATGGAAATATGAAATATCCCCAAATATGGACAACAAGCTAGGGATATGGATTTGAAACCCTCACCGAAGAATGCTTTACTAGCTAAGAATGGATCTCTCACCACTGAAGCTAGGGATCCTACAAAATCTAACCTCCACAAGCAAGAGAGCTCCCAGAACACACAGCTCTAGAGTTTGCGCAAGCAAAATCTGAAAATAGAAGTAGATGCCTTAAAAAGCCAAGTTGACTTGCTTTTATAAGCAATCTTGGCTTAGTAGCCACCCCCAACCACCAATCACCTACTTTTGCTTGCATTTAATTTTTCTTTGGCCCTTTTTCCCTCTTTACATGGGTCGCCATTTTCCTTAGGAAAAATAATAAAATAAAGTGACTTTATTATTTCTTTTTATTTTATCACTTTATCTTTTCTTTTCTTTTTTCTTTTATTTTAACTTTATCATTAATAAATTAATATAAAGTGCTTATAATAATATTTTAAGATGTACTTTATGATTAATTTATTATGACAAGTTTCCCTTGTATTCCTCCCTTAGCCATTGGGAAAACATGAATGGGCTAAGGGTCTTCGATCAAGAAGGGGATATTACTTGCAACCACCACACTTCATAGAGTAACGATTGCACATCCACTTCTGTGTCAAAGAAGGGAAAGGAAATACATGATTTACTTTCTCTTTCTCACTTATCGGTTTCATTTTTGTGCACTTATTTCTTTGATGAGACTTTCTAACACGTCTCTTTTTCTCTTGATGAAATAAAGGGAGTGTGTGAGGTGGAGTAGAGCTCGAGAGAAGGATTGACTTACATGGCACTTACCTTTATCGACTCAGTGAGATGAATTGTCTTAAGATGGAAAATATTTGGAAGTTAGTAAAAACTAGGCTAGTTTCCCTGTCCAACGAGATACTATGTGACTTCGACATACTTTTGTGATGTGTATAAGAATACTTTATTATTTTTGGTGTTTGTAAAGAGTGGACCATCACCTTACATGGTGTATACAAGATATTGGTGTGCTAGTTATAGAGAGGAAACTAATCACGAAAAGGGATAACTTATCATATGAGGCTTGGAGATTGGCAACCTATTTGGATGATGGAGGGGCACTCCATACAAGGGTCAAGCAAGGTATCGACTGGTATTAGTGAAGATAGTTGCTTATCCCTACCATGTCTACAAGGCCATTATTGGTATATTGGCTTTATGTCTAATTGAGGATAAAGATGGGGACATGTTTTTGTACTACTAGGCCCCCGATTATACAAAATATAGAGGACTACATCTGGATTTACTCATGGATTTAGGAATAAATCTTTGAGCCATTCTACACTTGTTATATTGTGGGTGCATGAGAGAATTATCCCTTATTAAAGGGATGTAGAGAGTGCATGTCGAATGCTATCGAAAACGAGGTGGGTGGACATGGCACTTGTTAGAGCGACACCACATGTAGAAGGCACTCGACCATTGATGGTATTGTTACACAACATTGTGAGGAAATTATCAGATTGTGGGCTAGATAAGGTATATCATGGGCCGCTTGTTCAAGCACCACACAATTGATTGAATGTGGTGGGCTAAGAGAGGTGTATCCCATAGTATGGGTGTCCCAAAAATTAGATTTCCATATGTTGATGCCTTTCCCGTGGTTCAAACCATGCTCATAGGTACGAGGGAGGCTAGGTCAATTGCATACTGAAAGAAGCTAAGATGGTGATTTAACAAAAATAAGCTAATGGTATGTAGATTACTTTGTTAAATTATTATGTTAGCTACAACAAGCAAGATATGACAGTAAAGTACAACAATGACTCAAAAAAATAACAAAAGGAAATAAAACCCTAAGTGTAATGAAATGATTAAAACACTTAACTAATTTTGCAATAATCCCTGGTAGTTTCTAAAGGTAGAAGACTCGCATAACGATAGTACGGGACCTCAAAACCAAACCCAAAAAAGTACATGAGTGCGGGAGGAACATGGATCGTGGTGCTCGTGACTCGGTCTTGGGTTGCACAGGTATTAGGATCCCTTCCTAATGCCAAGGTCTACACAGAGCTCGGGAAGTTAATTTTGCATGGTCGTTGGATGACCTGAAACCCTCATTATTTGTCACTACATGATCGCACTATGATCACCGATGATGTTGTTGATAACATGCGATAAAGAGATCACTGCAAAACCCTCAAAAGAACATCAAATCCTAAAAGACAAAGATGCAAAATGAGGGGTCAGAATGTCCTCAGTTGTTAAAAAAGTGATCTTACTTACGGTGAGCATTGCACTATATCTCGGACCCAATATAGTTTTGTGTGTGTGTGTGTGAAATTGTGCCCTAGGTGGATCTGTGCATGTCACACTTGATAACCAACAAAGTAGTTAGATGTAAAAGATGCATCGATGTGTGAATGGAATAAAATGAACTTCCCTCCTATGCATGTGATGTTGAAAAACAACCCTTTTCCCTTGAACGGTGCTATATGAATGCAAAGATGCTCTTGAGTGCTTATGAGATGCAACCTTAGGTGATAGTATAGATGTTTAAAGCTTGGTCCTTTAATTTGGTCACATAACTTTATATTTATATGCTTCTCTTGTTCAAATTTCAGTAATTGATCACTAAAAGGCCGACCCTTAAGAGATAGGGATGCCCAATGGCTAGAAAGGACCCAAAAGGAGTGAGTAAAGTACAAAGAGGTCTAGGGTGCCCAGAGGGGACAAGGGCACCTAGGCATTAGCGTCTAGCTAAGCTTTGGTGTCGAGCCATAAAAGGTGAAGTATGAAGGGTCAGATTGGGCTATGAGGTCTGTAAGGCCAAGAGGGAGGCTAGAAAGGAAACTAAGAGGCCAAGTATAATGATCAATTAGTATTTTTTTCGTAAGAAGCATATGAATAGTAGTATGTGATTAGGACCTAGTAATGTACCCAAAGTGTATGATTTAGTGTCTACATTTGCCCCCACTTTATGTTGGTGAGTGAAAGCTTGGTAACATAAAGTAGATAGAGATACATACCTAATAACCATGTAGATCAATGTAGAAGAGCGTGTTGAGACAAGAAAAGCATGGAGTGATAAAAAGTGTGAAGCGTGGATGCTAAAGAAGAGGAAGTAAAAAGAAAAGTGATGAATAATGACCCTAGGGTGAAAACACACATGTAGATGTGATGTTGTACCTATTGTTGATGATGTTCTTGGAGTGTGATGGTTGTGTGTTGATGTTGACTACTGCTTCCCATAAGGATGAACTTGCAAAAGAGAAGAATGAACAAGTAGTCAAATATGTGTGTATATATGTAAAAATGCATGTAAAAAGTGTGTAAAAATGTGTAAATAGTAGTAAAAAGGAACATGTGCACCTGATCCATGATGAGAAAAAGTGATAGAAAGGATCTTGAAGATGTTGATGAAGAGCGATTTTTTTGGGTGATCTCACGCCATGACAGAAGTAGTGTAGGGAGAAAGGTCTAGTATTATTCTCCAACCTTTGACTGCTTCCCAAAGTTGTTGAGCACGTTGAATGTCTATTTTTGGGCAATCTTACGCCACTGAAAAGAAGTGTTGTAGGGAGAAAGGTATAGTGTCATTTTCCAACCTTTGAATGCTTCCCGAAGTAAAAACACCACTACAGATGGTGTGTACAAGTATGATCCAATGTGAATAAGTGCGATCAAATGTGATTGCCAAGTGTTGAAGGATTGTTTTCCCTATGAAAATCCTCTGTGACAATGTTGAAAACTGTACGGAACTAAATTTTTTTGTGTATCTTCCCTTGGTCTCAGGTGCCTAGGAAGGGACAGAAGCACCTAGGTGCCCAAGTCTGATTTTTGGGTGCTAGTGTCTATGCTAAAGTAAGGACCCAAGTCTGATTCTGAGCCATGTTTAAGTTTGTAGATTGTGCTAACTCTGTGTTCTACTGTGTTGAACTATGACTATAGATTGAGCAACTTTGACTATAGATCTGCTGAAGCGTGAATGTAACTGTTGAATGGGGTGATTGATTCACCCAATAGATGCCCCCTTTTTGGGGTGCATGTGACATCGCTAGGAGGATGCGACCCAAAAGAGGACCCCATGCTAAAGTGATATCTTGGTATGTAGGAGGGAATGTGCTTGGTAGAAACCAAGGCACATGCAAACAATGGCTAGAAGATAAGTGTTAGTGCAAACAAGCATGTATATAGAAAACAATGTAAGCTACCAAACAAGAAGACAATGTAGACGCAAAAGCGGGTTGCAAACATGGGACATCACTCACGATGTCACAATACAATCGAGGCCACAATGGTTAATAACATACAATGTGCAGACAAGAAAAAGCATAGCGCAAAGCCTGTAAACAATGATAAATAAGAGTAAGCAAACATTAGATAACCATGGTGGAAAATAGGTCCTACAAGGAAAATGTTACACATGAAGCACCCATTAGCATGTTAGAAAGATATAAAGTATGTCAAATCATGTATAATCCGATATAGTAGTGTGTTATGTACAATAATGAAATAATAGCACCTAAAATGTGTACGAATGTGGATGTCACCGGGAGCCACCTTTCATGGAGATTTGGTATGAGGTATTGTGTCAAGCATCAATGTTGCATGTAGCGGTTTGTGTAAGGTTTGCGATCACAACTAGAAAGAAAGTGAATAAGCATGTATGATAAAGATAATGACATACAATATATCTATCTAACATGTGTAATAAAGTGTACATGTAAGCATAAGCGAGTAAGAACTATGTGCAACCAAGATATGCAATATGTTGTGGATATGATGGAATGGAATGTGATATGAGTGTAGTAGGGCGGTGTGCCCCGAGTGTGGATGTATACATGAGTGAATTGTGGTTCATTTATAAAAGACCCCTCAATCAGTCAAGAATAAACCATATAACAAGAGTGCGTCATCGGGAAATGGTTTGAATGATGTGTTGTATGCAAGAAAGAGTTGAAGGTTGGAGCACGAAGCATAAATTGTAGAATATTGTGATATGTAAGTTTGAATGCGACATTAGAAGAATTGACCGTGAAGCTAGAATGATTGATGATGTAGTATAGAGCGTAGATCATAGAATGTGTGAATGAGATGTTAGAAAGTATCACTTGTGAAGTGCATAGCATGAATTTTAGAGTAGTGTCACATGATTGTGAAAGATGAAGAGAGCTGAATTTAATTGATGTAGGAGGCGTAGAAAAGGATATTATAAATATTGATTATGAAGCGTAAAGTGTAGGTTGTATTATAGCATATCATTGTGTGGTAGAAAGATTACATAAGGTGCTTTAGAAGGGTTGGTCATGTGTGTGAAGTGTATGATGTAATATTTTGTGATTGAGGTGAGGTTCAATTCAGATGTAGACCCTCAATAATCGAGTATGAACCATGATACTAGAGTGCGTCACCGGGTAGAGAGATGTGCACTAGAAAGATTCAATCATGAAGTGTAGAATGTAGAATCGTATAGTATGATGTGTAAAAAGAATGTGCAAAAATGATGTAGATTGAAAGTGTATAGTGTGTTGTTTGAGAAAGCGACACGAAAATATGTATATTGAATGTGTTGAGTGTGAAGATGTGTAGTGTGCAGTGCAAGATGTTTAGATTATGTAGAAAGTGTAATATGTGTATGATGTGTAATAATAGGTGTGAGTAGAAGATGTAGAAAACGCACAATGTGTGTGATGTGGAAGAAGAGGAAGATGTTGTAAATGTGAAATGTGTAGTGTGTGAGGTTCATGTGTATAGTATGCCCTCAACATTAAAGTGTGAACCTTAGCACAAGAGTGCATCATAGGGTAATGACGATACTAACATATCAAGATTTGTATGTTGTATGTGAGAGATGAAATGTGAGATGATGGGAATATAAGACGCGTGTCAATGCTAGAAGGGAGGGAAAGCATGGTGTGCCCCAAGTGTGTAATGAATAGTAGGATCATGTAATATCATCTAGAATATCATCGGTGTCATGGTCGAAGCCATATGGAGAGGCATCAGAGACTTGGTAAGCAATAGTGTCAGGTTGATCACGTAAAGAGCCATTGATGCGTAAATTGTACATGCCCATAGATATTCCTCATCAGTGAAAGGAGGTAATGGACATCCATGTGCATACCATCGAGTAAGATTTTGTGTGTAACCAAGAAATGAATCATTGCAAATGAATACATGACCAAAGGGCATAGGAAATGAGATATCAATATGATCAAGGTCTAATGTACCCCAATTTAATCAAGCCAAGATTGCCCAAGTGTAAGTGGAGAAGAGCAAAGAGTTCATGCGAAAAATTTGTGAGATGAAAAAATCGAGGTCCATAGGTAGAGATGATGGCGATAAAGCCATAATATAGATGGGGTTGTGAGGTGGAGGATAAAGATCCTTGAAAGCGAAGCCTAGTAAGTCAAGCCATCATGTGTACATATAGTGTTGGTACAAGTAGGATAAAATTGAATGCACTCCTAATAGAATCATTCATGAAAAGTATGCATGTAAAGGGAGGACATGCTAATGGTGGGTGCACATGAGAGAGTGAAGTAGGTGGAACGACGTTTGATGGTTGGACAAGCCCCGATAAAGTACCATAACATTTGTAGTAATAAGAGGGGGCAAAGATGTGGATGGAACATTGTCTAACATGCAAACAGTTCCTTCTAAGTGAGGTGGAGAATCTATAGGTTTTGGTTCATTAGTAGTAACGGATTGTGGAGTGGGGAGTGTAGTGGTGGGATCGCGGTTGCAATATTTGAATGGTTCACGATCACTAGCAATAGTGTATTCAACACCTTCATGTAAGAATTTGACACATCGATGCACTGTGGAAGGCACTGCTTGCATGACATGAAGCCATGGTCTACCAAGTAAACAATTATATTGAACTAGGAAGTCAATGAAAAGAAAACTGTATGAAGGTTTTTTGGCCCAGTAGTGACAAGTAAAGTGATATGGCCTATGCATGGACTAATGAGAACCTAAATGAAGGATGAAGGGCATTAGCAATTGAAAGACCTATAGCCTCAATGAAAGATAAAGTGCATAAGTTAAGCTCAAACCATTATCGACTATAACTCGCTTGACACCTATATTATAGATGCACATTGCGATGTATAAAGGGGGATCATTGTCAAAAGGAGTAATGTCAGCATGAGGATTAGCTCGAAAATCAATGTGCTTAGAAAATGCATCTGTAAATGTGTTGTAAACTATGTTTGGATGAATATCAAGTAGGAACACGAGTAGTAGCCAAGAGAGTGATGATTTTAGCCCTTAATTCAGGATGCAGAAGTAAGAAATCATGGATGGAAATATCCATGATGATGAATGGAGATGCAAGAAATAATGAAAGCAAGACCCTAAAGGTGCGCGAAGAAGACGAGTTCACCAAATTATTTAACAAAAATAAACTAATGTGTAGATTACTTTGTTAAATTATTATGTATGCTACAACAAGCAAGATATGACAGTAAAGTACAACAATGAATCAAGTAAATAAGCAAAAGGAAATAAAACCTTAAGTGCAATGAAAGGATTATAACACTTAGTTGATTTCGCAATAATCCTAGCAGTGTGTGAAGGTAGAAGACTAGAAAAACATCGGTACATGACCTCGAAACCAAACCCAAAAAAGTATATGAGTGTAGGAGGAGCGGGGATTAGGCGCTGGATGTTAGGATCCCTTCAGCACTAGGGTTTGCGTAATAGCTTAGAAAGTGAATTTTCCGGGGGTCGTTAGATGACCCAAACCCTCACTCTTTGTCGTTAGATGATCGCACTATGAATGAATTGAGTGAGTGCCTTCGTTATGCCCTTTTGGATTTCTAAGCCCTTTGTGCTGGAATACCCATCTTGGGCCCTCATTATGTCCTAATAATCCTTGAGTTCTTTTAGGCTTGAATTCCTCTCCCCATTCGACAAGATCAATCCAATATTGTTGGACTGATCGCCATAGAGGCATACTTGTTGGGGCACCTACATACTCTCTATCCTCGGGCACATCCACATTGACAACTCGGTTTTAAGTGCGTAACAAAATTTGGTAAGTAGTATTGTTTTGTGTACACACGTAATTCTAGTATTATATTGCTAACTTTTCTTATTCACATTCTAGCATGCCCGGTGGTACGAGACCCTCTCCATCCATTAACAATTATTGGTTTTGTAGGTTTTCTTATTTGTGTATGTTTGTAAGTCCTGCGCATAGGATGGAAGAAGCTTCATGAAGATTCTTAGATATGACTTTTTGTGTGTGTTTCAGCTCCCAAACCTATTCCATCGAGTCCATAACACCCAAAACCATAGGAAACACTGTAAACACGCCTATATTTTGTGATTTGCATTTTAGCTCCTCATTGAGCTTTATTATTATTGGGTTTTAATTTAGTTACTTAATGTATCTTTGTGGAAAAAAAAGGTATGGACTAACATATTGTTTAGTTGATTTTGTATAACTCACATGATTACTTATTTTACAGGATAGGGTGTCGATCTCCCTCGTTTCCCACAAGCATTCACTCTACCAATCTCCTTCCTTTCTCTATCGAGCTCCTCTCAAGCTCCAACCAGCTCCCCAAGCTCACTGTTGTGCTCGGCCTCTTTACCCACATAACTCTTCCCAAACTCCATTGAGATTATCCCATTTCCAATTAAGCCTCACTTTGCACTTTTTACACTTTCCTATATAACGAAATCAAACCCTCTAGAACCCCACGGGTGATTCAATTTTAATCATCGAACAAGTGTTAACTTGGATTCTTTGAGTGTCTTAACCACAAATTTGACACCTTAGTTTGTACCCAACGCACCACCCTCGTCACGGGGAGGGAATAATTGGCCAAATCCATTTTGAATCGCTCACCCCTCCAACTCGCCCATAATCATTTCATTACTAGTAAAGGCCACAAAAAATAGATTTCTAAATCTACAATGACTCACTTCTGCCCAAATTTCTCATAAACCTTGGTGAGAGTAAACTCTAGCTATACAATAGTGTCCCGAAAACAATATTGTTTATCCAATACAACTATAAACAATTGTTTGTAGTCTGAAGCGAGTGTAACAAGAATGCCTTGATAACGTCACAAATTTTTATGGGGTTTTTGTGTTCCCATTTACAATTCCAAGCTTTCACTTACAAATTTAAAGAGCAAAATCTCCAGACGCATGATTTTAATAGTACATGGCAGATGATGCAGTTCTTAATTCGATTGTCCACTAATGGAGCTCCCAGTTTAAGAAGGAATCATTGCATCATCGTCCACTGGTGTTGCCATCAAGAACATCAAGGAATTTTATATCACCAACGTCTTTTAAAGATAAGACAACCTTACAAATATGTCAAGCATTGTAATTACGTCGAAGGTATTTCTTTCAATGGGGAAGGCCTTTGAGATCTCTGACAAGTGACAACAGATCGGTGGCCCGCATTGCAACGTACGTAGGTCTCATGCCATCATCGTCCACTGGTATTGCCATCAAGAACATCAAGGAATTTTGTGCCATCATCGTCCGTTAATTGTTGATCTACTGTAGGCCCTCCACCAGTCCCGCTATGCCCTTCATGTATGGAATGAGATTTGGATTTTCCTTGTATATCTCTGTAGCGGCAGAAAAATCGCTATTTTTTCTTGTGTGTTAAAGAATATATTCGATACAATTTTACTTCATACGGGTAGCATTTATGCTTTTGCTTTTCGTTTGGAGTGGAATTTATTTTTAAAAAAATTGGTGCAGGTAAGCCAAAGCTTTGTGGGGCCATGTAGAAACTCCTGTATGAGTAGGGTATACCATAAGAAAGTTGGGCATGATTTACTTGTCGCTTGTGTCGTTTGGCTCCATCATATCGGTTCGTAAGATTTATCAACTCATGCATGACCAAGATCAATCTACCATCCAATTTCAGACGAATATCAGTGCCAAGTACCCTTCATCCGTCACAAGCACGGGTTAAATTTGAATGCCACGAATGCCTGCCAAACATTATTTCGGCGACGTTAATTTTTTAAAACTACCTTAGACAAATACAAAACAATTTTATTTATTATATTTATTATATATATAATTATTTTAAAGACATATTTGTATATATTTTTATAATTTATGTATAAATATATATAGAAAATGATAGTCAAATTTTAAATATGCAAGTTACATGTGAAAGTTATTGCAAAAATTTGCAATTATTTTACGCTGAAAATCACAAAAATGTATTCTTGAAGTATTATTTTTGGATAGACATTTATGTGATTTCTTATTGATAAGTTTTGTTTTTGGTTTTGCGATTGTTTATTTCTTCGGTACAAACTAAAGAAATTCACATTTTCGTCACATTCACTAGGGATTACATCCATACAGTTGGTAATTTGTGAAGAACTCTGTTAAATTTTGCTAATGGTAAAGGTTTATCGTAGGTTGAACTTGTCGAAAATGTTTGAAGGGCCCTTAATTTTTCTACAACCCCGTGGGGTGTTTGACGAGTGAGACAAAATGCTTGGGCTGATTTAGAATTGGGTAATTAATGGCGAATAGAATGTGAGGGGCATCTGGGTTTTCCAGAGAGTGTGTTACTTAAATGGATTGTTTTCCATGCTTTGGATCTAGAGAGGAAAATAAACTAAATACGACGAGTAAGGAAGAGAGTTTCAAGGAGGCGCAGTCGATTTCTTCGAACGGATGTCATACATTGGTATGACCATCGGGTAAGCTATGAGTTCTATTAGTAATACAAACACGTCCTATTTTAGGTATGTAGAATTTTTAAGATGTGGAACTCAAATGTTTTAGTAGAGGAAATTGACATTGCTTTCACTTTGTCTACTACATAAAAGTGTTTCCTTTTAATTGGTCCTCTTAGTCAAGGGTTGTGTGTCTTGATCGATCGAAAGAGGGTGAAACATACCTTCCGAGAGTATTATGTCTATAATTGCATAGTGAACTTTCCAATGTAGATCTATGGCCGACAATTTAAGGTTTTTCAACATTCGTCGGCTCCACCTTCGCCCCTCGATTTGCATACATTGTTGTGCGATTGTGGATTTCATGGTGAAGCCCTCTATAAAATTATCATGCATTTTTGGTTCACAACTTGTAGAGAAGTAGTATACCATACTCTAGACAATCATTTGTTGAGTCCGGAAGATACGCTTTTCGAGTTTGGTGCCCCCACAGTTAGCTCTCTTTGCACATACACACATATGAGGCATTTTTTAACAAAATTAGGTTGAGCTATTTGTTCCAAATGTTCCGTGAGACATCTACAATGTCAACATGATTAATTACTATTAATTTGTCTCAAAAAATAATCTAAATTCATATAATAATTAATAGCAAGATTAATTATTATTATTTAATTCATTTGATCATTTTTCCCCTTTATCATTTTATTATCCTTTATCATTTATCTAATATTCCATCATTCCATCCATCATCATATCCCATTTTATCATTAATCACTTATTATATCATATTATCATATTTTAATCCTTCATTAACATTTTCTAGGAATTGAACGAGTAAGAATGGTGCGAGAGGAGAGGAGGCCCAAGGGGGAGCGGATGGAGGTGCTAGGGTTTTGGATCAAGCAAGCAATGCTGGCTTGCGGTGATGCTGGTGTTTCGAGTTGGGTGAAGGTTCAGGGTGCTTGTGCGGTGGCTCAGCTTGACGCTCTCTCCTTGAGTATTTAGGAGGCCGCTGGATGAGTGGTTTTGTGTTACGGCCCACTTGAGGAGAGTCTTGCTATGGGGCTTTTGAAGGAAGCCAACCATTTCGCAGGTACATCCTGAGCCAGGATGTGAAGGCCTTTTTGTTGGCTATCAGAGGTAATACTGGCCCCGTCTCTTTTGCTCCTTTTCCGGTTGCCTTTCTGGTGTCTACCTTCGCCAAGATTCATTCTTGCTCCCTTAGTTCGTCGTTGGGACCTGGAGGTCAAGCCTCTGTCTAAATGTGCCTCGTCATTTTCTAGGGTTCTTCTGGTGGAGCAGGATCTTGTTTCGGCTCCGGTTTTGCCTCTGGAATCATTTCTTTCTTTGAATATGTCCCATTTCCGCTTCTGCCATTGTTAGGGGTGCCTGTGTTTTAAATGGATTTAGGATGTATAGTTCATTCACGATGGGAGGTTTTGGTTCTTTGTTGGTGCAGCCACAGAGGAGGCTCTCTTGCCCGCTTCTCAGTTTGGTTTCTTCTGGTTCGCTCTGGCAGAAGGGGTCGTTTTTGGTCGCGTGACTATACTTCGGCTGGGTCCCGATTCCCTCTTTGAGTGATGGGGTTCTTCTTCCCTTGATTTTTTTCTTTGAGGATCGGCTATCTTGGTTTCCCAAGCATCGTTTCAGGAGGAAACCACAACCTTACTAGGCTTTTCTTCGTCTTACCCCCTTGTTTGTCTTGGCGTTTGTTGTTTTTGGTTTTTGGGTGTTGTGATCTGCGGCGGTTTCGTTTGTGTTTGGTTCCGGGAATGGTGTGGCTTCTTGGTCCTGTTCGAGTATGGTTTTGGCGGGGGTCGGTTTATGTCTGGTTGATTCGGCTGTTGGAGTCTCCATTCTTGCGGCCGCATTTTGTTGGGCATCGTAATCATTGGTTTTGGTTGGTTGGGTGGCCTTGCCACTTTGGTTCTTGGTGTTTGGGTGCTTCGGTTCTTGGTTGCTTGCTTACTGTGGGTGGTTTCTTCTTCAGTTGGTTTCCATGGTAATGCGGCCTTTGGTGGTTTGTTTTTTTTTGGCCTGTCACGGGCTTTTGTGTGTTTTTGGTTGGTCTGTGTTGGTTTCGTTTGCCGTTGGTTTCTTCTCTTTCGGTGCAGTGGGTCTTCCCATTTTAGCACGTGGCTTTGGTGTCCTGGCAAGCCTTTCTTTCTTTATCTGCCCCTCTTGCACAATCCCTGTTTGGGGTGGTAATGTGCGAGGGGCCGATCGTGGTCTTGTGTTCGAGGGCTCTGCAGCTTTCTTGGTTTTCGTGTCTTCGGTGGTTCCTGGGTTTTTCTGGTGTGGTCTTCTTTGTCCTTTTTGTATTGGGTGGGGTCCCGTCAACCCCGGTTCATAGCTCCATTAAAAGTGTTTAATAATAATAATAATAAAACATTTTCTAGGAATTTAATATTCCTACATCTACCAACAAACCTACTCTACACATCCCTAAACCTAGCCGCTCCATGTAATCACATCACTAATCATATTTTAATCAATCTAATATAATTTTAATCCTAATCACATCTTCATCTCTAAATCTAGAGGCTTCTAAATCTAGAAGCCTCTCTAACCTTCTCCTTCCATTAAATTTTTGATTCAATAGAAGATTCTTCCCTCCATGAATTTTGAATTTAAAATTCTAGAGTCTTCCACTCTAGAATCCTCCAATTCTCACATACATCCTCTACCATTGATCCAAATCCAACATGGCTTCATCTTAGCCATTGAATCCTCCACCCATAAACTATAAATTGAGCTCTCCTCCTCCATGAAAGATAGCTTGGAATAGGGATAATTTTAGCGGCGAATATTTGTAATATGGCGAAAATTTCATTTTAGGAAAATTTGAAAAGGTGAATTATTCGGAGTGGGTTGGTGTCCTGTTCGCCTAAAATATATAGTATATATTTTTTTTGGGGGTCGGCTTCACCTTCATTTGAAAACATCTCCTATAAAAACCTAGCGATTCGTCAGGGTAGTATACCTCAAGTAGCTTAAAAATTACCAATATTGTGAAATTTGAACTTGCATACCCTTAAGCACCGAGAGATTGATTCATGTTGCTTTGTGATTGTTGACGCGTGACAAATGCAGTGTTGACGCGCAACAAGGGAATTGTTGACGACGCGATAACGACAAATTGCACTAACACGCGACGAGAGGAAGTGTTGACGCGTGACTTGGGCAAAGAAGTTGACGCGCGACAAGGGCAGTGTTGACGCGCGGCAAGTATATTTAGGCGTGGACGCGCGCGACAGGAAATGGGTTGTTGACGTGCGGCAAGTGTAGAGTTGACACGTGACACAAACCTCGAGACATGGGGACACACATGCAAGACCTCGACACTGGGCCAGAGTCTACTTGGTTCTTTCTTTGACACAGACTCTTTTCAGAATAATGGAAGGTGCCAGCTCAAAGAATACGAATAACCTAAAATTAAGTAAGAAATCTAGAAATCACTCTTCAAGTATTTTGGAAACTCATGGATACAAATATTGTAAATATAATCATATAGATACCACCACAAAGAATCGAATCGATCGTGTGGAAGGTATTATTGAGGTGGACATGCATTCTGCACAGTATCAAAGTCAAACAAATGAAACCTACGATAATATGCCAGATCTTAAAGATATTGTTCCTGTTGGGGTGCAACCAGAAGTGCAGCTAGATATCACAGATACAAACACTCAGCAAAATGGAAGACAGAAATCAAAATCAAACTCTGGTCCAAGAAAGAGGAACCCAGTTGATTGGGATATTGCTCAAATTCTACTCAAAAAAATAAAGCATTGAAAACAAACAAGAATATGTGGACCATTGGCAGGACATACAAGTTTGATTGGGCAGCTAAATTTCCGTTTATTGAACCTGTATAATCATCTAATTATGAAGAAATCCCATTTGAATGTACATGTACAATATGTACGTGGAAATTGGGAAAGCAACAAAAATGCAACTGAAAGTTGGACACTATAGAAAAACATTGTGGAAAACAATATTTAAGCAGAATGAGGGCGGATGGCAGAAAATCAAAACCCATAGGTGGAAAACTGAAAAAGAATGCATGCATGTTAGATACGCAGTGGAATATGAGGCAGAGCAAAAAAAACATAGACATCTGTTGGAAAAGGGAGGAACGATCACATCGCATATTGGTAAGA
Organism: Taxus wallichiana var. yunnanensis; assembly: GCA_018340775.1. Lineage (NCBI taxonomy): Eukaryota > Viridiplantae > Streptophyta > Pinopsida > Cupressales > Taxaceae > Taxus > Taxus wallichiana. Next base: position 95,846,587 of record CM031236.1, read on the forward strand.
TGAAAGAAACAAATCTACATGCAAAATTCATACAATTCTCTACTCTTTTTCAAATACTAAAAAAAGGAAGAGCGATTTCGGATTTCCTCGATTTCAAAGTTTTGTATCAATTTAACGGAATGCTGAATGTACCTCAGTCTCATTGGTCTGAAAGTAGTGGATGGGAAATGGCAAAATGCCTCTCGATGATAGAGAAGGAAGATTTGAAAGAGAATAAAAAAAAGCAAACGTTATCTCTCTTCAATTGATGAAGTGATGATGTTTCGACAACACCGCATGGGTATGTATCCACATCTATACTTTAGAAAATCATATAAGGACACCTCATCATGTTGGGTGTTATGAAAATGGTTGAAAATCGCAATGCCGAAAACCTATATAAAATAGTTGTTTCTCATTTGAAAGATGTTCTTTGGAATGACTAATTATGAAATTGCTACGAAGTTGGTATGCGTTGGAGCAGATGGTGCATCTGTCATGCAGGGTCACCGAACAGGGCTCTGTGTTAGATTACAAACAACAGTGGCCCCATATATGCTACCAATTCATTGTATGGCTCACATAATGAATTTAGCATATAAAATGGTAAGCAACCATGAAAATGTTGCTAAATTAGAAGACCTTATAAGAGAACTTCATGCCTATATGTCAAGCAGCCCAAAGCATTTTCTCGAGTTCCAAAAATTTGCAATTGGAATTACAGATGGCAAAAAACTTCTGAAGGATGTGGAGACTAGATGGATCTCTTTGTATGAACCCGCATGCAGAGTTCGTGAGGAGTATCCTTCATTGGTTGGTTTCATGCACAAATACCATCACGAAGTTGATAGAGGCGAGGACTTGTTGTTCCGTTTAAGCTGATTTGGAGACATTGCTTACATTGGTTGGTATTCTTCCAATGTTAAAGGAGATCAATACACTGATGAAGCATGCACATGGCAGATTAATCTATATTGTGGATTTTATACGGATGAGAAAAATGGTATGTCAAAGTCTTGATATATTGTCTTGTTCCCGGATAGTTTTGATGTTGTTTTTGAAAATTAGAAAGATTTATTAGATCTTAAAAATCCTAACACCTTTTTGAGATTTAATATCCACGATCACCTCTCGCATCTTTGTTAATGGGGGAAATACTAATGCACATTTTGCAAAAACGTCAAGATATTACAGGATCGGAATGAGAAGATGTTCCCGTGACACGTAATTTGTTTGAGTATGTTATAGTTGAAACAAGAATAAAGCTTAAATTTTTTTCAGAAACCTTGTCATCAGAAATTAGGGAACGTTTCTGTAAAGATAAAATTCTGGAAGCCATGGGTGTGATGAATCCTAATTTTTGGAATACTGAAGGTGGCCATGCAGACTTTGTCAGAAAGCATTTCCATAAATCAATGGGTACAATAATGGAACAATTTACAAAGACGTCAGAGCTCAATGGTATGGAAAACAAAGGTATACTGAATGCCGATTTATTAAAGTTTTAGTCAACAAATTTTGCAACAACAATGAGGAACCAATATAATAATTTAGATCAACCTTCTGAAAGTGGTGCTATTACAAGGTTGTGGCGAGGAATCTATCAAAGTTCTATCTTACAAGAAGATATCAGTGAATATTTCAGATTATATGAGTTATGCCAAACAATGATTTTGGGGTCTGTGAAGGATGAAAGGGTTTTCAGTGCATTGTCATTTATAAAATCAAAACTGAGAAACAGGTTGGATAAAAATCTGGAAAGTTGCATGAGGTGTTATGTTTCTCGATACTCCATTGAAACCTTTCCGTTTGTGAGCAATTACTTTGACCGGAATTCCCTTTGAAAAGAAGAGGTGTGAATAATACAGCTCTACAAGTACAAATATTCCCAACCTTGAGAGTGTAATTGGCTCTTCGTCACATTCTACGAAGACAACATCGAGTGTGATGAATTTATTGATAATGGATTGTTTCAACTTTAAATAGGTAACTTCTTCATAACTATCTTTTATCTTTATCATTAAAGATGTTACAGTCTATATACTAAAAATGTCAGGCAATTCACCCATCTATCTACTAATCCATTTCTCGTGTTGGGTTTTTTAAAACACGAGATCTAGCTCATTACAATGGCGTAGTGATGATTTCAACTTTAAGGAGGTATATTTTTCCCCTTAATCTTATTATTTATTACTTATTCATTTTTTCAGCTCTGGTTATCATTAAAGATGTTATAGGTCTATGTATTTACATTTAGTTAAATACAATATTTTTATTTTTGAAAGCGTGGGTTGACATCCGTCGAGGAAGTCACATTTACTGGACCGACAATGTCGAGCAACTCACCCATCTATCTACTAATCCATTTTTGTGTTGAATTTTTTAAGACAAAGATCTAGCACATTACCTAGGTGATGATTTCAATTTTAAATAGGTATCTTCTTCAAAATAATCTTATTGTTTGTTACTTTACATTTTTCAAACTCTTGTTATCATTAAAGATGTTACAGGTCTAATTCTATATATTTACATTTATTTAAAGATATTGTTGGTCTATATATTTAAAGATGTTGCTGGCACTTCTCAGGACTGACAATGTCAGGCAACTCACCCCTCTATCTACAATGTCAGGTAAAACAAAGATCTAGCACGTTACCCTTGATGATTTCACAGCAATCTAATACGCAAGAGGTAAGCTAAACCCTTTGATATATTTTTTATATGTGCAAAATCCTTTGATATATTTTTTTAACTGTGGGATAAACAATACATTATACAATTTTAAATATAAGTCCACATAAAATTCCTCATCATCCATATATATCATATCATCACCATATCATTATCATATCTTGAGTCCTGACACTACAATTATTATTAACACAATTATTTATCTAATTTAAATTTATTAAAACAATTCCATTTTTTAAAATAATTCATAATCATATCATTACTGATTCTATTCGCTCTAATGTCATCTATATCCATTCTAATCATTAATGTCATCTATATCTATTATAACACATTCCATTCATTTATCATCTATATCCATTCTAATGACATTATGATCATATCGTTACAAGTATAAAGAATAATTATCTTAAAACAAGTTCAAAAGTCTAGAGAAGAAGAATTATTGTGCTTGATGATAAATCTACGTCCACATTAAATTGATCATCGTCCATATATATCATATCATTATCGTCATTCATCGTCTTTCATCATCATCTATCATTAATTATCAATTATCATCATTCATCATCTGCGTCCACATCAATTCATGACAATGCAAGTAAATAAGAAACATACATATAATTCATGATAATCACCATCTAATGCAATTAAAATTAAAGATTGTATATAAATCCATATAATTAAATTGAAATACCATAGTACATACTCAATAGTAGAAGTTTTCAAATTCAATATTTAAAGTTTCCTCAATAATAAAAGTTTCTAGTTTTCAAAACCCTCTTTTTCTTTATCCAATTCTACTCCTCTGCTCTCTTCCCCAACGGCTTCTTCCACTATCTTTGTACCTCTTTCCCCAACACCAGAAATAACCCCTGAACTTATAAGATCTTCCACAAAGACTGCCTTTGTCGATTTTTAAAATTCTTCTCTTCTTGATTTGTCGCATCTCCATGCGACAACAAATTTGGATCATGCTTTGCTTTAGCTTTGAATAATATGTCAGGGTCGAAACCATGCTCTTTAATTATCCGCTTTAGTGTATTGTTTTGTTTGTTAACCAAAACAATATTTTGCTTCAAATTTTTGCTTGGATAAAGCTGTTCTTTCTTTGTTTCCAAGTGAACTTGCAAAACCTTCGCGCCCGACTCTTCAAATTTTCATATTTCAACTGCAAAAAGAGTAATGTCAATTCAAAATATTACTAAAAAATGAAAATTTCAAATTAACAAGAATGATTGTTTGAAAGTAATAGTACTTACAACCGCTCTATCTCTTTCGGCATTTGCGATTGCTACCAAATCCTTGTCCTTGGACCATTTGTTAAAATATGCCTAGGCCTCGGCACTAATATTTTCCAATTTGTTTAATGACTTATCTAAAATGTCGTCTTTATAGTTGTTGTTATACGTGACAGTCCCACTTCTTACTTGGGTAAGTAAGGAATCCATCTTCGCAGGTTGATTCTGGACTGCAGCGTATAAACTATCTCGTTGCCAATAATTTTCATAACGACTAATAATCTCATTGATAAGAACTTTAGCCCTTCTCTCCCATTCTATAAGCTGATTGATATGAGGAAGAATAAACTCACTGACATGGGATTGACAATCATAACCAATTAAGTTCTCCAAAGGAAAAGGTGGCAATTGTTCATTATCTGAATTTGATGAAGACGATCTTCGTTGGAGAAGTATGGGGGCTTTCAAAGAAGACAAGCTGCTACTTGTTTTTGCCTTTGGGTGGGCTGATCCTGTTTGTGAAAAAATTAATCAAGATTTAGATAAATAAATTTAAATTGAAATGTAATTCAAAATTGTAAAGCATATTTAAATTGAAATTTGAAGTATACTGTTGGATTTGAATCATCTCGCGAGGTATTGAAAAAACCAATTGGGTCATTGTTATCAATGCCCAAATAATCTTCATCTAAATTTATATTGTTCAAAAAGCAGATATGCCGTTGCCTTCGGGCAAGCCACCAAGTGAGAGAGTTGGAATTTGAAATGAGGAGGCAATGTTTAGTGTCCCACTAGGAGGGAAAGCAAAAGGCATGCATTTACCAATGTTCTTTTCTTTCCTTCCTCTGGTTGGCATTTTAAAAATTATTGGTTGAGTGGGTGTCGGTCTTGCACGGTTTGATCGGGGATGACATGTGCTTTGAAAAGTACAAGAAAAAAATGAAAAATAGGAAAACAATTCATAAAGTCAAAAATTTCGAAATTAAACGTACTATCGAAAAGTTGTACCTTGTTGTCGAGGGGTTGTTTTTCTCGGTGCTACGGGTGGCCTTGTAGGAGTTGTACTCAGTGTCTGTTCAGAAGATATGAATGCATGCGACTGTATGGAGTGAGTTGGGGAAGAAGGTTGAGTTTGTGAAACAGTGTATGTTCCAAAGTCCCTGTAATTCATCAATATTAAATGTTGTCAATTCATTTGGTTAAAATTTAAATTGAAAAATAAATATGCAACTTTGGAATTTGTAAATAATATATGAGAAGGTATTACTTCTCTGGCGTTTAACGAGTTCAAACTGTTGAGGGTTTGGAGAGGAGTGAGCTTCCATTTCAGATTGGGAGTCCCCGAAGCCTCAGCGTGTTGTTGGCCTCTTCCTCTCGATAACGCCTTTTTTCGGGGAAGGGCTTCAATAAATCTTCTCTGCAAAACATTAAAATTTAAGTTTTAATAACTGTGCACTGTAATGTCGAAAATTGAAATACAATTACAAACTAAATAGTTTATACCTGTTGTTCTTCAAATGGAATTGACAACTTCATCAACTCCTCATCAGTGCAAGTAGGAATTTTTTTATCTTTTAAATTTAAAAGTGCCTCATAATAAAGGCCGAGGAGATAGTTTGTTGAATAAATGAAAGGTTTTTCTGAAAGTTTTGAATTTGTTAGGTCAGTTCTTATTTTTTGGATAGATATGTGCACCAATCGAATTTTTGTTTTGAGATAGTGGCAACAATGTATGAAATGGGCCAATTTGGTATATCTGTTTGGCGACCCTGCAAAACAATTCTGGATTGAAAAAATGAAATAAGTGCAGCAAGAAAGTGGTGTGCAATTGATTGTGTATCCACACCACGCTTGGATTTATTGACATGGGCTGCAAATGCGAAACAATGAAAATTACTATAAATTTATAACGAGCAAATTGTATCGAATATAAAAAGCAGAATAAAAATATGAATTAAAATGAATTATACTTACAATCAACATGGAAACCGAACGTTGATTCGAGAAATTTCTTGTCTTCTTCCAGAGTGTTGCCTTGGTCAGAATAATTGGTAAATTTTTGAGCGGAAGGCCCGTGAAAGCGATGGATGTCATTTGCCGATCTTGAATTGGAACATTAAGCCATCGTTCGAGTCACAAAAAATTCCGTCCTCTCGAATTGTAGGATGACAGAAGGTAATTCAAAATATCTGGATCTGTTTCGAAATGGGGCATATTAACGAGCCCTGTAAATTCACACGCATCCATCAAATCTTTATATTCTGAAGACATATTTAAAACAGTATGGATGTGAGGGCATAAGGGATTCTGTAGTTGATCTTGGAAATCGATTGAATTAGATTCTCTTGATTTTTTTGTTGAACTTGCAGTTGGGAAGCATGTGAAGTTGACATTATAGTTGTACTTGCGTCTTTGACAATGATTGAGACCTGCAAAAATTCAAGAGCGGGAAGGTGAAAATGAGAAAATGACCGGTTGAAGGGTATTTATAGGCTAAATCGGGCGTCAATGGCTTCAATTGACACGCGTCGATGGTCTTAATGACGCACGGCGTCAATAGGAGCCGATGACGCCGCGCGTCAATAGAGCCGATGATGCGCATCAATAGGATCCGATGTGGCGTGTCGATAGGAGCGATGATGCGCGTCGATAGCATCAAAGTGATGCGCGTCAATAGGAGCGGTGATGTGGCGTTAATAGCATCGATGGCGCGTGTCAATTGGAGCTAGTGACGTGTGACAGTCAAGACCATTGATGTTCCATTGACACGCGTCAGGAGTGATTATTGACGTCTTGTTGTCACACGTCAATGATGGAGCCATGAAAAACCAGGTGAAATTTTTGTTTTGGAATATTGTCAAATTCGCCTTTCGTTGAAACTGGTTACAGGGATATTCGCCAGGTATTTTCCACCTACAATTTTATAGAGGTGTCTTAAAATGAACCCGGCTTGGAATAATCTCTCAAATCCATAACAAAGTTCTTCCACTTTTATCTTCAATGAATCCATCCACTCTATCCATTCATCTACAATCATCAAATCCTTCATCCTTCATCAAACATTCTTCAATCAAAATCATCAAATTGCAAGGGGAGGTGTTTCTCAAGTGTTTCCAAAAATCAAGCAAACAACTACAATCCAACATCTTGAGCACATCAAACAAATCAAATGGAGCTCTACTTTGGTAAGTGAAGGTATTACATTCTATTCCCTTTTCATCTAGCTCAATATGAGGTAGTGATAAAGAGTGTTAGATTAGGAATTGATCTAGTTTGGTTTCTAATTTGCATTTTACACCAACATCTCTTTTTGATTTACATTTTTAGTGCCCACCATGGAGCTTATACCCCTAAAATTTTGAATGTTTTAGTAGCATTTCATATTATAAACAAACTGTCCAAATTTGAAAATATTTTGTTGAGATTTACCCCTTGAAATTTCAAATTTTTGTGACAGTCTTCTATTTCAAAGCACTTTTGACCTGAAACAATGCTTTTGTAAATCCCATGGTGCTTTTGTAAATACTTCAACAGCTTTTGTTTAACCCCTAAAACCCCAAAATTGTCATTTTTTTGTCTCATTTACGTCTTTTGCAGACAAAGTAGCACATTTGCAAACAAAGTAGCTCATTTGAAGACAAAGTAGCTCATTTGTAGACAAAGTAGCGCATTTGCAGACAAAGTACCGTATATGTTCTAAAGTGGCGCCTATGTCCTATTTTGGTGCCTATGCTCTGTGTTGTAGCGCTTTTGTTGCCTACCTTTTGAGAGCCATAACTTTTGATCCCAAACTCGAAACGACTCCGTTTTTTTCTCAGAAAGGTATTAAAAAGATCTATGCAATGAAAGTGTTAATTTATAATTTTATAGTATAATTTATTCATGGTTTTCATTTTCCTAAATCTTGTCATTTTAACTACAAATTGAGTTATATTTTCTTGTTCCAAACTACTAACACTTTGAGTGCAACTTCCTACGCTTACCAAAGATAAAAATCAATCTAAAACTACTAACCCTTTGTTTTTGTAGCATGATCGATCCAAGACATTTGGGGTTAAACATCAAACTACTAACCTTTGTTTTGTAGGGCCTCCTCTTGAAGACCCAATCATCAAACTACTAATCTTTATCATTTCATTTTATCATCTTTTATCTTACATTTATCATTGTCCTTGTGTTTTTGCATTGTTGCTTGTTCATTTGGAGAGGCAAAACCGTGTATGCTCTCCTCTCTCGTCCTAGGATGATTTTGAAGATCAAAAGTGGCTAGCCTTCCCCTTTTATTTTTTAGGGGTAATATGATGTGGAAGTGAAATCCACACACTTGTCATAGTCTTAGGGGTATCGTGACCATGGGCTTCATCTCCATGCACGTAGACACACCTTGTGTTCCAACGTGGTATATAAATTCAAGGCAATTATTGTTATTCGCTAAGTGTTTGCTTGTTTTAAGAGTGACATGAAGTGAGGGGCTTCCACGTCCCAAAACCTAGGCCTCAAACAACATTCATGTAAAACAAACTTGGGCCCCATGTACCGTAAGGTATATCGGGGAATCCCCTAGAGAGCTCATACATCCTAGACTAAGAAACCATTTGGCCACAAGCTATAGTGCAAGGAGGTCGTACTCCCTACAATCACTCACTAGCCGACCCCACATTGATATATAAGTGGAGAGCCAATTGTGGCACCATTATCGGTGTGTGGTATTGAAAGTGGGCTATAGCTTGATTGCAATCCCACTTGACTAGTTAGGGTGTGTGTTACATGTTTGTTGTTTGCTTGTGAACACCCTTAACCATCCTATCACATTAAAATTTTAATCAATCAAACATCATCATAATTAACCATCCTTAATCACACAATCCCAATCCCATCACCATCCTTAATTAACAATCCTAATCCAAATCTAATCCCCACACATCATATCTAATCATGGCCTTTGAGCCCCGATCTCCATCAAACTAGCATATAAACCCCTATCTCTTTTCTAAATCCATCAACCAAGCTATCTCATCATCCCACACCCATCCAAGTCAACCATCTCGCTTTAATCATGAAGTCCCACACACTATCCAACACCTTAATAAAAAAATTTCAAATCTCACATCCTACCTCAACCATCCCCATCTTTTCCATCCAAATCAAATATACCATGCTTTGATCCTAACATCCTAAAAACCATCCAACATCTTAATCAACAAATATCCAATCTTAAATCTTCAATCAACCAATCACCCTTAAACCATCATCTCCTAACAAATCCCAACCACAATTTCCCATTTCTAAGATCTATAATTCTCACCCCATTGATCTCTTCCGAGGAAACCAAATCATCTCAATCCACACCTTGACCTAAACAACATAAACCACTATCCCCACAAGCTAATTACATCGACTTTGACCACCTCACTAACTTTGACCTAGACCAAGAGGACCTCCTTTATGTCCTTGTTAATCTAGCTACCCATCCCAAACCCACACAACCATCCCAACCCTGACCCCTAAATACCATATCAATCATCATGACCTACACCTTCCTCCCATAAAAACTCATACAAATAATCCACCATCATCCAAAACCTCAACTCCTAAATCCAATCATTATAAAACTTATCATCGAGTCCTATTCACATATCCACAATAACCCTACAACTTAACCTAAAATTATCATATCCCACATCTCATCTTAGTCCCCCATCCTCGTCATCTTCCTCATCCTAATCCGATCCTGGACTTTCTCCTATATTGTCCCACAATCCCTAATCCACCATAAAATTTAGCCCCTAATCCTATTTCATCCCCTCCATCACCTACACCTAATCCTATCAAAACTATCTCATCCACCATGAATCCTAAGTCACCCTCATCCCCTTCTACCCCTAATCCTAAACCATCTAATGTGGCTCTATGCCACCCTCATCATCTTCATCCACATCTAATCCTAATCCATCTCCTTCATCACCTAAATCTCACACCATCCTATCCTCTAATCCTATTTCAAATCCCACAGACCCCCAATCCTAAAACATCTAACGTGACTCCTAAGTCACCAACTCCTAAACCTAACAAATCCAATCCCAATCCTCTCCCCACCCCATCTACTACCCAATCCAATACAACTTCTATGCCACCTTTATCTACTTCATCTCCTAAATCGACCAAATCTAATGTGGTTCCTACACCACACCCATCTCTGAAATCTCCTTCATCCCCAACATCACCCAAATCTAATGCGACCCCCATATCACACCTATCCCCTTCATCTAAATCTACCTAATCCCCTTCATCTACATATACTAATCCCAAACAATCTAATCCTAAGCCGAACCATTTATGTCAAAACCACATATCCAAACCAATCCAAAATCAAGTAAATCTACTTCATTACCTAGGCCTAGTCCATCCCATTCATCTTTTAATCCAAAAAAATCTAATCCAAATCATAAATCCAACTCAACCAAAACATCTCATAATCATCCACTTGTACTTCCTATTCCCCCAACACCATTTAACCCAAACCACTTCATTCCTTTAGGAGAATCCTTGACCACCATCTTCCATTGTCTAAAAACCTTCAACATGATCATCCATCCCTAAATCAAATCATGCAATAAAAACCTTCCCAAACCATCTTGGTATCAGGAAAACTATTATTGTGACTTCCATCGCACCCATGAGCATGTTACCAATCATTGCATGTAATTTAGGTCTTATGTCCAAAACCTCATTCACAAGGGCTTATTGTCCTTATACCTCTTTATCAACCACCTTTCCATCCCAATCCTCTCTTTAATCATCATCCACCATCCAAATCCCACTTGAAATCCAAACAACGTCAACCATCCAAATCTCATCATACATTCAAACATCCCTCGCCGACCAAAAACCAAAACAAATATCACCCCCATACTTTGTTAAATTCAACCTCTTAGCGGATGACAACATTACAACCCCCTAGTCTCACGATGACCACATGGAATCATCTTCCCCATACACTTCATATCCTATAGCCAAAAATATGTTTGCTAATATGAAACATCAAGGTAAATGATTAGGCATCCATGAACAAGGCATTCGTGATCCCATCTCCCTTCATCAAAATCCAGGTTATTTAGGGTTAGGTTATAAACCTAACAAAAACAACGTCCCTCCCACTACTTCGTTACAACCCATTTCTACCACTCCTCTTGTTGATCCTACTATCCCAACCACTCAACCCCATCATATATCATTTAATCCCCCTACCAAAACCAAACACCTAAAAATGGATTGAGCACATAATTCGACACCTACACATGGATGTTCTTTCCTTCCCACTCATCCTCCTTCCGTTTAATATCCAAATCCTTGCATCTAATCCAATCTTATCCATTCATATCCTCTTCCAATCCATTCATTTGAACACTTGATCAACTTGTTCACACATGTTGTAAGCCAATAGTGCCTACTACAATTGTGTGACCTTGGTCTATCATTATCTCCAACATTCCAAAGACAATTGTCCTCTTAAAGATCCCCACACTTCAACACACTTAATCAACTTGTGGTGAAGACACTTGGGCGTGTCTATTGACACTCTAGCCAATTTCATTTCCACACTCATCTCCATCCCCCCATCAAGCCACTAGTGATTCTTAACCCCTTGAGAGTTCTCAAGAGAGTGGAACCTCTTTTAAAAAATCATCAAAATATCAAAAAGCAAAAAATCATATCAAAATTAAAAATATCCAATAAAATCCACCTCAATACTCTCTAGGGTGTTTCCAACAACTCTACGGGCTATGGATGCTTGGTTAGCAGTAAAGCAATGTTGTGATAAGAATCAAATGTATCTCCGTCAGGGCTATGGATGTCTGACTGGCAGCAGAGCAATGCATGACTTAACCTTTGTTCACCTTCCATCAACCTACTTGACTTAATCACTCCATATACATTGGCTAGTTTGTCTTCACACACTACCCATTAAGTCTTCACCTCAAGCGGTAATTAACCATCACAATCACACACACTTTGATCTCATAGAGACATAGGGCTCACATGTTGCTAGGTATTGTTTAAACCTTGGTCACACTTCTATTTTAGTCCAACTCTTGCCTTACAACATGTGCCATTAGGATCATCTTTTGTTCATCATTGATGTCATTTTCCTTCCATCCATCACATCCACATCCTTTTTCCCTTAGGATTGAACATATGTGGGCGACGATATCCCCTTTCCTTTTCATCCAATCCTCCCCATGTCCCTTTTCAACCGTCATCATCATGATTGGGGCAACCTTACTACCATCTACTGAGGGCATCATCCATTTTAGATACCCCTCACTTCCCATCCTACCCTACACCTAGGGGAAAATAAAACCCATTCATCCATCCACATAGGCCATCCTACTTTACATTTGGGGGCACACCACATCTATCCCTCCATCCCTCTCCCCTATACCTGGGGGCATATCTTATCATCTTCCATATCCCCCATCTTATCCTATACCACATCCCTCATCCTATCTATCTCCCATCCCACATCCCATCTAATCCTAACCTATCAACCAATCCCTATCCTATCCAACCTATCCAATTTCCCTCAATCCTTCCCTTTCATCCTACCCAAACATGCTTTGGGACTTATAGGAGAAAGTCACATCCCACCCTAATCTCAACCATTGCCCCCCATCCCAATTCCAAAATCTCAACATCCAACATCAAATAATATAAACATCCAAAATCTAAAGTTCAAAAATCAAAACATTCAAGAAATCCATAAAATACAAAAATGCAATGTGTGTGCTTTTACTTTTGTGTGTTTTCTTGTTTAATTGCATTTACATCTTAGCCGATGATATGAGGCCACTTTTGTTTCTTTTTCTTGTACACGGTCGAATGAAATGAGGACCATATTTCTATAATAATTTGTCCAATGATACGAGGACACAAGCATTTGAAAATTAGACATCGTGGTCTTTATATCTTGGTGCTTTTTCTCTATGCCACATCAATCACAATTGCTAATGATGATAAAAGTGGGAACTTTATGGTATCACACCCCTTTTATCATCATATTTTAGCCTGAGCATCATCCATAATGATCCTCGTCATCATCTAACTATATACCCTCCTCATCATCTTATCTAATCAATCCTTTATCAATCATTCAATATCCACATCCAAATCTTATCATCTCGCATCCAACCTCCAAAATCCTCACCCCTTCACTGGGGCATCTCAAAATCCAACATCTAAAAATCTAACATCCTCTAATCCAAAATTCTAAATCTTCACCCTTGTCATATATCGTTGGGGCATTCTCAAATCTAAATCCTAAATCCTAAATATTCATCCTTGGCATACATCATTGATGCGGCATCCTACAATCCAAAATCTAACATCCAATATCTCCTAACCTTCTAATCTCCTATTCATCTAATTCCCCTTCCTAATCTTCTAATATCCTATTCCTTTAATCCTCTCTCTTATCTTCTAATCCTCTCATCCCGCACCTAAACATCCTCTAATCCTCCCTCCTATCTTCTAATCCTCTAATCTCCTAATCCTCTAATCCTCTCTCCTATCTTCTAATCCTATAATATTTTAAACCTCTAATCCTCTCCCATATATTCTTATCCTATAATCATCAATCTTATCATCCTCAATCCTCTCATCTACTAACTTGGGCTTATCCTCTTTTTGAGAGGTTACCCAGGCTCGTTCCTCCTCACTTAAGCCCTCGAGGGGCATCATATCACCATCATATCATCTTCTCTTATTTTTCTATGAACGGTCATTGCTCCGTAGTAACCATTCAAAGAGGGGCAAAATTTATACACCTAAAATGTCGACATGATTAATTACAATTAATCTATCCCACAACATCATCTAAATCCATATAATAATTAATCACAAGATTAATTATTATTACTTAATTCATTTTATCATTTTATCATCCTTTATCATTTATATAATATTCCATCATTCCATCCATCATCATATCCCATTTTATCATTAATCACTTATTATATCCTATTATCCTATTTTAATCTTTCATTAACATTTTCTAGGAATTTAATATTCCTATATCTACCTACTCACCTACTCTACACATCCCTATACCTAGCCTCTCCATGTAATCACATCAATAATCATTTTAATCAATGTAATCTAATTCTAATCCTAATCACATCCTCACCTCTAAATCTAGAGGCTTCTAAATCTAGAAGCCTCTCTAACCTTCTCCTTTCATTGAATTTTTAATTCAATGGAAGCTTCTTCCCTCCATGAATTTTGAATTCAAAATTTTAGAGTCTTCCACTCTAGAATCCTCCAATCCTCACATGCATCCTCCACCATTGATCAAAATCTAACATGGATTTATCTTAGCCATTGAATCCTCCACCCATAAACTATAAATTGAACTCTCCTCCTCCATGAGAGCTAGCTTGGAATAATCTCTCAAATCCATAACAAAGTTCTTCCACTTTTATCTTTAATCAATCCATCCACTCTATCCATTCATATACAATCATCCAATCCCTCATCCTTCATCAAGCATTCTTCAAGAAAATCATCAAATTGGGGGAGGTCTTTGCCTAAGTGTCTCTAAAAATCTAAAGTAAGAAACTAAAATCAACATCTTGAGCACATCAAACAAATCAAAGGGAGCTCTACTTTGGTAAGTGAAGGTATTTCATTCTATTCCCTTTCCATCTAACTCAATCTGAGGTAGTGATAGAGAGTGTTAGATTAGGAATTGATCTAGTTTGGTTTCTAATTTGCATTTTACACTAACATCTCTTTTTCATTTACAGGTCCACTAGGCCAAGTAGTCATTACTTTACTTTTATGGCCTTTTCTATATCATGGTAAAACATTTATTTCAAATGTCTTAACAATATTGCATTTTCATTGAAGTGGAGAACTCTTGACAACACAGATTGTCTCGTTTGAGTTACTACTTCAGTCTTAGTTGTTATGAAATAATTTATCCTTTCTTTTCATTTTGCATTAAGAAGAATGTTTACCTTCCTTAGCAACTTCTACCAACTGTCAAGTATCTTCGAGGGCTCACCCACACTATTTTGGATGCAACATGCATATTCAAATAGAATCAAACTCTGGTACAATGCTTTTATATCATTTTTTCTATTTGTTTGTATTATGACATCATTCTTAGCAATGCAAATAACCTTGATAAATTTGTGAAGATTCAGTTTTCTACGTGCTTGTTTATGTTATTGATATTTTGGTTTTGATGTTAACCTGCTACATTCTATGGAATTTATGTGTGTCTAGCTGCAAACTTTTTAAAAATGGATTATGATTATCGTAATCCAATCATGCAAGATGAAATATGAAAGATATCATGCAAGATCAAATTGCATTGATGTGAATGTTGCAAACGAGATCGGGACAAAAAATGGAACACATCATATATTATTTAGGCAAGAAAAAAACTAACTTAGGGAATAAGTGTGGGGCTTGCGGGTATTTAATTCCCACATTTCTACTAAGTCGTGGAACATGGGTGGGACATGTAAGTATTGAATTCCCATGTTTTTATTTAGAAATATCTCTTTCAAATGGTTGATGAAACCCACCTTTTGCTCTTATGGCAAATTACTTCTATGGCTAGTTATCGATGTTTTTTCATGCTTTGCCTATTTCCATACAAGAACTAAACTTGAAACTGAAAATAAACATTTATTAGCTTTTGTTCTTTTTAATTTATTGGTCCCTTTAAACGTGAATTACAATCGTGTGCATGTTGTAAGTGAGATTGAGACAAAAAACTGGGGCACGTAGAACATTTAATTTGGGTGGGAACAATCTACCTCCTCGAAAAAGCATGGGCATGCATGTATTTATTTCTCACATTTTTATTTTTGACCTTACATTCATGTCTTCATCTTCCTTGAACATTCCTTTTATGCATACATTCCTTAAGCATACATTCTCACTTTTTTATTTATGGCCTTCGATTTGTGTCTTCATCTTCCTTAACAATTCCTTTTACACTTCCAACTACTTGATCCCCAGTGAGTAATTTCAGTTGTTGGGTTGTCGTCTCTACATACCTCCTTGTTGGCCATTGTGTGTTAATTTTGCCATTGATAGCAAAGGGTGTGTAGATGTCATATTAGTCTCCATGAGGTGTCTTTCATTGTCAAGTCGAAGGTTGATTGGTAGTGTCCAATTTGGTGAAGTCCTATGATGTTTTGGAGCATGTTTCAAAGGTGTATGGTCATAGTTTGTGTTATCCATGTTGAGTAGAGTTTGTATTGAAGTATATCATGGATAGTATGGGGTGTCGAGGTGTATGAGTGCCAACAAGGAGAAATACATAATGCTTCAGAGTTTGTTTGGTTGTTTTCGGAATTAGTATGAAGTCCTGCTCTACTTGCTTTGAGTATGAATGTTTGCTTCAGAGTATGAATAGTTTGCTTTGGAGTGTGGACTAAATGCTTTAGATTTTGTATGAAGGTTATGTTAATGTTATTGTGACATGTGGTGAAGGTCAAACACAAACAAATAGATATATCAAGGGTGTTTGCAGGTGTTTACAAGATGGAATACATGCTACTTCGAAGTGTGCTTGGATGCTTAAGAGATTTTCCAAAGTCTGTTTACTTTTGAATTTGTCCAAAGCTTATGATGATGCAGTATATTGAAGTAGGAAATTTAGTACAAACATGTGAGGTGTTTTATGGTGTTAAAGTAGGTGTAGAAGATGAACAAGACCGATTTTCATAAATATAGTGTAAGTATAAGATCCTTTGGAAGTAAGTTGTTAAGGACAAGGCTAGTAAGCGTGTAGGTAGATGAAATTGGCTAGAAATATTTGAGCATGGAAATGAAAATATAAGATTTGGAAATGATGGAGTAGGTTATTATTAATGTATGGACCAAGTTTCAGATGTTAGTCTACAAGTATAAGCGAGGTTATGAGATTTTTGCTCTTATCGAGTTCAAGGAAGGGAGATTTTGTGTTCGAATTTGACGTTCTGATGCTTGTTGAAGAATGTAAACTTTGCATGGGACCCTAAGGCTTTAAAGGATGTTATTACATGGAGTTAAGAAGACATAACAAGTGGAATGAGGTAATTTGGATGTCAGAGATTTATGAACGAAGTTTAAGAAGTTAGAGAGCTCTAAAACCCTTGTTAAACCTTATCAATAGAGTGCTAAAACAAATATGATTGGTATGATATCTAAATTATTTATGGAAGATAATGTGATACATCAGGGTTGAAGAGGATTTCTCAGATCTCCTTTTGGTAGTGGTTTGGCGTTTCAATTGCTTTGGGAAGAGAGAGAAAAAATCTGGTTTTGTGGGTTTTTGTTGTTTCAAGTCTGAGATGAAGGTTTCAGAATAAGAAGTGAATTGTTACATAATCCTTGGGATATGTGCTACACATATATGGAAATTTTCAGGCATATACAATGGAGAATTTTTGAGCTATATGTGGTCAAAGGTGCACTACCGATTTTGGCCTTAAGGGCTAAAAATGTTAGTCTTGTGTTTTGGAGTGAGCTTGATCATTTTGCTTATTGTAGTTGATGTTTTTGGTCATGGATAAAATGTTGGAACCTGGTATGATGTGTTTGAGCTCCTGTTTTTATCAGATGAGGTGGTTTCATGTTGAAACCATAATGGCCTAATTAGTCATATTAGGCTTCTTGGAGAAGTTGATCAAACATATGTGTTGGGTAAGACTTCTCCATGTAGCATATGCTTATTAGTGCTTGTACATGTTGGTACAAGTGTCCTTGACATGTTATAGGTGATGTTTGAGATCAGAAGATGATTTGGAGGTATTTGTGCATATTTCTCTCAAGACTAGTTCTTGAGTCTTTAGAGCTTCAAAGAGAAGTTTTGGAGTTTTAATAGGTTCAAGGCCTTACACTATGATTTGGAAGGAAATGTAAAGTTTTATGGAAACTAGACTCAAACATATTTCAATTTATATATGGTTTGTATCTTGGTAAATAATTTTGATAGGAAAACCAACTCGGTTTGTAGACCTAAGTTTGGGGTCTGAAGTCGGTTTGGAGCACTTCGCAGTGTTTGAGCTATTTGGAGGTCCTTCACTTGTATTTGAGTGAAAAAGTGAGTTGATCTAGAAATTAGACTCAAATATATTTCCATTGGTATATTACTTGAGTCACAATGATGATATTTTCTATGTGAAGTTGGTCACTCTTCAGGATTGATATTATGAGCATTGAAGACCGAGTTGGGTTTGCTTGCTCTTTGGAGTGATTCGTTAGAGAGATGGTTATTTCAATCATTCCGAGCTTATTTGTGATGATTGGATGTATTTACCATGTTACGTGATTGTGTTGGAGTCATGAAAAAGTTGCTCAAGACCTTGGAGTTGTTGGAGCATTCGTTGGTTCTTGAGAAGCCTATTTTGAGCTTGCTTGAGTTCTTGGAGCTTGTTCATGATGATGTGACCCCTATTGACCCTTGTGATCATTTGTAGTTGTTTTATATGATGTTATTATTATATTTTAGTGTTGGGATGACTAATATACTTGGTCATGACCGACCTAGGTGTGTTTTGAAGTTGAGACCGGTATATACGCAAGTATATAGTTCATTTTGTGTAAGTGGTTGAAATTGAGAGAGTGCATGCTTGAGCGACCCAAAGGGGGTTCAAGAAGAGTATAGAGGGGTTATGGAAAAATCCTATAAGAGTTTTTAAGACATAAAGAAGTGTCAATATCAAATGTGTAAGGAAGATTGATACATACAACCCATGAAGAAGAGAGATAGAGCGAGTTAGAGAAGAGCTTGTTTTGAAGAAGGTTTGGGTGTGTATGCGAGATGAACTTGGATCATAATCAGCTACGAGATCAACATATTTTCAAAGTGGTCATTATTTTTTCAAATCTTTTATGATGATTCATATTCATAGGAGTCTTTTGTTGTGTGTAATATCATCAAAGGTTTAGGGGTTGGTGCCTCACTAAAGAAATCTCTTATGATGTGTAATATTCACTTGAGTATTTGTTGTGTGTAATATCAACAAAGTTTTCAAAGTGGATTTTCTTCCCCTTGAGGGTTTCCCACTTAAATATGGTGTCCATGTATTCTCTCTCTTATTGCATGCTCGTGTAAATGGTTAATGTTCATCTAATAAGCTCACATGTGGTTATGAATGTTAATGCTTGTCATGACAAAAGAAATTAAATTTTTGTAGGATTGATTCACCCCGGTCCGTTGTGCTTCCAACACTCCTTCCCAAACATCTTAGTCGTTTAAATCACATTGTATCATCTTTCACACTTCCAAGGTTTCACCTACATTGTCTACACCTAGAAACATTACGTGCCTCACGACTAGAGACAAACCTTTTTTTTTTTTTCCCCGATAGCCACGTAAAAACCCTATTCACAATTTTGTATGAAACCACCAATCTCATTTTTGTATGAAACTCGTTCACAATAGTGTATAAAGTGGAGCACATAATAGATATTATTTGGGTACAGATAATCTAAGTTGGGCAATAGGTGTGGGACATACAAGTATTTAAATGTAGGGTGTACTTCTCCTACATTTTCCACATGTGTGTAAAAACTACGTGCCTCATGGCTAGAGACAAACCTTATTTTTTTCCCTTGTAGCTACATAGAAGCCCTCATCCCTATTTCCTATGAAATCCGTAATCACAATTATATATGGAACCCTTTTCACATTTCTATATAAGGTAGAACACATATCATATATTATTTTGGTAAGAATAATCTAAACCAAGTTATAGTTATGGGACATGAAATAATTCAATTCCCACTTTTTTACTAAGTCGTGGAATAAGTGTGGGACATACAATACACGAAACGTTTAAGGTGAACATACATAGTAGATAATATTTCGAGCGGAACAATATGATTCGTGAAAATGTATCGGACATGCAATTCAAAGCTTTGATATGCCTTTGACTCGTATGACCAATAGTTGGAAAGTATTAATTATCGACACATGTCCATGCTTCTACTTCCTATAATTAGTTGACCTCACAATTGAAAACGGGTCCTACTAATTTTTGCAACAATTGGTCGCATTGTGCGCTTCTGCTCGCATATCTCCATTGATCGTTTCATCTACGTCTTCCGGAACATGAGCTTCCCCCTTATTATAAATGCAAAGCATGTCCAAGACTTCTCGAGAGAATATATTCCAACGTTGCCTCCTTGATTCCTCTTTCCTTTCCCATACACTTCTCCAACCTCAAACACCTTTTCCTGCAACCCTCTTCCCCTCCCATTGTTTCTCTTCATTTAGTTTCACTTCTTCTCTAGATCCCTTTCGACGTTCACATCGTACATTTTGTGCATCAACTATTTCTTGTAATCACCTCAAATGGTTCTCAGAAGGTATAGTTTCGCATTGCCTCCCTCATTTCACTTTCCCTTCCCTTACAATTCTCCACCCTCAAATCCCTTACTCTACGCCCCTCTTCCTCTCCCATTGTTTCTCTCCCTCTAATTTGCTTTTGTCTAAAGATCTCCTTTGGCATTTCCATTGTACATTTCACGAGAAATTGCAGTCTCACAATAACAATGAATCACGCCTACATTCTTTGAATATTTTCCCACTCATAAACCCCTCTACATTTCCCTTCCCCACCCTTCCATACTACCATTCCTCTCTTCTTTTCTAGCTTCTCGCCTACCCTCCTACACTCCTCTTCGATTGTCTATGGTTGACAATTGTATTCTCCGTTACTTGTACATGTCTTACTTAATATTTAATTTAAGAACATTATTTGTTTACTCCCTTTCTTCTTTTTATACCATACTTTGTTCTCATTTTAGGATCATTCACATACCACATCCCCTTCGGCATTCACATCGCTTGCATGCGATTGCTAGTTTAGGTATAACTCCAATCACCATCTTCATCACCTTCGCTTCGAACATCCCGTCGGATAGCGCCGACCTTTTTCAGGATAGCACTAACATTATCATTCCTTCCCGTACTCAGAATTTCAGTGTTTTTTCACATCTGTTCGTCGCAAGCTGAAAGAACGATTTCTTATTTGCTCAAATAACCTCTCTCTCTCATGTTTACTATTCTTTGATGAAAGAGGACGCGGTGCAGGAAGAATAACATCTGATTTAATAGATGTTAAGGATCTTTTGTGTGGGCTAGTTACCCATGAATTCGAGCTCCTTCGACCATCTCTCTCTCTCTCTCCATTATTTGCCACGCGAGTCGCAACTGCTGTAAAGTGGGATGTTATTCGCGTTGATCGGTGGAAATTGGAATAGTACTAATTCCACTACACCGGGAACTTGGAAGAGACATACATACCTACAGACACTGATTACTTGGAATTTAACTCCTCCTTTTCACTGCACTTTTCTTCTTCTTTGAGATCTCACGACGCTGCGCTGCTTACGCAGGTACGCTCTCTTTTCCATACCCCTTGTTTTCTTTTTCTCTACCCTGCTCTACTCTGCATTGGGTTTTTTTAGGGTTTGTAAAATTTTCAAAGGGATTTTAGAGCGATTAGGGTTTGTCGTTTTGTCTTTTATTTTTCTTTTGGTTTGCAAAGCGCACGGCCGCTGAGGTAGGATGGAGCAGTCTTTGACATGTTAGTGCCGAGTCTGGGATTTCTGAATCAGGGTTACAAGAGGAATATTTGCAGAAGATGACGTTTTTTTAACGAGACTTGTTTAATTGAAGATTTTAGATTACGAAGTTAAGTGTTTTTGAATATTTGAGTTTGCCTCAGGTAAATATTTTCGTAAATGTTTCTAGAAACTACTGTGTTGCGTATTCTCTTTTTGATGGATGGATTCTGGAGTGGTTCGGGTTTGAGTCTTGGAAATTTTATGTGATTGGAGGAGGAAAAAGTGATTGCAGAGTAGATGATCTTATTTTCAGCCTTGGGGAAGTCTTGTGAAGTATTTAGACGATGGTAGAAGGTAAGAGAGTATAAGTTCCTAAGGAAGGTTAGGAGTGCAGCGTGGAGTTTTTGCCACGGAGGGGATGACTGGTGATCTTGTTTGCAGTGACAGTCAGAAAAGTTTTCAAGAGCACGATGGGTTGTTGAGCTCCGCTGTTTCGATACTTTATGAAGTAGGAGACCCCAAAGAGAAAGAGGAGAGTGATGGAAATGAGATTGCTGAAGCGAAGTGTTCTGTGAATGCAGAAGGAGAGCATAAGGTAAATGAGGGGGACACGGAGCTGAATGAGTCAGAGGAAGGATTGAGTTTAGTTCTCAAAGATGATACTGGTGAAAAGGATGTAGGAAATGTTAACAGCGAGGGAGACCAGTTTCAGCAGCACAAGACTGCAGAAGCCATGGATGATGAATTGGGTTCATGCTTAATCACGACAGAGGGAAGAGAAGGGCTAGAATCGGTTGGTAATCTTGACATGAGGGTTGCAATGCCACAGCCGTGTTTTGCAGTTAATGAGAACGGTATACATGATGATGCTTTGGCAGGAAATGAAAGTAAGAAGGCAATGTTACACCTAATGAATCTGTACATGCAGATGTCAAGATTCATGATTTTAAAGTTGACCAAAAAGCAGAAAAACAAGCGACTGAGCTTCACATTGATCATAGATTGGTTAATGAATTAAACGGGAAAACTGGTGAAGAAGGATCTGAGGATGTCTCATCCTTAGAACATCTGGACAACATAGAACATGGTTTGCCAAAATGTTCCCGGAGCACATACAGTTATGTAATTGTCATAAGCCATCATCACTGCCTAGCCATTTCGGTGATTTGACTAATCTGCGGTATTTAGATTTGTCCAATTTCTCTTCCTTGAGGAGGTTGCCAGTTTATTTTAAGCAACTGACTCTTTTACACACACTATCTCAATTTCAGTAGCTGTAGTAAGCTCACTTTCAAGTAAGATTTCAATTTCTGAAGATTGTTGTCAAAAGATGAAGATAATAAGGTGTCTAGAATTACTTGAGCTTCCAGGTTTTAAATAATTAGCTTCTCTCAAAGAATTTGAAATGGAGGGTTGCTACAAAGTAGTGAGATTTGACGGTTTAGAACATTGCAGATCATTGGAGCAGTTGAGAGCAGAAACAAGGCGGGAGGTGCCGGGTATACAAAGTTTGGAGCACATGGAGCGATTGAGGACAGTGCAACTCACAACAAACAATATCTCAGCTGTTGTTAATTGGAATGGGCGGCAGGAGTGAACTCTGGCAGGCGGCTACACAACCACCTATCATGAATGCATTGACAATTTAGGCAGTGAATAACAAGAGTATTTCAAACATATACGTCACCCAAAACAATATCTTCCTGTTTGTTTATTTTTCAACAAATTATATATAATATGTGTTTGACTAATAAAATCAATTTGATTTAAAAACACATGTCAATAGATAATGCATGCAATTTTGTCCGTTGAGGAGTTTTGGATTTATGCAACAAATTATGTATAATATGTGTTCAACTAATAAAATCAAATTAATTTTTAAAATGCGTGTCAATAGATAACGCATGCAATTCTGTCAGTTGAGCATTGGGATTGATTCATAGTCTTTACAGCGATTTAAGAGGGATAGACAGAGGAATATGTGTAAGTAACTATGAATGATGATCCACGAGGGAGGGACATACGCCATTACCAATCACTGACACCTTTTCCCATCTTCCTTCTTATGCTTTTGATACAATGCATTCACACCTCAGTTGCAGTTTCAGTTTTATTAGCCTCGTGTTTTAAATTAAGAAAATAAAATCTCGCGTGCATTGCTTGCGCGATGAAATTTAGATGCCCATTATAATATTTTATTGTAGTTTTCACCGAGCAAAGAATAGCAATGTTGGAATGGCAATTCTGAATTCATGCGAAGTTTTTAAAAATCAGCTTATCTCTTAACTCCGAATTTTAAAAAAGATGATGCTTTATTCGATAATAGGACAAGATCTCTCTGTTTTCAGTTTGTGAGTAGGAGCTCACAATTTTCTAATTCAAATGTATGATGCAGGAGCATCCAAGGGGTATCGACAATTATGCATCGAGGCACATGTTCATGTAGACTAGTTTGCATGTTTTCTATTTTATCATGGTAGAAGTTGATTATTTGGAAGCATTAGCACCCCAACACTTAAAGGGCATCATGGACATCAAAGAGGATCAATTTCAGCATTAACATGGTTCCAAATGAGGTGGTTAACTTGACTGTCAATAGCATTCAGGGAATGGCGGTGTCTGTTGAAGACCTAAAATTTATAGGTTTTGGTGCAAGGGCAAAACATCATGTTACATACATCAAAAGCAGAATGCGATTTGCATATTCGGATTTTCCTCAAAAAGTTGTGCTTTCAAAAAACATGGCATTGGATTTTGAGCTTGTATGCAAAAGTTACGGCCTCTAGATTTTTTGGGATTTTGCATGGTGGAAAAATCGTTAGGATGGTTTTGCAATCACCACACTATACAAAGGCGTGGTTATGCAACTGCTGCTCTACTTAAAGTGGGGGTTTCACCCTCAATGAACGCATAAAAAAAAAAGTAATTGCCCAAAACTCATGATTGTTGGTGAGCGTTTCTAAGGTGTTGGGAGTTCAAAGAGACACTCTAAAATGTCGGAGTTGTCAAAGAGATTGGAATTCCGAGTGGGAGTTAGTTTGGCAAGCAAGGGAGAGCAAGAAAGCAAGAGTTTGCAAAAATGAGAGAGCTTGCTAGAGGGAGTGTGTCCGAGAATTGGATTGAGGGTGTATCAATTCCATTAGGGATTCTATCAGACTAGAGTTATGATCTTCATGAACACATTTCAATAAAAAAAGACAAGGTCTTAGTGTGTGTTATCTTTGTTAAACTGTTATGAATTCAAATGAAATGTGAGTTTTGTTTCCAAGTCTAAGGGTGTTGATGAGAGCGTGTTTCCATTGGAGTGTGTTGAGTGCATAGTTCAAAAAATCGTTATCGGTTATTAATCGACATGCCAAATTTTGACTTGGAAATCGGGAATCGACAATTTATCAGCAACTTTATCGCTACTTTAAAAACATTTAAATTCATAAAATAAACTTAAATTAAATGTAAAACATTGTTAAATGACACGAAAAGTGAATCTATAGAATGCCATAGGCCCATAAGTATATTTTCTATTAAGTTTTGACCAAAAAAGAGTACAAACTCAAAGTACAAAGTTTGCAAACTACAATGCTCATAGAGTCATGTGACTTTTGAAGTATCAAATTATCAATAATATTCCATTTCATCAGACATGCCTAAAATAAGTCTGTTGTGGCTGCCTTGCGGAAGTGGAAGGTAAAGATTCTTCCTCTGCAACACCAACATCGTCATCTGCAAACATATCATCTGGATCCTCACCAACTCCTAATCCTATTACTTCTTCAGTCTCCCTCTTCAAATCTGCTACCTCCGTAGTAGTAAACACAGCTCCACATCATCAACAATCTAGTCATCATATGGATCGATGTCAGCCAAGTCAATTGCATCATAACTTTGTGCCCCCTCCACTTGTCTCACATGAAGACGAAGATTGTATCACATGAAGACGAATATTGTATCACATGAAGACAAGGTCATTGAGGCATTGTGTTGTCAATTTGTTGTGCTTCTTTGTGTGAACAACTTCAAACACACTCCAATTACGTTCATATCTAGAAGCACTACACGAATGACACAAAATGCAGATCGCTAGCTTCGAAGATTTGATGTTTTGCACCATAATCTTCCCACCACAAATATGCAAATAAGACATTTATAATTTTGTAAGTTAACTAGGCTTGAATAAATGAAAGATTTCTAGTATCTAGTTCTATGCGTAATGAGACTAAATACAAATGACTCAATTTGTTTTTACCTGGCTGAGCAAAGTGTTTCTTCTTTTCACACAGAGCCGAAGAAAAGAGCCTCCCCTTTGCAGTCTTGTAAATTTGCAACTCGTCAACAATTGCATCTCTAATATTTTCATCAGATACCATCCTCTCTATGCATGTATTAAGGCCATCCATAACCTCCTCATCAGCCTTAAATGATGGGGAATAGAAAAACTTTGGATTTAGGTAGTACGTCGCTGCATGTATATGTTGATGGAGTGTCTTGTTCCATCTTCGATCAATTATGTGCCAAATGGGTTCATATTTTTGTTGATTTTGTCCATAATATTTAGCTATGGCTTCCTTGGCCACGTCCATAGCCTCATACAAATAACCCATTGGGTTTTTCTCCCCATCCACCATTCGTAGAACTCAAACCAAAGGCTCTGACACCTAAAAAACAATACATAAATTTATAATCAAAATTAATAAAAATATATAATAAATAAATGATAAATAAACAAATATTTAAGTTTAGGTTACCTTCATGATTTCTTCCATTTGTTTTTGAACATCATTGAAAACAATCTTCATGACCCTTTCCCCTTCGACCTTTCTAGCATAGGGAGACTCCAACCATCATGTGCTCACAAACATCTGCTTAAGGGATGTTAGTGAGGTTCAATGCTCTACAATGTAATGAAGTTTGTGGCAAATCGTGTGACCCCACTTGCACAAGCTCCTTTCAATTAGTGTGCTTTCTCATCAAGTTTAGCACCCAAGTGCGATTGTAGATGAACATGGTAATATTTCTTACATCTTCAACCACATTTTTCTCGCATAGAGTTTGCCGTGTCTTCCAATAAGAGATCCAAGAAATGGGCTACACAAGGGGCCCAAAATTGTAGGGTGCCTTTTCTCAAGAAGTCTCTTTTCTTTACATATGCCGTCGCATTGTCTTTCACAACTGACGACATTCTCCACACCCACCACCACCTCATCTAACATATCACACAAAGTGCTTGTAGTTTTCACTTGGTGGGAGGCATCAATTGACTTCAAGAAGACCAACTTCCCATTTGAAGCCACTAGAAGTTAATCAATGTGCAATTTTTTCCATCCGTCCACCCATTAGACAAAATGGTGCAACCTTTTTTTTGCCATACCTTTTTTTTGCTCTTCTACAAGAGTTTTGGTATGTATGACAAAATCCTCCAATAATGGGCCACTCAAATCATGGGGTGTAGGAGCCTTGAACCCCTTCCCAACAACAATCAATGCAGTGACCAAATTCTCTCAAGATGGACTTTTCGCCACATTGAAAGAAATGTTGTAGTATCAAAAGTTTGCCGCAATTATTCTTGCTTCATTGTGCATTTCTTTATTCCAAGTGGTACCTTCGAGTGAAGGTTGTGACTGGGACTATTTTGAGGGATAAAAATGCAAAGTTGAACTACTTTCAGTGGATGAGCCCCGTCCCAATGTCCGACCCCCTGGAATTGAGGCAATAGAAGAGCCCTCAATGTCAAAATCTTCCTTTCTGCCCTTCTATTCACTAGGGCTACAAGTGCATCAACTTTCCTCTTTTTCTTCTTTTTTCTCGCAAGGAAAGCAGACAACTCTCTTTGAGCCTCAGGTAGTGCTTGTGTGCACACTGTCACTTCATTCCTCAGATCCGTGCAATGTGGAACTTAAGGCGATAGACACCTCCACTCATCTTCATTCCACAATAATTGCATACAACACAATTGCCTTCTGCTCGTTCACAATGCTTCCAAGAGGGGTCTTTTGAGTTAGGCTTACTAAGAGCAACTGAACCTGAACCGGATGTCGACGCCATTCTAAAAAAACACAAGTTTTTTGTCTTAGTTTTACAAGTCTTAGAAAAATCAAATTGCATGAAACAAATAAATAAATAAGAATTAACCACATGCAACAAAATAAGCTAAATAACCACAAAAAACAACTCATAATATTATTAATCCAAGGCTCCAAGCAGTACCATAATGCATTGCAATGTGTCAAGTTGTACTTGTCATTTGGGCGGGATGTATTATTGTATCTTGTCATGTTGAATTATTTGTCAGCTAAAGTGCTCACCTGCTC
This sequence comes from Taxus wallichiana var. yunnanensis, assembly GCA_018340775.1. Taxonomy (NCBI): domain Eukaryota; kingdom Viridiplantae; phylum Streptophyta; class Pinopsida; order Cupressales; family Taxaceae; genus Taxus; species Taxus wallichiana. Next base: position 95,874,377 of record CM031236.1, read on the forward strand.
TGTGGCTGTTTTGTGTATTGTAGTAGAAATCAGGATGTTTCAGAGAAGTCAAGTGGGTAAACTAAATGCTAAATGCTAGCGGTAGTGCTTTGCATAAGTCATCTTAATGTCAAAACATATGAATATATTTCCAGGGCTGGCCAAGTTAAACTGCATGTGAGTACTGTCTGGAAGAAAATTACCAGCTCTTAGTCTGCTTTGAAGTAATGTTGAACAAATCATTTTAATGATATTGTTGAAGAAAATTACCAGCTCTTAGTTTGCTTTGAAGTAATGTTGAACAAATCATTTTAATGATATTGTTGATAGTCATAGTCTGCTTTAAGTAATGGTGAACAAATCATTTTAATGATATTGTTGACAATCATAGTCTGCTTTGAAGTAATGTTGAACAAATCAGTTTAATGATATTGTTGATAGTCACTGCTTTGACTATGATTGTCAACAATATCATTAAAATGATTTGTTCAACATTACTTGATTGTCAACAATATCATTAAAATGGTCCGACCGATAGGAAAAGGAGCTCCAATTAATTCACATTTTTTGCGTCTTATCAAAGTTGTCGCTGTCCGACTTAAAAAGGGGTTAACACCACAAACATAAACTCCATCACCCAATGATGGAAGATCAGTATATCTTTGAGCAGGTAACCAACCTGATACCTTGATGGATTGGCGTTTTAATTCTAGATTGAGTTGAGAAGCCACATTGGACGGCAAAGATCCAAAAAGAACTTGGTGTTTTAATTCTAGATTGAGTTGAGAAGCCACATTGGACGGCAAAGATCCAAAAAGAACTAAGGACGGACTATTTGCATATTCGCCCAATTCATGTTTTTTTATAGAATGAAAAGCGAAGTAATTTTGTATAGTGAATTTTCGTTCACGAACGAATAATTCTGGTTCTGGACAACGATGTGCCATCGCAGCTAACACAGTATCTTCTCCTTGAGTAAAAGCATAATCCAGTCCATTCGCTCTTGCCACTAGAATTGGGATTCCAATTTCCCACTCTAATTTTGGTGCCATACCTTCCAAATCCATTTTGATTATTTCTGTAGTACAAGTACCTATCCATATGATGACGCTGGGGTCTCTGTCCTTTTTTATTCGAATACAAAGCCCAAACTGGAATGGGGAGGGAGATATAGAGAGAGATATAGAGAGAGATATAGAATCTAGGCGGGAGGCCGTGGCTTTCCCCGAACAAGCCATAGATAGGGGGCCGGGCCCCCAGAGAGATCTATAGGGTAGGGCTCCGATCTCTAGGGGACCCCTAGACAGATAGAGAGATAGATATTGGGCCCAGATAGATATAGAGGGGATAGATCCGGGGGGGCAGAGAGAGATCTATAGGGGCGGGCCCCCCCCCACCCCATAGAGAGTTCTAGATAGGGCCCCCCCTATAGAGATCTCTATGGGAGCCCTATCTAGAACTCTCTATGGGGGGGCCATATAGAGATAGGGGCCCGCCGGGCGGGCCTATCTCTCTATGGGAGCCCTATCTAGAACTCTCTATGGGGGGGCCATATAGAGATAGGGGCCCGCCGGGCGGGCCTATAGGGGCCCCCTATAGAGAGATTGGAGATATTGGGCGGCTATATAGAGAGAGGGGGGCCCTCGATTTATCATTTATCAATCGAGTGCCCCCACCCCGAACTATCTTATCTTCTAGTTCTAGATAGGGGCCCCCCTATCTATATATGGGCGCCCTATCTATCTATATAGGGGTCAACAATATCATTAAAATGATTTGTTCAACATTACTTCAAAGTAGACTATGACTGTCAACAATATCATTAAAATGATTTGTTCAACATTACTTCAAAGCAGACTATGACTGTCAACAATATCGTTAAAATGATTTGTTCAACATTACTTCAAAGCAAACAATACTCACATTACTAGAAACCGAAATATATTCATCGAGACTGTACTCACATGCATTTAGTTTACGGTTTACCATTTAGCATTTAGTTTACTGTTTACCCACTCGACTTCTCTGAAACAGCCCTGCAGAGCACTTTAGCTGATAAATAATTCAACATGACAAGATGCAATAATATATCCTGCCCGAATGACAGGAACCCTAGCGAAAACGTGAGACTGAAAACATGAAAACGTGACGGTTCTCACCTGCTTCGAAGTTCGAACCTGCTTGTCCAGCAAAAAACCCTAGGTTGAAATCGTGCAACAAAAAAAACGAGTCGAAATGCATGGAAAAGGGCACTTTTATTTCTGTTTGCCGGATTACATTAAACACACGATTTTCCATGATTTTTCACAATTTTCACCCTTAAAAACCCATAAAAATTGCTGTTTATCGCCGATTAATTGCTAGCACAAAAATCACAATTTTTTAAAAAATAAATCGTTTTCTCTGAAAGTGGTAATTTATCGCGATTTATTGGTGGTAAATTGTGATTTTTGAATCAGAGGTTGAGTGTTTGAGCTGCAAGGAAAGGTTGTCCTCCATTGGACCCCCTACCTTAATTTGTATAAAAATGCAATAAACATAATGCTCTAGTAGCCTTAAAATGAGACAAGTGTGATGTGTCACATGCTTATGCGTGAGAAGCCTAACATCATGTAACCTTAATAATTGGGATCAAAAGAAAAATACATGACATTACAAGATATGATTTTCGCCTTCTTTTGTAATGATGGGATCTGGCTATCCCAAAAAAATTGTGAAAACTTTATGGTGGTAGAGGGGTTTAACTATAGCAAAGTTTGCAGCAAGTCATCTTTTCTCAAAAATATGTGCTCAAGAAATGAAGTCGAAATGGGAGGCCAAAATTGACCTTCTTCCAACACTGGACTCAAGACCCAATTGCTACCTAGAGCCCTCAGACATTGCATTGATGATGAGAAGAGAGTAACCTTACACTTCTAATATTTAGAATCCCAAAGCCAATGGGAACTTTAAACCTTCAATAAGTGCGAAGGCTTCAACTTAATTGTTAGTCTCTGCTCCTAGAGGGAGGGAGAAATTGAAAACAAATACTTTTAACCTTAGCACTCCCAAGGATGCCTCTTGTGCTTGCAAGGCCTGGGTTTCCTTTGGAAGCACCGCCAAAGTTCAGTATAATGTTTTTTAATGTAGGGGGTCCATTTAGACCCTGCTTTTTTGCTTTTCTTCGGGTTAGAGGCTTACTTCCTTTCCTATTATTGGGAACTACACAATGTAAGTTGTTTTCCTTTTCATATGTTATTTATGTGACATGCAAATTGTATACTGTAGGAATATATAAGAGAATTAAGAGCAGTATATCTCATGGTCTAGAGTAACATTGAAATCTCTTCAATCCTTATTAAGTTATATGAACATGTATTGATAAGTATTATTGATCTGGGGCCCAAGGGTGACCAGAACCACACGCCCAAATGGATTCAAATGTGAACTATGAATGAAAGCGAATGAAAAATGAACTTTTGCATTTTGTCCACTTTCTTTATTTGTGCGTGCAACTCTATGCTATTCTAGATGCTGCCCGATAAGATATGTCAACGGGCTAAATTTGGCTAGAACCCAAAACATGTTTGGAATGTTCTATGCCCTGTATGACTGTGAAGAGTTCTATTCTTGGCATGTTGAATGAAGGGAAAATTATCATCCCAAGTGTGCGGATGTGCATTGTTGTACATCTGTAACAAATGGACAAGAGTGTGGTGGACAACTTTTGTTTTCTCATCTGAGGATGGAATGTTGCAGAATGGTTCAATTGTGTATAAGAGCCTTCCACCTTCATCATGTGCTCTCCACCACAGTTTTTCCCTCAAAGCTTTATTCATCAGATTGCCTATTCTAAACCCAAGCTTCCCCATTTTTTTTTTTGGCAAGCACGTCTTTTTCAGGCCATTAGTGGCATTTTTAGTTTTTGAACCTGTTCCATTCCAAAGAAAGTTGCGCCAAATCTTTGCTATCTTCTCTAGAACTGAATGCGGGGTTTTGAATAAGGACATCATGTGTGTGAACATTGCTTGTAACAAGGCCTTTAGTAGCTGTATTGTCCCTGCCAAGGTAAGCTGATAATTTTCCTTTCCATTCTGATAGCTTGCCTGAATTCTTTATATGACTTACTCCTCACCTCCTTTCCCATTTTGCCTTCTGTAAGGGTCATAGTGCTTGGAAGGTTAGCTTTGTCAAATTTCAGAATTCTGCTAATTTCTTCTTGTAATCCTTTTGGCGTGTTTAAGAAGAATACTTTGATTTGCACTTGTGTATTCTTTGGCCTGTAGCTGTCTCATACTTATCCAGAGTTACTTTCATTCTTAATGCTTCCTCAACTTTCAACTCTCTAGCCAGGTTTGTATCATTTACGAGTTGAAGATGGGATATGTTCGTGATGTATTCTGAAATCTGGATTCCTCAGTGGGATTTTATTTTTAAACCTGTTCCATTCCAAAGAAAGTTGCGCTAAATTTTTACTATCTTCTCTAGGACTGAATGGGGGCTTTGTTTAAGGACATCATGTGTGTGAACATCGCTTGTAACAAAGCCTTTATTAGCTGTATTCTCCCTGCCACTTCTCCAAAGCCTTTAAGCCACTTCCCTTTCCATTCTCATAGCTTGCCTGAATTCTTTATATGACTTACTCTGCACCTTCTTTCCCATTTTTCCTTATGTGAGAGTGATAGTGCTTGGAAGGTTAGCTTTGTCAAATTTCAGAATTCTGCTAATTTCTTCTTGTAATCCTTCGGGTGTGTTTAAGAAGAATATTTCGATTTGCACTTGTTTATTCTTTGGCCTGTAGTTGTCTCATACTTATCCAGAGTTACTTTCATTGCTAATGCTTCCTCAACTTTCAACTCTCTAGTCAGGATTGCATCATTTACAAGTTGAAGATTGGATATGTTCCTGACGTATTCTGAAATCTGGATTCCTTAAAGGTGTCCATGATCCCTAGTTTTTGAAAAAGCTCTCTCTAGAGCTTTTTCCTAAATGATAACAACGTAAAGGAGATTGGATCTCCTTACCTGATCACTCTAGTAGCAAAAAGTATCTTGTTGGCACCTCATTAACTAGTATAGAGAAGGATGGTATGCTAAAACAATTCCCTACCCATTGTCTCCACTTTGCTGAGAATCCAACGTTGAGCAGTACTTTATCTAGAAATTCCTAGTTGATCCTCTCATATGTATTATTCATGTCCAGCTTTATTATGATACCTTCTCTTTTGTGGGGTTTGGTGAGTGCAGGACTTAATGGGTGATGAGAGCCCTATTTAATATTTTGTCTCCCTGCCCCAAATCCTATTTAAAGATGATATTTGGCAATTACTCTGGTTGCTAGTTTGTGAATTTTGTTGCATAATGCTATTGTTTAAAAGCTGTCAAAGAATTCTGAATCTTTGTTTTTGGGGATTAGAGCGAGACAAGTGTCTTTTTTAAAATGATGCTCATTCTTTTCTAGACTTTTCTACTGCTACTGTCACATCCTTCCGCACCATGTGCCAATATATATGAAAGAAGCCTGCATCGAAGCCAATCCGCACCTGCTGCTTTATCTGCTCCGAAAGCACCAACTGCTTGCTTTTCTTTTTCTGAAACCAGCATCTTCAATTTTCCATTATACCTCTTGGAGATGAGTGTTGGGATGTTTTTAGAAGTTTGGTTTGTTCCGTTCCTCTATCGATATCATTTTTAGTAAAGCAAATCTTTGAAGAATCTCATAGCCTTATTTCTTATGTCTACATTTTCAGTTAAGATGAAGCCTTGTTTGTCACTATTTGCCTGATCGTTCTGCTATTTCTCATGATATTTGTGAAACATGTGATTTATTTTGTGTTTCCATCCCTTGATTCATTTCATTCTGGATTTTTGCTTTAAATATGTTTCTTCCATTTCAAGAATTTCATTCTCCCATTTGGTCCCGTCCTTCTCTAGTAGGTTTGTGTCAGTGGCTTCTTGTGCTATTTGTTCATGGACTTCCAACATATGCCTCTCAACCTTGTCTCTGTTTTGAAAAATATTTTTAAACGATTCCTTACGCAACTTTTTGGCCTCCCTTAGCATTCTTAAGCTTCGGGGTAAGAAAAAATCTTTTAGATCCTTATTCCTTTAGTTTACCTTCAAAAGAGGGCTCTTGCATCCACATGAATTCAAACTTAAAGGGAATTCCTTTTACCCTTTTGTGGTCTTCCAATTCCAGTGATCTGATCCAAGACATTGTACGATTTGAAATTCAAATATCATGCCAATACTTATCCATTCTGGGTTGGCAGAGCCGCAGACCCAAGATACATGCACCCCAACATACATAGATTGCTTCTCTGGGTTGCTTCTGATACTCCGATGGGTTTGTGGATCTGCCAACCATGCCTGCCAATCTAAATACAAGTTCCTATGTCCAGAACCCCGGAGACAATCTATAGAATTAGGTCTACACTGGAACCTCTTATATCAACTCAGTTTCAGGGTTGATTTGAGGCAATGATGGCCTTGTGTCTAATCCCGAGTTTTTAAAAAATCACGGCCTTCCAAAAAATATTAAATCAAATATGTGTGTTTATCATCACCATATCTGTTGATAACTTGATAGATTTTGGTGATCTGTTTTGGTTGATCTCGAGTTTGAAGAAAAAAAAACTCGATCGGTGTGCACACCCATTTTTTCTATTATCAGCGTTGTATATTATGTATAATTAATAGAAATGTGCTTTTCAATAAAAATAAATAAATTTAATCCTCTATTTCCTTGGACTAAAAGACTACCAAGAAATAACCTTCTGCTAGAAAGCGGATTTCAGTTCTCGTAGACAGCACTGACATTTTGTCCCCCCGTCAATTTCTTTAGGTCGTTTGTGGGTGGTCAGGTGCCTAGAAATTTGCAAATCAGACACCTTTCACATAGGGTATTTGCTTATGATTACATTCCTCGACTTCAATAAACAGAGCCAGAGCCTGTTCTGTGATTCAAACTTGGATATCTCTGATTTGAATCTTCGAAGGGCGTCTCTGTTCCTTCCCTTGAGGCACAAGGGGAATGGATTTTTTCCGTAGATTATTCTTCAAATCTCCAAGGACTGCTTATACTTGTGCACGCCTTTGTTCCTCATCTCCTGGCACTTCTTTTTGCTGTGATTTGCCCTTGTAGATCATGCTACGATAGCCTCATGTTCCTGCTATCCCACTTCTGTCCTTAACTACATTCATTTATTGCTAACTTTTCTGTTGTCACCATTGCTCCATCCTCTTTATTATTTTAAAAGTGAGGGTCATTTCTCCATTTTTAATAAAGTCCTGCAGCTGGAATATTCTTTTGGCAAATCAAGGTTTTTTCAATTGCATGTTAATGTTGTAGATCCCTGTAACACTTGTGAAAGGTGTTTCAGCCTGTTAACTGTTGGGTTGGTAGTGATAAATCACCGACATGCATCAATAGCATTGTTTCTTTATTTTGAAAATACCATATGTCAAAATTTAGAAACAATTAATGATTAAACATAAATCTGTTCAGTTCTTGAATTGGATCTAGTGGGGACATGTGTCGTCTTTGCCTACAAATGCTCAAATTTCCTGCAACATATATAATTAGAGGCATTGTTCTTGGGTGCATAAATTCCATAGAAAAATCATTTGTATTGTATATTTCTTTTTCATTTTCTGTTCATTTTTTCATCGTCTTGTTCCTTGTATATAAGGTTTAATACCCGGTTCTTTTGTGCTTATGCTTGGTTCAATCCACTTTGTGCTTGCACCATAATTTTCTGTTCTAAGTAATTTTTTTATTCTGATTACTTTTATGCTGAAACATTCTCCTCCCAATGAACATATGTTTCCTTTTTCTTTGAATTTTTCCGTGGAATTTTTGGAATTTTTGAATCTGGTATTGCTCTCAACTATCATTTTATATGGGTAAGGCAAAATTACAACTGCCAACTGTTGCATCTGTATTTGTATTAAAATTTATATCACTGAACTGACCGTACTGGGCATCCCAATATAAAGTTCTCCAATTAGTGTTCTCCACCTAGATGTTATTTTAGTGTCACAAGCGGAGTTTGCTTTGCATGGCAAAGGATAATTTGCTAATAGTTTGAGATCTCCACTGTTTTGGAATGCAGACCCGACACTTTATCATGTTATTTCTTGTGTGGTTTGTAAGTCTAGAAATTTAACTGTTTTCTTTTTATATTGCTCAAAATTTCAGTTCAAGTATATTGGTTTTTATATTTGCTGCATGTATACTGAATAAAACATTTTCCAGGGCTTTTATAATGCGTATAAATACATTAAATTAGATATCTAGATCTAGTTTAATCTATTTATTGTTGATATGAAGCTATAGGAAAAAGCATGATGTTTCAAGATCATATTATAATTTGCAAAAATGATTTTAAACCTTTCATGTGTTCTTTAGAGCCAGTCTCTTTACTAAACTCCTGTTAGAGGTTGGTCTCACTGAATTTCCCTTGTAGGACACAAACATGGTGGAAGCACAATTCAAATTCAATTTATCTTGCTATCTCATTATTTTTCTATTTTGGGGTTACTGACCTCTGTGTTAATAAACTGTTATTAAGTCTTTGTCCTGTCTTATGTTTGTCTTGCCTATTAGTATTGTGGGGTTTGGGATAAGTTAGAACCCAATCATATGTTTTCAATTGCGCTAATATCTTCTTGTTTGAGGCTTAAAACATTTTGAAACAATTTGTAATCTCCTTCACCCAAGTCTCCAGACCAAAAGATCAAACCAGGGTGTTTGGTTTGGTTCTTAAATTCCTTTAGCTTGGGCCTTCTTTCAAATGGAAGGCATGTAGCAACACGGATGTTCTTTGCCACTTGGAGGATTAGAACCAGATTCTTTCTACTTGTGAATAGAGACTCAATATAGGAGAAACATCATTGTTCATTTCAAATGCATCATTGAGATTTTGGATACCCAGGTTGTGTTTGTTTGTTTGAATTGGAATAAGGTTTGCTTGAATAAGATTTATAGGTAAATTGACTATATGTAGGCTGTCTTCATGCACATTGGTTGGTTTAAAACAATTTCCTTTACTAATGTAACGGACAATGCTACTAAACTGTAAGTGGTCCAGCCTAACATAGACAATCACGAGTTTCTGTTCACAAGTGATCTTGTGTAAAACTGACATTTGTAAGACCATCTTTAATGTTGCTAACTTATCCACAACGAATCTTGGGTGCAGTTATGCATTAAGTTTCTACAATTTGTTTTATGAAATTCCCTAAACGATAAGTATCTTGAGGGTTTTGTGTTATCTACTAAAAGTATTTCACATTGAATGTCTGTAGTTTCCCTCTTCCAAATTATCATTAAAACATATCAATGCCAACCCATCCTTTTGGCTATTTAAGTCATGTATGTGTCACGAATCTACGTGCAATTGGTTGCTTAGTATATATATATATATAAATGCACATCTAGTAGCAGCATATGATTTGTATTGAGACCCTGTTCATTTCGTTGAAGTTCTTGCTAATGTCTGTATGCCAGGTTCACATTGTTTTCAAAACTTTGATAAAATGCAAATTTACCTGCAAATGTATTTTCATTTCTAAAATTGCTTGATTTGGAGTTTCAAGACATGATGTGTTAGGGTCATTGAATGTTCTTGTTGAACAATTGAGGGACCTAAGCTTCTTGTATAATCCAAATTAATATGTACCAAATGGGATCACCCTGTTTGGCTTTGTTTTAGGTGTTGAATAAGCTTTGCCCTTGTTTCATTTTCTGTTGTGTGGGGTTTGTACAAGTCACTCCCTGGTTATGTTCCTTTAGTGGTTATTGAAATACATGTGGAAAATCTCTTTAGTGTAATGACTGCTCATGGATGTCATCTGGAGTGACTTAAACAAGAGTAAAATTCCACAAAAGTTCTCCTCCCGTAACGAGTAATTAATAATAAATCACAAAAAGCATCTTACCTTTTCAAGTTCTTTCCTGAATCGATTTAGTTGGTTTCTCCTATTCAATGATATGGAATGCATATTTGTTTTGTAGGTCAAATTACACAATCTAGCAGTCAACTATGGCCAAGCATCATCCTGATCTCATTATGTGCAGAAAGCAGCCAGGAATTGCGATAGGTCGACTTTGTGAGAAGTGTGATGGTAAATGTGTAATCTGTGATTCTTATGTGCGACCTTGTACCCTTGTTCGAGTTTGTGATGAATGCAACTATGGATCCTATCAGGGAAGGTGTGTGATCTGTGGCGGATTAGGCATTTCTGATGCATATTACTGCAAGGAATGCACACAGCAGGAGAAAGATAGAGATGGATGCCCAAAAATTGTTAATCTCGGAAGTGCAAAAACAGATCTATTTTATGAACGGAAGAAATATGGTTTCAAGAAGAGATAGATTCGGGGATCTTCTGCAAAGTCGATGTATTCTTCACTGTAGTACATGTTTTATATTTATAATCTAGGCTGTACACTGGAATGCTTGTATTTTTCTTTAAAAAGGGCTGTACTTGGATCTACGTTACAAGTAGTCGGATAATACACATTTTGAAACTCAGATGCACTTGTTTTAGCAGTATGGTACAATCATCCAAAAGTTGAATTATAACCCAATCTATTATTTTGATTCGGCAATACAAAAACATTTATTTCTATAATTTTCGATGTCTCCCATGCTTTCTTGGCACTTTGATTAAGGACAATTCTGGCATATTTTGTCGATATAAGTGGCTTTGATTTCGAGTATGCATGCCTTGTTTTTTATGTTAAGATATGTTGGGACTCTTCCACAATTCACAAATAAGTGAATTCAAGTATACAATTTTAAACCAAAGATGCTAAAAAAGTGTTTTTAATCTCATCTATTAAACTTGTCATTTAAAAATCTTTAGCAATAACTATCCGAGTTAAAATTTTAAACTGCTCATGCTTCATATCTGCATCACACAAAATCCTCTATGGTATGATGTTGCATGTTTTATTCCAACACATACAAATTTCATGGCTGTGTGTTGGCTTCATGCTAAATGTTATATTGCATGTATTGCGAAGGCACTAGTGCACACCCAAATATTTTAATGTCCTAAATGACAAAGTACTATTTTTTTCTTCCTATTTGTTCATTGTGATTTTTAAAAAAGTTATAGAAAGTTTTGTTTCCACGGTTTCTGTTAAAAAAATAAATAATTTGTTTATATTTAAAAATTAGGCTATTTGTATTTGCGTAATCCATTTAAAACATGTGTAGTGCAACAATATAATAAGCTCTTGCAAACTCATAGTTATTGTGTTTGGTTTTAACAAAGAATAAGAGCATTTTTTTCTTTCAGTTTTTGGACTGAAAGCAGTTTTACGCAGGGACGCGTCCTGACCATTTTCCTCACGTCCTGGGCATCTTGGGGACAGGGATGGGACGTTTCTCTGCCGTCCCTAATTTCTAGAAAAAGGGGGATGTCCCCCACAAACCAAGAACGCACCCGGGACGTCCCGGGTGCAAAGGGACTTTGAGGATTTCATTGGGGACTTCGTGGACGTTCTGGGGACGTAAAAATGGGACGCCCCGGGATGTCCCCCACAAACCAAGAACACACCCGGGACGTCCCGGGTGCAAAGGGACTTTGGGGACTTCATTGGGGACTTCGTGATGTCCCCGGGGACTTCACGACGTCCCCAACGAAATCTGCACTTTTCCAACATTAAAATATGTCGAATTTCAGTTTTATAATACTTTTTTTTTTATATTTTTAATTTTTTTAATACATTCTAGTAAAAAACAACATGCAAAGTTCTCATAATTGCCATAAACTGCAGTTTATTATTTTGGTTTGCCTGAAAGCAGAGTAATTGATTATCTGTCAATAATGACGAACTAAATGGAAAATGGTCAGAGAAAGATGAAGGCTTGTAGTAAGTACCATCCTTGTGAATGATGAAAATTCCCAATATATCTCATTGTTCTACTCAAGTAAGCACTGTCACTGTACTGAAATAATATTCTGAGGTGACCATTTTTGACATGTCACTTGCACAACAATTCAAACTTCATTAGGGAAAGACAAGTAGACCACATTTATTCGCCTTGCAGTGCCACTTTACTTTATGTTTTACGACTCTCCATATGTCTAAGCAATACTCTCAATAATTGCCATTCTTGTTTTCACTTTGAATTGCCATATGCAAACTGCAAACCATAACACCTATAAAACAAAGGTAAATTTTTGAATTAAAAATCCTAGCAGCCTGTGAAAGAAAGAAAAATGGACATACATACATACATACATATATATATGTGTGTGTGTGTACACACACACACACACACACACACATATACATATACATATATATCTATATCTATACATATACATACATATCTATATCTAATATTACATAGCCATTTTGAGGTTTAGTCTCTGTTGGACCTTACAAATACTGGGGAAGTTCTTCATTTTCAGTCTATAAGAATATATTGCCATTCTTAAATTTTTGATTTCAAGGAGGGTTTTGCCAAGTGTGCCAGTTAATGTTCTTGGGCCTTATCTGTGGTGGTGAAATTGCCCCTTTTCAGTCTATAAAAATCACAAATGTACTGCTATTTTGGGGTATTAATTTGCAGTATTTGCTTTCATGGTCTCATATGGTTTGGAATTATTGGACTTGCTGTCTTTTACCTTGACACCCCAATTCTTGCTGTGGTTTTTATCCGCAGACTCTGTTTCTGCATCTATTCAACATGCATGTTTATTCTTCCAAGGTCTTCCTGGATATAATTGTTATGGTGGTCATTTTTTGAAGCCATGAATTTGAATGCCTTGCCTGGATATGCCATTATACAGTGCTCTTCTATTAAAATTTGAATGCTATGCATGGATATGCCATTAAATTATACAGTACTCTTGTATTCTTGATATTTGTTTGATAATGTTGTTAGCAGACCATGGCCATTTTGAGATAGTATCTGAAAGTTCGCTAAAGTTATATATTTTCAAAACATATAGATCTACTTAAATGGGAAATAGAAAAAAGTAAAATGAAAAACTTCAAATAAAGACTCTTACCTCTTAAATCCCAGTCGAAATCTTTTGAAGTTGATGCAAATGAATAACTGGATTAATCATTATGGTTTCAATCTTCAAACTTTCAATTTTAAGTCTTACTTTATTGAATTATTCATGTTATATTTGTAAAATTAATAAATTATATATATTTTTATATATTTTTATTAGCCGTCCCCTTGCCGTCCCCCGCCGTCCCAGAGTCTTAGGTAACTATGACCTGAAAGCAAATCGGTAAATATTGGAGTTGGTATTTTACGGTGGTGTTTCTGTTAGGAATTAATATTCTAGTGCTCACATTATATGAGCTAGTCATATTTATTGTGTTGTAAATAATGCTTACTAGGTGGTTTTACCAAGGTAAGTGGTTAGTTTGTTAGACCCGTGAAACCATTAAACGGGTTGTTTGTTATTTGTTTTTTTGATTGATAAGGCGGGTTGAAGGGACCCGTTCCCTATTTACAAAAAAAGGAGGCTTAACCTCAGATGTTTCAAGAAAAACCACAACCAGGTCAAACTGGCATATATAACAAAAACCATAATTTATTCTATATACTAATACTAGGACCGGATAAAAAGATAACTAATTAACAACATCCACCGAGATATTGAGCCCCCCCGGAGAATGGCCCTGATCCATCCCGCGTTGCATTTCGGAGTCCACGTCAGCAAAGATATCTTTAAGCCAGCCTCGCCAAAGGTGTTCGAAGGCGTCACCCATAGAAGCTCGGAGCTCCATCCACCAACATGACACCGGCTCCAAAGGCAAACCCAGAGCCCTTACATTCGGAAGCTTAATGCGGGCATGCCCGAACTTCTTATCTCGTGTAAAAACCACGAAAGACTCAACAAAATCCAACAATATCTGAAAACGCTTCTCCAAGTCGGCCATGATGAATCGTTACCAACCAGTGAACACAGAGCCCCCACATACAGGCCAAGACACAAGATTAAAGTTAGTGACCTCGAGGCTAGGTTTCCGCAGAAAGAGGGCACCAACCAGTAAGCAACAAGTTTAACTACTTCCGCCTTCGAGGGACGAAGAACCAACAAATTTTCAACAAAGATGGAAGCAATTCCGCTATTAATCCTCGGCCACCCTTCAGCGTTCAGAAAACCCAGCCCCAAAACCAATTTAACAGCCTCCAAATCCTCAGAGCAAGAGATATGAAATATTTTCTTCAACCTACAGTTGGAAACCTTGTTACGAAAAGCCATTTCCCTCATATCGCAGACAGAGCCAACAAGGGAGCCCGAGGCGAGATCCATAACAGAAACAAGCACGAACTGAACGAAAAGGAGCCCCCCGCCTTAAGTAGCAATCCCTCCCTTCACACGCGGGAAGAACTACCATCGATTCCATGATTGGGTGACTCCTTCGAGACAATCATATCAAGGCCCTCCCACGCAGAGCAATTACTATCTACCTTCTCCCAAAGATTTTGCTCTATACCTTTATTTGCTAGCCAGTCGGCACACTGATTACCCTCCCTATACACGTGCATGATGCTCCAATTATTGAATTTGGAGAGTTGCCATAAAACTTTTTGAACCCCTAAGTCCAGTTTCCATGAAAGGGCTCTTTTTTATAATGGCATTAATGATTACCAAGGAATCACCCTCAATTTCAGGTTCTCAATTTTAAGCGAGGCCGCTAAGAACAATCCCTTACTAAGCGCTTGAAGCTCAAAGCGAGAATTACAGGTACCCACTTTAAGCTTATAGGAAGCAACTCCCACCAACTTACCCATAGAATTTCGAATTAAGCACCCCTGTGCCGAAACTCCGGGTTCCCTGGGCAGCCCCATCAAAATTCAGTTTGAAAAAACCAGGGGAAGGGGGGACCATTTAACATTTTTTCTAGCCAAGGAGGAAGGCAATGAAGATTTCAGGGCTCCATCTCTAGGTTTGATAATCAGAGGCCAATTCCTTTCAAGCATCCTGTCTTGAGAAGTAAAAGGACAAGATCGCAACTAGTTTGAGGACACCACTTCCGAAATGGCACCTTCCAGCTTGCAGAAGACCACTTCCACGTAACTAGACTCCTCCCTAATGAGCCGCTTACTCCTTTCCCACCATATATTGCAAAGGAGAAGCACAAGAGTGAAGAGCCATGATGGAGGACATGGCCCCGAGATTGTTTGTTATTTGTTATGTATACTTCCTATTTATTAGGAAGTTGTTGTATTATCTCTATGGCTATATAATAGCCTTTTGAATGTTTTCAAAATATATGTTGAATAGAAGAAATATTAATCAATGTCATTTTATTGAGCAAATCTACTCATTCTCGCTTCATTTGGTATTAGAGCGACATAATGTGAGAGCATATTATATATTTAACCATGAGAGTCTTTTTGGATTAATTTAGTTTAGTTGAGAATACGAATTTATGTGTAGATCTGAAATAGAATCGGTGTAGTCATTTCATTGTATTTTATACATGCGCTTCATATGCATTGACGATTTCAAGATTAATGATTTGGGGATCTGTTGGAATGCATTGTAAGTAAGAAGGTTTGTTCATGGGCAGCTATAATCATCTGGGTGCCCCGTTATAGATCCATCAAGTTCGGCGATTTAACATTGACTCCAACAAGTGTATAAGCGTATTTATTTAGTCTTGCATTACATAGTGTAGACCTTCACGACAGTGGATTCCATGAGCGGTTTGCATATGTTTCAACATTCGAATCTCACTCTCTTCAAAACACTGTGGTTTGATCTGTATTCGTTGAAAAGCTCAGATTTTTTTTAGAGATTTCCATGTAGTCTGTATATGAAGTCACGGTCCATGCACATTGAGATTTGGTTATTGACCACCTTGCTTCAACATTGGGTTTCAATCCACCAACGACCCACATCTACGCGAGGATTGACATTGTTGTGTATAATTTTGTAGACAAGAGTCGTCCCTCACCACGTTGGGTCCCTGTTGCATCAAAAATTTGCATGATGTTTCTCATGCATTAGCCGATGGCTCTAGATCTGTTCTTTGCCAACATCTTAATCATTTTATGATGGGACTGTTCTCCATCCACATTTTCACGCCTGCATAAAGAGATCTTTTGCAGTCAAAAGTGTTAGATCCATATCGATTCGAGCCTTGTCGCCCATGTGTTTATTAATCATAATGTTTATCCATTCATATACACTCGACACCAGTTCACTGATCCAAATCATTGGACGCCGCTCGGAGATAACTATTACACACGGTGGCTATCTGTCATTTGATACTGGTTCGACCAAGTATTTAGTATGACATAAGTATTGCGGCTCATGGCATGTGCATGCATAAGCAATGCCTCCAAAGGTTGCACCTCACATTGTATTGGAATTTTTAATCAAAATCGGCTTGAAACCGGAAGATTTTCCACCGCTCCAAATTAAGTCTATAGTTTGTATCTATTTATTTGCATAATCAAGTCTAGAGTCGTTTTACTCCCATTTAGGTAATAATCATTTTCTTTAAAATGGTCTATGTAAATAAATTCTAAATCAACGTCATTGATTTAGTTTTTAGTATAGGTAATAGTTTGAGTATTTTTTGTTTTGTTAGTATCATAATTAAATAGTCAATTCTTCAAATAATTTTTAGTGCATGTCAAGTTATCAAAAGTGTCATTACAAATATAAATGGTCATAGTTTTGTATTGAGTTAAGTCAATATTATCTTTGTATGTTGTTCTCAAGAGTCAATTTTTGTCTAGTCGGCAAAATCAATGTCAAAAATTCAAGTCGTCAAATTTGTGAGTTGTCGTCAAAAGTCATGTCGTTGTTAAAGTCCTAAAAATTAAAAAAATTGCCTTACAGACGCATTTTTCGGTGTTACCCGATGTCCGACAAAATAAAGTGTTTCACATTACGGGAGGGAAGAAAAGAATAAGCTCAATGTGAAAACAAATGTGCTTCATGTTCGCATCTAGTTGAGTTAGCAGCACATACATTGGAGGACAAAGGCACAGGAGGATGGAGGTTGATCAACGACCTCTCGTCAGTCACCAACGACGAGGCCACACGGAGCTGTGGTGGCATTTTGTGGTGTGAGTTTGCTTTCATTTCAAAGTTGTAGTTTGTTTTGATTGTGTGCAGTATGATTTCAGTGTTCTTGTTTTGTGTTGAATAAGTGAAATGTTCACATTAAGGGGGGGAACATAGTCTCAATGTTCCATTTTCATTTTCCCCTCTTTTCGGTTTGTATTCAGTGAGTAGTGTTTCCTACATAATTCCCTGAAGGAAAAACATAGTGGACAGATGAAAGCACAAGGAAAAACAACATCATGATATTGAGGTTGTTGGTTGTCCTATAAAACCATCCTTTGTTGAGGTTGTTGGTTGTCCTGTAAAACCATCCTTGTTGAGGTTGTTGGTTGTCTTCAAAACCATCCAGATCATGAGCACGCATGGGCGGCACGTTAACAGAAGTGTGATTGTTTTTCTCCCATGTTCGCACTAGGGGGATGTTAGGAATTAATATTCTAGTGTTCACATTATATGAGCTAGTCATATTTATTGTGTTGTAAATAATACTTACTAGGTTGTTGTCTTACCTAGGTAAGTGGTTAGTTTGTTAGACCTGTGAAACCATTAAACGGGTTGTTTTGTTATTTGTTATGTATACTTCCTATTTATTAGGAAGTTGTTCTATTATCTCTATGGCTATATAATAGCCTTTGTAATGTTTTCGAAATATATGCTGAATAGAAGAAATATTAATCAGTGTCATTTTCTTGTGTAAATCTACTTGTTCTGCTTTATTTTCGTTCATTTATTTATTGACGATGATTAATTATGAAATCCGTAAATGATATGGTTAATTAGTCATGCATGATTCTGGTGATGAATAATTGCTGAAAACGAAATAGTGTTGGTTATTCTCGTTAAATATCCATAACATGGAGAATGAGCCTTTAAATGGAATATGCAAATCTCACTCATAAACCCTAGTGGTTGGTGAAGGAACAACCCATAGATGGACTTCTAATTATAAAAATGAACCTCAAAGCAAGCATTACATTTGACCACAAGCTATGCTCACAAACAATTTTTTAAAGAAGGTAAGTTTTTTTATTATGTTTCAAAATATACGTAACATAATTATTAATACAATACTACTATAAATATAACATGCAATCTTCATTTATTTTAATAGTTTTTAATATATATTTATGCATATTAATATAATTTGTGGATATATTTATGGTAAAAATGTGGATCACATTTTTAAATTGAAGTAAGAAGAGATTCATTAAAAAAATCTATATTTTATTGCTAAAAGCACAATTTTTTTTTTAAAACAACCAAATCAAAACTCTGTCCCAAACTGAAAATTGATCTTGTTGTGGTTTTTGTTTACACTTCCCTTTAAGGACAATTGCATTTGTTACATGTGATTGGTATTCTATATGGTCTTGTAATTTTTCCCTATATGATTGTGAATAGGTTAATAGTGGGTAAGACCACAAAGTTAAGTCGACCTAGTTTAATAATAATTGGTTTTAAGTTATAATGTTTTTTTGTTCGCACATGCCCTTTTTACTTATTAGTACCTCTTCATGAAGTTCTTTATAGATCGGATTGATGTATGGGGGTGGTAGGTGGTAGGTTTAGTGTTTGGTGGCAAACTATAGTTAGCTTATTAAAGTTTGGATTGGATTGGATTTGCATACACGGTTACAATTTTATGTTCATTTGTTCAGTGTCTTTGGATCCCTCAATCTCAGTTGCACACCTCTCAAATGTCATCTCATTAGCAATGTTTATATATAGTTAGGTTGCTCTCTTTTTGGATATTGGTTGATTCACATGCATTAAATAATTGTGGATATCTTAGTTCAAGTCATTATTTAGTCTTGGCTCCTGTAAACATGAAAAATGATATGGGTATTTTTTTGCACTTGATTTTTAGAAGTCATGTGAAGATAGCTGAAATGTGGAAGATGAAGTGAAAATGGGGAATATAATGTGGTGGTGGGATAGTAGGAATTGATAAATGCGGTAAAGGTGGGAACAATTAAGGATCGAGATTTAATGGGCTAGTGATTGTCAGAGATCAACTTGTAAATATGAAACTTGCTCGTCAAGGATAATGAAAGATATTCCTACCTCTCCGTGTGGGATGCCACGATCAAGAATATTTGTTGTACGCAACTCCCGATCTATGTCGGTTAGGCCGAAGATGCTTTGACTAGGTTGATAAACTCTTGGGAAATGTCCGTTTGTCTCTAAATACTCCTCCGAGAGAGGCTCATGTAAGGATACAAACAATGTGAAGCAAAGTCAAACTAAATATTAGACGTTGATGCGGTTTACTTGGTTATTCCAAAATTGTTCAACTACAGATAATTGCTCGTTTAGAGCGTCAAATTGATTGATAATATGTGGGGGCAAGGGAGTAGAGCGGAAGACTAACACATGTAGTCTTAAGTCTATGTCTCCTTGATATAGATCAATACTTGGTGGGTTAATGATATGTTCACATATTCTCCTATGAGGTTGAGTCGAAGCGGGAATGGTCATATCCAGGGTTTTAACTCACGAGTGAGAACAAAAGCCAAGAGGGCCTAAAGGAAAGTCGAAGCTATGAGCGAGTAGCGTGAGTTCATAATAGTTAAGTTTGTTGTTTTGATTTTGATTCTTAGATTACTTTAAATTTCAACAATAAATAACTAGAAATAGAGTTTAAACAAATCTAAATGAAGATAAATGACTTCTTTGATTATTAAATTCTCTTTTAATTGATCATTCAACTAAAAAAACTATTTAACCCTTTCTTTTTGTATTTTAAAGATTTAAACTTAGAAGAAAATGAAATTATACTAATCAATTAACTAATGTTTTTGATCTTTTCAGATTATTTAGAGTAATTGGAAAGCTATAACTTGCATAAGTAAACAAATAAATAGAGATTAACTAGTTTGCTTCTTTTAAATGAAAAAATAACCAATTAAGTATAGTTATTCCTCTGTTGTAGGGAATTTGATTACTAAAATTAACAAGTGAAATTTAAAACAATATGGATATGGCATTTAACAAATTATGAAAACAAATAACCTTCTATGGTAAGGCTTCGCCTCAAGCTTGTCGAGAAGGGAAGCTTCTTAGAAGCTATTTCCTTTTTCCGAGAAACTTTTCTCAGTGGAATTGCTTTTAATTTAATCGAGAGTATAAAAATGATAAAAGATGCAAACATTTCTTCCTTCTATCTCCAATCTTTTCCCAAGAAAACCCACAAGGATAATTTGAGGAATGATTATCCACGATAGAGGCTTTCTAGAAGAAATCCAGTTAATGAATACAAATATAATATAAATGTGCAAAGAAATAGTAAGATTTTCCTTCCTAAATAATAATATGACTAACCTTTCCAAATTCTAACCAATGTTACATTAAAACTTAAAAGGAATTGAAATACATCTTCAACTTGGTCATTGCAATCTTGTGGTAGCTTGTCCCAATGTTGTTGTTGGTGTTTTCTTTGTCCCCTCAGCTTTAAGCTCCTTCCAATGTGCAAAATCCACTAATCCGGGTGAGCAAAACAATAAGCGGCAAAGATGGAATCAAGAAAAGTAAGTTACGTGGTCTGGTGTGACAATGGTGGATGGAATGTGAGTGAAAAATAAATAAATACAAAGAACTAGTTGTATACACAATAACCTCTCCAAAATTCAGTAGCATAACACCTCTTAAAACTCAAAATCACTAACCCCTAAAAAAATCAACTAAGTATCTATACTGGTTGTGTGAGGAAGAAATCAGTTTACATATGTCAATTTGGAAGGGATGACTCATCCAATATGGAATAAATCAATTGGTTATTTTTAGCAAAAAGGGAGGAGGAAGCAAAGACAATTCCAATGAGCCCATTGTTGGCAGTTTTGATGAAGTAAATTCACGAGAAAAATGATTCATAATTAAAACATGTGTTATTATTTTCCTTTTCACGTGACAAAGCTGTTGGTAGTGCAAATCTGGTGGTTGTGCAACCACCACTAAAGGATAGAGGCGGTTGTGTCATGGAGTGTCTGACGAATGGGTTCTGAAGCTCGAACATAAGGTACAGGGGTTTGACTAAGTCAATATGGATATGTAAGAGAAAATAAAAGGTATTTGGATCTTGCTCTTGTCTTGGAAGTAACTCTATCATCATCGAAGACTTGTTTCATTAATTGTTGTACTATTTAATTTTTGGGTGCATACATATTGCTCCTTGGAGTAGCATTTCAGCCATTAATGGGAAAGAACGTAATTTTCGAGTATGGCGTATCTCAAAATAAAATGGTTAGGAAGTTATCGATCTACCATCGTGGTGAAGCGATGCCAACCAAGACATTCCACCATTCTTATTGTTTATGCGGGGATGAGAATACTTCCTTCTCTAATATCCTCAATGTTGTAGAACTTGTCAAACGAACATCAAAATATGCAATCAAGTTTTTACTACTTTTATAAATCATTTGTTATCTACTCTATTTATATTTTTGGAGATATGGAATTTTGGTGATCATTTCGCACATGAGTACATTCAAATCGAGAGTACTCATAAACAATGGTGGTGAAATCAATGACAATGGATGGATCTCAAGGGCGGAGTAAGTTATGAGTGTTTTTGTCCTTTTGCCCTAGGTTTAGGTTTTTGTTTTAAAAAGTTCTATGGGAGAGGTTTTTTCTCAAATTTGCATTCAAAATGATTGTTGAGGGTAGGGATTAAGAAAATGTAGTTTAATTTCATAAGTTTTTAATATTTATTTTTGCCATTTTGCATCGGGAGTTGTGTCACGAGATGGTGACATGACCGTCATGGATTGTGCAACCACCACACTTTGTAGAGCGGCGGTTACACAACCTCCACCGTGTCAAAAGAGGAAAGGGAATAATAACATTTTCTTGTTCTTTATTGCTTATCACTTTCATTTTTGTGGACTTATTGCTTTGATGAGACATTCTAACACATTTCCTTTTCTCTTGATGGCATAAAGGGATTATGAGGTGGAGTAGAGCTCGAGATTAGGATTGGCTTACATGGATATTACATTTATTAACTCGGGGTGAGACAGATCATCTTGAAAGGGCATGGACTTAGAAGTTAGCACAAATAAGGTGAATTGACCTAACCAACAAGATACTATGTGATTTCTTAACATAGTGGGATGCAAATTAGAAGAATTTTTTTGATTTCCTAGTGTTCACGGAGATTGGACATCACCTTACATGATGTATACATGATATTGGGGGTGTCGGTTATAAGGAGGAAACTAGTCTTGAAAAGGGCTAACTCATTAGATGAGGCCCGCATATGGGTGACCAACGGGTGATGGAGGGCACGTGCCAAACAAGGTATCATATTGATATTAGTGGAGGTGGTTCCTATCCCTACTATGCACAAGGCCATTATTAGTGTATACAAAGAAAATGTGAAATAAGGGAAGAAAACAAACACAATGTGCAAACCTAATCCTTCCTTCATATCTCCTTGCAACCTCAGATGAGATTGGATAAAGCTTGGAATGAAGCACCGAGCTTGTTGAATCTCTACGATCAATTGGATGTGGATGCTCCAAAAATGTTCTGAATGGAAGTAGATTTCAGCTACGAGAAATGCAAATGAATGATTGAATTGATTGATAGATTTGTGATCAAATGGACAAATGTAATGACGTGTAAAATTGAATGGCAATTTGACACAATAACGATGCAGATTATTAAGCTTCCAAAGATGAATAATGGAGAGGAATGAGTGTTTATTTATAGATGAGGGAAGAGAATCCCAAATCCTTGATTTGTGTGATTGATTTTTATGATATGAGGCTGATTGAAACATGATTGGAATGATTTGTCGAGTTTCCAATTTGATTGGCAAGATAAGTCTGCTGATTTGAGCTTGATTGAGTGAGTTGTCATTGAGTTTGGAAAAGGTGGCATATCTTTTGAATAATTCAAAATTTTCTTTGAATTAATATTTCATGTCTTTTGTTTTATTCACCCAAAAAGTGACGTGAGTTTTAGCTTGGAGAGAGTTTTTTTTTAAATTTGGAAAGCCATGATTCAAGGGATATGTTTTAGTTAACTCAAATCTATGATTTGATTTAATTTAAACTTTCCATCTTGAATATAATTAATGATTTTTAGCCTTAGTCATGATTAGACTTGCTTTAGTCAACTTGAGATGTCAACTAGTGAGGTAGAAATGGATAGGTGGAGGATTTATTAATTATTGTGATATTAAATTAGCTAATAGGGTAGGGATGAATAATAAGGGTGATATGATTAATTAATTAATCCTAGGAGTGAGGTGTAAGTGTAATAAGGTTTATATAAAATATTTAATAATTCAAGACTATGTGCGAGCGATAGAGGTAATTAGGGAAGTTGTGGGGATGATAGAAGTTTATTCGAGAATGTCGTAGAATGTCATTAAGGGTTGTAAAATAGCAGAATATATAAAAAGTGGTTGTAATAGGTGGAAATGATTGTAATGTGTCATGAAGTAATTACGGGATGATTTCAGAGGTTTAGAATGTGTAATGGGATATTTTAGGGTGTCTACATTTTCCCCTCTTTAAAGTGTTATTACAAAGTAATGGCGCTTTAAAAATAACAGGTGTGTAGATCGGTGAACAAATGATGAAGAAGTGTGGTGGACTGCATGATTTTTCTAGTGACACATTTGGATGCCCCAACGGGTCTAGATCATGCTAAGGGAGTGCCCCTCAAGCGGATGGGTGATGCGATAAAATGGTGGACAACCACTTGATAAGATGAAAAAAGACCATCATGGGAGAGACAAATAGAACACGATCATAAAATGAGAGATGAAGGGTCAAATGACAAAATTAGGAGTTTTGGACCTGAATTAGGGTTTGTAGAAGATTTAAAAAGGAGAAAATGGGGAATAGCAAAATCATTGGTCATTTGTGCTATTAGGGTTATCTTCGTTATACATTGATTTTTTGCTTTGAGATTGTGATATAGATGGCACAATATCCAACACATATTCACCACATGGATCGGGTTACGAGAGTATGGGCGGGGTCTTGATGATGACGATCCGGTGAGTACACAAAAAATCTAGGAGGGTTGTGCATTTATTTCATTTAATAGGTAGAAAATTGAAAATAAATGCTACACAAAAAGATGTACCTCAAAATGTAGCTAAAGCATTGGCTTGCCTACGTTAGCATTAATGTAGATGCGCTAGCGAATGAATACGTTAATGTCATGTGTTGAGTGCATTAGTGTAATAATAAGTGAGCTAACATGAGTGCATTAACTTGAGGCTAAATGAGCTAACGTAATATTAAGTGCGCTAATGTGAGTTAGTGGAATAGTTAAGGTGTAGAAGTGATAAAAAGTTGAAAAATGACAGGGAATGGACTAATGAATGATTTAATATGTGCATGGGAGACTATATGCATTGGACGTATGAGAGAAACATTCATGATGTGGGCGTTCGAGAGAATGATGATGCATGCAAAGTAGAGAGGACTATGGGTGGTATTGTAGGTGATAGATTTGGCACACATAGCACGTATGCCAAAGATCATTTTAGATCACTCCTTGTTGGCTGCTTTACTAGAGTGATGGAATAGTGAGTCTCAAACATTCAAATTTTTGACAAGAGAGATGTTTGTGACATTAGAGGATGTGTACCACATACTAAGGGTGCATATGCAAGGCCAATTGATTTAGTGGGAGAGGAGATCATCACACATCCAGGCGTAGACACAACTACTTTTAGGAATAGAGGAGATTCACAAGATAGGGTATGGCAAAGTACACCTTGTAGAGTGGATGGATGATGTTGATATAGATCGATAACCCTATCGACTTGATGGTTCTTATCGGTGGCCACTTACTTTGCCCGATAGATTGGGAAGCACTTTTATCTTAGGTTGATTGACGTGGTTTTAGATTTGTTGGTTGTGGTGGTGTTTGCATGGGGATCATGCATACTAGCGAATTTATACAAGAGATATGTATATGGTTGTATATGTGAGTCAGGAGTTTGGCTCCAATGACTGTGATCTACTGCAAATTTGGGCATGGAACCATATAATAGTGGATTGCCGAAGGGGGTATTGAGAGATAGACAATCGGAGGAGCCATTAATTATTTGGATGAGAGATAGTAGGTGGCGGTCAAATAGATCATCGAGGAGATATGATGTTTTAAAAATGAGCAATAGATGATCTGATTACGCCATATATCATATGGAGGCCATACAAATCCTATAGGTGGGTGACTTATGAATGCGTCACAAATGGGGAAAGTGGAGGTGGCTCATTACATGATTAGGATCCGGTCATACATTATTGAGCATTATAGACCAAATAGGGTCATTTGACAACTTTGAGTTATACATGATATATCGAGATGGAGAGAAGTGGTATGTGCATGGGTAACATGAGAGACTACAACATTTGGGCCACACATCAAGCCTAACATAGTGAGGAATATTTTTGTACGAGTATTAGACAAGTGTGGGATGCACGAGTAGGTATCGTGGATCCAGTGCATTAGTGGGTTATGCAACATGATACATGCAATAATATTGATTCGTTTGATCATTTCTAGGTATTTATGGCAACAAGGATAAAATAACAAATGAGGGTAGCACTGCATAGAGAGAGAGATGAGAGGGAGAGGCCGACAGAGCCGTGGAGGAGGACGTGGATATGGACATGCACATGTGGAGGTACAAGTACAAAGTACACAAACACATGTTGGATGTGGTATAGATGTACAATGTGTACATGCACATGTTAGACATGGTGTATAGGTACATGGTTTATAGGTACCATCTATCTAAAAAGGTCATTGAGTCCAGAGAGGAGGAGGAGAAGTGGATGGGGATGATGGATGGGAGATGGGGATGATGGCTTGGGAGATAGGGGAGAGAGGATGTGTGGAGTCAAATACCACTAGAGTAACCTCTAGGTCCATTAAAAGAGCTATATAGAAGGTCCAGATGCACAAAGAGATAGAGAAATGTGACAACGGATGCCTCTCTCATTATAGCTCATATATTGAAGCACAACTAGATTCTCATGAGGGTTTATGTACAATAGAGGATGTCCGAGAGAGATAAGTTAGTGTTACAACTATAATAGGTGATGATAAGAGCGGGATGTTTTGTCGTGTGGCCAAGGTGAGTGGGATGGGGGATGTACTACAAGAGTTATTGATAACGAATCATGATGTGGGTTATTATAGAGGATTATATGAGGCAACCATCCCAAATAGCTAGAGAGAGCTCCATGTTATTTCTAGAGGATATGGATCGAGGTCTGGAGTTCGGTTAGATCACATGGGCCATCTTGATTATCTAGATTAGTCTAGATGCTGCCATCGAGGTGAGATGGTAGACCAAACATTTCGGGGTGGGCGAGAGCCATGGTTGATGTTGTATGGTAGACATCTATTTGTTTTCTATATGCCTCATGATGAAGGCACATTCATTGTATAGATGCCCATTAGTGGCATGATGATGTATATATGTATATGACATTTTGAGACATTGTATAGTGTATATATGACATTTTGAGACATTGACATTATATATGATGATGTATATAGATGATGATTTGGGTTGTTTTATAGATGATGTGTTATTGTTATAGATGTATGTGGAAATGTTAGTGATTAATTAATTATTTTGATATAATGTTTTTTTTTTTAATGAGATGTATGAATGAATGTAATGACGATATGACTAACATTGCTTGTAGCTTGAGTTTCCATTCAAATTTTGTATTTTGGAGCAACTTGCTTTAAAGAACCATGATGTTCAACCCATTATGTGTGTAAACATACATAGATGTAGTAGAAGGTAAAAAAAAACCCAACCCAATATACATAGTAGATGTTTGCACCATGGATATCTATCAACCAAGATGATAAACAAGAAACTTGCATTTTTCAAACAATTAACTAATAAAAGTAAAAACAAACCCAAAATACACAGTAGATGGTCGCACCATGGCTATAAATTAACCAAGATGACAAACAATAAATTTGTAATTGGTCAAACAATTAACTAAAAAATGTAACAATGTAACACAACTATTATAAAGACACTTAACTCTGTCCCTAATGTGGTTCCATAATGAGTATTGATTGATTTGATTTTCCCTAACAAAGGATGCATGCAAGGGTAAGATGATTTATGATTGATTGGGTCATTTCCCCATGCATGGATATATGAAAGGGAGTAAATGAGATCCGATATTTCCCCAAGTGAGGATACATGCAAGGGATTTAGATTAGTTTATTTTGATTGATTGATATTTGGAACTGACACTAGGATAAGAGTTAATGTGTTGAGATTTGGGATTTTGTTTGTTGCAAATGTTTTGGATTTTTGGATAATTTTTTGATTTATTGATTTATTGTAAATTTGTTATTGATTTTATATGTTTTGGTAGTTTTGGAAAAAGTTTGTAGTTTTTTTTTTTTTTGTGTGTAGATTTTGAGGTGATTTATATGTTTTAATGATTTTGAGGTTTTGAATGTTTATGAAGCCAATGAGAAACTCTAGGTGATCCAAGACCCATTCGAGCATTCATAAGAACACAAGAGCTCTATGAGACCAAGGGATGAATGAAAATGGATATGAGAGAATATGGATAGTATAACAAATGGTAAACTTCCTAACTACAAGGAGCAAGTGATAGAAAGTGGTTTGGGATGATATGGTAAGAGGAATAGGATGAAGGAGCAATATAGGTGGTTGTGCCAAAATGCCCCCAACACAAAGGGTACTCATGGATGATTCAAGAATAGAATATTTTTAGATGAACCACATTCATGGGTTATTTAAGCTCTTGGCCATCTTTAGTGGATAACTTGTATGCTCTAAATCTGAATTTTGACCAAATATAGATTGTATTAGACCCCATATATCTATATATGTGCCCTACCCTCCGCTAGGTGGGAGTCAAGTAGTCCACTTGTAATGAAATAATACAAAAATCTATATGGTGTGGTGCCCGAATACAAGAAAATCTTGGGCCTCAGAGCCAACATATGGTTTTGTTCATCCCTATCTATATATATGAAAAGCCCACTCCCTTCTCTATATGCATACAACTCATTAGTCCCGCCCCCATATCCACATATTATAATGGTTAGATATGGATCCATCTTAGGAGCTCGGGCAGTCAAGTGAACTATGGATATAGATATGATTCTAGTCCATTCCACCGATTCGAGATGAAAGGTTAATGAATGTGGGCATATGTCCCTATGACTTGGGGCCTCTATATAATTATGGGAACCCTATATATAGATATGGGGGATCGATTACGGTGGGAAGGAAGTGTTCTAGTTAGCGATGGCTAATGGAAACAACATAGAGAGAGAGAGGGGAACACCTATTAAGACAGGCCCTCTCTCTCTATATGGCTAGTCGAACTAGAACTCTTTCGAGGCCGTTATAACTATAGCAATCTTTCGGGGCCCTATCTATATCTATCTAGGGGGGTTGGAAGGTGGAATTTGATTATCTCGATTCTCTATATTGGGTGGGGGCTTCACCGATGGATATTTTCCCAATCTGCTTTCGCTCGCCACTACTAACGGGGTCTCGGTTGATTTCCTTTCCTCTAGCTACTTAGAGTGATAACATGAGGACTCGACGAATTAGGTTTAAATTTTCCTTGCTTTTCCCAATCTTTTGTTGTGTTTTTCTGATATTCTTTTAGTACAATGTCATCGATCTCAAACCATCTAGGTTTTATCCTTTTGTTGTAGTTTACGGCATTTAATTCAATTTCGATACACTTTCAAATTGTTTAAGGAATTAAGCCTCTTTTCATCTAGGAGGTGATGTTCAACATGACGAGCCTATTTGTATTCATCTTCATTGATCAAATATTTAAGGGATATACAAAGTGATGAGAGCTTGACCTCTATGGGTAATATAACTTTAGAGCAATATATAAGTTAAAAAGGTGTGGGTCTTGTTGGAGTATGATAAGATGTGCGATAGGCCTAGAGGACAGGATAGACTTGTGTAAGCCAATTGCGACCATGTTTATCAAAAATATTTTCCAATATGGATTTGAATGTTTTATTGGATGCTTTAACTTGGCCATTACATTGTGGATAATATGGAGTGGACCAATAGAGGCAGATATGAAAGCATTAGGCTATCTCTGTAATGATTTTATTTTTAATGATGTACCGTTATCAATAATAATGGAGGAAGGGGTGCCTAAATGACATATGTGATGGTTAGTACCAATTACATAAATGAGAGGTATGACCTCTACCCATTTGGTAAAATATTTTGTTGTGGTGATAATGAATGTATGGGCATCGAAGATGTGGGTTTGAGATTTCCTATAAGGTCGATCTCCCATTGGTAGAAAGGCCAAGGTGTGGTGATTGATTAAATATATTATGAAGGTGCATGAATGAGATTTTCGTGTTGTTGGCACACCAAACATTTATTGAAAAATTTACAGGCATCGGAATCCATAGTGGGCCGGTAATAACCCACGTGCAAAATATTTTTAGCTAAAACCACACCACTTGTGTGTCTCACGTGCATATACCAACATGTACCTTTACTAGAATTTTATGTGATTCATCATGATTGAGACATATTATGAGAGTTATGTCATAGCCTCTTCAATATAAGGTGTCAGAGAGGATAGTGTAGTGCAAAGCACATTGTGTTAGGGATTGTTTGTGTTGGGAATTCATATTTTTAAGAAAAGTTTAATCATGGATGAAGGTATAGATATCATGATACCAAGGGTTTTCAGGACCAACTATTTCACATATCATGGTTGAATAAGGAAAATCGTAGGGTGGAATCATAATATGTTCTACGAGAAACTCATTATGTGTTTGATTTGGACCTGAACTTAAGCAGAGACCCGCTAGTCACCATTACATCCATTGACTTGTTTTGTGTGCGAACTTGTTAAAAAGTGATAAGTTGAAAGTAACCTTTAAGGATATCAACCATGAGATTGTAGGGGACTAACTTGTCATCCTTGACTTGATATTCATTGGTGACTTATTTGATGACCAAGAGGGAATCACCATAAACTGTCAACTCCTTGAAATAATGAATTTAAACCCAACTATGAGAGCTTGATACTCAACAATAGTTTTGGTGCAGGGGAAATCTGATGTGGAAATATTTTAGAATGACATCGCCATTTGACTTGAGTAGTAAAATAATAGCTCCTGACCCGTGGATATTACATGAGCCATCAAAGAATAAAGTCCAAGAGGGAACTACATCAATATACAATAGTTCCTCATCTGGAAATTCAAAGTGAAGAGGTTATGATCCTGGTAGAGGTGTTGCAACAAGTTGATCTGCAAGGGCTTGTCCCTTGATATATTTTTGATTGATAAACTCTATATCAAATTCACTAAGTAAAACAACCCAACTAGACATTCTTCATGTTAGAACAAGTCTGGATAATAGATATTTGAGTGGATCTAGTTTTGTAATAAGCTTAGTTGTATGATTGAACAAATAATGATGTAGCTTGTGAAAGGTGAAAGCCACTACTAAGCATACCTTTTCAACTTGGGAGTATTTAAGTTCATGATAAATCAAGGTCATACTGAGATAATAGACAACCTCTTCTTTTCCTTGATCATTATGTTGTGCTAAAAATGCTCCTATTGCATTTTCTCGTGACAAAGGTATAAAGAAGCATTGATTTTTATAGGAATAGATAACATGAGGAATAGAGAATTTGAGAGATATTATTTCAATTTGGAGAAAGAGTCTTGACATTCTTGATTCCATTTAAATTGTACATCCTTTTTCGTAAACCGATTGAAGTTATGGAACTTGTCTCGTGAGTTGTGAGGTGAAATATCCGATAGATTGGAATATTCCTGAAGACCTCTTGAATGTCCAAGATTATGTGGAGGAGGAATTTCCATGATAGATTTGACCTTTGTGGGGTCAACTTCGATACCCTTCGTGATACAATGAACCCCAAGAAATTTCCCGAAGTTACTCCAAACACACCTTTATTTGGATTAAGTTTGACTTTGTATTCACACAACCTTTCAAAGATGCACCTTAAAAATGTTGGATGATCAAATCTTGTTTTTGATTTAGCAAGTAAATAATCTACATAATCTTTCATAATGTCATGTAGCATGTCATGAACGAAAACTGTCATTTCTCTTTGATAAGTGGTACCTGTGTTTTTAAGGCTAAAAGGCATGACCTTATAATAAAAATGCCCCGTGGGGTAGTAAATGCTATTTTAGGTTGATCTTATTTAGAAATTTATATTTTATTATAACCAAAACATCCATCCATTAGGGAGAGCATTTCATGTCCTGTTGTAGAGTCAAAAATCATATTAGTATTTGGTAGTAGAAAGTCATCTTTTGGACATGATTTGTTTATATCACAAAAGTCTGTATAAATTCTGATTCCGGAGTTTTTTAGCAATCGGTACAATGTTTGATATCCACTATGAATATTCAATTGGTTTGATAAAACCTACTTCTAAGATTTTCTAAAGTTCAACTTTGACCAATAATGCAACTTTGGGATGTATTTTTCTTAGTTTTTATTTGATTGGCTTTACATCTAGACGAATCACCAGGTGGTGTATTACAAGGGAAGGATCCAACCTTGACATATCCTTGTATGTCCATGCAAAGACATCTTGGAACTCAAAAAGAAGTGTTGTAAATAATTCTATTTCTACTTTTGTTATACTTGCACCAAGTTGTAAGAGTTTAGGGTGCTCACTTGTACCAATATTGATGCTAATGGTGTCTTCTACTAGCATTTTATGTGTCTTTTTCTTAAAAATATGTTGTAGGATGATGTAGATCATCTGTATGATTTGAAGGATATTCCCCTCTCTCTAGTGCCTCAGAAAGGTTTTCATTAGGATACACGTCCCTTTTATTTTTATTGTTTTTCTCTTTTTTCATTACTTGTTTCTCAGATAGTGCCTCAACGATGTTTTCACTATGGGAGATTTTGTTCATTTTGTTCATTTTTATTTTTTGTTGTATTTGTGTACTGGGGTACTTGAGTTCTTCACCAAAATAGGATTTCATATTTAGTTTGATAATGAATACCTTCTTGTGATCGAGAAAGGGGTATAAGGTCTCGAGTCCCGAGGAATTCTTCCATGGCCTCATCATTTTGAAAGAGATCCATAAATATGTGTTTTAGTTAATCTTGATTTATGAGACTAGGATGTAAAAGGTCAGAGTGAATGGTGCATATGGAAAGTTTGTTTAATAAAATAGTGTGGGCTAAGTCATCAAAGAGGTTATGTGTGGAACCTGTCTCAATGTCCGAGTCAATATCCTCATCACTAGTCAATACATCAAGTAATACAGAATTGTTTCAAATGTTTTGAAACCTAGACCATAACGATAGAGATTTTTGTATACATGATAGGATCAAGGTGAACTTGTTCATTTTTTTGAGTCCTTTACCTTTCCACTACATGTTTTTCATCATTTTATTTTTTTTAATATAGTCAAGAGATTCATAGCATGTAACCAAATGATCGTCATACAACTAATATCCCATAGAAACTTGAATGTGTTCATCTTCTAGATATCCAAATCGTTTCCAATGAGTTATACCAAGATTGTAAATGGGAGCCTCTTTGAGGTGGGAAGAATTAGGCTTACCATAACTACATAGAGATAAAGGTAATTTTCCAATATGGAAAGTATTTTGGAATTCATATTCGCCAATACCTTTGTCAAGGATCTTAAGTTCAGGTGGAGAAGAGGATGTAAAAGGTTGAAGTTTTAAAAGGATTTATGGATCAATGCGGTTTTCATCTGTGAAAGGAATGATGCAAGGAGATGAAGATCTATCCACCAAAGGGAAATAATGTGAGATTATATCTCCCCTCTAGGAGCTTACAATATTCAAATGGTTTAGTATCAGCAAGTAGGGTAAACTCTTTACCTTCGTAAGGGAACTTAATACATTGATGGAAGGTGGAAGGTACAACTTGCATAACATGAATCCATGGATGACCAAGGATAATTTTATATGAGGTTTCAACATCCACAACATGACAAAAGGTTTCCAACGTTTGAGGTCTAACCTTTATGGATAATGTGATTATACTCGAGGATTGTCTTTCACTATTATCATAACCACGAATAGTGATGATATTAGTTCCTATACTTTCCTCATTATGACCAAGGCATATTAATAATTTCATGGAGAAAATATTCAATGTGACTCCATTGTCTATAAGCACTTTTTTTGATTTTATGATGGGTTATGAATGCTTTAATATATAAAGAATTATTATTTTGAATATTTGGATTCAAAATGTCATGAGGACCAAATGAAAGAATTGTACTACTAGGTAATAGATTTAAAATCAAGGTTTGGGACTATTGAGTATTGCTATCCTTGGGAACAAGTGCATTATGTATTGCATGAGTAAGAATATCTTGAAGTGCATGTGATGACTTAAGTAAGTCCATGAGGGATATTTTTGCAGGATTCTTCTCCAATTATTTGATAATATTATAAGAATCAGACGAAGATTTAGCATTGGATATTTTTGGATCAATGGTAGGTTGGGGATTTGGTGTTTGAGGTATAGTTGATGTGGAGGGCTACTTTTCTATAGGTACCCAAACCATTTTCTATTGCATTATCACTGCACAATTTGGAGTATTGATTTTTAAAATGGCCATAAAGTTAGGTATATGTTCTATAAGTGAAATGATGGAATTGAACTCAACATTGTTTGAGGTTTTAATTTTGTCTTTGGATTTTTCATTCGTACCATGTTTTGGAAAGGGGTCATTGATCCATAGTGATCCAAAATGACTCTACTTCATCAGATCAGCCAACACCAAAGAAGGAAAATGAAGAAATAGAGGTTTTATCTTTATATTAAAAAAACCACCACTCTGTGCAGAGTGGAGGTTACAGAACCACCGTCCAACCTAGATGGCGTCCAGAATCGCTACCCAGCCTAGGGTGGAAGTCTTGTGACCGTCGGTTTGCATTGGGTAGCAATCTTGACACTTTCTGCATTGAAAAATAAAATTTGAAACGAATACTCCCAGAATTGGAAAGGATGTCAATGTATCTTCTCCTCCATGACCTTTCCCATCCTCCAGTGCACGGGAGGACATGAGAAAGGCTATAAATACATGTAGGAAGGATATTTTTGATTATCGAAGCATGAAAGCAAGTGAGCAAGGAATTCTTAGTGCTGGAATTGTGTTTGTAGAAGAAAGGAGTGTTGAGGTAGAGCAAACAAGTAATTGGGAGGAAGTGTGAGATATTATCTACTTATCTTTCATACTTATTGTAAATTATGTACTTCTTATTTGAATTGGCCAATAAAAAGTGGGAAGAAAGATTTTTTGCCCTTCCCGACTGGTTTTCCTCCTCTAGAGGTTTCCAGGATAAAAATTGTTGGTGTTCATGAGTTTATATTCTTTCCTTTCCTGCAATTGTTGATTCTAAGCATAAGAAAATTCATTCACTAGCTATCTCTATCATTTTATAATCGAAATTAGAACAACAACGTTTAATTGTGATTCTGTGAACGATTCCAAAGTAGAGAGTTTACAAATCATTTTGGTATCAGAGATAACAAGTATCCAAGACTGTGGTATTCATTCTTAGATTTGTATGACAATGACGAGATCTAAAGGTGAAGAGGATTTACCTTGTGATCCATATATTTCTACAAGGAAGTGGAAACAAAGAATTCGGGGACAAATGGAGGAAGAAAACTTGGTCCGTAGAATCGAGATGTTGGAGACCATGATGGATATGATGTTTAGAAGATAAGAAGAACTTGCAGATTTGTAGAAGATGAATTTTGTTAAGCAAGACTCCATGGACTCAATGGTTCGAGGCTTAGCCAAAAATTTGGCATAGGGAGGAGCCACCATGAGGAAGATTATGGGGAAGAGCATGAAGAAGAGACTTCAAATGCAAGAGAAAAGGTAAAATCTGATCATGTTCCTTTTAAAGTTGAGATGAAAGTTGAAATTAAAAGCTTTGAAGGACAAGTAGATGTAGAGTTGTTTGATAAATGGTTAAAATAATTAGAAGTCTACTTTAGCATCCATAATGTCACTGAGGCATAGAGGATCACCTTTGCACGTCTCAAAATGGAGGGACACACTTTGGTTTGGTGGAAAACCCATCTAGCCAATTGTGAAACGAAGAAACATCCTATTGTGAAATCTTGGTAATAATTTAAAGAATTACTTAGAGCTAACTTCTATCCTATTGGCCACAAGACTAACCAAATGATTAAATGACAGTATTTTAGACAAGGCAAAGGGTCAAAGTGTGCAAGACTATATTATGGAGTTTCAGAGGCATGCTATGTTGCTAAATATGGACTTGGAGGATGAGGATATTCTGACTAAGTACTTGGGAGGACTTCACACTCACCTTCGAAGAAAATTCATCTCCACGAAGCCCAAAGATATCAATGAGGCATGTGTACATGCATACTATATAGACAATGAAAAGAAGCAAGGAGAAGCAGAGCCAAGGGCAAAGCAGTTGAAAAATCAGTAGAAGAAAGAACATGGGCAAACAAATAACAAAGGTAAGTGGAAAGGGAAAGGTAAAAAAGTTGCCACTACTTTAAATACTTGTAAAGATCCCAAGAATTTTTGCAAGAACTGTGATATCAATGGTCACACTGATGCTACATGTTGGAAGCTACATCCGGAGTTACATCCAAAGAACCCAACCAAAGACTTAGAGAAGTCCATGCCAACCAGTAAAGACAGAAGGGGAGGTAGAAATTGAAGATGACTCTAATGTAGATGAGAGGTTTGGATGCACGGCCACCAACATGGACAACTAGGAAGAGGAGATGAGTATACTATTCCAGATCAAAATACAGATCAAGAGAACTAAGGTAAATGCTTTGGTTGATATAGGTTCACAGTCTAATTTGATTTCTGAAGCAATTGTAAAGAAGCTTGGTCTTGAGACTTACGAGCATCCACACCCTTATCCTTTGGGTTGGGTGAAGAAGGGTGTTGAAATTAAGGTAGTAAAAATATGTAAGGTCAAGTTTGGGATAAATTCCCAAGTATATTGATGTATTGGAAGTTGATGTTATTCCACTGCTGCTTTTGATGTTGTTTTTAGGAGTCCTTACTTGTATATCAGGGATGCTATATTTATGAGAAGGGAAAACTGATACAGATGGGTCAAGGATGGGATCAACTACAACATCTAGGCACACCAACATAAGACACGGGTTACTATGGTGAGTGTTAACCAAGAAAAATGACTTATTCAGGTAAATCATAATCAGTTTTGTTTACTTTTGTTAAAGGATAAACAAGATGGGGTCGAAGTTTCAGATATTTATAACCAGGGAAAACAAGATTTGGATAGTACTATTTAGTATTTTCGGGGAAGTTTTTAAGGCTCCTAGTGGGTTACCACCAAAGCGGGAAGTAGAGCATGAAATTCATCTCTTTAGAGTCCCCTCTACCGAACATCGAGTTGTATAAGAAATCCTTGTTGGAGAGTACTGAAGTAAAGAAAAACTCCAGAGGCGCTAGACCGGGGGTGATATGTCTGAGCACCTCACCATGCGGTTCACCTATTGTGATGGTGCTGAAAAAGGATGGTTCTTGGAGAATGTGCATCACCTACCACGCTTTGAACAAGATCACCATAAAGAAGAGATAGACACTTCCCTGCATAGATGATCTCTTGTACCAGCCTTTAGCATGCCAAAGTCTTCACGAAGTTGGATCTCAAGTCAGGTTATCACCAAGTTAGAATGAAGGAGGAGGATATATGGAAGACTTACTTCAAGACAAAACAAGGTTTGTATGAGTGGTTAGTACTTCCATTTGGTTTATGCAATGTTGTAGACACTAAAATTAGGTCACACTCCCTTTGGTCCCTCGACAAATAAACACCCTTTACTACATTTACCTAGACATGACCCCCTTCACCCCAATAATATTAATTAAATTAAATTAATGCATTATCCTAACTATATTTATTATTTAAATATTTTATTTAAATAATATCCCCACATACTGATTCACTTAGACACCTCACCAAGCCAACTCAACCTAAGACCTATTCTTAGTAAGTTGCCATAACTAACTAAGACTTACCCAAAACCTAAAAATCAATGCCTACATTCCCTCTAACCACATTCCCGCATGCTCATAGGAAGCTCTCGGCCTAATCCGTAAGATAATGATACGAGATCCAAGGAAATCAAGACAATCTCCCTAGTTTAGTAAACCTAGGAAATCCCACCTTGACCGACACCGGTTACTCCCTAATCGTCGCCGTTAAGCCGGACTACCGTCGATTACCCTTTTAACCCCTAAACCGCCTTATTCTCAAGGTTGGATAACATTGGGAGAAAGTTGACGAGCAAGAACACATCTCAGAGAGATAACTCATCTTCGGAGAGCAAATTCCAATGAAAATCGCATGTAAGGAAGGAGATTGAGCCTCTTCTCCCGCACAACCATCCCAACCATGATCGATCTATCTAGGCAAAGAGGAGTGTACATGCAGCCCATGTAGAAGCTTTTCTTCAGTTGGTGATCACTTGTAACCTTCAAACCCCTCATCAACACCTCCATCCCTCACACACAGGCATTCAGGAACGGAATCCAAGTAAGTATAAGATCATACTTTCTTGGTTTATTTCATTTCATCATCATTTTATCATCCATTGTTTACCTTGCCCCCTATTGACCTTCTCCGACATTTTCACCTCCATATACCCATTAAAACCTCACAAAATCCTACTCTAGTAACCCAATATTTCACCCCGACTCACCAAAGTCCTTTGTGCAATCACAAAGGAGACCATAACTTGTTCTGTGACATTTCCAGATCTCACAATAATCGGCACCGGTTACACCTAACCACCATCGGTCACCCCTAACCGACACTGGTCTCTGTATTTTCCCACACAACCTAGAACAGAGACCTACCCACCAAATTTCATCTCACCCCCATTCACCTGTGATCTACCCGAGACCTCTATCAAACCTGCAGAGACCCAGAACCAATCATTTGACCTTTGGATTCTATTCTAGCTTAGCCTGTTAGATTAGATCTATTTCTTATTGTGTTTTTAAGTGAGATACCTAAATCATTTTAAATAACAATAGGATTTAGTTTGTTTATAATGTTAAATTTTTTAAAACAGTGGATTGACAACCATCTAGGAAGTATCATACTTCCCGAATCTAGCATACGCTAGAGTTCACTACCCATATTGTTTAATTCCTTCTGGTGGTCTTGTTTTCATTACAGGTAGTTCCTCCTAGCCAAAAGGAAGCTCTCACGATCAGCTATGGATCCGGAAGTCATACGTGCGCAACAACCCATCAACCAACATTTGAACAAGTATTCCTCCTACGCCTGTTACCCTATCTATTTCATCAACACTTCAAAGAAACGATCTAAGAATCAGGTGAAACATTTTGGCACCCCGGTGGGACCCATCCGGGGTTCCTTGCATTTCATTCATTCCTAGGAAAAAAATTGTGTGTTTGTTTCCCTTCTGAAAAGCGTACACACTAATTTTCTTCCTTGGTAATCCACCTCTTCTTTCTATTTGCTCTAAAGGAAACTTTTCTTTTGGTGTAATTAAAAAGAACCATTTCTTCATGTTTTCTGCATTGTAGTGAAAGAGCATCCCTCTTCCTCTTCATCTTATTGTGTCATCCAATTTCACATTTTCAATTTGGGTTTAAAAATAAGTGCATTCCATTCTAATTTATTGCATTAGCTCACATTAATTGAGGGAAACCTATACGCTGGAAGTCATGCCCAACTGATGGTTGACAAATGAATCGTAGAAAAGCACTTCTATCCTTTTCTCTTTCTCTGAGTCTTACCAAACCTCACAAAAATTCAAAATACATACATTCTTAAACAACATCCTACCTGGAAGAAGTTGTAGGTGATCACATGATCACGGCACAGTGGGCACCTGCTCGGCCGCATTTCTGTCGAGTCATACTTCAAAGTGAAGCCTCGCCCTACCATAACATACCCGAAACCTCACCTTTAGATCTCCTTCTTTGTAGGAAGCCATCCTCACCAAAAATCTATTTCACAATTCATGTGTCGGTCCCTAAATAGCATAAGCTAAACAAACATAATAGAAACCACACTCCTAGGATGCATTTTCTTAGTGTTTTTGCTTGGCTTGCATTTTGAGGTGAGAGAGCACGTTCGTCACTTTTTTGTTCATCCTTGCACACTCCTTATCACGCCTAGTGTATTCCGGCTTCACCCGAGTGTGCCTAGGTCACATCATCATCATTCTCGAGTAATTCTGGGTCCGATTCTACATCGATTTTAATTCATAACCACTTTTTTTCATCACTGTTTCAATTTCATAGTAACCGTCGTTAGTTACCTTTGACCGCCATCGGTTATACCCAACCGACGTCGGTTCCATGTCCTTTTGCTAACCTACTCAAAAGGACATTTTGCTTCACTTTCTTCCACTTTTCATAGCCCCTATCACTATCATTATTCCCATTGACATTTTAAACATCTTCAGATTTGGCATACCTGTCAGATTTTACCTTCTACCTCGTTGTTTACTCACTATCATTTTCTACAGTAACTGCAGTGGTTACCCCTCACCGGCATCGGTTTTCCCTAACCGACATTGGTTAGCCTGTTTCACATTCCAGCCACCATTTGGTGCTTAATCCACTTTTTATCACTAGATTCACCTATTCCTGCTGTTCTCTATGTCATTTACAGAGAAGCAACCCTACTTGATCAATATTGGTTCACATGGTGCTGACCCGAAGACAAGTAAACGCACTCATATTTCACGCCGTTGTCAACCACTCCCACCTAGTCCTTCACCACCTTCTATTTTATCACCAGCCATGGATCCCATCCAGCCTATTACTATCGCTACCAGAGATGAGGAGTTTACACGACTCCTTGACCAGAACCTTGCCGCCTTGCAGTTTTACCTTTCCCACTCATCCACTCGAGATGCCTCAGGTTAGTTGATATACGACATGCCCGTATCTATCCCTCCGAATCTCACACCCACTCCCACATCAGCCCCATCTGGCTCTCGTGCTACCCGCATCCACCTTACCCCTAGTTGTTTCGCAGTTAGGTCATATACTGCTTATGACTATCATGTTTGTTACCTCCGTGGCCCCCGTTACATCCACCGTACCCTCGAAAACTACCCCAAACACAACCTCATCCACCCCTAATGTCTCACACATACCTGTAGCTACATTACCACCTCCAGTGTCGGTGACCCCTACCCCATTTCAGAACATGGTTCTTTCCATTCCATAATCATTAGCCCCTATTGCCACTAGGGTTACCACGACCCTTCCACCCCCATATACATACTACCAATAACCTCCTATTTCATCCATTATTCATTCTGGGTACGTACCCCCTATTTCACTACCTTCTTCTCCACCACCCTACATGGCAGCCCCATACACTGGAGTGCCACCCCTGTTATATGCCCAAAACCAACCTTCTCACGCTACGGGAGGCATCTAATCATCACAACCCACCAATGACCTAATTAAATTGATGTTGGACAAGATGCAGACATTGGAGGCATCGGTTTCCGGCTCTCACAACACTCTCACCTACAATGAGATTTACAATGAGCCTATTCACCCATCCATTTCTATCTGTTCATATCATGTGCATTGGGAAATGCCTAAATTCAATCATTTCAATAACAAAGCAGACTCCACAACAACATTTGCAAATGCTCAAACATGGGTGTTATCTCGATCACTCATGATGATGCCTTGCTTTTGAAAACCTTTCCCATGTCCCCACCGGACCTACATTAGATTGGTATAGTGGATTACCTAAACACTCTATATTATCATTCAATCGATAGCCAAGACTTCTTGGATCATTTCTCTATCAATATCGTCAAGAAGGTTACCATGACCGATCTATATTCCACACGTCAATATGAGGACGAATCTATCACAGATTTTGTCGCTCACTGGCGTAGCCTGATCAATCAACTTACCTTCCAACTGCCACAAAATAAACTCATCAATCTCTTCACATGGGCTTGCACTAGACATATCTCCCGACCTTGCAAGTCAAAACCTTCCGAACATTCGATGAGGCATTCACTATGGCACAAAAGTTAGAGATTCGGGCCATCGAAGAGAAGAAAATCCAATTACGAATAAGAATTCGGCATTCAAGTCGAATGATACCTCTTCTTTTCCAAACCACAAACCAATTATTCAAAAGATAAGGGCACCGCTAACGTAGTGGTACTCAAGGTTGACCCAACTCATCCGTCAAATTAGGCTACACCCTCATCTAATCTCTCACCTGTCTAGACTTTTCAATTCAGATGAGAGCAACAAAAATATACCCCAATTGGGGAACCTTACTCTTATGTCTTAGAAAATATTATTAAATCCGAGCCATCACCCTTCCACCTATAAAACCACACACTGGTTTTGACCTTGCTCGCCCCATGCCCGCATGGTATAAAGAACATGATTTTTATAACTATCATCGAGTAAAGGGTCATAGTGATGGCATTGCATCACTTTCAAAAATATTGTCCAAGAAATGCTCAAGAAAGGCAAGTTAACTGTGGATAATCCCAATGCCACCCCCAACCAAAATCTACAAATCTTCAAAAACCATTTCCCAACCATGCCCCTTCATCCAATCAAACTGGTGAGACATCAACTCACGATACCCATACCCGCGAGGTTCATGCTATCTTTAACGAGGTACCTATCGCCTCCCAATTACCCCATATTCCTTCCATAGAGGAGATCCTAGCCT
The DNA here is from genome assembly GCA_018340775.1 of Taxus wallichiana var. yunnanensis. Lineage (NCBI taxonomy): Eukaryota > Viridiplantae > Streptophyta > Pinopsida > Cupressales > Taxaceae > Taxus > Taxus wallichiana. Next base: position 95,916,179 of record CM031236.1, read on the forward strand.
CGAAATCCTCCTTCCGCATTGGAACCAACCTCCCCTATTCCTTCACCAACAGAGGAACACCTTTCATCTCCTTCATCACCAACGGAGGGGTCTTCCGCTAACATTGAGCCCATCTCACCCCTGGCTTCACCACTTAGAGAACCTTTACCTACAGTACCTCCTCCACCCATAGAGGAGCTCCCATTATCTCCTCCACCCACAGAGGAGCACCCATTGCCTCCTCCACCCACAGAGGAGCGCCCATTTGTTCCTCCACTTATAGAGGAGCTCCCATCATCTCCTCCACCTATCATAGACCCAATTGAGATACCTTTACCTCTTGGCAAGCATTCTCCATCAACGACCAGTAATCTCACCGACTTATTTTCGACTCTCTTACCCACGGAAGCTGAAGCTAGCCAATTCCCTGTCTCTAAGACACATTTTACGGGAATTGCCATTAGGTCCTCACCAAATCCACCCACAGACGTGCCATTCTCATGTTTGGCCGATCACTTAGATTATGTGGATAGGGATTTACTATGGGGGCACCTCTTACTCCCCGTCTCAACACAGATGCAAAGATCCCTCGCTGATACCTCCACTATCTACCCAAACACATTTCGACCAATCAAACCAAATACAACCACCTCTGTTGCAACCCCTTCCACGATACTGTTAGCACTCAAACCACACCCTTACCCATAACCCAACCTACATCTAAACCCAAACCCACACCTACAACATTTGCCTCAACTAAACCTATTACCACTTTAGGGGTCACCCCGACCACCAGCCTTACTCATCCACCTATTAAACTGGATTTAGCTACATCCTCCAACGTCAATACCACACCTACTCTGACACCCAAACCAAAGAAACAAACTCATCGACCTCATACCCCGACCGCACCAATCACACCTACACTTGTCTTGTCTGTCTTAAGACCTCATCTACCCAACATGGTCAAGCAACCTTCACCCATCCATAAACCAATAACACAACAACCCATTCCTTCCTCACAAACCTCTAACCTACCGTGCATACAACATGACTTACACCCGCACCTACAGTCTTTTTACCACCAATACCTCCAATACCCTCAGCTATTGCTTCACTACCCACTACACTTCAATCATTGTCCCTCACACCCCAAGTATGACCCGTGTCATCTACCTTCACAACACCCCCATTATCCCCATGGGTAACTTGTCCTCTTCCTCCATCGATTTTCCTTCTAGAACTCGTACACCCACATCACCTTTACCCAAGAAAGTGCAACCCAAAAACAAAACCCCACTACCCCACAATAAGGTAGTCAAAACAACCACACACCCTCCTACCCGTTCATCTATTATACCCCTACCCAAACAAACATGACCGATACCTAAAACCACACCGACACCTAAACCCATAGCTTGACCTGTTCCTACTCTTCCAAAAATAGTTCCTCGACAATCAACCACACCCGCACCCAAACCCATGTTCACTTCCCATTATGATCCACTAGTAGGATCCTATGCCAAAATTTTAACCAACCTCCTTGAGACTTCTGTTATCACATTACCGCCACTCCGACCTTATGACCCCCTCGAACCCAAGCCAAAAGGGTTTAATGATACTAAAATTTGTGCATACCATCGTGTGCCAAAGTGCATGATGTGGAGAACTCGCAAGGCCTTAAAACTGTCCTAATCCAATTGTGTCCACCGGAAACCAAATTTGATGACGACAACCTTCTTGACGAGGATCCTGCTTCACCGAAACCCATTCCCACACTGCCCACTCAACAACCACAACCTCCACCCTCATAGCTCCTAAAGCCACTCCCAAGATTTGAAATTAACATGGTTCGCATCAGAGAACTTGCCACGCCACCACCCCAATGTCATTGTGCCCAGCTCACCTCATAAGGCTTTTCTCCTCCAGTAGGTTTTTTCCCTTCATGTCATTATACCACTCATCCTACACCTTCTCCATTTGCCAACTCCCCTCAAATCAACATGATACACATCACTACACGTGCACAAAAGGGCAAAGAAAAGGCAACCTGAGTTACTAACCAATCCTATACCCAACATACCATCTGCACCCATACCTAAAATAACTATCCGCGGCCCCATGTACCCCATTTCTAATGGCATCACACATCGCACCATGCTCAAACAATTACACCAATATCCCCTCAAAATGTCCTTATATGACCTCATCCAAACCTCGGAATCCCATTGTCAAGCCCTCATGGAGGTTCTTTAATCTATTGAGGTTTTACCGAATGAACCTACACCTGTAACCTCCATTATCACACCCCATCACATAGCCTCTCTCACAAAATTACCACCTTCATATTCACCCCACCTTTTTCACCAAGTGGCCTCCCTTAGCTTCTCAGAGGAAGAGATCGCGCCACACCAAAACAATGACCTAGATCCATCCCTCTTCATCTCCGTCCACATTGATGACATACGGGTACGCCGTGTGATGATTGATGGAGGCGCTAGCATTAACATCATTTCATCCCATGCATTTTCTCAAATGTGCATACCTAACAATTGTTATGTTTGTGGAGCCTATTTTCATGTTAGAGTGTGGTACACCTTCTATGTGTTACACTCGGGTATTTTTACGGTGGTCCCGCTCACCGGTGAATGGGTCGGGGTTCGGGGTGAAGCCCCAAGTAAATTTTCATGGGTGGTTTATTAACCCATGGGTAATGGGTAACTGTTATGGGTTGTTTTTGGGCCAATGGTTTTTCGATATCCATTGTTTTGATACCCATGGTTTTTTACCCATGGTTTTGATACCCACAATTTTTGCCCATGGTTTTGATACCCACGGTTTTGTATCAAGCTGCTTAAGCAATTGCCTATTTATATGGTCTTATGCATATGATACATAGACAAGAAAATGTATTGTAGATGTGTTTTGAATTCGGGTGTGAATTCTGTAATGTTTGTTGAGCATAGCTCCAAACGGACCTGGGTATTGTATTGAGAGAGTGGAGGCTTGTAATAAAATCTGAGCAAGTGATTCTTGGTGGACGTAGCCCAAATTGGGTGAACCATGTTAAATCTTGTCTCTCTATGTTGTGTTATTTATTCTGCACTTTTATTTGAGATCTGTAATATTTTTTGCATATTAGTTTCTATTGTTGCGATTATGTAAGGGATTATTCCGCATATTTTATCTCTTATTTCCTAACAATTGGTATCAGAGCCTAGTTTGGTTTGTTGAAGTGTTGAATCGTAGGGAAAGTTTTATCTTGAGTGGGAGCTATGACAGATGATGGAAGATCTAGGGTTGATAAATTCAACGGGCAGAATTTCAGTCTTTGGAAGATGCAGATGGAAGATTACCTTTATCAGAAGGATCTTTATACTCCACTGTCTGAGAAGGTGAACAAACCCTCAAGTATGACAGATGTGGAATGGGATTTGTTGGATCGGAAGGCACTTGGAACGATCAGGTGTATCTTGCATCTTCGGTATTATTTAATGTTTCAAAGGAAAAGACTACAAAAGAACTGATGGATGCATTAGGGAAGTTGTATGAAAAACCCTCTGCCTCTAATAAGATATTTTTAATGAAAAAGTTGTTTAATATGAAGATGTCTGAGAATAGTTTAGTAGCAGATCATTTAAATGATTTCAATATGGTTGTGAATATGCTAGCTTTGGTTACAATATAATTTGATGAAGAAGTTAGGGCTTTATTAATTCTATGCTCTTTACCTAAAAGTTGGAATAGCCTGGTAATGGCGGTAAGCAACTCGGTTCTAGCTAACTCGAAGTTAAAGTTTGAGGATGTTGTAGGGGTGATTCTAAGCAAGGAAATGCGAAGAAAAAGCTCTGGGGAATCTTCTACTTTAGGGAATGCTTTGACAAAGTGGAAACTAGAGGGAGACAGAAGAATAGAGGAAACCGTGGAAAATTGAAAGATCGGGCAAGGTCAAAATCCAAGAGCAAGATTGTATGTTGGAACTGTGGAAAGTATGGGCATGCAAAGAAGGACTATTGGGAGCTTCGGGACAAGAAGAAACAACAGGAAGAAAACAAGGAGGCAAATGTGGCATCGGGTAATGTATGTCAAGATGCTTTGATTCTTTCTTTACATAATATTACTGAATCTTGGGTTTTAGATTCAGGGGCTTCTTTTCATGCTACTCCACATAGGCATTATTTTTTTGATTATATACAAGGGATTTTGGGCATGTTTTTCTTGGTGATGATGAGCCTTGCAGTATAGTTGGAAAATGTTCTGTTCAGGTTAAGATGTAGAATGGGAATACATGGCTATTGAAGGATGTTAGACATGTGCCTACATTAAGGAGAAATTTGATATCGGCGAGGAAATTGGGAAGTGATGGTTGTATTGTGATATTTACAGCTGACTCTTGGAAGGTTACTAAGGGTGCTCTTGTGGTGGCAAGATGTAAGAAGGTTGGAACCTTGTATTTATCTACTCATAGTACTAATGATTGTAATCTTGTGGCTTCAGATGCAAATATAACATTATGGCACTACAGGCTCGGTCATATAAGCCATAAGGGCATGGACATCATAAAGACAAATTTCCCTAGATATATAGAATTAGGTTTGGATTTTGTGAGGACTGCATATATGGGAAACATAAGCGAGTAAGGTTTCTCAAGGTTGGACCTACAAAGAAAGAGAGTAAGTTAGAGCTGGTGCATTCTTATGTGTGGGGGCCAACTCAGGTATCATCTCTTGGGGGTTCAAGTTATTATGTTAATTTTATTGATGATGCAACAAGAAAAGTTTGGGGTTATTGTATTAGAAACAAATCTAATGTATTTGACACTTTTGTTAAATGGAAAGCCTTGGTAGACAATGAAACAGTCTTAAGCTAAAATGTCTCAGTCGTCGATAATGGAGGAGAGTATTGCAGCAATGAATTTAATGATTATGTTATAAGAAAGGAATCCATAGGAAAAAGATGGTTCCAAGAAATTTGCAGCAGAATGGGGTATCAGAAAGGATAAACAGAAAAATAATGGAACGTGCTAGGAGCATGAGGTTACATGTAGGATTGCCTCTTTCTTTTTGGGCAGAAGTGGTGAGCACAACTGTGTACCTGATAAATAGAGGACCCTTAAGTGCCTTGGATGGAGGCATACTTGAGGAGGCTTGGTATGGTAAGAAAGTTGATTATTCATTTCTTAGAGTCTTTGGATGTGAGGTGTTTGTTCATATAGATAAGGATGATAGGACCAAGCTAGAGGCTAAATCAGAAAAATGTACTTTCATTGGTTATGGTGGTGATGACTTTGGATTTAAATGTTGGAGTATTAAGGACAAGAAAATCATTCGGTCTAGGGATGTGGTCTTTAATGAGAAAGTCATGTATAATCACATGATTTCAGAAAACAAGTGAAGAATCCAAGGAAGAATATGTAGTGGTAGAGGATCTTCCAGATGGGACAGTGACCCATGAATCAGTTCAGGAACCGACTCAATAGGAACCCCAAACTCCTACAATGAGGAGGTCTTCTAGGGTAAGAAAAGAACCTGAATGTTTTTCTCCTTCTCTTTATTATTTATTACTCACTGATAGTGGAGAGCTAGAGAGCTTTGATGAAGTAATGTAGGTAGATGCCTGTAAGAAGTGGAAGCAAGCCATGGATGAGGAGCATAATTCTCTCATGGAGAACCAGACTTGGGATTTGGTGAAGCTACCGGAAGGAAAAAGAGCATTGCAGAACAAGTGGGTGTATAGAGTTAAAGATGAAGGAGGAAAGAAAAGATCTAAGGCCCGGTTGGTGGTCAAGGGGTTTGCACAGAAACAAGGTATAGAATTTGATGAGATCTTTTCTCCTATAGTAAAAATGACTTCTATTAGAACTATTCTTGGAATAGTGGCAGCAGAAGACTTGCACTTAGAACAGTTAGATGTAAAGACTGAATTTCTCCATGGTGATTTGGAGGAGGAACTATATATGCAGCAACCAGAGGGATATGAGGTCAAAGGTAAAGAGGAGATGGTGTGTAAACTGAAGAAGAGCTTGTATGGATTGAAACAAGCTCCACATCAAAGATAGCTTCTTGATGGAGCAAGGTTATATTAGATGTCATTCTGACCATTGCGTGTATACAAATAAATTTGAGGATGGAAGTTATATTATCCTATGTTTGTATGTTGATGACATGTTGGTTGCAGGTAAAAACATGCAGGAAATAAAAGTACTCAAGAAACAACTAAGTGAATCCTTTGATATGAATGATTTGGGGCAGCCATACAAATCCTTGGTATGAGGATAACTCGGGATAGGAAGGAACGAAAGCTAACTTTATCTCGGAAAGAGTACATTAAGAAGGTATTGGATAGGTTTAACATGCAGGATGCTAAACTAGTTGGGAATCCTTTGGCAAGCCATTTTAAGTTATCAAAGGAGCAAGTGTCCCAAGACAGAGCAGAAGGAAACCGGATGTCCAAGGTACCTTACTCATCGTGGTTAGCAGATTTGATGTATGCTATGGTGTGCACTAGGACTGATATTGCCCATGCAGTGGGAGTGTGAGTAGATTTATGAGTGATCCATGTAAAGAGCATTGACAAGTAGTAAAGTGGATCCTTCGGTATTTGAGAGGGACCATGGGGAATATTTTGTGCTACAGTGGATCAGACACCACTTTACGTGGTTATGTAGATTCAGACATGGTGGAGATGTAGATAGCAGGAGGAGTATGAAATGTTATATTTACACTATAGGTGGGACAACAGTGAGCTGGATTTCATGACTACAGAAGCTGGTGGCTTTGTCAACCATGGAGGCTGAGTATGTTGCTGCCACAGAGGCAAGCAAAGAGATGATTTGGTTACAACAATTACTTGAGGAGTTGGGGCATAAGCAGGAGGAATGTAAGCTGCATAATGATAGTCAGAGTGCTATACACCTAGCTAAGACCTCTCGCTTTCCACTCCAGGATGAAGCATATATAGTTGAGATATCATTTCATCGGACAACTTTGGAGGAAGATAAGTTTAAGTTGGAGAAGATTCATACCAGAATCCCGTAGACATTATGACTAAGGTGGTCATAAGGGATAAACTAAAGCTATGTTTAGCTTTGGTTGGACTTCATGAATGATAGTGAAGGGTTGAGAAGCTTTCTCAGTGGAAATTAGTCTCCAAGTGGGATATTGTTATGTTTGTGGAGCCTATTTTCGGGTTAGAGTGTGGTACACCTTCTATGTGTTACACTTGGGTATTTTACGGCGGTCCCGCTCGCGGTGAACGGGTCGGGGGTTGGGCGAAGCCTCAAGCAAATTTTCATGGGTGGTTTATTAACCCATGGGTAATGGTAACTGTTATGGGCTGTTTTGGGCCCATGGTTTTTCGGTACCCATTGTTTTGACACCCATGGTTTTTTGCCCATGGTTTTGATACCCACAATTTTTGCCCATGGTTTTGATACCCACGGTTTTATATCAAACTGCTTAAGCAATTGTATATTTATATGGTCTTATGCATATGATACATAGACAAGCAAATGTATTGCAGATGTGTTTTGAATTCGGGTGTGAATTCTGTAGAGTTTGTTGAGCATAGATCCAAACGGATCTGGGTATTGTATTGAGAAAGTGGAGGCTTGTAATAAAATCTGAGCAAGTGATTCTTGGTGGACGTAGCCCAAATTGGGTGAACCACGTTAAATCTTGTCTCTCTCGTATTGTGTTATTTATTCTACACTTTTATTTGGGATCTGTAATATTTTCTACGTATTAGTTTATACTATTGCGATTCGTAAGGGATTATTCCGCATATTTTATCTCTTATTTCTAACAACAATTGCATGCATAAACATCTCGGTCATGTTACATTCATTCAACGATGCTATTACCTCCACATTAGGCCTTTGTCATCCTTCACGTTCGCGTGGGTCCCGCATTATTCCAGAATTGTTTTACATTTTGGAGGGGAATTCAATATAACTTGTTGCTTGGTAGACCACGGATTCGTGTCATGGGTTGCATTCCTTCCACTTTGCATCACGTGTAAAGTTTGAACACGAAGGACACACTTATACCATTCTCGATGACCCATCACCTTTCAAAACATGTAACATGTTTTACCAACCTAATGATGTGCTCATACTTGTCAAAGCTGTCTACATCTGCAACTAATATCGTTTCACCTACACCTCCACCTACCAGTACAACCACTGCTTTCACCGTACATACCACCTCCATTCCTACCACTGCCATAACCTCCACAGGCTGACCCATTAGCTTCCCAATCCGTTAACTCCACCTCTGCATCGACCTCTAACACATCATCCATTCTAGCTACCTACTTACCAACCATTGATCCCTTGGAAGGTGTTTTTCAATGCCTCACTCTGGGGGAGTACCGCCTATATAGTGTCAACACATTCCTTACTCTGCAAGAGTATGGAAGCCTTCACCAACACCCTCACTATGATCACCATATAGGAGAATGCCTCCTTTATGGTCCTCCTCATCTTTGTACTAGTCTCACCTATAGGGGACTTGATATTACCATTTACACACCTAAACCACCATCACAAACCCACCCATTTTCTGCTGACTTCTAATCACTTACCAATCACCATTTCACCCACACCTTCTTGCATCGTTGTGCGTAGAAGGGTTTTGGTTTTGGCTTTTACAAGAAATGCCGCCATACCGTTATTCCATGTACTACCCATAGACATAACGACCATAGTGATATCGGCTTCCCTGAACCTCCTACCAAATAGGCCCACATTGAACTCATTGAGGACAATAGCCCTTCTCCACCTTCATCTTCATCACCACCTTCACTTGCTCCACCTTCATCACCACCCTCACCAACAGAGTCGATGGATCCTGAATCTATCCCCCCTAACGCTTTTTTTTCATAAACACCATTTCCTTGGGGCCTTTGACTTATTAACGCGAAGGCGAGGCCCCTTCCACTCTTCCATTCCCTTATCCCGAAATGTGATGATGACACACTTACAATTAACATCGTTCAATGTCAAGATGATGAATCCATACTCATCTACCTTGGTGCAGAAGACTCATATATTCATCGGTCGTTACCCTCTGAGACATAAACCATGTTGAATGAATAAACTATCGAGATCAACATTCATGCTCGGGATGACCCACACATCCTAAAGATCGACAATATTTAGATGTTCTTTGAGCAGAAGCCATCACTTCTTTTCTTTGAGATCATAACCATGATTTTTCTTGGTCTTACGCAGACATGCCCGGTATTGACCCCACCATAGTGGTCCATAATATCGTAACCGTTCTTGATGCCAAACCTATCAAACAAAAGTTGAGGAAAATGCACCCTCGCATTGCTCTTCTCGTCAAAGAAGAACTTCAACGCCTTCTTTCTGTTTCCTTCATCTTACCCATTGATTATCCTCGTTGGATTTCTAACATTGTCCTGTTACTAAAGTAACAGGGGGAATTTGCATTTGCATGGACTTCCGTGACCTCAACCTAGCCTACCCGAAAGATGACTTTCCCTTGCCCAATATTGATCAACTGGTTGACCTCACCGCTGGTCATGAGATGTTCTCACTCATGGATGGCTTCTCGAGTTATAACCAAATTTTGCTTGCCCCAAAAGATCAACACAAGACCGCATTCATCACCCTCTGGGGACCTTTTGCTATCGAGTCATGCCTTTTGGCCTTAAAAATGCTGATGCCACATATCAACGTGCTATGACTTACATCTTCCATGATATCATGCATCACATATTGGAAGATTACGTGGATGATATCTTGGCCAAATATAAATGTCGCTCAGAGCACCTTTCGTCCTCAAAACCATCTTTGACCACCTCATTAAATATTACGTCCACCTTCAGCCTAAGAAATGCATCTTCGCGGTTCTCTCAGGAAAGCTCCTGGGATTTATTGTTTCCCTCCATGGTATAGAAGTTGACCTTGCTAAAGTCAAGGCCATCCTCGAAATGCCTCTACCTATTAACCTTCACCAAATCCGTAGCCCTGCAAGGTAAATTGTAGTCCATTCACCGTTTCATTTCACAATTATCTGATCAGTGTCAATCATTTCATCATCTACTCAGGAAGGATGTCTCCTTGAAATGGGATGATGACCATCACAAAGATTTTGAGGCCCTAAAACAATACCTTCTACAACCACCCGTACTCATTCCACCTAAATACGATCAACCTTTCTACCTATACATCTCGCTCTTGATCATTCCTTTGGAGCCATGCTCATTCATCACGATGAACAACATAGGGAGTAGGCGGTTTATTACATAATTTGTACTCTTTTGGACTATGAAACCCGATACAATCATCCAAAAAAATTTGCTTAGCCTTAGTTTTCATTGCCACCAAACTCCACCATTACCTACTCAACCATAAAACCTATGTCGTGACCAACACCGATCCCTTTCACTTCATGTACACCAAACCTTATCAAAATCAGCGTGCCGCGCAAAGGCTTATGATTTTAGCTGATCTTGACCTCAAATTCATTTATCAAAAGCCCATCAAGGGCCAAGCTATCACCGACCAACTGGCCGATGCACCTATTTCTGGGGATCAACCCTCTAATTTTTACTTTCCCGATGAGTCAATTGCTACTCTTTCCCTGGACGAACCCCCTTACCAAATGACATTTTTATTTGACGGTTCCAAGTGTTAGCGTGGGGGTGGGGCTGGTATTATCCTCATTCCTCTTGATGGAGAACCCATTCCTTTGTCTTTCAAAATAGACTTTGAATGCACCAACAATATTACCGAGTACGAAGCGCTCATACTAGGTCTCCAAGCTGCATATGCCCTAGATGTCAAATCAATCCACATCTTTGGTGATTCACAATTGGTCGTCAACCAAGTCAATGGTATGTACCAATGTTGTCACGAGATACTTCAAAAGTATAAACATCATGTATACATACTTTTGACCACCTTTGATCGTTACACCCTTTAAACCATCCCATGTTCAACCAACAAATTTGCCGATACCATGGCCTGCTTAGCTTCCCAAATACCCGCTTCCCTGCCGATTCCAAAATATTTGTCACTGTACAATGCCTCCATTCACCTTCTTATTTACCTCACGATGTTTACTCAATCAGAACCGACACCCCTGACCCGAGTGACCTTTGGTATAAACAATACTCCGACTACCTTTCTCTCTCCATCTTACCTCCTGATCTTACCCGTAACGGACAACGTGCCTTCCTTAAAAAGTCTCTCATTTAGTCATTTTGGGGGGACTCCTCTATAAGCGCGGATTTTATGGTATTCTATTACGATGCCTCACAATTTCAGAAATTCCTTATACCATTAAGGAGGTTCATGATGGCATATGTGGAGGTCACTTTAGTGGCCTTTTCATTTCTTAAGCATATTCTTCGCCTAGGCTATTATTGGCTAAACCTTAACCATGATTGTTACGACTATGTCAAACGTTGTGTAAAATGCCAACAACATTCCAACCTTCATCATACACCCAGTCATGCATTACAGGTTGCTCATGACCTTTGGCCCTTCTCTCAATGGGGTTTGGATCTTGTCAGAGAAATCAATCCTCATTCTTCCCAATGCCATCAATTGATCGTAAATGCTACCGAATACTACACAAAATGGATGGAAGCCATACTACTCATCTCCACGAAAGCTAAGAAAATATGTGAGTTCATTAACCATCACATCATTTTCCGCTTTGGTGTCCCTCATCGCCTCATCACTAACAATGGAAAAAAATTCAAAAATAAAACATTGGAAAAACTTTGCGATGCCTCCGCATTCAGCTTAGTTTCTCATCACCTTATTACCCACAAACCAATGGCCAAGCCGAATCCACTAATAAAACCCTCAACAAAATTCTCATGAAAGTGGTTGACGATACTAGGAAGGATTAACATACACACATTCCTTTTGCCCTGTGGGCATACCACACTAGTATTCGCACTTCCACTGCGGCCACACCATTTTCGCTGGTCTACGGTACAAAGGCTGTTTTGCCTCTCGAAGTCCAGATCCCCTCACTCCGCATTTCTCTCCATGACATGCTTATTGATGATGAATTTCATCAGGACCACTTAGCACAACTAGAGTTATTAGACGAATGTCATCTTAATGCTCTGGATCACCTTCAAGTTTACCAACAACGTATCAAACGTGCTTATGAAAAATGTGTTCATGAACAAACCTTCCAAGTCGGTGACCTTGTCTTGAAATAAAATCAACACGTAACCAAAGAAGAAAAGAGTAAACAGGAAAATTTGCTCCTAATTGGCTTGGACCATACATCGTAACTCATACCTATGGATCAGGTGCCTATCGTTTATCCTCACTTGATGGTAAACCTGAACCTGAGCCCCTTAACGCATTACATCTTTGACCATTCTATTGTTGACTTGTTGTCCTGCCTCACCCTTTGTCTCTTTATAGGCTCATCCCTTGAGCGCTATCCACTCCATACACCTCCCTAATGATTAAACAAGAATCATGTGAGTACCCGTCACTAGTTATCTTCTCTTGAATATGTGTACCACGACACTGCACATAGCATGATTCTCATGGATACTTTTCGTCTACCTTTAGATGAGATCCCATGGTCATTCCACCTTGTCTTTTGAAAAAGAGTCCTATCCTCCACCTTGGTCTTGTCCATGATTTCAAAGACCTCACATGGGACCAAACTCCTTGAGTCAAACTTCTAATAAAAGATGACTCCCTCAAAAGGACATCTTCCTCTCGACAAAATTGCTGCTATAAATAGATTGCTCCCTCGAAGGATAGCTATGTGATGCTTTAAAAAAAAAAACAAAGAGAGAAACCGAAGCTTCCCGCATTGATTAACTTCATGAAGACCTCAAGGAGTACCATATTATTTATCCCATATAGACTTCCCGCATCGATCAGTCTATCAAAACAAAAAAATTTAGTCATGGACTTGCCCATTGTGACCTAGGACCCCTTTCCTAAAGGCCTGTTACTCAAAACATATAAAATTAACTACCTTTCACCCTCCTTACCATTTCCACTCTCATTTCCTCAATTGCCTCAAGGGACATCTTGGAATTTAGACATTTGGTGATCCTGTGACTACCGTCATCGTAGAACATGTCAATCGTGTAATGTCTTTAGGGTCTTATGTTCCTCACCTCCTCCAAGGTATGATCTACTCGGTATGATCCTACCCAATCAAGTGGCTTTATTGCCCCCCTCTTATCTTTTAACCATATTTGTTTACGTTTTGATTACCTTATACAAGACTTGGTCCTCGACGCTTACCTTTGAGGTAATCCTCCCCTTTCGCCATAATTGCCTTCACCTACATCCTTTTACCTATAATCTACCCACACCTATTAAACCTAAACCCACAACATGCCCAAAAACCTACCAACTTATTTTCATATTCTTCCCTAGCTCATGGGAGAACTACATCGGCCTGAGGTCCCTTTTCACCGGGACTATGTAGGTAGCACTCGAGGGCATGGGGCCCTTGGAGGTTAGCTCGGCCATTTTCTACCCTAAAACAATTCCTCAACCATGCCTCACTCACCATTTACATCACATTTCACTTAGTTCCCCTTTTATAACAAAATTGGAAATTAAGCCACATACATAACAAGTTGCTTCCCATAGCATACATTTATTACACCTACCATCTCTCTATCATCACTATGCATAGATTATACAACATTTCACATATGACCCATAGTATCATTCATCGCCAAAATAATGAATCATAACTAAACCTACTTTCAACTCGACCATGCCTAACTAAAACCTAACTCGATCCATGCCTATAACCTGACTCGATCCATGCCTAACCAAACTGACTCGATCCATGCCTATAACCTGACTCGATCCATGCCTAAACCAACCTAACTCCATCATGCCTAACTCACCTAATTTCAAACCACATTAAAGTAACAAATCCATATCTCATCTAATACAAGCCATAAACCAATGTCTCATACACACATCAACAAATCATGAAATACCATGAATCTCATCATACAAATCAATAAATGTGTATCTCAATATACATGTCTATCTCATCCTGTCCATCATCTCAAAAATGTCGGCACACAAGCTGATATATATATAATACAAAATGTCATCGACACACAAGCCGGTCTCATATATACAAAAAGAATGAATGAATCAATACAAAATCTCTTCAGCACGTAGGCGGTATATGCTCAAAATATACAAAAATCACTCGTACATCCTCACTTTGTCTTGGCACGCAGGCCGGTATGTGATAAAAAATACAACTACCTTCGGCACGCAGGCGGCATATATATCACAAAAATCACTAGTATACATCAAAAATCAGGTGACCACATCTCAAGCATCTCACCTGGATGTCCTCCATCTCTGTGTCACCTGTAACCTCGGCCTCTTATATCCCTTTGGCACATCACCTAACTCTGGTCACCATGTGCTTTGGTGGCCTCTCCTTGATCAGGCCTCAAAGCTTGCTGACCTCCTGTGCTCTCCACACTATGTGTGCGGGATCTCGTCCTCTCACTTGGATGCCTGCTGTACTCTGTACTCTCAGTAGGATAGGAAGTCTAGCCCGGCCGCCATGAGCTGATCCTGATAATATTTCACCTCACCTAGGGCATCCTGTAACCTGGATACAGGCATGATCTGTGGTGGTCCCATAGGTCTCGGCCCCTGTACCTACCTGCCCGCGCTGTGGCCAGAATCGGGACCAGCTCCATGTGCCTGTGGTGGTTCCCCCCTGCCCTTGTTCTGTATGGGACTAAGGCCCCAATCGTGCTCGGGATGTGGCTAATCGACCTCGTAAACCTACCACTGAGCCAAGTAAAGCTGCGACACGACCATCTCTATCTCCATCTCCTCCATCTCCTCCATCCTCTCCCTCCACCATCTGGGCCTGTAGACTGGCCACATGTACTCGTAGCTCTGCTACCTCTACCTCTGACCCCTCCAACTATGTCTGTAGTATACCTATCTGGGTAATCAGTGTCACTACCTACCCCTATAGGGTGTCTCTCTACACTGTAATGGTAGCTAAGTTAGGTTGCCCTGGTCTAGGTGGTATGGCTCATAACTAAGCCACCCACCACTTCCTGTACTTGTCTATCTGTACATCTAGCATCATCTATCCGCTGATCCATTGGCTCCTCCTCCTCCCCTGTAGGCACTGTAGGCTATGGTAGAGGTAGAGGCCTCTCCACATCATCTCTCTGATACTGTGGGAAGGACAGAGGAATATCTTGTACAAGCCCAAACTGTCGTCGGACCCTGTCTACCGGGATCATCTCATCCTCCCTAGCACGGTGACCCTGTATCCACCTCTCTAGCTAGAGCTCAGCTAGCTCCTCATACATGTGCCTATATGAGGGGAATCCCACATATGGCCTCCAGATAATGTCCACTCCGGACAACCCCTCCAACAACTACCGAAAATGGGCCACATCATATGTCGGCCTATCCGATCTCCGCTCTCCTACAACCGACACCCATCTCCTGTATCCCACCCACATAGATCTCGTGGGAAATGCATCTACTCGGGGCATCCCTATAGGTCGAACATAGACTATGTGCTCGTAGGCCCAGCAGTGCAGTATAAATGTACAACATAGGCTAAACCTCGCATAACCGCCCATATGCCCACAACTCTCGGTATAGCTGCACCAAGAATGCTAGTGCCCAGGCAAACTAGGTCTCCTCTACCATCATATCATGGAGCACCCCCATCAGTGATCGGGAAAGCATCCACCCTCTACATCTGGCAATGCATAGTAGCACACTACCTCCATTAATAGAACCACTAGCCTCGTCTCATCCGGATGGGCTAGGTACATCTTGCCATAGCTCAAACTGGCACTATGGAATCTCATATCCACCACCCCCTCACCAAAAACTATCTCGATCAGCTCCTCTGAGGCCTCGAAGGAGATAGAGTAAACTTGGGCACCCAATATGGGTAACCGCAAAATCTGGAACACATCCTCTAGGGTGATAGTCATCTCACCCATCGGAAGGTGGAACGTGTTGGTTGCGGAGTCCCATCTATCGATGAGCATGACCATCAAGTTGGGCTACCAAAAAACATGTCGGTAGCACCAAATCCCACTCAAGCCCACTGCCTCCACGTGCTACAACTCCAAAGGGGTTGCTAAGCCGTGCAATGTCACCAATAGAGGCGGAACCTTGTCCCGCATGTGTAACTGCGCTCTCCCTACATCCAATCCAAGCATGACATTAATCCCTATTTACCATGACCATATTCACCAATTATCATTACCCTCCACCCTATTTTTACCCTACCCATCTCAACTACCTAACCTACATCACTTTTGCACCCTTGTGCCTAAAATCCTGACCAGTACTGGTTTATTCTAACCGACTTCGGTCACCACTTAACCGGCATTGGTCACCTGTTTGGTGACCGATACCGGTTCTACCCAATCGACAATCGATCACTTTGTTGTGGAAAATTTCACGACTTCCTAAACCCTCCTTTAAAAAAAAACTTTCCCACTTGTCCCTTTTACCCCACCTACAATGACCTACACTACCCCAAGACCCCTACCCACCCCACCTATACAATTTACTACCCTCCCCCTTTTTTCCCATTATTCCCCCATACCCACATTTTATTTTTAACCACCCACAAAAACCCAAAACCCACAAAACCCTACAAATAACAAATACCAAAACCTCTAATCTATCTAATCACCAATCTAGAGTTAGGCGCTTACCTCATCGCGTTGCCGCCGTCTCGGTGGCACGTCTGGCCACTATGTCGGTGGTCCACCCGATCCCTCTCCAGCCTCTGCCATCACCAAATAACTACTCGCAACCTCTGACCAATCAACTCTCTCACCCTGATCTCATGGACCTGCTACTCACCAACCCAACCCTTGTCAAATCAGACTGCCAGCTCATTGTCCCGTTTCCTCTGGACACTTTTCTCTCTTTTCTCTCTCTTTTTGTCATTTCTTCACTTCACAAATAACAAATGAATAATAAAAATGTGGTTTTTTTATTTTTATAACCCACTCGACCTAACCAACGTTGGTTATGACCGCCATCGGTCACCCTCACCTACACATTGCCCTTACTTTTCCATTTTACCCCACCCTTTACCTTGCTCCTTTACCCCATCCAACCTTTACCCAACCCATTACCTTACCTTTCCTGACCTCGTCACTTCCTACCTCCATTTGTCCTCCTTTGGGGACTTCTTATTATTTTACCCCTACCTTGGCCTTACCCATGTTGTGACCTAGATATTTGGACTTGGACCATCGCTAGTGACCTTTGACCTCATGTGTTCACTATACCTTGTGGCACTATTACCTATGTTGATTTACCTAATGACCTTACCTAGCCTATTATTGTGACCATTTATCTTGACCCTACCTTTGGTGTATCAGAACATACCTAAACGTTCCTGCCCCTAACTTACGTTGTGTTTTCTGACCATATCCTATACCTTGGATGCCATATTCACTTCAACCTTGTTTAGATAAACCTATCGACCTTAGACGATGTAGCGTTTTCCTGCTCTTCAACTCGGTAGTGTGCTGTAATTTATACATGTGTGTGCGTTTGATTGTTGTTACCTTTAACCCTGACCCATTCCTTAGATTTCCCAAGTAGACCTTTCACCCTTTTCCCCTGTACTCCACTTGCCTTTTCCCCATATTTTCATTTTATCAAACCACTCACCACTCCGACCCACTTGCCTCGTCATTTCTGGTTTGAGGGGAATCACCTTCACCCACACATGGAGCAACCACATCTTATTTTTGTTAGTATCGCTTACCAATACAAGCTATGCAAAAAAAAGGGGCAAAATGTAGACACTAAAATTAGGTCACAGTCCCCTTTGGTCCCTCGACAAATAAGCACCCTTTATTACATTTACCTAGCCATGACCCCCCTTCACCCCACTAATATTAATTTTATTAAATTAATACATTATCCTCACTATATTTATTATTTAAATATCCTATTTAAATAATACCTCCACATACAATTCACTTAGACACCTCACCAAGCCAACTCAACCTAAGACCTATTCTTAGTAAGTTGCCATAACCCAAACCCTAAAAATCAATGCCTACATTCCCTCTAACCACATTCCCGCATGCTCATAGGAAGCTCCCGGTCTAATCCGCAGGATAACGACACGAGATCTAAGGAAATCAAGAGGATCTCCCTAGTTTAGTAAACCTAGTAAATCCTGCCTTGACCAATGCCTGGTTACCCCTAATCATTCTTAGGTTAAGCCGGACCGCCGTCGGTTACCCTTAACCCCTAAAAGACATTATTCTCAAGGTTGGAAAACATTAGGAGAAATTTGACGAGCAAGAACACATGTCATAGAGATAACACATCTTCAGAGAGTAAATTCCAGCAAAAAATTGCATGCAAGGAAGGAGATTGAGCCTCTTCTCCTGCATAACCATCCTAACCATGATCTGATCTATCCAAGCAAAGAGGAGTGTACATGCAGCCCATGTAGAAGCTTTTCTTCAGTTGGTGATCACTTACAACCTTCAAACCCCTCATTAGCACCTCCATCCCTCACACACAGGCATTCAGGAATAGAATCCAAGTAAGTATAACATCATACTTTCTGGTTTATTTCATTTCATCATCATTTTATCATCCATTGTTTACCTTGCCCCCTATTGACCTTCTCCAAAATTTTCACCTCCATATACCCATTAAAACCTCGCAAAATCCTACTCCAATAACCCAATATTTCACCCCGACTCACTAAAGTCCTTTGTGCAATCATAAAGGGAACCACAACTTGTTCGTGACATTCCGGATCTCACGATGAATAGCACACGATTACACCTAACCATTTGTTGGTCACCCCTGACGACACCGATCTCTGTATTTTCCCACATAGCCTAGAACAGAGACCTACCCACCAAATTTCATCTCACCCCCATTCACCTGTGATCTACCCGAGACCTCTATCAAACCTGTAGAGACCTAAAACCAATCATTTGACCTTTGGATTCTATTCTAGCTTATCCTATTAGATTAGATCTATTTCTTATTATGTTTTTAAGTGAGATACCTAAATCATTTTAAATAACAATAGGATTTACTTTGTTTACAACATTAAATTGTTTAAAACAGTGGACTGACAGCCATCTAGGAAGTATCATACTTCCCGGATCTAGCATATGCTAGGCAGTTCACTGCCCATATTGTTTAATTCCTTATGGTGGTCTTGTTTTCATTACAGGTAGTTCCTCCTAGCCAAAAGGAATCTCTCACGATCAGTTGTGGATCTAGAATTCATATGCGCGCAACAAATCATCAACCAACATTTGAACAGGTATTCCTCCTACACCCGTTACCCTATCTGTTTCGTTAACACTTCAAAGAAACGATCTAAGAATCAGGTGAAACAAATACACCCGCTACATTTATGAGATTGACAAATGATTTATTATGAGATTTCATAGATTCATGTTTCATTGTTTATCTAGATGATATATTTATTTTTAGTGCCATGTGGGAGGACATCTCACTCATTTGCAACAAGTCATGCAAGTTATCGGGAGAAACAATCTGCTTTGTAATATGAAAAAATGTGAATTTTACAAATAATCACTTGTTTATCTTGGGCAGGTGGTTGGAGGAGGAGAGCTACAAGTGGATCCAAAGAATGTGGAAGCCATCACCGGTTGGCCAGCACCAACAAGAGCCAAAAATACTAGGAGTTTTGTGGGAGCAGTACAGTACATACAGAAGTTCATTCCGAGCTTCTCCGCGATTGCAACACCTCTTTCCAAAGTGGTCACAAAGAGTAAGGGTTTTTACTAGGGTAAGGAACAAGATAAATCCTTTGAGTTATTGAAATACAAGATTAGTCATGCTCCAATACTTGCTCTTCCTAATTTACAACAACCCTTTGAAGTAGAGACAAATGCCAATGATTACGCTATGGGTGCAATGTTGCTTCAGGGAGATAAACCTCTATACTATCATTATGAAACTTTTACTTGAAGTTCAAGGATATTCAAGTATATGATAAGGAAATGTATGCACTAGTTCAGGCAATTAAAAATGGAAGCATTATTTTTGGGTAAATAAACTATTGTGCACACTGACCACAAACCTCTCCATTATTTGCAAGCACAATCTAAATTACAATAGGCAAGGCACTACAAATGGATGGGGTTCCTTCAACAGTTCCATCTGGTGATCAAATACAAGAAGGGTAGTACAAACTTGGTGGAAGACATGTTGTCTAGGCCTCCCACATAGGATAAGTTCTCCTTCTTGTCCACTATCTCTCAGATTAATCCCTTCATGAAGGAAGCTTTGACAAAGACTTTGGGGTGACATTTCAACGGTTGTAATCCCGAGGGGCTGAAAGGACAAGGATTAAAGATTGTTATCTCAAGTATGGGATTATCTACTAATGGGGAAGCTTTGTGTGCCTAAATAATAAAGACTTATATTGATGAGGGAAACACATACATCGAAAGTAGCGGGACATTTTGGTGTTGGTAAGACTCTAGCCCACTTGCAAAGGTACATGTATTGGCCCAATATGCAAGAAGAAGTATCAAAATTTATACGTGGATGTAAATTTTGTTGTACCAATAAGCCTAAGACTAGAAAGGAGGGTTTGTATATGCCTTTGCTAATACCTACTCATCCGTGGGAGGAAATTTCTATGGATTTTGTAGGAGGATTACATATGTCTAAAAATGACCATGACTATCTCTATGTTGTTCTTGACATGATTGAGTATTAAGAAGTCGTGTATTTTCATGGCATGTAAAAAGACAATAAAATCACATGAGGCAACAAATATTTTCTTTGCTAATGTATGGGTGCATTTTGGTTTTCCAAAGTCTATTGTTTTTGACTGGAATTCCAGAGTTCTTGAGGAAGTTTTGGACTACTTTGTGGGACAAGATGGATACCAGGTTATAGAGGAGCATGACTTTCCATCCGAGACAGGATGGACATACAAAGGTGGTGAACAATAATTTGGTACAATTTATCAAAGGGTATAATAACAAATACCCAAGGACTTGGGATGAGTCCTTAGCCTACATTCAACATTCCTATAATCGGGCAGTATACACATCCACTATGAAGTCACCATTTGAAGCATGCTTGGGATATCTACCTATAAATCCATTAGACATAGCAATTGGGTAGCAAGATGAGGAGGAGACACGAGACACAAAGGTGAATAGAAAAAAATTCATTGAGAGGATCGACAAATCCATCTCAAAGTCAAAGAACAATTAGAGAAATCTCAAGCCAAGTACAAGGCTAGGCATGATCAGCATAGGAGAGAACATAAGCTTCATGTTGGAGATAGAGTTTGGATTTACTTGAGCAAGGAGAGACTACAAGGTCAAGCATGGAAGCTCAAGCCACTACGATATGGACCCTTCACCATATTGGAGCAAGTTGGAGAAAATGCTTTTTGACTTGATTTGTCGTCATTTATGAGGATGTACTTAGTAGTAAACTATGAGAACTTGCACCTATATGAGCCATCCATGCTAGATGAAGATGAAGGACTATAATTTCTACCTTCTATTGAGGATTTCATCTTGGAATCATGAGGTGAATTGGAGGAGGATGTAGTGCTATAGCAGAAGGTCAGAGAGACTAGGAGAGGTCTGCAGGAGTCTTGGCAGGTTGGACTGAAAGGAAAGACACCAAGGCAGGCCTGGTGGTACTCGAAGGAGCAAGTGAGGGAATTATTTCCTCATATACTCTCCCACTAAGATTTTGTGGGACCAAAAACATCCTAAGTAGGGGGTGTGATCCATAGGGATCCAAAATGACTCTACTTCATCAAATCAACCAACACTAAAGAAGGAAAATGAAGAAACATAGGTTCTATCTTTATATTAATAGAAGCCCCGCTCTGTGTAGAGAAGTAGTTACAGAACCACCACCCAACCTGGGTGGTGGTCTTGTAACCGCCACCTAGCTGTGGTGGCAGTCCTATGACCGCTTGTTTGCATTGGGCGGTGGTCCACGACACTTTTGGATAGAAAAATAAAATTTAAAATGAACAATCCTAGAATTGGAAAGGATGTCTGTGTCTCTTCTCCTCCATGACCTTTCCCATCCTCTAGTGCATGAAAGGACATGAGAAAGGCTATAAATACATGTAGGAAGGATAATTTTTATTATCGAAGCATGAAAGCAAGTGAGAAAGGAATTCTTAGTGTTGGAATTGTGTTTGTAGAAGAAATGAGTGTTGAGGCAGAGCAAGCAAGTAATTGGGAGGAAGTGTGAGATATTATCTACTTCTCTTTCATACTTATTGTAAATTTAGTACTTCTTATTTGAATTTTCCAATAAAAAGTGGGAAGAAATATTGTTTTCCCTTCCTGACTGGTTTTCCTCCTCCAGAGGTTTCCAGGATAAAAATTGTTGGTGTTCATGAGTTTCTAGTATTTCCTGCTGCAATTGTTGGTTCTAAGCATAAGAAAATTCATTCACTAGCTATCTCTGTCATTTTCTAATCGAAAGTATAACAAGGTTTAATTATGATTCTATGAATGATTCCAAAGTAGAGAGTTTACAAATCATTCATTGAACACCTTTATTTTCTCATTTGGAATTTTTTTATTAGATGTGTTTTTATTTCAATATCTCCATGGTCAATTAAATCTTGAATGTAATGGTGGAGTTTTATGCAACGATCCATATGATAAACATTGATACGATGGTACTCACAATATTCATTTTCTTTGTACCATGTTGGTTTTGGTTTCCCTTCTTTGAAGGGTATTGATATGGGATAGATGATCATATCTACACTTTCTAAGTGATGGAATACACTAGAAAGGATTTCTCGAGTGGCATGAATTATCTTTGTTTGAATTCACGTGGAGTAGTTTCTTTACTAGGGATTATGATTGGTTGATTGTTTGATTTGTTTGGTTTTGATTGATGATTTTTACATTTTGAACATGGTGAGTATCAATGATCCGTCATTTACAATGTTTTAGTTTCGATTGAATAATTTTGATTTATCTTGATTTTGATGATTGTCCTTATGAGATTGATCTTTTGAAGGAGTTTTGATTAAGCCCTTAACAATGAGAGCCCTTTCAATTTGTGCTCCTTTTTCAATTACTTACACAAAGTTTGTTAAACAATGCATTTGCATTTGGAATGATAATTCCATATTAATATTTGGGATGAAGATGCTTACCAATTATTTTTCAGGTATGGAACAAGGGAATCGGCTTGTGATTCCTCTCCATTGTTGAAGAAATGATGTAAATGTTTTGTTATTCCTTTTGTCTAGATCCTTAAACAAGATTATAGATGTATTTTATATTGTTCTTGTTTAAAAATTATTGAAATACTCTTTTTACCCCTCAAATACATTCCTCTATGTATTCCCACCATGATATAAACCTTCATCATCTACTACTTAACTCATTCAAGCATCCTCTCTCTCTACTTTGCTTATGACTATTATAAAGAATGAATAGGATTGGAAAAATCCTTTGGTATTAATTAAAGATGGTTGTGAACAACTTTACATCCCTTCATAGCCTTCAACATATGCAATCTATCTCCTCAACTCCCTTTCTTTGCTCTTATTTTATGCATTCCCCATCAAGACTAGTAATTCATCAAAATCTAGGTTCTCATTTGTTATCAAACATGGTCGGGACCATGACATCAAGTTTTCTCTCTCTTAATAAGTCTTATATGTCCTCCCTAAGACCTTAAAACCTCCTCTTCACAAATCTTACCATCTACATTATCATTTTTATAAACCAAAATAACACCATGTTTTGTCCTTTCATTAAATTTATCCTCAAACCCTCAAAATAGGGTAGCATACACAAGCTGGGACTATTTTTTCACTTTTGACCACCCTAAACGATTCTAATCCTCATGAAACTTTAAGAAACCTCTATTATGACAATATACTCCTATACTAAATCTTATACCTTTTCAATGTAATGTTGATCTTAAGGTTGATTGATAATATTTAAAGATGAATAGACAGTTGAGTTTGTGGTCCCTTGCAGAGTATTGATTGGATAGAAGTTAATACAATATTGATAAGGTAAAGAAGATATGCACAAGTCGGGGAGTTTTTCAAGTGCTAAACAAGTATGTTTGGAAGTTTGTATGATCTCAAGGTGCTTATATTACTTGAAATGTTTGAAAGGTAAGGTTGATCAAAATGTCAGTTAGTCTTCAAGAGGTTTAGAAGTCAGTACAAAATTAAGAAGGTGTGCATGAGTCGGTGGAGTATAGATGACAAGGGGAGCTAGTTAAGCTCATTAGTTTGATGATACAGGTTTGCTTGATGGTGTTCAAACATTTGAGAAACAAAAATGGAACGTGTGACAATGCATTGTTGACATCTTGTAAAGTAAGAAAAAAGTTGTTCATTGTTTCTTGCATATGGTTGACATGTATTTGACATCAATTGTGAAGTAAGAGGTGTTTGTTTTAGGCTTGGATTTAGTTCTAGAAGTCATGCATTTGCTGAGGGGAAGAAACATTCCTCTTGTGTTGCTCAAAGAGTCAAATTTAGATTGAGATGAAGAATAGATGTTGTCATGTTTGGTTGATGTTTTTAACCAAGTAGAGACCCCTTTGTGATGTCGGAAGAAGTGTTCCAGGTATCTTTGTGCTTTTTCATTAATTTCAAAAGGGGAGAATAAGTTGATGGCATGTGTATTCCTTAGGGGAGTTTTGAGTCTTGTGTGTTTTTCCTTCAATGGGTCTGCCATCAATGACAAAGGCATATATTGTTAGCATTTTTTTGTCATTGATGTCAAAGAGTGATGTTGTCAATGTTGTCATTGAGTTGCATTGATGTCAAAAGGTGTATGGAGCATGGAGGTTGCTTGTCTTGTTGAGATTACATGGTGTTTTGAGCAGTATAGTGACTTGTAGGAGTGTGATGATGAATTTAAAAGGCATGGATAGTGTTAGAGTGATTCTATGGATTATGTTGAAGCTTCTTAAAGTTTTACAAGTTTATCGAAGATGTGAGATCAGATTTGGTGAAACAAGCATGTTTCATGTGCTTGTTTGTGAGGCATAGAGAGAAGTATGAGGCATGGCATGGTGAAATAAAGCATGTAGAAGTTAAGTGATCATGAAAATAACATGGGAAGAATTAATATGAAGTGTTGGGACACTTGTAAGTGTCATACAATGTAGGTTCATGTGTTAGACTACTTCTTAGGTCTATTTATAGACCTAATCCTTAAGAAAGCATGCACATGTGAGATGAGTTGAGTAGTTGCAGAGCTATTTGAGAAAAGGTGAGAATTGGATATTGTTTAGAAGGTTGATATGATGGTGTGGTCCAAATTTTAGGACCAAGTGATGAATATTTTTGAATATATTACACTTTGACCAAAACCGGGTTTTCAGAGGTGAGTTTTAGAGCTAAATTTTAACTTTCAGATGCTCGTTGGGGAGTGTATGATTTGGATGGGAACCTAAGATCCTGGGGATAGTTTAATATGTTAGTTATAAATATTTTCCAAGTATAAAAAAAAATTTTATTGAAAATTTTTAATGAACAAATGTTAAGAAGGAAAACAACTTTTTAACCCTCATAAAACCCTAACTCCATAATGAGTTGAGAAAAATGGTTTACAAGCTCAAAATGGATTGTTTTTATAAATATTATGATTTTTATATTGTGTAGTACTCTTCCACTTTCCATTTATGTATTTTAGAGCTTGTAATAGTATCTGGGCCCCACCCAAAAAGGCAAGTTTATGGAAAGTTTCAATTTGTGCAAACGTTTCCCATCGAGCTATCAACTAATTTACCATTTATTGAATAATGATAGTTTTAATAAATTTATATGATAATTTAAGATCATGGTTGAGTCCTTATGATGTATAGTGTGCCCTATTTTTGAGGACTAGTTTTTAGGTAGTTTTGGGAAATTTTGAGCAATATGAGTGCAAAGCGAGTTTTGGAGATGCTACATGTGGATTTATGATCTAGTTTGAATTTTTTGATGATCCTGACATCAAGATATTTCCAATGATATATCACACTTTTGTTTTTGCTAAGAATTGAGGAAGTTATGACCTGTTATTTGAGGGTAAATTTTGAGGGTGTTTGGTTGTGCATGCTCTTGAGTGGATTCATGAGGTGAGATGATTGTTCTAAGTTGTTTCATTGTTTACGGAGGTTTTGAGGTCTTATAAAACATTTATAAGTGTTATCCATGCCGTTGTGAAGTTTTTTTGTCTAGAAAACTCCATGGTTGGTGAGTTGCTTGTATTGGTGTTTTAGGGCTTGTTGAGTCCTAATGGAGGTCTAAAAGGGTCTAGGTGATCTTGGCGAGCTATGTGGTCCTTTAGGTGATATTTTTATCATGTTATTATGATGTGGGATTTTTTTACTATATTATGTCCAACCGGGTGAATTATAACAAAGAAACATGTATATAAGCAAGTTTAAATGGCTCATTTGAGCTAGTTGTGAGAGCTAGAGAAGTGAGACCTAGAGGGGAGTTTTGGAGTTGTTGGAGATCTTTGTGACCATCACAAGAGGGTAGGAACGATGAAATGATATTATAGAATGTGATCAGGTATGGGAAAGCTAGGGAAAAGGGTCAAATCAGCTTGAAGGAGAAGCATGTGTTCAAGGAAGGATAAAGAGGTGTTTTGAGAAATATAGAGAGGAGAGTGAGTTTCATAGTATCATATTTAGTTGTAGCAGCAACAAATCATTGGTGAAAAAAACATTTAGGTGGCTGATTTGGTGCTGAGTCATCTTGGGGGTTGTATCTTCCTTGTAAGGTTGATTCCCTACTAAACTAGGGGTTGGTGCCTCACTAAAAAAATCTCATGTGATGTGTAATATTCACTTGAGTCCTTTGTTTTGAGTAATATAAGTAGAGGTTTAGTGGGTTTTCTTCCCCTTGAGGGTTTCCCACTTTATATCTTGTGTTCATGTGTTCTATATTGCTTCATGTTCTTGTGGATGATTGTATTACACTTAATAAGCTCACATTGGTTTATGAATGTTGAATGGATGCTTTAAATGATGCATAAAAGTTAAGATAAATGAAGTAAAAGTTTTTGATAGACTGATTCACCCCTCTCTCAATCTCTGTGATTCCAAGACATGCATCTCTCTAAATATTCAACCTAGAATTTTTCTCTCTTCAATATCACTCTAGTGTAAAGAAAATAACTCAATGTGTGATTACCTTTTGTCTTGTGCGTCTAAATGAAATTTATAAACTTCTTGAATTAAAATCGGGACCTTATTTATATGAATCTAACACACAACAAGCAAGAAATGTAACCAAAAGGAGCATCAAAAATATGGTAAGGGGATGAAAGGGTCCAAAAAGGCAAGGGGTCAATTTCTTCGTGTAGGAAAATGATCAATAACCCATGAAAGTGGTGAAGGGACCACTATGAGCTAGAAAGAGAGGTGGAGAGATAAAATCAAGAGGATGGGAAAAAACATGGTTATAAGAGACATACAACAAAAAAACACACGTGAAAAAACCCAACATGATAAGATAACAACAAAGAGAGTGAACAACACAAAAAATACAAATCAATGAGTAACAACACAAGGAAATACACACTAATAAGAGCCTACTTTGAACCAATAATCAATAAACACATAAATCTACTAATACCACAATAATTAACTAGCCACATACTAAAATTAAGTATGCAATCAAACACTTCAATTACAAAGCATTCAAAATTTTACTCGAGAAAGTGGAAAAAATAATTACAAATCACAATTTGTTATGGAATGAAAAGGTTTTAATTATGTCCTTGATACCCAACAGTCTATGGGACCATTTATTACACTAAGTGCTTCCCCGCTTAAATATTCTTAAGGCATGTGATATAATTTATGAGGTTGTTCCCTCATCTAATAATTTGAGTTGGAAATGCCCCAAACTCATTTATTATCGTTTCCCCATATAGCTCAACCATGGAGTCAAGAATTAATTTTTTAAGTATTTGGCCCATATGTCCACATGTTGAGGACATTTGAGAATGAAGTGCACCTTCATTTTGATTTCCCTTATGGTGAAATAAACACAAACCATCTCTTCCCACTACTCCTTAGGAATCATCCATATCCATGTTTCACATCTAAGCATGTGGGATCTAGTCCTCAATTAAGCAATGCATATTATTTCTCTCCATTTAATTTCAACCCCTATATAAAATTTTTCACTATGATCATAGTTTTGGTTGAAAACTAAAATATAATGTTGTCTTTTCCTATTTAATTCTTTCCTACACATTGTTGTTCTAAAAATTTCATTTACATAGTTTATTGCCTTTGTTATAATATGGACATTTGGTTAGATTGATATTCTATTTAATTTTCATTTTACTTCATCCATGTGTTCTTCCTTTGTTCAACTCTTCATCTTTTGCATCCATAAGCCACATGCTAGTCCTCATATTTTATATTTTTTCAAGAAATGTAATATCTTGGTCATAATGAGTTGCCTTTAAAGAAAAATCACCTATTTCAACAAGGATGGTTTCATAGGGAATTAAATCCTTAATTTTAAAATTCTTTATGAGTAGAATTTTTTAGATATTTTATATTTGCCTCTATTTCAAACATGTTCTATAAGCCCACATCTCACAACCATATAATACCATAAAAGTGGCATGTAACCCAAAAAGGACCCTGGTGATCTTCCAATCTCATAATTCAACATTCCTACATCTATTTTAGAGTGCATAAAGAGCTCTCTAACCATACCTGTTATTTTCATCCTACACACATCATAATTGAGTTTTATGTGAAAGTCAAGGTTGAGATACTTATATTTGGACACCACTTCTAGAAACCCTCCTACAAATTGAAAATCAAGGAGTTAAACCTCCTTTTTGTTGAAAAAATCATGATTTTGGTTTTTTCAATGTTCACATGCGATTATGCTAATGTTTGTGTCATTAACTATAATTATTAGCTAGACATACTATTTATTTTCATCTTACTAATCTATTCTCATACTTATGCCTCATGTTTATTTTATTAATACCATTATTCCCTCATATACTTTGCTATTTTATGTTACTTTATTCCATATATTTGTATTCTTGTACCCTTCAAAATTGGGTTTCATACACATGTCATGCTCATGATTTATAGTCAAAATGATTATATCTCTATCTTTTGTTATGGACCCTTACACATGTCCTCTTCACAAAGGGTAAAATTTACAATTTGAGCATACCATTGTAAGATGCTTCCGAGACAAGCTATGATCCCTCTTGACTTTGGATTTGATGAGTTGTGATATAAGATTTCCCATTGTTTAGGTATTCCTATTGTAGAAACCTAAATTTGGAAATGACAACATTAGATTTATCCCAAAATCATAACTTATGGGAATATTATGAGGTTAATTGCTTATCCTTAGTCCCATGCATGAATTTTTCTCCTTAATATTATTTATCAATCACTCACATCACCTCTAAGTGTTGTTCTCATAAGTTTTCAGCACCTCACTCCTGTCTATATAGGAATGCCAAAAAGGGACCAAGCTGTCAAACAATTTGGTTTGAAATTAGTGGTTTCATCCTGACCACCAAATATTCAATTTATCATTGTATCTCTTTCTTTGGGTCGATATGTTCCTCATGTGCAGGCCTTAATAAAAATTGTACCTACAAATCCCTATATAAGAAAATTTAATGAATTTTATTTACTCACCTAACAATTACCTAGCATTTTAAAGAGTTTTTTTCAAATATCATTCCAAAATCACTCCAAGCAATCTTAAATTCCTAAAGAGAAACACCACACTCTAGGAGTATCCCCTACATAGGCCTAAAGCACACTCAACTAGGTTATATAGTCATGCTTCCCAAGCTAGAGACTATCCAAGCTAAGTCAAACTAAGCATGCCAAACCTTTTTGCAGTATTAAGTGATTAAATTTCTAAATCTATTTTATTTGTGTGCGCACACACATACACACATATCACATGTTAGGTGGATAACTACACACAATTTGAGGCCACTTGAAGTATTTCAAATGTAGGTCACATATGGATTGCACTTCAACCCAACCAATAAATTTTCGGGGTCTCCTACTCATGGTCATGTTTTGAAGTTATTTCACATTATACAAAGGGTTTCACACATGTGCATCACCTAGCATTTTATATTGAATCATATTTTATGCGAAGTATATTTTTTTGTGTCACACAAACACATAAAGTTATTTGTTGTATGCAAATGCCAAACATGTATAAAATTTATGAATGGTTTCACACACATCTGACGGTGCCATACCTATTCAATTTTGTAATTCCCCCGATCAAAGATTCTTGAGGCCCATGATATCCTTTACGAGGTTTCTCCTACTATGTTTAGTTAGCAATTCCCCAAAATATTTTATTTGTTTTCCCTCTAATATATAAACAATGGATCCCACACTTAACATTTTCACATGTTTGACCCATATGTCCATCTATTAAGGAAATTTGAGAATGAAATGCTCCTCCATTTCAAATGCCCCTTTGGTGTGAAAAACACAAACTTTCTTTTCCCACTACTCCTTAGGAAGCATCCATCTCCTCGTTTCACATATGATGTTGTGGGAGTTAGTAATTAATTAAGTAATGAGGATTGTTTCTCTCCATTTAATTTTAGCCCTCAAATGTGTTTTTACTATCATCATAGTTTAGGTTTAACACTTAAATACAAGTGGCATCCCTATATGCATTTTTTCACTATGCTCATAGTTTAGGTTGAACACTGAAATATAGTGTTGTCTTTTCTTGCTTGCTTCTTTCCTCCACATTGTTGTTCTAAACCTTTCATTCACATAATTTTTTATGTTTTTGTACCATTTGGGAATTCAATTAATCGATATTCCATTTACTCATCCACTTGTGGTTTTTCTTCATCCAAGTGTTTTTCCATCTATTCAAATCTTCATCTTTTGTAGTCTAGGCCATCTGTCGATATTTGTGTTTTTATTTTCTTCAATTAATATAATAGATTGGTCATAACAGTTTAGGTTCTAAAAGAAAATTCCATGTCTTAAAAAGGATGATTTCATAAGAAATCAATCCTTAATTATAAAATTGTTTGTGGTAAGACATTTTTGGATATTTTCCATTTTCCCCATTTCAAACTTATTATTACACTATCCTATGTCTCACAACCATATAGTACCACTAGAGAAACAAGTAACCCAAAAGGATCTTTGGTGGTCTTCCAATCCCATAAATGCACATTCCTACATCTATTTTAGAGTGCATAAAAATCTGTATTATTTTCATCCTACACACATTGTAACTAAGTTTGATGTGAAATTTAAGGTCAAGATACTTATATTCTAACACCACTTAAGAGACCCTCCTACAAACTAAAAATTAGGGTGTTGAACCTCCTTTTTGTTGAAAAAATCATGATTTTATTTTTTCGGTGTTCACATACATCCCTACCTCCTTACAAAAGAGATTTAGAGCCTTAATATGCTCTCTCAAATCCTATATGATTTTTTCCATCAAAATTAGGTCATTTACATACAATAGAAGCTTCACCATGCATACTTTTCTAAGTGGACCCCATCCCCCAAAATATGTTTTGTCAATCCTATAGATTATCAATTTATATCCCAAAGCCTTGTTTGATGCCTATATCACTTCCAAAACACTTGATCAACCTTGCATGCATTTTTATTTTAGCCTTGACTTGGTCATGTAATTTATGTACCACTACTCTATAGTGCATTGGGACCCCAATTCCTCCATTTTATTTAACTAATATTAAATATTAATTAGAAGATTGAGATAAATCGAAACATATAAGATATAACATGTAATGGCAATCAAGTACAAATAATGAGAGGATGAGAGTGACTTAGTTGATAACTTGTTGTGCAATCAGTAGGATCCGGGCTGGAATGATGATGGAATAAACTAGATCTGGTTGTATGTGATTTATATGGAGGATAGTAATCAGTAGATATGTCGGAAAATAGAGCCCAAAAGGGGACAATCACGCCTAGGTGCTGAGTGTACATAATGGGCACTAGTGTCCTAGTGGTGAGTGTGGATCTAGTTTTCCGTGGTCGATCATGTTTTCTTTACTTTACTCTTTTTATATCCACTTGGTTGTATGGTTTTACTATCACACATGTACATGTAAAATAAAACCTAACCACTTAGAAAAGGCTCAAGAACACATTAGAATAAATAAAAATATGCATATGTTTGAGTCGGACTAACCTTGGTGGTCACCTCAATGTGATTGTCACCAAACATTACACTACGTTTCGAGAATCAATGTAGTTTTGGTGTGTGTGATAGAATCATGCCCCTTAAAGTTAGGTTTCCCTTGTGCCGTCACGCAAGGTAGTGGGCTACAACTACTTTCTCCCCAAGATAAATGTGTGTGATGGAATTTGGAATTTTCCCTTCCTATGTAGTGAATAATGCAACCCAAATACAATCCTCAATTGTTCCTTTTGCCCAAGTAGTATATATAAATAAATAGCTTGACTTCCCCTTATTTTCCCTTAGAATAGTTAGTAGGTCATGTATAAATATGATTCCTTTGCTTTAATTTCATCATTATAACCCTAAAAGTTGACCCAAAGTGATAAATAGAAGTTTTAGAAAAGATAACAATTGATGTGACATTTTAAACATAAGAAAGCAAGGGAAAAGGACAGAAGCACCCAAAGGGGACAATAATGCAGGTGCTCCTATCCCTAACTTGGTGCTACTATCCAGAGAGATCCAAAAATAAAATAGGAAGTACCTATCTAGGTGACATATTGTGTGTTGTCTAAAAATAAAGGGATAATTCCAAAAAAGTAGAGGATGAAAGCATGAAAAGATAAAGCAACGTCGATGTAAAGTAAAACAAGTTTTATTAATGTCTATTTTTCTAACTTAGGAATCACACATATAATTAAATACTAGAGGCATGATGTAATAATACTAAGTGCATAATTTCATGTCTACATTTTCCCCCACTTTATGCCGGTGAATGAATATTTGGTAGCATAAAGTAGATAGGAAGAGCGTACATTTTGGAGAGTGAAGAATATTTTAATTGATAGTGTGCCAAATGGAAGTTTTAGAATGTGTACTGTGGATTCTAAGAGGTGATGAGAACCTAGGGGAAACTGCGTACATAGTGGAAATGATACTTGTGTTTATAACTGAATATTTCCTTTACTTGAGTATTTTGTGCTTGAGATTGCTCCTTGTTCCATTTGTGTTGCCTTTTGTCGGGATAAGGATGGAATTGAAAAAGAATAAAAGTGTAGTCAATGCTCACGAGATATGAAATTTAACTTTAATTCAGAGAAATTTGAATAGAAAAGTATGAAAAACAAGTGAATCAAGGATAAAGTACACTGAATGCTGAGAGAGAAAGGGTAGAATGTTCATGTGTGTTTGTTGCCTTGGAGATGGTTGGAAGATTTGAGAGTGATCAATTCCTGAACTTATGTGAATAATTTGAGGATTTAGGCATCTTGCCACTAGAGGAAGAGTGTTGGGAGATTTTTGTCTTTTCCCTCCACCCATTGATGCTTCCCCATGGATAAGTACACGAGAAGATGGTCTTTGGCCCAATAGTAACTAGTCATGGATGCCACTATTCTAGGCATATAATTTTCCCTACATATGCCCTAGGTGTCGCAACTTATTTGATACTGGTAGGAAAAATGTGAACCGAGAAATAAGAGTAATTAGTTCCTTGCTCAAAGTATGAAACATGCCACTAATTTTGTTCCTTTGTTCGAATAGTAAACTTGATTTGAATATCTATTACTTTGGATTCTATGCAAAAATGTTATTAAAAACTTGTTCCAATTATCAAATGTTTATTTTTCCCCATGACAAAACCACCTAGGTGGGACACTAGCACCCACCATTCCTATTTGATCTCGGTGCATATGTCCCTCTGTTGTTTTTGGATCATGTCTAATTCTCGAACCATTTATTAGCTCTTACTTGATCAAATTTGTTTTTATACCATTTTATTTCTGTTTTCTAGACTATTGAGAGGGTGGAATAATCACTCAATGATTACCCCCACTTTTTTGGGGTGTGTGAGATGGATTAAAGTGAGTGTGACTCAAATAAGTGAACCTAAAGCTGATGTGCACATCTAAAGAAGAACTCATGTAGGGGAATTGGGTATGTGCATGGTAGTGCAACACTTGGTGGCAATCACATTAGGATGATGGCCGAGGTCGGTTTGACTCAAGAATATGCATATTTTATTTAGTCTAATGTGTTTTTAGCCTTATACAAGTAGTTAGGGTTTGTTTTGTAGGTACTAGTGTGACACTAAAACCCTACGAAAGCAGTGGATACGACATACAGAGAAAATTAAAGGTGAGATGATCAAACCACGAAAGAACCGGACCGCATTGATGCGATGACACTAGTGCCCAATACGAGACACTACCACACAGGTGATACTATCCTCTTCTAGGCACTAACATCCAACATATCTATAGATCATTTTCTCTTGAAAAAGCACATATAGCCCGGATCTAGCATGTTCCATCATCATTTCATCCCATATCTAGTACAAACAAGTTATCAACTAAGTCACTCTCATCATCTTATTACTTGTACTTTTTTCCATTGCATGTCATATCTTTTATGTTTCTAATTTATCTCAGTCCTCTTATTAAGATTTAATTTCAGTTAAATCAGCAAGTATACTCCTTAATTCTCCTAGGAACTATGTCAAATGCCTTTTTGAATTTAAAAAAAAACAATATTTAGTCCATTTTGTATCCCAAATTTTTGAATTAGGTTTCTAAGCGTGACAAAATAATCAACATAAGAGAGTTTAGGTTTAAAATTTGGTTTTCATTTTTCCCTCTTTCCTTTTTCTTATGTCATTCTATCATCTTGCCAAATAGTTTTGGAAAAATATGGTGACCATGATAGTTTGTTAGTTTGAGGGTTATCTACATCTCCATTTTTAAACAAAGATATGGCTAGGTTGGTTGTCCACTCTGTTGGGAAGCCATTTTGGATGAACTCATTAAATATTTATTTGATTTGACGTTCTAGGATATATTTTTCCCATTTTAATATTGTACTTGAATATATGTCCTAAGCGTGAATTGGTTGCCCCCTCAACTCTACCTTCCCCCTCGATCCGGTGAGGGTGAATTGGCTTCCTTAGCCTCCTCTCTTTTATAAAAATTTGTTGAAGGGCCTTCTAAAGGTAAATACTTTACCATTCGGTTTGAACTGGATCTGCAAAAAGACATGATAAATTAGTTGAGAAAGGATATTCATGCATTGAAGGAAAAATTTAAGGGTCATAGATTTGGAAGTGGACAGGAGGGAACATAGATGTAAATTACTAGGAAGATTTGTCCAATAATCTCACCATCTTGGAGAAGGAGCATGAGGCCATAAAAATAAACAATGTGACATTGTTTCTATGTGCAAATCTTTCTTGTATTTTCTCTCCTTAAAATTTCACTAGTGTGGAACAACCAAAGATTGTCTTCCCACCAAGGGAGACAAAAAGGATAAAGGTAAGGCTATGAAAAGTATAATACTAGAGACCCTAATGTGATCTATATCAAGAATTTACATAAGGGTCTAGAGAATTTGAAGGATTTTCCTAATATCCATAAATAGTTTGTTGTTGGTTGTATATCTCCCCCATTTTGGGCTATTTTTAGTTGTTTGTCTAGTGTATTTCTGTTGTAGCTTGGCTATTTTTACGATATGATATTTTTGGACTTACTATTATATATGGATTCTTAGACTCTTTTTGTACTGGGTAGGGTCTCATCCAAAAACTTCCTTTTACCCTTATCGAAAAAAATATATGTCCTAATATTTACCAATTGTTATCTTTTTAATCCCTTGCAAGATGTCTTCATCGTGAAAATATCTTCATTAACCCTTATTGTGGGTGACATTTGTTTCTCACTTTCTCACTCATATAACATTTTGACTACTCCAACCACTTTTATGTTGTTCTTAATCTCTATTTTTTCTTATGAATACCCCTCTAGAATATTTGGGTTTATATCACCCTGTAAATCAACTCTTTCGTCATATCGCTTAAGTGATATTATTTTGTTGACCTCACCATGTGCTCATATATTTTCTTATTTTAGTTTTATATACCTAATGGTTAATTTAATGATCTCTCTACGACCTTGCATTATTCATCATACCATGAATTTTTTGAAATCTATTTCTTTATTTAATTTCAGTTTTATCTCTCTTGAAATTTTTTAACACCTCTTAAATGTTGTTCAATAACCTCACTTTTAGTGTAATATGTTCCATTGTCATGCACTCTCATACTTTCCCTTTCCTACATTTCGGTACCCAATGTTTCCCTTGAGGCTTGTTGATTTTCCTCTATTGAGAGGATGTTTCCTTTAAATGTCAAATTGCTTTGGTTAAACCCAATGTGCTCGTATTGTTGCTTGTTTCTTTCAATTAGAGCTTCAAAATGATTTGGGTTCGATATAAGCTAAGTTCCATTGGATGATCTTCTAGCTCTTCAATTCTAGATATACAATTTTACAAGCAAATAACATAGTTGATTACACTCTGTCCCTTGTGATCCTTGCACATGTAATTTATTGATTTTCCATATATACTTAAACCTTTACAAATAATCAAACTTTGCATGTTGTATAAACCTAAAAACTCTTCCCAAAGTGTGTGATAGCCCCATGCCTATAATTTGAGGTCCTATGCTAGTACAATTTTTCTTCTTCTACCATCGTAAGAGGGTTCATATTTAGAACCACATAACTTTCTATAATGTTATCTTATATGTTTTTTTCCTTGAGCTAAAGTACCTTATTAGTAAAGTCTCCCCAATCTTACTCTAGTATGAGATGTCCTTATTTAAGTGTGAGTATGTTAGGTAAAACCTAGTTTACTATAGGTAATTTATGCATTTACCTTAGTTATTTTTACCATTAGTAAATAGTTAGTGTACTATGCTAAATAATTGGTTAATATCATGGTTATATTGTTATATAGTTTGTAACCATATTTGTTTCATGAATTCTTATATGATTGTTGTAAAAACACGTAGGTTGGTTCAACTGTGTAATAGTGGGTTTGTTTGTATTATGGTTGTTCAATGTATATAAACATTACAACACTCCATATTATGTAATCTTCTTATTTCATATCAATAAAATTCTCACATCTTTGGCTCCATGTTTCCTCGGTTTCTTAGCATTTGGTATCAAAGTTGAGTTATGGAGAGCATGTTCAATGAGAAGAAGTTGATCCATCCACTAAGTTAACCTTACCCAGTTGATCCATTCATTATTGGGTCACCT
The DNA here is from genome assembly GCA_018340775.1 of Taxus wallichiana var. yunnanensis. Lineage (NCBI taxonomy): Eukaryota > Viridiplantae > Streptophyta > Pinopsida > Cupressales > Taxaceae > Taxus > Taxus wallichiana. The sequence continues at coordinate 95,953,476 of CM031236.1, forward strand.
TACATTGGAGCTGAGTCATTTGTTCATCGATGAGATAGGGCTTTGTAAATTTATCAAGAGGCAAACGACGAGTTAGATCCCCTACCTTTGAGCCGCATCGTCGATCCTTGTTGCAAATAGTTGATCCACCTCGAACTATCAAGGTCAAGTATCGCTATACATTAGAAACCTTTGTTAAACAAAAGTAATCCAAATATAATTGTTGATCCATAATAACAATGACAAACATAGCGATGACCGAGCCTTGATAAACCTTGCATCCACAATCAAAACAAAGTGGCGGTAGCAAAACATACCCAAAGTGGCATACATCCGGTATACTCGGAAGCCCTAAACAACTCCCAACTCCTCCTTTGGCCATGTGGATTCCTATGAAGGTGGCATGCCACCCTTTTAAAAGGTTAGAATTTTTTTCTTATTTGAATACAATTCTCTTCATTTTTATTGCATGTGCTTATAAGTGCTTTGGTGGTTAGTGGAAAGTGTTTGGGTAGGACATGTCGCGAGTTCAACCCTCCCCAAAATCACCCCTTTTAAAAAAATTAAACTTGGAGGCAACTCTATTGTTTCCCACCAAATATAGCGGCAAAAACCACTCTGCCAACTCGGATAGTTGTAACTAAACCCCACCCTAAAACTAGTGAAGAAAACCCTATTAAAGGGAAAAACAAATTTCTCCCACATAGCTTAGAATTAAATTTTGAGCCACTTTTACAAAGGGAAGGGTGCCCGAAAGAGTTATTTTACAACATTTTTCAACATTTTTCTATTTTTCACAAGTGTGATCCATTTTGAGCTCAAGGCCACCATGGCCTCACAAAATAAAACAAAAATTCCTACCATTCAATTTTTCCACATAGTCAGCTATAATTACATATTTTTAGTGTATTTTTGCATTGTTTTGTGCTAACAAGCCATCTAGTTGGGAACAATATAACCACCCACTATGCGACCAATGCTCTAAAATTCTTATTGCATGACTCACAACTACTCGTGGTGGTGACAACTACGCCATGTGGAATACCAAAATTTGAATAGTTGTGAATGGTTCCATAACTAGATCAGTTGATGATGTAGCTCTGCAACAAAATTTTGACACATCTAATCAAAAGGAAAAGTTGATAATCTTGTTCTCGGTGTTTGATGACATGAAACCCCACATTTGATGATTAGGAATTAGTGGCTAAGAATACTTCCTTTGCACTGGTTGTGGCATCTAATACTTGGTCACATTAGCTTCAGATATCTCGATACATTTCACCGGTATAATATGGTGAGAGGTTTTCCATCTCTCAAGAAGGATACAAATAAGTGTCCTTATTTCCTTGCAGGAAAACAACATAGAGCTTCATTTCAGAAGAGTACTTAACGATCTCGAAGTAAGATTGATTTGGTTCATATGGATCTTTGCGGTATGATTCAACATAGTCATTTTAGATTTTAGTATTTAATGTTATGTGTTGATGATTATTCTAGAAAAATGTGGATTTTTTGTCTTTGTAACAAAAGTGAAGATTTTGAGAACTTCAAGAAGTTCAAGTAGTTGTTGAGAATGAGACTGGTTATCATATCATATCTCTCTACTCAAATCAAGGGGGAATTCATTAGTAATGAGTTAAAATCTTGCCTAGAATCTCACATGTTCATTGATAGGTGCCTCCTCCACACACACCGCAAAAAATGGTGTTGTTGAGAGAAGGAACCATATTATCATGGATATGGTGTGATGCATGATCGATGATTCTGGACTAGCGAGGACATTCTAGGAAGAAGTGATTTAATATAAATTGAATTAAATCTATATTTGAGAGTAATTACTGTAAATAAGGATATACAAATGTTAATATAGAAAAGACATAAGTAAACAAGCATGTACAATATGAAACCCTAAGAAAGAGAGGGAGATGGGAAGACTTAGCTATTTTTTGAGAAAACTGGGAGTGATCTAGGTAGGTGACTAGCTGAAATAGATTATAGGTAGGGTCATCAAAGCTTTCTAGATTTTTATAACTCGAATGGCACAAGACAGAGTGCCCGCAGGAGGGCAAGAGCACCTAGGTGTTGGTGGCTAGGCAAATGCTCATGTTATGATATCTTTTGTGTTAAAAGGGTTTCATTGTTGATTCTTGTTTGTCGCTTGAGATTTACTCCTTGATTTTCGAATGTACCCGTAACCTAAAAAACAAAGTGTCTACTGCACATGTCCATAAACCACATCAAAAATAATAATAAATATGTATAATGTGGAGTGAGACTGACCTCGGTGGTCACTCGAAGAGAGAACTTACTACCAAATGTTGCACTACATCTCATACCCCATTTAGTTATGGTTGAAAGTGTGTGTAATGATGCCCTAGGATGCCCTTATGTAAGTTGCACTATGATAGTAGGATAGATCTAGAATGCTCCAGATGCAAATATGTGGGATGGAATAAAATAGACTTCCCCTCATATGTTGTGTGTGCAGAAGTGATGTAGCCCTTGTCCCTTGAGTGAGTGTGCTAGATGGATGCCTTTGATGCTTTTTGTGCCTTTAGATTCAAGTTTAAGTAATAATAAGTAATGCTATTTCTTGGTCCCTTATTTTGAAAACAAAAGTGTGTATTTATATGATTCCCTTGTTTGAATTTCGTAATTGACAACTGGAAGGCTGACCTAAAGTAGTAAAAAATAATTAAGAAGTGAAAGGGATCCAAAAGGATAAGAAGAAGGTAAATAAGGACATGAGATCCCAGGAGGACAGGAGCACCTAGATCTAGTGTCCTAAATGGGTGCTAGTTTCCGATGCCATAGAGAAATAAAAAAATCAAATTCCGGATAGAGTGTAAGATGTATAAAGCTAATAAAAGTGTAGAAGACAAAGAAATGGACAAAGGGGTTGTTAATAACTAGTTTTATTGCTTAGGAATAATGTAAACTCTAACGTGCTTTAAGGACCTACAAATGTACCCAAGTACATATATTTTATGTTTACATTTTCTCCCACTTTATGTTGATGAGTTAATACTCGATAACATAAAATAGATAGAATATGCATATCTTGTAACCTTATAGAGAAGTGTGTAGCCAATAGTGTGTCGAGTGGACGGATGAAGTGATTGTAATGTGAAGGGTGGAGACTAGGAAATTGAAGTGGACCCTAGGGGTGAAGTATATGCATAGTAATGTGTTTTTTTTGCTGATGTTAGTTGCTCTGGTTGTGTATTAAGGAAGGACCTAAAAAAGAAGAAAAATATTCTTCAAAGTATCATATATTAGAAATCAAAGTAACATGAGTATAAGTAAGTAAATTTTGAAACTATATAAAAGGAAAGTACGCACTTTGATATGTAAGAGAGTCTTAGATAGAAATTTATCCTGATTTTCTTGGAGATGTTGCTGAAATTTTATTTCCGAATGGTGAGGTTTTTGGGAGATCTCACATTGAGTGTGAGTTTTTTGGCGATCTCATGCCGAATGTGAGTTTTTTGGGAGATATCATCCAAGATAAGAGTATTAGGGAGAGAGGTTTAGTTTTTATATCCTTCCATGATTCTTCCGAATAACAACCACTACAAATGTAGTACGTCTTGATTTGTTCCAATTAGTCTTGATTATTCTAATTGTAATTGAAATGTCTTGATAAAGAGAATTTTGTAACTAGAGGCAAGTGCCTGCTACTTTGTAGAAATGTTATGAAAGATGTTGGAGATCATATTCAACTGTGAAATTGACTATTTCTACCCCGAGAAATTAGCGTTGAGGGGAGGACATAAGACTCAAGTGCTACTGTATGCTACTTGGGTGCTAGTTTCCACTCTGTATGTGATGTCTATGTTTGATTATGGACTATTTTGTGACTTTATTCATGTGCTAATTTTGTACTATGTTGATTTTCTGTAGTTATGAGCTGCTAGAGGTATGCTTTGTTCACCCAATAGATGCACCCCTTGTTTGGGGTGCATGCGACACTGGAGGAGAATGTAGTCCAAAGGTGAGGTCCACGATCGATATGCATATCTAAGTGTGGATACCTATAGGGGGTAGTGGATGTGAATGGTATAAATAAAGGCACATGCAAATAAGATAGGCTAATAACAAGAGTTAGTAAAAGTAGTTAACATGCAAGAGAAAACAATATAACAAGAAACTAAGAAGACAACATGGACCGTGAAAATCAGTTTTCATACATGGGACATCGCTCCTAATGTCATAAGACAATCATGGACAAAAGCGACCAAAATCATACAATGAACAAGCAACACATAGGGCATAACTTTGTAAATAATAGAAAATAGTAGTAAGTAATTAATAAGAAAAATTGTGAGATAACCATGGTTGTATATAGACTGCAAGGCAAATGCTACACATGAAGCACCCATTAGCATGTTAGAAGAATAAACAGTATGTTAAAGCATGCATATATCAGTGAAAAGCAAGTTCTAGTAAGAAGAAGTAGTAAATGATGAAACAATAGAACCTATAGTGTGTGAGAGTAGTCAAAGTAGATTCCCCAGGAGCCTCGGACGGGACTAGAAAGGGATTCAGTGTCGAGCATCATGCGTCATGTAAGGAGAGTTAAGTGATCTGCATTCACTTCCATAGACCAATCTAAAGCACATATGTATATTATAAAGATAATGAAATATTGAGTATCCGTCTAGCATAGTAAGAAACGTGCAAGATGTAAGTAGTATAAGCTAGAAAGAATAAATACAACCAAGATATGTAAATATTGTATGAGTGTGATGGTGTGAAATGTAAGGTATGTAGATGATAGGAGGAGAGTTTCCCACTAGTGGATGTGCGTGAGATGAGGTTCATTAATTATAGTCATAAAATCATGCACTTGCTATTACATTTATACAGCCAAATATGTTATTTTATAAATGGATCTCACGTAAGAAAAGTATTCACTAATGACCTATCCCCTAGTCTGTCGATAGTTAATTGGTCATTATCATCATTTATCTTTCACATTCGTCATTTGTTTACATAGTTCTAATCACCTCTCGGGATTCTACGGTGTCGTTATTTGGTCATTTGTCATCTCTATTATTTGACTAGGGTGCTTAGGGTAGTAATGGGGCAGCCATGGGCACGCCGATCCTTAATTTTAGGTGCCCTGGTCTCAACAACACTTATATCAAATTTATCTATTGAGGTCGGTATTTTCATTTTCCTCTCATTCCCTTAGGTACTAGTCGGCATGTTGGGTCATTAATGTCAAAATTTGAACAAGAGATCCCTATATAAACATAACATACTCATTATCTTATGGGTGGAATATCTACTATCAAGGGCTAGCTATCTACTAAGGCAAGGGACTACATTTGGGCATCATTTCATCACACACACTATATAGGAAGGGTTGTATTCATTCTATTCCATCCACTATTTACATTTTACATCTAGTTATGTCCCCTATCTCTACATCATTGGCGCTAGGGCACCCTAGGCACACAATTACACACACAAGCACATAGAACTACATTGGGTCTAGAATGTAGTGTAGTGCTTAGTTGTAAGTCCACCTTTGTGGAAAATAAGGTCAATCTAACCCCTTCATATGCATATTTACTTTTTAGGAATTTCATGCTTTGTATGAGCTTTTGCGGAGTAGATCTTTGTTGTAGGTTTGTGACATCATCAATGAGGATATTGCGACACTCACATAATAAGGGTTAGGATATTGTGGAGATCTAGCGACACTGTCAAATTAAGATCCTAAGCTATTCGGAGACCGAGCTCCCCATCTTGTATACTAGGGCATCCACGAGACACTCCAATCCTCCTCACAGGTGCCATGATGCTGGGAAAATCACCATCTGCTGCAATTTTTTGGGTTGTTCCTTCACATTGTTCTTCAATCGCACATCATTTTGTTTGGTCGAGAAACATAGAAAGGTAAGTTATTTCTAGGTTAGTATCTTACCCCTTTTATTTCATTTCATTTAAATATCAAAATAAAATATTTAGCATCAATATTTCAGCTTATATCATTTATTACATTTTGTACCTGCTTATATTAACTATAGATATAGATATTAATTTCATATTTTAGTTAATCATTTTGGTGAACCCGTACTTTAGAATATTTTTCCCTAGGATCCACTTTAAACCCTAATGGCTAAGAATAGTTCATCTTCTTCACCCATCATGTCTCATTTTAGTGTCAACCCTATATATGATGAGGTTGTCATTGTTGAGCTCACAAATCTCTATGGTAATCCTATTCCTATGTCAGCTCATACTCAACAAGAACTCTTAGCTGGTCAACAATATGTGCCTACTCATTTTGAAGACTCTCCCATTGGCATTAGCATTGTTGAGGATCTTATATCCTTCACTCATTGTACACCATGCTATATGACTACTAGTGATCCTCATCTCTCTAAGGAAATTTTAGATGACTCTCTTATTGATTACTTGCTTGGTATTGATCATACTTCACATGTGCATTCTGATTCTTCTCCTACTCAACATACTACTATAGTTCCATCTCACAATTTTCCTACATCTGATATTGCTTCTCCTCATTCATCACATACTAGCGCTCATTCACTTTTGTATTATGTTGATGATTCTATTGATAGAACTCTTAGTGACATTCTCATCTCCAAGTCTTTATCTAATCATGATGAGGTAGTTGATAGCCATGGTTCTCCTTCTTTTCATACTACCAAATGTTAATCTCATATTCCTGCTATCCATATTTCACCCCATGCCAAATATTGCATTGATCACGATCTTGTATAAGAGAAACTATTGAAAAGTCCACAGGACCAGCAGAGGCCGACAAGTGTCGACTTGACGCTCCTCTAAAGGCAAAATTTGGGCCGGGTTTTCAAGCAAGTTCGGTGCCTCCACGTGTCATCCCAACGGGCGAGTTATTTGAATAGTCAACAAACAAACAAGCCAACGGAGGTGCCAAGTGTCTTAATGACGTTGATTCAAGGGGGAACAATGAATAGGTTTCAAACGAGCACCAGTGTCGTGTGTCCCATGGAAAGGCGGGCCTTACGGGGAAAAGTTGATTTTTTTCCCCTTGCTATCTCAAAAGGATAAAATTTGCAAAATCACCCACAACCCCACCCAAGGAAAAAAGTTAGCATTTGGGCTCGAGTCAAAGCCAAAGCGGGGCATCGGAGGAAAAGGTGAAAATTTACCTTTTGTCAAAAGGCACAAAGACAAAGATGGAAGTGCATTCCCCAACTAACCAAAAGGAGCCACTTGTCCAGGTGGAGCTTTGGGGCTACGAGAGTTTTTTGAGTCTTGTGTTTTTGTGCAAAAGGGAAAAAGATAAATTGTAGGCCCGTAATCCCGATTTTGGTTCCAACTTGGTACGCTACGTGTCCCATACCAAAAGGGGGACCCATTTTTCAAGTTGTTTTCCCACCCTCCTGTATGGACCCAATAAAAACTTTGAAGGGAATATATTTCGACTCGTGGCTCAAAATATTACAAATTTGATGCCGTTGGAAATATCTCGGCCTCACCCATGCCATGGAGGTCTGAAACTTTAATTTTTAGGAGGTTAAGTGAAGAAAATGGAGGAAATGTCTTTGGGCTTTCAATGTAGGATCTTCTTGCCTCAACAACCAGATCGGATTCAATTTGTTTCCACCGTTTCCTCTTCATTCAAGGTGCAAAACCAAGGATTGATGCAGTAAAGATGGATTTGGGGAAGATATTTCATCATAGGCATTGCGGTGGTGGTTGAGCTTCAACTGCGCTTTTTTCTGCTTCTCTCTCTTTTCTTCTTTCAAGTTGAATCTATAAATACGGGGCAAGATTCATTGTAAAGGGTTGGACATTCTTTGTTTTATAGGCTCCCTTCTCCTTCTAGCAAAGGGATCTGTGGGGTTCATGCCTTCTATCAAAATTGCATTACGTTTCTACCTCTTGGCTACTTTGTAATGGACTATATCAATCTACAGAGAAATAAAACACGTCTGTGATCGATTTTAGATCCTTTCTTGTCTCTTTTGCTTTCATCTGGTCTCCCATTACATATCTGGCTATCTGTGCTTGTTTATTGTATGCATTTTGTTGGTTTGTGTCTATTATCAAAATAAGTGTTCATCATTCCTTTGGTGCATCACCTAGTAGTTTAGTCATTTCTTATTTCTTATACTCCTTTTATCCCTGTCTCCTTGGTAAGTTTTAGATTAGGTATAGAGATAGATCCTCTACAAATCCTTACATATGCACCTAAACAAAGGGATAAGGAACCAACCTTTGATCTGGAGAGATTTTCCATTTTTGTAAGGTCCCATGCCTTAGGAAAAGTTTAATGTTATGCAATCACACCAAATGACTCTGCCTTAGAAAAGTAGACCTGTAGAACTCATTTAGGGGTGTTGTGATTTTGCACTAATAGTTTTGGCATGCCCGATGGGACTAAGAAGTCTCCATCTTATTACAAAGTAGAAATTTATGTACACTTGCTTTGTGATTTCGGCTCTTAAGAAGCCTTAAAATTGTACATCTGGTGACTCCAAAAGAAACAAATCTACTAGTTTCAAGCGGCCAAACAAATTGGGAGATTCATGAATCTCGCCCGGTCTAGAAAGCAAGGAAAGAAGGTCTATTTGAATACTTACGTCTATCCCGGGCAGAGAAAGGAGGGGAAGAAGAATTCGAGAGGTCTCCATCTCCACCAAGTAGAACCTTGTCAACACCTCCACCTGCAAGGCCTTTCTTTCATCTGCTGAGGGTTCTTAGGCCAATCAGAATGGCACAAACAAATCCATATATCAACTTCACTAGCAGTAGTCCACTCACCTTGAATGCACAAAACCCGGTTCGATTGCGGCATTAAAGATCATCCCATATTTCACTAGGAAAAATCAAACTTCTCCGGTGACCATTTCCAAGATATTGCAAATATGCACAATCCACAAGATCCATGAAATGGACATTGCAGTCAAGTTACTCACCTCTTCACTCAAAGGGAAAGCTTCACAATGGTTCAGGAGTCTTGAGGTAGGATCTATCCAAAATTGGAATCAGCTATGCATGGCTCTTCATAACCAGTTTGGAGAGAAAGGTGATAACTTGTCCTTGTTGGAGCAACTAACAACGATCAAGAGATCCCCAAATGAATAGCTGAAAAACTTCAACCTTAGATTCCAGTGGACCTGGGATAGAATTCCAACAACAGTAAAGCCCACTAATGAAGGTGAATTCTTATACTTTCTTAGGTCTTTAAATTCTAATATTTCTTTGATGATTCAATCAATGGGGGGCACTACATTACCTGTAGCCTATAGCCTTTCCATAGGGGTTGAGAACCATTTGATTCAAGCTGGAAAAATTGCTCCTAGGCGATTCATGCCTCTGTACCCTGAGTTAGGAATCCCAAATACTAGCCAACTATACCCACACCCAAAACTCAAAGCTTAGTTAAGCTTCCACTTCATCATCTAATACCTCTAAAGAGCTTAGGAAGTGATGAAGAAACTTCAGAACTTTGGGAATGAGCTATTGACCATCAAAAGACAACAAGCTCAGAGGTCCAAGCCATACCAGCCCCAAGCTCAATATCAAGCTAGACCCTAGTATCGGTAGAAGCGGCAAGCCGAAGACTTCTGTGGGATGAATCAGTTCCCTTCTCAAAGTGTAGCTACCAATACACGGTCCAAAAAGAGAAGTATTGGAGAGGGCCGACCATTGAATTTAGGTGACCCTCAATCTTCCATCACTCCACAAGGTCCTAGTGTTCCAAGTACAACTCCAAACATACAGAACCAATCCAAGCCACCTCCCAAACCCAGTCAAGCACTGTTGTAACAGCCCATGTGCAAGAAAGAAATGTATGTCAGGAAGGGCAGTAAAAGGACAACACATTCAATATTATTGAGTAAATGAAAAGGATAAGTGTGAACATTTCACTATCGGAGACACTGGCCATTCCAGGGTAGAGGGATATGTTGCAGATTGCCATGCGAGAATTCGTCAAGCTCAAATTAGCCCCCTAACCAGCAAGAGAGAGTGTTTGCCAATGTAGTTCAACTAGGGAGAAACCATGGAGAAAAACAAGGTAAAAACCCGATACCTCCTCCCTTCTATGTCTCATTGATTATTGGAGACAAATTGGTGCACAATTGTATGATTGATTAAGGGCTAGTAATTCGTGATGCCCAAACAAATAGTGACCAGTTAGGCCCCCAATATGAGGTCATCTCTAGAGGAGTAGTCCAATTAGATGGGACATCAAAGTGACTATTGTGGGAATCATCAACGATCCGAGTCTCACCTAAAAATTTCACTGATGTGATTTTTTTTGCAAAACGTTTCAATCGGAGATTTTCCACCACATTTTGCTTTGTGTCTATCTAGGGACTTCACTGCCAAAATTGGAGGCTACCTGTCTACCGATGATGTGTTAGATATGCTCTTTAGGACAAGGTATGGGGCAAAGGCCAAAATCAGATCTGAACCTATTGCTGATTATCATATTGAATCCTATGTGCATAGCCCAATCAATGCCAACTGCTCAGCTTTTGATCAAGAGGACCTCCTAAGCACTTCTGAAGCAAATAGCAAGGTGGGATGTATCCCAGACTTGAGTCCTTATGATTGGGCCAATAAAAGTCATGATTTTGACCCCTATAGGGAGATGGAAGAATATAAGCTAGGTGTCTACTACCTATATGAAGAGAACCACCCTCTTCCTAACCTGGTTAAGCCAGAATGCAAAGATGACAATGAGGTATGGCAATTGTTCTTTGATGGCTCAAGGAGTAGACAAGGAGATGGAGGAGGAGCCATGATTGGGTCCCCTAGAGGAATGAGGTATTATTCAACCTTCAGATTCTAGTTTTCTTGCTCAAATAACATTGCCGAATATGAGGCTTTAGTCCAAGGTTTTCATTGGGTAAGGAAGCTGGGAATCAAGAACTTGCAATTATTCGGTGATAGTGAGCTAGTTGCCAATCAAGTTAGACGACTTAATGCTATCAAAAATGACACGCTCAAGAACTACAAGAGTAGAGTATGTGATCTCATAGAGGATTTTGAGGCCTTCAGCATTGTGTCCATACCCAGGAAGGAGAATTAAGTTGTTGATAGACTTGCAACAATTAGAGAAACATTTGATGTGGTTGACAACATCAAAAGAGACAAAGAACAACCACATATCCATGTGGTTGTGAGGCTAGCAGTGCCAGATAATAATACATGTTGGCAAGTGTTTGAGAATGATCAACAGATCATTAAATTTATGCAAGAAGAAGTTGAATTCTCAGCTAGAAACCAAAGCAGACTAGAGTAGCGGTACAGGAATCAGATAGTACAGCTACATACAAACAAGCTTCCAAAAGGCTTAGTGACATTGGACTATTTTCAATCCTAATGATCAGTTTAGAAAAGAGAAGGCTAACATGTAGATCAAAGGAGAATATTCAGAGTCAATCCCAGTTGGAGAAGACAAAACACTTCAAATTGGCAAAGTGGCCACCAAACAAGAAAGGTATGAATTCATACAACTTTGCCAAGAATTCCTGATGTGTTTTCTTGGAGTTATGAAGACCTAAGAGGGTTCAATCCCAAGCTAGCACAACACACAATAGAACTAGATCCAGCTACTTAGCCCATTAGGTAGAAGCAAAGACCAGTCAACCCACATATTGAGCCTCTGATGAAGAAGGATCTGAACAAGTTGATAGAGGCAAGCATCATATTTCCAATTAAACACTCAAGTTGGGTTGTAAATATGGTCCCAGTCAAGAAAGAAAAATGGAGAAATCGGCTGTGTGTTGACTTCAAGGATTTGAACAGAGCCTCCCTCAAAGATCACTACCCATTCCCTTTAATGGAGCTGCAAGTAGTGTGTGGGTCGAAAGGTTCTCCCTCCTAGATGGCTACTCAGGGTACAACCAGATCATGGTGAAAGAAGATGATCAATTCAAAATAGATTTCACCACCAAATGGGGCACCTATGCCTATAGGAAAATTCCATTTGGATTATCCAACGCTGGAGCCACTTTTTAGAGGGAAATGGATATGGCATTCAAGGGGCTGATCAACAAAATAGTGTTGATCTATCTGGATGACATTACAGTGTTTTCCAAGAATGCAACAGATCATCTTTTCCACCTAAGGCAGGTATTCCAACAATGCAGGAGTTTTGGGGTGTCATTGAACCCCCAAAATGCATATTCTTGGCCCATGAAGGCAAGATTCTAGGCCATATCGTATCAAAGGAAGGATTGGCAATTGACCCGAGAAAGATTTCAAGCAATAAGAGCATTGTCATTGCCAAGTCACAAGAAGGCTCTTCAAATCTTCTTGGGAAAAATCAATTTTTTTCCGTAGGTTTGTTCCAAAATTTGCTGCCCTTATTAAGCCAATAACGTTGATGCTAAAGAAGAGCTTAACATTTAGGTGGATAGCTGAAGGAAAATCAAGTTTTGAGGCTATCAAAGAAGCCATATCACAAGCCCCAACTCTTGTGAACCCATATTTTTCCAAAGACTTCATATTGTATGCCTTTGGTGGCAATGACACAATTTCTGCAATCTTGGTGCAGCAGAACAAAGAAAGTACAAAACAACCAATTGCTTTCTTCAGCCATAGTCTGGAAGATTATGAGGTGAGGTACTCCTTCATTGAGAAGCAGGTCCTAGTGGTAATCAGAGGATTGAATAAGTTTAAGCATTTGGTTTCAAACAACAAAATCCAACTATTGGTCTCCCATGCGGGAGTTAAAGAATTCCTTCTCAGCAAGGACTTGAATGAAAAGCATGCAGGATGGATCACCCGTGTCATGGAATATGACATTGAGATCAAGGTCACCAAGCTGGTCCATGGGAAGGGGTTGTGTGAACAACTAGCCTCTCGAGTCAGCAAGATGAAACAGATAGTGAAAAGGAGGTTGTTCTTATTTCTACAAGATGATCAAGAAGAAGGGAGAGATGATGTACCTGCTCCTTGTTGGACCCAAGACATGGTGCACTTCCTTCAAACAGGCATGTGTCCTCATGGGATGAGTAAAGAAAAAAGGAGGCATTTCAGGTTACAGGCCATCCCATATGTTCTTATTGATGGTGTCTTGTTCAAAAGAGACATCAATGGCATTCTGCTGAGATGCATTGAGACAGATCAGGTGGAGAGAGTGCTACAAGAATTCCATGTTGAAGCAGCTAGAGGCCATTTTGCTCCAAGAGTGACAACACTCAAAATCATGAAAGTAGGATATTATTGGCCCAGAGTGTTTAGTGACTGCTACACATGGATCAAAAGGTGTAAGAATTGTGCATCCTTCAAAGGGAAGGAAAGGATAGCAGCACTTCTATTGCACACAATCTCGGCTAACCAACATTTCATGCAATGGGGATTGGAATTCATTAGAGTCATCAATCCAAACTCAAGCCAAGGTCACAAATGGATCCTGACAACGACATCTTATTTCACCAAATAAACCAAGGCAATGGCACTCAAGGAAGTAAGTGAGTCTAGTATCCTAGATTTCTATGAAGGGATACTAACCAGATTTGGAGTGCCAGCCACCATCATATCAGACAATGCATTAGCATTTATTGGTTCCAAGATCATAGGATGGGCCGTCAAAAATGGGACTTATTTGAGTACTTCATCAAACTATTACCCTCAAGGTAATGGCCAAGATGAGTCCACAAACAAGAACTTGCTAAATATCATCAGAAGAACTCTTGATGAGAATCAGAGGACCTGGCACACAAAGCTCAAAATGGCCTTATGGGCTGATAGAATAATACCCAAGAGATCTACAAGAAGCTCTCCATTCAAGCTCGTATATGGGAAAGAGGTAGTGTTTCCTATATCACTTGAGTTACCAACATTGGAGCTCGTGAAGCAACTAGAGATGTCTAAATTTGGACCAATGGAGGCCAGTATGCGGAGCTGATAGAATTAGAAGAAACCAGAGAGCATGCTCTCAAGAAATAGAGAAGAATCAGGCTTCAATCAAGAAATGCTTTGACAAGAAGAAAAAGCAAGGACCTTCCAGGAAGGAGACTGGTTTTGAAATGGGATGCAGATCGAGCAAAACTAGGAAGGCATTCCAAATTTGACGCCATCTGGAGTGGCCCCTATATGATCACAAGATGCAAAAGTAGCAATGCTTTCCAATTTTCTACATTGGAGGGTGAAGAGTTGCAGATTCTAGTAAATGGGATCTATCTTAAACACTGCTACTAAAAGGGGAGTTCTCACCATGTACATATTAGTTTAGTTTTCTCTTTCCTCTAAGTGTTTATGTGCATTGTCTTGTTGTAGTGTAGATTACTTTTCTCCTAAGTGCTTTGCACACTCTGCATGTTCCATTTGGAGCATGTATGATTTCAAATTTTTGTATATGGTGTGGTGTTGTTTCATGGCTCTTGTGCAGTCCATTCGGAGAGACAGATGAAGCCCTAGGTCAAAACAATTTTCTACTCTCAGAAACCTTCATTTCAATATTTCTTATGAAAATTGAGAGTGCAAGTAGTCGGGCTCATGAATCAGAGGTAGAATCAATACCAGACCATCTTTCTCAACTCCATGCCCAATGGATACGACAAGGAAATTGGTCTTTTCATCTAACAGGTAGATACCCCTATGAGTCACCAAATTGTTATCCATATTTCACCCTATGCCAAATATTGGATTGATCATGATCCCGCATAAGAGGAACTATTGAAAAGTCCACGAGACCGAGTGGGACGTTGACAAGTGTCAACTCAACACTCCTCCAAAGGTAAAATTTGGGTCAGATTTTCAAGCAAGCGCGGTGCCTCCACGTGTCATCCCAATGGGGGTAGAGTTAGTTGAATAGTCAACAAACAAATAAGACAGTGGAGGCTACCAAGTGTCTTAATGACGTTGATTCAAGGATTGAACAATGAATAGGTTTCCAAATGAGTGCCAGGCTACCACGTGTCCTAAGGGAAGGTGGGCCTTTGGGGAAAAGTTGATTTTTGCCCCTTGCTATCTCAAAAGGATAAAGTTGCAAAGTGGCTCGTAACCTCGCCCAAGGAAAAAAGTCGGCATTTGGGGCACGAGTCAAAACCAAAGTGGGGCGTTGGAGGAAAAGGTGAAAATTTTCCTTTTTTCAAAAGGCACAAAGACAAAGATGGAAGCGCATTCCCCAGCCAACCAAAAGGAGCCACGTGTCCAGCAGAGCTTTAGGGCTATGGGAGTTTTTTGAGTTTTGCGTTTTTTTGCGCAAAAGGGAAAAAGATAAATTTTGGGCCCATAAGCCCGATTTTGGTTCCAACTTGGCTGCCACATGTCCCATACCAAAAGTGGGACCCATTTTTCAAGATGTTTTCCCACCCTCATGTATACGGACTCGATACAAACTTTGAAGGGGCATATCTTTTGACTCAGGGCTCAAAATATTACAAATCTGATGCCGTTGGAAAGATCTCGGCCTCACCATGCCATGGAGGTCTCAAAATTTAATTTTGAGGAGGTTAGGTGAAGAAAAATAGAGGAAACGTCTTCGGGATTTTAATGCAGGATCTTCTTGCCTCAACAACTTAGAACATATTTGATTTATTTCCACTGTTTCCTCTTCCTTCAAGGCATCAAACCAAGGATTGATGTAGTAAAGACGGATTTGGGGAAAGATTTCATCGAGGCATTAACAACGGTGGTTGAGCTTCAACCCGCTTTCCCGCTTCTCTCTCTTTTCTTATTTTAGGTTGAATATGTAAATACGGGGTAGGATTCATTATAAAGGGTTAGAAATTCTTTGTTTTACTGAGGCTCCCTTCTCCTTCTAGCAAAGGGATCTGTGGGGTTCAGGCCTTCTATCAAAATTGCATTACGTTTTGCCTCTTGGCTACTTTGTAATGGATTGTATCAATCTACAGAGCAATAAAACATGTATGTGATCGATTTTAGATCCTTTCTTGTCTCTTTTGCTTTCATTTGGTCTCCCATTACATATCTGGCTATCTGTGCTTTTTTTATTGTATGCATTTTGTTGGTTTGTGTCTATTAGAAAAATAAGTGTTCATCATTCCTTTGGTGCATCACCTAGTAGTTTAGTCATTTCTTATTTCTTATACTCTTTTATCCCTATCTCCTTGGCAAGTTTTAGATTAGGTATAGAGATAGATCCTCTGCAAATCCTTATGTATGCACCTAAATAGAGGGATAAGGAACCAACCTTTGATTTGGAGAGCTTTTCCATTTTTGCAAGGTCCCACACCTTGGGAAAAGTTCAATGTTATGCAATCACACCAAATGACTCTGCCTTAGAAAAGTAAACCTATATAACTCATTTGGGGGTGTTGTGATTTCACACTAACAATTCCATCAATACCTTCTCCTAAGATTACATCTATCACTATGCATGATTCACCTCCATATATCACTTCTTCTTCTCCTACCATTTCATCTCCTCTTATTACATCATCTACACCTATTTGTTCCTCTTCTCATTTAGATGTCTCTCCCTCATCCACCTTACCTATTGGGGATATTTATGATGTTAGTCCTACCACTTCTCTCGGATATTCCATCTATATCACCTACTATATCTTCTTCGGCACCTACTCTTTATGTTCCTTTAGCATAGAAATATCCTTTATCATCTCTTTATATTCCTATGATTACACACAATAACAAGTTACAACCTATTAATACATCGTTTCCATCTTCCATTATTACTTCATAGGATATCATATCTCTCATGCATGTCATAGGTCAATTATAATCTCAGGTTTGGTCACTCACTTTAAAAAGTAGGCCTTACTATGCTTCTATTGACAATAATTCATTACATGGTAACCATGTCCTTAGGAATATTCATAATTATGCATTTCGTAAGGACTTTATCATGCCTATATTCACCTATTTTGATGGTATCTTTGGTGACCCTCATACTCATCTTCTACACTATCGCATGCTTATGACCTATTATTCGATGATAGAGTATTGTTTAAGGCCTTTTGATATAGTCTTACTGATGAGGCATTGCAATGGTACACTCATCTTACCTTTGGGTCCATTAGTACTTACTATGACATGGAGGATGCTTTCCTCCATTGGCTTATCATCATCAATGGCCCGAAGGTTACTTATGACCGCTTGCCTATTTTACATCAGGGCTCATCGAACCTATCAAGGATTATATCTTATGGTTCAATGCTTGTATACATCAACTGATATTCCAACCTATTGATCTAGAAAAGTAATTTATTTTATGTCGTGGTCTGATTCCCGCACTTAAGAAAATATTGCAGTATGATACATGTGAGTCATTCATTCTTCTCTGTTATAAAGTCCTAGATCTAGAGAAAGATCTTCTTTCAGAAAATTTCATTGACCCTCTACATACATCTACTTCTATTATATCATCTAGTCCTCCTCCATCGAAATTGGTTAAGCGTCCTACATAGTCTCCACCTTTTCCTCACAAGCGGGAAACCGGGCTCAACCTACTCCACCACTACGGCGTACTTATTCTCTTCCTCTCGTGACAAGTATCTTCTCCTTCCACTCTAGATATGTCGTGTGAGCCTTGCATTTCTCCCATCATGATATAACTCTTGATGTATTTTTTCCTTACTTAAAAAGTACCTAATTTGCTTACCATCCAACCATCATCACCCACAACATAGGCTACAACATCAATATGACCAACCTTATTATAATTATCATCATATAAATCACCATAAGGAAAATAATTGCCTTGCCCTTCATGATTGATTGCAATGGTTAGAGTATAAGGGCATCATCTCTTTTGGCTATCGCTCACGTTAGCGATTACCTCATCGAGAGTTTCTACTACGGTTGAGTCATATCCTTTGCTGGTTCTCGTGCCATAGCGCATCCATCACCACAATGTTTTTCTCATACACACTCTCCACCATATCCGTACATCACTACATCATCACATCCATTACATTCAATTCATCCATACCATCCATCACATTCATGTTATCCACCACATCACGTTGGTCCTTGACATTGGATTTCACAACCCACCGCTTTCACACATATCACCGCATCACCATATGACATTGGTTTGGTTCATACACTCATGATGCTTCCATCCCATCTAATTCCACTACTTCACATTGCCTTGGTCTCTGGTAGGTTATTACTATCACCTCACCCCGATGACACACTTGTGTTCTTATGGTTCTTACACAATTGTTGAGGGTTTTTCTCTAAGAACCTTTCATCACGTGCTCCATCATTCATCTAGCACACTCAATCATTTCCTAATGATGTACTCGTGCTTACATGGATCATTCTTGACTACTAAGGGGTCTTAAATAAATGATCCTGTCCATTCACACCTTTGGGTGATGCAGCCTAGAATTTCCCTCGAACAACCTAGGTGCGTTGGCACATCACCCAGCCTGAACTGAGCACTCACCTGAAGTGCGCAAAGGTACCAGGCCCCTCCTTAGAGTTGCTTGTACATGATGCGAACATGATGAATATGTAATGTATTCATATCCACAAACAACATAAATATTCCACAGAGCATATTCTAGATCTAGATCTAAAAGAATAATGAATTAAGTAATAGATATAACGAAGTCAACCATGTAAGAACTAGTTTCAGTCATGTTTAACACCATTATTCACCCAACACACTCCATTATATTAAAACACAATAAACACATAAGCTTCTTACAATAAGTAGTATCATAAGTTTATGCGTGCATCAGATCTGGCATCATAACTCCACAATAGCTCATACATAGCACTATCTTCTAATCTACACAAATTACTACATATTTATAAGGGTGGGGACTTTCCCTTCACCGCTTACGCACTTACAAAAATAGGTCGCATGCTGAAAATAGTCATGCGCCTTTACAATAATATGCACACATGCAAGTGTACTAATAATAAATTTCTTACGGTTAGCGACGGTAGTAATTTTATTATTAATTAGAAATCATGCATGGCACTTTAGTAGATGCTCTTCCCAAAATAGCATTTGTGTGTCACACAAGTCTCCATCCTATTGTGTGCTTCATACGCTATCTCCAAAAATACCATGGGCATATGGAAGTTTGCACCATGGGCTCCATGTCCCATCCCTCATAGCGAACCGTGCGATGCATAAGTGTTGGTACACTGCGAACTCTATTGTCTTGCTAACTGTCGAAGGTAGCTCCTTGGGGATGCACCACTCCTCTTCAAATGCCACGTGGAGTCTATCGTACCACATCTTCGCACTTTGTTTAAACGACCCACTCATTGACCCTTCACATAAATAATTGTCAAACCTTTCCGCAAAGGACTTGTTTTCTATGGGATATTCCCAAATCTTGTTCTTTGACCCAACGGGAACTCAAATTTCCATAAATACTAAAGAAAGTAAGATAGTGCCAAAACTGATCTTATCACCTATGCACACTTCCTTGATAATGGTTTCTGTAATGTAGCTTGCTATGTTATAGACTACTCCCTTGAGACATTTTCCTTGCAATATGGAGCCACATGGTATTTACTTGCGACCATCTCTCTTGATCATTTAACTTGGTCACGGATGTGTAGGCTGCTGTACCATTGGGTAATTCTTCAATTTATCAATTTCCATTCTCGCATGGACCCTTTGTATACCCTAACTCTTTTTTTGTCTCCATGATTTTTGCTTTATCATTCAAGTCACTAGCCAGGTCTACCCCTGTGCCTTTTAATGTTGTTAGCGTCAAAATCAGGGCTACTGTGATTTTAACCCTTCATCTGACAAAATAGAAAAATTCTTCATGGACTCTGCTCATCAGCCACTAATATAAAGGTTCATAGTTGTCAAAATATGGGAGCTTGTACAACTGATAGACTCCTACCTGTTTCAAAAATTTCTCTCCAACATCATCATACACGGGCATATCCTCCATCGTGCGCATGTTGGTCTTTGTACTAAACAATGCGTCTAATTCTTTCTTATTGTCAGATGTGCGGTGGTTGTAGTCACTTATCTTGCACTTGTGGATGTGGGAATCCCATTCTTGTCCAATTATCACACCCTCTAGATACTACATCTCTGATAAATTACTCTCGGGAGCAATTTCAACTTCTATTTCTACTTTCTTCTTTCCTTTGGTGCCTGTGACAGGTGCTTTCTTTGGTGCCATCGTAAAAATCCACCTTTTCATTGTCTATAATGAGAAAACTCAAACCCTAGCTTGAATCCATTTTCCCTAGCTTGAAACCGCATGCCCTAGCTCCTCCTCAATGTTTTTTCTTTGCTCAAACCCTTCACTAATGGGGACACAAGCCTCTTCGCTGTGATCTGCTCTCTACATATGGTTTCACAACTCTCCACACCTTAACATGACTTGCTCAGCTCGTTTGCACTTAGCTCACTCAAATACTTGTGATCGCAAAGGTAAAAATGAACCCGCATCATGTCCTTATATATATTTTCAAAAATTTAGTACATTTATTGCTCCTCCACCTACCAACAATCCTCTCATTAATTGATCATTTGCACAATATCTACGTGGTACATCTTTGCGCCCTAGCTATAACCTTCTAGTGTGCCTTCCTACCTTTTGGCTCTGAGACTTCTCTTGCGTGCTTCCATGTGCCCAAGTACCTCACCACTACGCCTTCCCCTGGTAGTCTCTACGGCCATTGCTTACCTTATGTTATACTTTTCCCTCATTTATCTCCATCTACGGTCATATTTTTAAAGCAATCTCCTTTCTAACCACTCCTCTGCAAACTTGAATAGTACTTGTAGTAGTTTATTCCTTTATATGTACCCAGTTATAGATAGCCACCCCACACCAATGGTATGTGCAGTCCTCTATGCATAAAATTTCTTCAAATGGTAATTAGCTTCCAACGCGCAAATGCACTTATTACACAAAACACCAACTAAATTGACAAAGCATAGCGACCAAAAAGGAAATACATTAATAAAATATAGAAATGAAAACCTAGTCTAAATGACAACACTACCTTATTAAAAACACTAAGAAAACTTATTTATAGTAGGGCTTCGGACTTTGTTGGGATTAGCGCATCGGTTGTACGGATAATATTAGATCTAAGTATACATGCAAATAAAAGCGAGATATTCTACGGAAGAAATATACAAAACAAGAGACATAAATCAACACCAGATTTAACATGGCTCACCCGAGTGTGGGCTATGTCCACCAAGAAACAAGCCAATATATTATCCAAAGCTTTGACAAGATATACAATCTTCCACACCTCTCAGATGTTTAGTACTTTCTTTCTATCAAGATTTTCTTCATCACCAAGAATTCTCTCTCACCAACCTTTTCCAAGTTCTTTCTAATTCTTGTTAATTCTCTTACTTCTAAACCCTAGCTTTTATGCTTATATAGTTGTTTATAGACTTAGGGCACTTAGCCATGTAATTACAATCAATAAAAATACTTTAATGCTAAAAATAGATCTAATTCCCGAGATTTAATTAAAACATCCTCGCATAGGTAACCGATGCGATTAGACCTAACCGATGTCGGTTCCTCCCTTGCTTGACCGATTCCAGTCATACCTGACCAATGCATGTCGGTCTGGTGACCGATGTTAGTTCTTGTATTTTCACAAGTTTCCATTGCATGCAAAACTAAAGTAATTGAGCTCCACAACACAACTATCTCCCACTTGGAGATTAATTACTACACCATACCTATACAACGTCATTCTTGAATTCTTCCTTAGCTTTATTTCTTCCCCTTTAAGTCTCAAACTCGAAGACCAACAGAAGTGGAGTGTAGCTCCAACTTATCCTTTGTTAATGGCTTCATTAGCATATCCACAAGGTTCTTGCTCGTATGAATCTTTTCCAGATTCAATTTGTCCATCCTCCAATACATGTCATATGAAGTGATACCTCAATTGAATGTGTTTCATTCTCGAATGAAATGCTGAGTTCTTTGCCAAATGAATTACACTCTGATTGTCATTGAACAGTTTACAATCACTTTGCTCCTTTCCCAACTCTTCCATGAACCTACTCATCCATATCATCTCCTTGCTAGCCTTTGTAGCTACAACATAATTTTCCTCTGTAGTAGACAAAGCCACAACCTGATGCAATTTTGAAATCTAGCTAACTATCTTCCCACCTCTTTGTGAAAATATATCCAGTAGTGCTCCTCCTACCATCTATATCTCCAGCCATATCTGAATCAACATAGCCACATAATGAAATATCCAAACCTCCATAGCATAACTGCATGCTAGATTTCCTTTCAAATACCTGAGTATCCATTGGACTACTTTCCAATGCTCTTTACCTGGATTAGCCATATATCTACTCAAAACTCTCACTACATGTGCAATGTGTGGTCAGTACAAACCATAGCATACATGAGACTTCCATTCTTTGAAGCATATGGTACTCATGTCATGTATTTGACCTCCTCATGTGATGAATGGAACTGGTCTTTTTTAATTTGAAGTGTCTAGCCATAGGTGTGCTAATGAGGTTTTGTATTACGTGCATGTTGAACCTTTCTAATACCTTATAGATATAATCCTCCTGAGACAAATACAATTTCTTGTTTTTCTGTCTCTATGTATTTGCATGCCAAGGATTCTTTTTGCAACTCCTAAATCCTTCATAGAAAATGTGTGAGCTAGCTTTCTCTTAAGCTCACCAATGTCTGCATAATAGATCCTGCAATAAGCATATCATCCACATACAGTAACAAAATAATATAGCTCCCATTTTCAAGCTTCTTTAAATAAACACAATGGTCAGATTCACATCTCAAGTAACCATGCTCTTGCATAAAACTATCAAACCTCATGTACCATTTCCTTGGAGCTTGCTTGAGCCCATATAGGCTCTTTTTCAACCTACACACTAATTTCTCCTTACCCTTGACTTCATACCCAAGCGGCTGTTGTATATAAATCTCTTCATCCAAATCACCATGAAGGAAATCCGTCTTCACATCTAGTTGCTCTAAATGCAAATATTCTACTACAACTAAACTCAATACAATATGAATAGAAGTCATCTTAACAATAGGAGAAAATATTTCACTAAAGTCAATACCTACTTTTGTGAAAATCCCTTTACTACAAGCCTTGCCTTGTACCTTTTCTATCCACCCACTTCTTCCTTGATCTTATAAACCCACTTGTTCTGCAATGTTCTCTTACATGCTGGCAACTTAACTAAATCCCAAGTCTAGTTCTATTCTAAGGATTCCATCTCCTCATTCATGCCATGCTCCCACTCAATGTGAGTCTTATCATGCATTGCTTCTTCAAAGCTCTCTGGTTCACCACTATCAATCAATAATAAATAAAATAAAGAAGGTGTAAATATTTATGGAAGTTTACTTACCCTTTGTGACCTTCTCACAGGAGTTTGGGGTACCGAAGACTCAATCTGGGCCTCCTGGACATTCCTATCCAAATCTGACAGTGACCAACGCCGGTCACCTCTAACCGATGTTAGTTTTGCTAACCGATGCTGGTTTGGATCCTCTGTAACCATCGGCGGTTCATCTGACCGATGTCGGTCAGGGACTAACCGACCACAGTTACTGTGTATTTCTATAGGTATTTCTTTAAACACGAGAGTTCATTTTCATCAATAAAATTCTCAATTTTCTCATCCTTGGGTACCAAAATTTGATCCATGTACATTCTCTTTTCATTCCATTCAATATCATGACTCCTAATAATTTTAGAATTCTCTAAATCCCAAAAATGGAAACCTGAAATCACCAGATCCATAACCAATGAAAGTGCATCTCTTGGATTTTGCATCCAACTTTTTCCTATTTTCCTTATCAACATGCACAAAAGCTTCTGAACCAAAAACTTTAAGAATGGAAAGATCTACCCTTTTCGGTCCAATCTTCCTCTGGTATTCCTCCATCTAGTGAACTTGAAGGCCCATGGTTAATCAAATAAACCATTGTATCAACTGCCTTTCGCCCAAAACTACAAGGGCAATCAGAATGTATCCTCATACTTCTAGCACATTCCATGATTGCCGTGTTCATTCTTTCTGCAACACCATTCTCCTGTGGTGTTCTTGGAACCATTCTTTCTCTACGTATCCTATTCACTGAACAATAATAATTGAAATCCTTGCTACAATATTCACCACCATTGTCAGATCTAAGGAACTTTAATTTAGAATTTGATTCATTCTCAACAAGGGCTTTCCATATTTTAAAAGTCTCAAAAACATCATATTTATGTTTAATACAATAAACTCATACCTTTCTTGTAGCATCATCAATGAAAGTAACATAATATTGGGATCCTCCATGAGAAGCTACATGAGCTGGTCCCCACACATCTGAGTGTACAAGCTCTAATTTATACTCCTTCTTAGTTGCCCTAACTTTGAGAAATCTCACTCTCTTTTTCTTTCCAAAGATACAATGCTCAGAAATCAAGATCTAAATCTTTCAAATTGATAACTTACCCTTAGCCTTTAAGATCTGCATTCCTTTTTGACTCATATGATTGAACCTATTATGCCACATGCATGCATCGAATCTGAAGTAGATAATGAGAAAAGAAGTAATACGAGGTAGATAAATATAATGTTCTTACCTTCTTACCTCTTTCCATAACAAAAGCACCCATGGTGACTTTCCGAGAGTCTCTATAAAAGTAACCATGCAACCAGATTCACCTAGTTACCCTACGAAATAAGATTCCTCTGAGGCTTGGCACATGCCTCACATCTTTCAAAACCCATGTATTTCCATTCTACAATTTAGATGAACTTTCCCTTTACAGTAATCTGTAAGGTTCATCATCACCAAATAAACATGCCCAAAATTTCCCTAGACATAATTTCTGAAATAACCCTTATTAGGGGTTGCATGGAAAGAAGCTCCTGAATCTAAAACCCATGATTCAATTCTATTATCTAAATAAAGAAAAAGAGCATCTTGCATTACCTCTGATGCAACAATATTTGCTTCTTTACCTTTATCTATTTGTTGGTTCTCTTTATCCTTTGACCAATAATCTTTCTTTACATGTCCTTTCTTTCCACATTTCCAACAAGTAATTCCCTTACTTCTAGATTTAGATCTGCTATCCCTTGACTTTGATTTCCCATTACTCTTAATTTTGGATCTCTCCTTCTACTTACCTTTGATTTCTACATTCAAAGCATTCCCAGGATGATGATTCCTCTATACTCTTCCTGCGAATTTCTTCATTCAAGATTATACTAACTACATCATCAAACTTCAAAATATTATTAGCAAGATGTTGTATTACTAACAGCCATTACCAAGTTGTCCCAACTATCAGGCAAAGAACATAAGAATAAAAGTGCTTTTACTTCATCATCAAACGATATTACAACTGATTTTAATTGATTTACAATAGATCAGAAATCATTCAAATAACTAGAAATGAGACTCACCTTCATGCATCTTAGAACTAAATAGTTTCTTCATCAAATAAACTTTATTTGAAGCACTAGGTTTTCATATAAATTAGCAAGATATTTCATTAACTCTACCGTAGAAGCCACTTCTGTAATATTGGAAGCCCATGATCTTTGCTAGGCTCAATCTTATAGATCTAAAGCCTTTTGTCAAGAATCTTCCATTCTTCATCAGTCATCTTCGTAGGTCTATAATTCTCATCCAACGGTAAGTACAAATCTTTTGATACAGATAATCCTCAATCTACATCTTCCATGATTGATAATTTTGGCCGTCAAATTTCTCTACCTTGTATTTATTTTCTTTTTTCATTGTTGTAGCTCCCACTCAATCAAAAAACCCTCTGTGAGTAAATCTGTCAACACACAAAACCCTCAAACAAAGCTTTGATACCAGTTGTTGGGGTTAGCACACCGGTTGTACAGATAATATATCAGATCTAAGCATACATGCAAATAAAAGTAGATATTCTACCAGAATAAATATACAAAACAAGAGACATAAATCAACACCATATTTAACGTGGTTCACCCAGTGTGGGCTACGTCCACCAAGAAACAAGTCAATATATTATCTAAAGCTTTGACAAGATATACAATGAAGATTTACAATCTTCCACACCTCTCATATGTTCAGTACTTTCTTTCTATCAAGATTTTGCTTCATCACCAAGAATTCTCTCTCACCAACCTTTTTTGCAAGTTCTTTCTAATTCTTGTTAATTCTCTTACTTCTAAACCCTAGCTTTTATGCTTATATAGTCATTTATAGACTTAGGGCACTTATCCATGTAATTACAATCAATAGAAATAATTTAATGCTAAAAATAGATCTAATTCCCGAGAGTTAATTAAAACATCCTCGCACAGGTAACCACCGCGATTAGACCTAACTAATGTCAGTTCCTCCTTGCTTGGTGATGCCAGTCTGGGTGACCGTGCGGTTCCCCCTTAACCGATGTTGGTTATTGTATTTTCCAGCAAGTTTCCATTACATGTTAAACTGAAGTAATTGAGCTCCACAACTCAACATAGCCTACTCCCTTTAAATTACCGGGTAACAGTATTCCATCAAGTGTATCTAAGCTCGATAAGCACTGATTCAAGTATATGAGTGATGATATATGATCCCAACCAATGTACTTTAAGATTTCCTGGATGTCGTAGAAACTTAGAGTCATAAAAAAGCATCATCTATCCTATCTCAAGTTTTTTTCCTCTCGATGTGCATGTCAAGCCATGCCTTCTACCTTGCCTTTCCTAATTACGGATCCAACGTGTTATGGCGTGCCTCTCATCCAACTTTATCAATTGATCAATTCTTTCTTCCAAAGAATTCTCATTAGCTAGACCTCCAGTGCGCGCAATACACAAAGAAGGTAACATGAACTCCATCGGAAGAATTACTTCTATGCAAAACACCAACTGAAAGGGTGTGGCCTTGTTCAACCGCTTATAGGTTGTTCTATATGCTCAAAGCACGAGAAAAATTTTATCATCCCAATATTTCCTTCCAACATCAAATTTTTTTGTTAATGTCTGGCTCAAAATCTTGTTGAAAGCTTTAGTAGTCCCATTTTCCTGAGGATGATATGGTGTAGTCTTATGATGTGCAATCATGAACTCATCCAATAGAATTCTGATTGTCTCATTCAAAAAGTGTGTGCCCCTATCACTGGTCAAAATTAATGGGCATCCATACCTTGTAAGAACATTTTCCCATAAGAACCTGACCACTGTAGTTGTTGTACAATCCTTGGTAGTGCTGCTTACCTTACGTTGTAAAATAATATGTGTAAGTGATGATGTAGCACGACCCAATTCTATGTCGGTGGTGAAATGGGACTCACAAAGTCTATAGCCCATTTCACAAACGGATTTACACTAGGAATAGGTCTTAAATGAATTTCATATCTTTTCCCAGGTTTACCAATGTGTTGACAATGATCACACGCCTTACAATATGCTTTACAATCCTTATAGAGGGTCTCCCACCATAATCCAGTGAGTAGAATCTTGTGCGCAGTAGTGTCACTTACATAGTTCCCACTTACAATACCACCATGATCCTCTTCCATGATGTCCTTGCGCTCATGATCTAGTACACACCGATGTAATACTTCATCTCGACCTAACTTGTAAAGGTCACCACTAATCAACATAAAAGGATCTCGCATTTAATTGCGCAAGTTGTTTCTTCTCTAAGGATTTAATTCCTTCTAAAGCACCACCCCTATACATAAAAAGATACCAATATCCTCCAATTTTGAAGGTACACATTGTAACCTGTATAATTGTGCATACGGCATTATATCTTCAATTGTCTGTGTGTCTTCCCCCGACTGAATTCGTGATAAATGGTCTAGGCTAGAATTAATTTTACCTGGTTTTACCACAACTATGAAATAAAATTCTTGGAATAAAAGCACCCATCAACATATGCGCCCTATAAAATGGGCTTGTTTACCAAGTATTTCAATGCCATATGATCGATGTAAAATATGAATGGTGTTGCTAAAAGGTGTTGTCTGAATTTATGTAGTGCATAGATCATGGACAAGGCTTCACACTTATCGTTGTATAATTTTGCTTTGCATGAGTCAACTTTCTACTAGCAAAACATATAGGATGATCTATAATACCTTCTCCAGGCTGAGCTAACACCATGCTAATGGTCGTGCCAGAGGCATCCACATGTACATGAAACAGTTGGTCCCATGTGGGAAAATGTATAATAGGCGTTGTAGTAAGTCTCTCCTTTAGTACCTCAAATGCACATTGTTGCGTTTCTCCCCAATAAAATGTCCCTTTTCCTTTTAGTAACTCCTCCAACGGTGTGACAACCTTAGCATATCCTTTGATAAATTTTCTATAATACCTAGTGTGACCCAAAAATCTGCGCACCTCACTCTAACTGGTAGGTTCTTTCAGGCCGACAATAACTACAACCTTAGTTGGATCTACCAACAAACCTTCCTTATAGATAATATTCCTAACAGAGTGCCAAAAGGTGTAACAAACACGCACTTTTTGATGTTTAAAGATATGATTAACTATCTACATATTTCAAACATTAAGCAAAAATTGTCACAATGATCCTTAACAATCCCATACACCGTCTAATCATCCAAGTAAACTTGCAAGAAAAGATGAATAAAATCCTAGAATGCTTGAACAACTATTCGACAAAAATACAACAAGCACATTTTTCAGACCAAAGGGCATCACAATATATGAAAAACTCCCCATTCAGTGGTGAAAGTTATTTTTTCTTGATCCTCCTATGTAATCTGGACTGATGATACCAGAGAATCCATCTGTAAAAGAATAGATCTCGTGCCCTGCAATGCCTTCTAATATCTCCTCTGTGAAAGGTGTAGGAAAGGGATCAATCACACATGCAACATTCAGTTCTTTGTAATCCACACAAATCCTAATCGACCATCTTTCTTTATATTGATAACCATGGGGCTAATCCACTCCAATTCTTCCAGAGGCTTAATGATTCCAGACTTCAACATTTTGTCAATTTCTTCTTTTTCGCGCAAGTTGGGGTTCATCTGTAGGGTCTCTTCCTGACCAGGCGCGCACCTTCCTTAAGCTTTATCTTCATTTCTCCTAATGATTCATGCACTCCTTTCAATTCATGGTAGCCCCTAGGAAATAAGTCCTAAAAATCATGGAGCAACTCCACTATTTTTGCTACTTCATATTCAGACCAATAATCTCCAATTATTACCTCTTTAGGTTCAACATCTGTACCAATATTCACTTTCTTGGTCCTCATAGGTTCATGATAGGCGTGTGTGTTGTTATCTACACTTTCCAAGACCTTACGCGCACTTGTTGAATGATCTATATCCAGTTCTTCTACTTCTTCATCATCCACTATGTATACCATCTTCCCTTTTTCTTTCTCAAAGAAAGCACACTTAAGTAGTGTGGCATCTGTCTTTGTTTTTTCAAAGCAAAACGCGCTCCTGAGTCATTTTCACAAATAAATCCTAAATGAGTTCTTTCGCCTTTGCATTGTCTCCCATAGTTAACCACTTTATAACCCTTAATGCCTCTTCTATTGGAGGTTTAGTAGAGAAGTAGTCAAAATTCTAGACCATACCTACAATCAAATCTTGTCAATTTCCAGTTTCTCTATGTAGCTTTGCATATACATACCAAGCATGTGCACAACCTTGTAAAGTGGAATAAAGTTTGTGCACCCATAGAGAAGGTGGTAAAGCTTCCGACCCCTCTATCTAGAGCTTCTCACATTGCTGAATGTTGTGCTGAATAGGTTGATTACCATGATATGTGCAGATTTGATTTGGTGCATTACTCCTGGAAAACCGAGTTGTAAGAGCAATCCTGACTTCATTCCATTCTATAAGATTATCCTTGTGAACCACCCACCAACGCGCGATGTCTCGTGTAGGGTATATGCTAGCATACTTCTTCTTTCCAACTGGTCTATCCATTGTTCCTCCATGGCACGCAAGAATACCGTAGGGTCTCCTTCCCTAGTGTACCGAGGTTCAGAGTTGTTACCTATTCTCCTGACGCAACAAGGTTTGCTTTTCCACGTAAATGTTCTCCTTACTTTATGCCCAACCATCTCATAAGTACCATGAGCCCAATTATCACAAGCAATACTTGTAGTATCGCTAATAGACTGTGCATCTTCCCACTAAAGGATTCCTTCTTTAGATGGCTCGAGCACTTCTGGGTCCCAAATGGCGCGTACATAAATCCTATTCAGATCTTCCTCACTCAAAGGATCAACATAGGGTGTAGATTTTCCATCTGTTAAAGGGATAATAACTCTTTCCTCCTTGTTCTCAAAACTGATATATCCCTTGTTGAACCAAAGATCAACATTATTTGTGTAACACCAAGGGCGTCCAAGCAGAGATGGGAAATTGTCTACTTCTGCAAGTGCTAAAACCTCAAAATCCCTAGTGATCTTGGCCCCTTGTATAGTAATGGATGCATCTTTTAAAACTCTGATAGGAGTGGCCTCAGTTTGGTTAGCCATAAATAATACATTAGAAGATGGCTGAAATGTAGGTCTCTCCATCTGTACCCATGCATCTAAAGTAAGCACATTTACTCTTGCGCCTATGTCAATCAATATATTACTCAAGAGCCATCCGTCGACAACAACATTCAGAGTGATTTCCTTTTCATAGTCTAAGCTATGGGGGAAGATTTGCATGCAGGATCTGACACCCATTCTCAGTATATCCGTGAGGTGTGTTTCCCTTTAGCCAATTCCCTAGTAATGGAATAATATTCTCTTAGCGCAACATTTTGCATACCTCCTTCAAGTCATCAATATCTGACTAGACCATCTCTACCTCCTTCTTTAGTTCCATATTCGTGATTTCTCCTTTAAACATTGTATTTCCCCTTGAAGGTCTCTGAGTACCTCCATGGTCTCCTGATAAACCTCCTTCTGGTGCGCAGGATCTAGGTATCTTGCATGCAAAATGTCCTCCTTAATGATGGTAGGATTATGTGGTAACACCTCTCTAGCATGTACAACTTCAATGTGGGTAGTGATCTTTATAGGAAATACCTCAAGTTTCGGTTCCAACTTTGGCATCCACTGATTTTCCACAGCGTGTTATATCCTAACCATCCATGCACCTTTGTTCTCCTATTTATGTTGCTTGCTAAGATGCTCATATAGATCTAGGCATTCCTCATAGCTATGATTCTTCCCACAGAAAGAACATGTAATATTCTGAGGACATTCATGCCTGTAGTGGTCAGGTGATCCACATGTAAAGCATGTTCCATGAGGGAATTCACCTCATCCACCACCATGGCCTCAACCTTCGAATCTACCATGGTATCCTCAACCTTTGCCACGTCCTCCATCATAGCGCCCTCATTCCAATCATAATGTGCTTGATTGTGATTCTGATCATGATGCTCACATTTACCCTTAGATTTATCTGATACTCATGTTTTTCGCACACCAATATCTATAGCATCATGGATCTAACCAATCAACTGCAGTCTTTTGTATTGTGAGTCATGGACCAGAAAATATTACAATAATAGGATACATTATTCCTTATCACGTATTGTAATAATGGGAAACGGCTGACGTCATGGTTCAAGTGACATATCTCATATTCTATCAATAATGAACGTACTGTTTTGCAGGGACAACTATCTTTGGTGTCCCCCTCCACTTCATAGTTTGTACACCAAATTCCAAAGGCACGTCTCATGTGCTGAATTCAGCGATAAATTCTTTAACTACTTTTCCATGGCTATAATATATGCTTCCAATAAAGGGCTGACTCTAGTGTCTATACTCCCGACTACCTCAGCACGCAAAGATGCTTCAAGGGCTTTGCGGGGATCAATTTATGTCTTATATGACAGAGACCTTGTAAAAGGTGTGATCAAACCTCCAACAAACCATTTCGCATGTTGGCTTGTGAATATCATTAGAAATTTTAGACAAAAGTGCTTTAAAAAGAGCATCATACTCATTGACACTTTCAGTAGTACCTTATTTAATATCCTTGAGTGCGCTTATACTCTTCTGCTCAAATTCAGGGATATAGAACTCTTTAAGGAATGCATCTTTGAACGCTGCATAATCTATGTAATTTTGATCAAGTTCAAATTTCTTGTATCAACCGTGTGTGCGTCCCTGCAATGTAGTTGTAAATTGACTTGCCTTACAATCAGAAGTCGTGATCCCTTTTACACACCATGGTATCTCACACATGTGCACGTGTTCAACAACATCTTCTATGCCCTTATACTCTGGAAGACAAAGAGAAATATCCATGTAAATATTTTGGGGTTGGTGAGGACCCCGCCACCCGATCAGAACCCCCTATGTTGCCTCTGCCTCCAGATCCACCAGAACTAGAGCCACCTACACCCCTTGATCCTCCACCCGTAGCTAGAAGTGGACCAAAAGATGTGCTTCCCTATGTCCCAATAGTAGTACTGTATTGAACTCCTATAGTCTACATGGTGGTACTACTCCCAGAAGTGAGCCCCAAATTCTATGCACTCAAATTTTATGTAGATGATGCACCTGAAAAGGTACCTCCAAACAACAATGAAGACATTTTCCCTACCATCAATGTACTTTCTATGTGACTTACTCCTACTTCCCTATTGCCAAATTAGCTTGCTGACTATTAGATGTACTAAGTATTGGAAAACCCAACACAATCCAAATCCTTCGCGATCCATCTCTCTCCTCAATGCCATCCACTCTGTAATGTCACATTGCTTCTTTATCTCCCTCTCATGCACCTCATTATACTTAAGCCACCTTTCTTCTCTCTGCCTCTTTGCCGCTAGGTCCACCATCTTTCCCCAAACTGCTCCTTCCCTTGCACGTGGTGGGGTTTATATGGCCATTGAATTTTCCTCTAAATTCGGGCTACCATCAAGATCTTAATCGCGGTGGTATGCCTTGTAAGTAAGTTCCCCGGGATACGTAAAAACTAGAACTCGCCTACCTCTGGGCAATATTAAGTGGAAATTGAGTATTCCATGATATAGTTGTTCAAAACACCACGGAACCAAGTATCCATAGCACATGTCTAAATCAGATCAACGTCATATAAGGCCTAAAATTCTCCTGTGTCCAAAAAAGTGTGTGATACCTCCAATTTTGCTTAGATGCATAAGCAACCAGCCACTCATACAATTCTACCAGGAAAATAACAAAGAAGCTCTCATATAGACAGTCATACATGTTCTTTTCTACCCATGCACACGTGTCAAACTCAGATCCAATTTTGAATCTCCATGTGTACTCTTCTTCTAGATATTTTATCCACTCCTCAACACTTTCTAGGGTCAATCGGTACGTCTTCATCACAAACCATCCTGAAAACAACTGAAAAAGAGGTCCCGAAAATGGAACCAATGATGAAACCTAGAATTTACCACGAACAACCTAGGCGCGCTGGCACATCACCCAACCTAAGCTTAGCGCTCACCGAATCACGCAAAGGTACTAGGACCCTCCTTAGAGTTGCTTGTACAGGATGTAAACATGATGAAGATGTAATGTATTCATATCCACAAACAACATAAATATTCCACAGAGCATATTCCAGATCTAGATCTAAAAGAATAATGAATATCGAAATTCAACCACGTAAGAACTAGTTTCAATCATGTTTAACACCATTATTCACCCAACACACTCCATTATATTAAAACACAATAAACACATAAGCTTCTTACAATAAGTAGTATCATAAGTTTATGCGTGCATCAAATCTGGCAACATAACTCCACAATAGCTCATACATAGCACTCTCTTCTAATCTACACATATTACTACATATTTATAAGGGTGGGGACTTGCCCTTCACCGCTTACGCACTTACAAAAATAGGTCGCATGCTGAAAATAGTCATGCGCCTTTACAATAACATGCACACATGTAAATGCGCTAATAAAAGATCTCTTACGGCTAACTAGCAGTAGTAATTCTATTATTAATTCAAACTCATGCATGAAGCTTTAGTAGATTCTCTTCCTAAAATAATATTTGTGTGTCGCGCAAGTCTCCATCCTATTGTAAGCTCTGTACGCTATCTCCAAAAATAGCCCGCAACCATGAAAATGGTTAAGTCTTGATTCAATCTGCCTTTCACGCACACTTCCTTCCCTATCCTTCCGCACCTTCAAATATGCCTTGCTACCAGACGTGAATCTTTTGTGCACCTTCTCCTTAGTGTCATACTTTTTCTGCTCAACACTAGTGGCATCACTAATCTTCCCCTAGGTCCATAATACTAATATTTTACGATTACATCACATTATTATTCATTACAACATGTTAGTTTTGAAATTATTCATTTTTACATTTATCTTATTATCGACATTACACTAATTACGTGTTACGATTTCCATTTAACTCATCAAATAACATTACACATGTTATCTATCATCATCCATATTACACATTTTTTCTATCATTATCAACACCATAGTGTGAGTATTACATCAATACAACACATTACGTATACTACGACAATACACATCAACTCATACAACATCCATCACATGCGACATTTATACACCACAAAATAAGCTCATCATAAATAACTAACATGTGTCCATACATATAGCAAATACAATCATCATTGTAAAAACATTTCATTACTTCGGGGGATGTTAGGAAATTAATGTTTACATTATAGTTTGGGTGGTTAGTTAATATTTAATAGTAATATTGTTATAAACAATATTACGATATAGGTTGTTGAGATATATTGTTATAACAATATATCATCAATCGTTTGTTAGATTGAGGTGAGATATTGGTGGAGATTCCATCTCCCTAATTATAGGAAATCCTTTTCCTATATATTTGTAATCATCTTTGAATGTTTTGATACAGTGAGAATAATTATTATATTGTTTTGTGTGTTCATTCTAAACCAAATTCAAGATTTGGTATCAGAGCATAATTGATTCTCTGCCTATAATGGAGTTTTGAAGCACATGTTTGATTTAGTGTGTAGAAGCCATGAGATCCATGTGAGATTGTATGAGGGGCTTTGTTCATGCTTTGCATTTTCCCTGGCTGATGAGAAGATTATTGTTTTGGTTTTAGAATAATTGTAAAACAGTTTTTTCTTATTTTTAATCCATTCTGGCTGGTCTTCTCTGATCGATCCATGGAAACAATGGGCAATCCATTCTTTTGTTGTATTTCCTAGTTGTTGGCTTCCATGCTAAGAGGAAAGGAGTGTTAATACCTAGGTTGGTGTCTCCATCTCTGTCAGGCCAAGCACCACACAACGGCCTTGCAACACAAAAGAGAGATCTATCTATAGATCTCAAACAACCACAAGCATTGATACTGGTAGATAAAAGATCATGGTCTACATGCATGCATCCAAGTTTGTAGATTTGTACACAGTGAATTGCATTACAATAACAATTTTTTTGACACTTGACATCTTTATCATAGTACAGATCAGGGACATTCTTCCAGAGGCACATTATAGCATAGAAGCGCCTTTGTTAATGGTCTACATATGAGTATTGATTCACAGACGCCATTCTATTGATCTCTGTATTTTCATTAGATTTGTCTTCATCATAAATTTTCTTTTAAGATAATGGTGTGCTACTGCATTCACATATAATATGTGATCTTCATAAGTGAATACATTTCTATCTTTCAAGCTCAGAGATCTACACCATTGGCTTTGTACGACCTGATCACCTTCACCTTGAACTACAAATCAGCACGCAGACTAGCTTTGAAGAAGGAAAGTGAATACAAAATGCCATATCTTATCTTTGCCATTTGAGGAGAATATATGTGCGCAAAAATTAAATAGCAACAGATTAATGATGATGGCGCTGAGTTTCACATGTCAGCATACATCTCCAAGATTTTAGGTAGGGACATCGTGGAATTTGGTGAGTTTAAATTTGTTTTAAGGGGGTTACCCACCTCCTCCATCGACTCCTTGTTCCAGCTGGTTAGACACTGTCTGTGAGCATTTAATGGGATGCATTGTCCTACACTTCCATGTCTCCTCGTGTGGGCTACATATTTCCCAATTCCCTCTTTCCATCATGTCGACTCACAATAAATCAATCTTCCACTGAACAACATGTACACGTATATCTCTTATTGCCAGGTGTAATGAATCATGTCTGTTAGATTGACTCTGGTATGTGATTAAAATACAGTCATATGTGATTGTGTATTTTCCTTGATTTATAGTTGGTTTGATATTCTATCTTCATTCGTCATTATTTGTGTAGTCAAATCCGTTAAATATATCATAAAAGTCTCCTTCTTCTTATATGTCAAAGGTCAGGTATATAGTTTAAGTGTTACTTTGTTTATAATGTCATCTAAATAAGTTATTACGTGAGGTCTATAGTATTCATGTTACGTTATAAAGTCAATGTCATTTTCATTTTGTTAGGGTCATTGTGCTTTGTTTAGGATAAGTGTCAAAAGTCTTCTATTATTTGTAATGTCTTTGAAAGTATTGTTTTAAGTCTTTAAGTGTCATTATTTTGTATCAGGAATTTTGTTGTCAAAGAGTCAAAAATTGAGTCATTGTAAAAGTCTGAAAAATAAAATAAAAATTGTCTAATGGACGTATTTTTGGTGTTACCCAACATCTAGAAATAAATTATTTCACATTGCGGGAGGAAGTTATACAAATAAACCCAATGTGGAAATTGTTGAGGTTCATATCCAAATCAGGTTGAGCTAGTAGCATGATGATGGAGGAAGGAGGAAAAAAGGTGGAGGTCAATCAAAAACCTCTCGTCAAGTCGCCAACGATGAGGCCTCTTCACTAATTTGGTGACACATGTGTGAAGTGTGTCTACATTTTTTGATTGTACTTTTCATATTTCCAAAGATGGCGTGAAAAAAAAAGAGCGATGTGGTATGTTCTGTTCACTAGTATGTGGTTATTCCTACATAATTCCCTAATGCAATAACATAGTGAAGAACAAATAGCACAATGAAATGCAACATCATGAGTCTTGAAGAGGTTGAACAATCAGATGTGTTCCTATTCATACCTAGGTTTGTGGTTAGCCTTTGGAAAACCATTGAAGGTTGTTCAGATGTGTTCCTACTTGAGTTCCCACACTATTAGGTCATATGTGTTCCCTAGAGTGACTGGTTGATAAGCAGATGATTGTTTCAATCCTCGTAGGTCATATGTGTTCCGATAGTGTATGGTTGATAAGAAGTTGATGCATTCCTTCTTCTACCTTAGTTTGAGTGTTGCACCAAGATCATGAGAAAGCATGAGCAACAGTCATGGAGGAAGTGTGAAAGATCGTTTCTACCATGTAAAAATTAATGGGGGGAATGTTAGGAAATTAATGTTTACATTATAGTTTGGGTGGTTAGTTAATATTTAATAGTAATATTGTTATAAACAATATTATGATATAGGTTGTTGAGATATATTGTTATAACAATATATCGTCGGTCATTTGTTTGATTAAGGTGAGATATTGGTGGAGATTCCATCTCCCTAATTATAGGAAAGCCTTTTCCTATATATTTATAATCATCTCTGAATGTTTTGATACAATGAGAATAATTATTATATTGTTTTGTGTGTTAATTTTGAAATGAATTCAAGAGGGGAAAATCCCCTACATCATATACACTAGTGCAAATAAAATCTTGTCATTGGTATCGCTCTCAAGTACTACAAGAGCTCTCAAAATAGATGACTCGCCACCAACGTGACGTTGTTGTTCGCGGCCTTGACACCTCTCGACTTGCCTCCGCAAAAAGGTAATATCCGTAGACTACTTGGAACAATGACGTTGCACATCCACGTATCGTATAAACACATCTCGGTGCCAAGGGACCACCACCTACTACCTTTTTGGATCATTGAGTCACCTCATGTGCCTCGTCCCTCTCACTTAGTAGCATCATGCATGTCGCCGATGTTATGGCCACTGGCTCAAATAAATGGGCATGCTTTCTGCTATATAGAAAGTAGTATATAAAAAGTAGTATGTGTATCCTAATAGAAGGATCCATAAGTAAACATGAGCAACAAAACATGTATGGGGGAGCATAGGAGTGTAGAGAGAGATTTAACAAGGTGTGCCCATAGTATAGATATGAGAAAGTGTTGCTAGAAAGATTGACATGAATTACAAAGAAAAGTTAATGTATATATGCATATATGAATAATATGGATAGACAATTGTTGATTAAAACACGTGACTATGAGGAGGGGAGAGTTTGATGCCCCCAAGTGTGCGAGTAATGGAGATATATGTGATGATGCAAGAGATACCATCCCATGGTGGAAGAATTTTTTTTGATGAAAAGGGATCTTATATTATATTAATGCAATAAGATACGAGTTAGCAAAATTAGAATAGGTAGGAAATTACAGGAAAGCTACTAAAGAATAATGTCAACATGGTGAGGGGAAAACCTGATAGATTCTAATATCTGAACTAGATGAATAAGAAGTGTATAAGTAATAAGAATGTACCCATTAGGATAAAATATAATAGGTGTAGCATTGTGTATGTTGGCAATAGTGGAAAAAGTAAGTGCAAACATAAGGATCAGTATGTGAGTCAAAAGATGTGTAACATATGTAATGTTGGGATGCTCATCAGTAGTAATGAAAATTAATAAGTGCAATTTGGGAATATTAGAAAAAATAAAGTAGTATGAACTAGCCCCTATGATCATAGATAAAAATGTAGAAAGAGGGGAACGGGAAGCCCCATGAATGTAACAAGATAAGGTGTATCCATAGTAAATGAATCATGCATAGGATCGTGGAAAGTGTGAGGATTAGGAATCATTGTAAAACTAGCATACAATGTTCTAACTTGTAATGAGGAAGATGCGGAGAGAGATGTAACATTGGAAGCACTAAGCATATGATCAATAGAAGTGTATCGAGAGTGAGACACAATGGGAGGAGTATCATGGGTACCAATAGAGAATTGATCATGTAAATCAACAACACTAGGGTGCATCCCAAGAGGAGAAGGATGTGCAATGTAGGTAATTTCATGAGCATCATGTGTAAGAGGAATATCACAAGGAGTAGTAACATGAGGTACGGAATCTACTATAATAATATCCATAGAAGAAGGTGTAATAAGGGAATTGTGTGTTATGACATGGGTAGAAAGAAGTGTATGCATATTATGTAACCAAGGATGGCCTAGAAGGATAGTATAAGGAACATCATGAGGCATAATATGACATAGAACATTAAGAGTGCAAGATCCCATAGTAAGGGGAAGAGATATTTTTCCCAACACTTGCTTAGGTATATTATCAAAGCCACATATACAAAGAGTAGATGGATTGAGATGAGTAGTAAAAATTCCTATTTAATGGAGAAAGGAAAGATTGCATACATTAAGACCATATTCAGGATCAACTAGGACATGCTTATGAGGAGATTATGAAGTTGAACTTGGATATACAATGGGGAAGCCATGAAAGATCTGATAATGGGCATGTAAGGAACGGGTTCACCAAATGATTTAATATAAATTGAATTAAATATATATTTCAGAGTAACTACTGTCAAAGAATGATATACAAATGTTAATGTACATTAAAGACACAAGAAAACAAGCATGCATAATATGAAACCTAAGCAAGAGAGGGAGATAGGAAGACTTAGTTGATATTTGAGCAAACCGGGAGTGATCGGGAAAGTGACTAGTTGAAATAGATTATAGGTAGTTTCACAAAGATCACATGAGGATCTAAAACTCATAATAGAATAGGACATGGGCACTGCCGGAGGAAGGAATGCCTAGGCGGTGATTGGATCTCGGGTCTTGGTGGCCGGGAAAATGATCAAGTTTTGATATCTTTTGTGCTTTGAAAGGGTTTTGTTGTTGATTTTTGTTTGTTGCTTGAAATTCATTCCGTAATTGTTGAATGTACAGTAACTGTAAAACAAAGTGTCTACCTACACATGTCTATAAACCACATTAAATCTAATAAAAAATATGTAGAATGTGGAGTCGAATGACCACAAAAGTCACACAAAGAGTGAATTTCTTCGACAAGCATTGCACTACATCTCAGACCCCATGTAGTTCTATGTGAAAGTATGTGTAATGTTGTCATAGGATGGCCTTGTGCAAGTTGAACTATGATAGTAGGATAGATCTAGAATGCTCTAGATGCAAATGGGTAGGATGGAATAAAATAGACTTCCCCTCCTATGTTGTGTATGCAAAAGTGATGCAACCCTTGTCCCTTGAGAGAGTGTGCTAGATGGATGCCTTTTATGCTCTTTGTGCCTTTGGATGTAAGATTAGGTGATAATAAGTAATGTTAGTGCTTGGTTCCTTATTTTGAAAACATAACTGTGTATTTATATGATTCCCTTGTTTGAATTTCATAATTGACAACAGGAAGTCTAACCCAAAGTAGTAAAAAGTAATTAAAAAGTGAAAGGGATATAAAAGGATAAGAATAAGGTAAAGAAGGACATGTGCACTGGTGTTAGTGTCCCAACCGGGTGCTATTGTCGAGGCCATAGAGAAATAAGATAGTCAAATACCAACTAGAGTGTAAGATGTATATAAAGCCAATAAATGTGCAGAAGATAAAGGACAAGTCCAAAGGGGTTGTCAATTACTAGTTTTTTAACTTAGGCATCATGTAAATGCTAGCATGCTTTTAGGACCTAGAAATATACTTTTGAGTGCATAGATTTTACTCTCTACAAGAAGCAACAAAGACATTAGTATATTTTATGAACAAAGTGCCCAAATTTACTCTTGATGGAGTAATACCACATGAGGCATGGTTGAATCAGAATCCATCTATTGCATAGCTTAGAGTATTCGGGTGTAAATCTAGCATGCACATACCCAAGCATAAAAGAGAGAAGTTGGAGATGAAATCACAAAACCCATCTTCATTAGCTACATTCAAGAGGCTCTTGGGTATATATTGATGGATCTCGAGGACCATAAAAGTATAAACCGATAGAGATGTTGAGTTCTTTGAGAAAAAGGAAGCTAAGACTCCTTCTCCGCACTCACCCGATGTAGATAGCACACCTATTGTGAAAACAAAATCCGATGTTCCCACCGATGATTTTAGGGACAATGGGGATGATGGTGATGATTAAACAAGACCAAAACCCATGGGAACATTACAATGTATGCCCAAGTGGTACATAAACATGATTCAAGATGTAAAGTTGGATGTTGTCTTGCCCCATTTGTCATGCGAGGTCCAAAACATCCAAAATATAATGATAATATCCCAAGCAATAATATTAATAGTAATAATAATCGTAGTAATGTTTATTAAAAGTATATGTTGTCCCAAATAACTCCCCGAGTTATTTAGACAACTTATATTTTATTCGACTCTTATATGTTACATTTTAGGTTGTGCACACTCAAGTTTGTTCCATTGGCACAATTTGCTTGGCTACAATTCTTCCGTGCTCCCCACGCACCTTGCTTCCTTCTTTCTTCTACTCCCCTTTCCTTTTACTTCCTCTCGCTAATTGCTTCGCTCACTTCCCCTTCCCTCTACATTCGCTATCTCCTTCATTCTTGCTTTGTGCCTTCCTTCGTGCACCCGATTTCATTCATATCCTATCACGTAATCCTTGCGCGCACATCTCTGCAGACTTGCTTTCTTAATCGGCTAAGTCCCCGACATTCCCTCCACTCACATACTTATCTCTTGTAATTATGTGTCCTTTTCTTCCACGTGCATCACCTTCGGCTCTTGTCTTTTGACTTCCATTTTACACCTCACTCTTCCGTGCACATACCTTTGTGGCATTCCGTTCCACGTCATCTTTTGTCATACTTTAGTGTGATACGTACAACCAACTAAAGCACACCAATTGGGCATCGAATCCTTACAATGAACCGGTGTGTGATAGGTTTCAAAAATGAAACAACCATTATATAATTGGCTGATTTCTTCATCAATCAGCACACACCATGTTTCTTTTAAGTTCGGTTTACATTTGTAGATCTTCCGATAGTGTAAATTCTGCTA
The DNA here is from genome assembly GCA_018340775.1 of Taxus wallichiana var. yunnanensis. Taxonomy (NCBI): domain Eukaryota; kingdom Viridiplantae; phylum Streptophyta; class Pinopsida; order Cupressales; family Taxaceae; genus Taxus; species Taxus wallichiana. The sequence goes on from CM031236.1 coordinate 95,995,361, forward strand.
CAATGCTCAAATTATCACGCGTCACGCCTTGTTTGAAATCTGCTAACATCATATCAATGTTGGAATTTTCAAAATCAGATTTAGGTAGGATTTGGTAGGTGAAAAATAGGGAAACGTCTTTATGATCATTAATGCACACATCCAATCAATTCAACCACCAGATTTCTTTCAGATTTGGCCTTCTTCCTTCTACATGGCAAGTAGACATGGGGAAGCATATCTAACAGACCTCGCAGTAGATTTGTAGGCATTTATCACTTACTTTTGGTGGTTGAATATTTGAATCCAAGTTTCCTCTCTTTTCTCCTTCTTCTATAAATTATAGAGCTCTGCTCATAAAAACGGATCCTCTTTGTTGTCACGACACCATGCCAAAATTGTGGCAAATTTCCCACAAGTTTCAAACCTTGACATGGTCTTTGCAATGTATTCTCACCTCCTAACATGAATGTAGATGATTGTGCATACTTTAAGTAATAAAATCATGTTTTTGGAACTCTTGTCTTCCCTTTTTCATTTTCATTGCATCTCACCTCTCTGTTTGCATTTTCTCGGTATTTTAGTCCCCATGTTCATGTATTGCACATACAAGAAGGATGATCTTGCATGTTGATATGTAGCATGCACCTTCTACCCTCTTCTCCTGCACCCCCTTTGTTTCCTTCGTTGCTCATGGAGAATGATCGACCCTTTCCTAAGCACTATCACCTTCCTTTTAGCTTAGGTTTTCCCCTTCTGCACATCCTTCTATCCCTGGTCCCTTGGCATTTTAGATTATTTTTCCCTTCCAACATTAGGAGTAGCGGTGGTGTTAGAGATAGGTAGAGGAACCGACCTTCTCCAGAGGTCTGTCTCTGCGTGAGGTCCCACAACTCGAGACGGTTCCCATTATTGCCTCGAATTCCAGATCTATCACGATCACATTGAGGGTGTAATTTCAAGCACCAACAGTTTCAAACATGCCGGTGGGAGAAGAGTGAAGAGATTTACATCTTCATATCAGCAAGTTTGATGTATTTTTGCTAAGATATAGCCTTTGGAGGCATTTTTCAACACATCAAGTGACTCCACTGATTCAAATGCACCCATTATCTCATTCACGGACTAGTTTTCCCCTCTTTTCTTTCATTCATTTCTCCTTTTCATCGTTCCATTTTCCTCCCTTTTGAAGTTGTGCAATCATGACTTCTTTCCTTCCTGGAATTCCCATTTACAATAGCATATCTATTTCCCTCCATCACCATAGTTTCAAAATCTTCCTCCAAGTCATTTTTTTGAGCCCCATCAACAACATGCATATAACCCACCCTCTACTGACCCATATGGTTATTTTTCTAACCTAAATGTTTATGAACAGGGTTATGCAGATGATGGAAAAACTCCATGGAAGAAGCTGATTTTGAGAGGCAAGTACAAAATATGGAGATGAACATGATGCAACTTAGAGTTAAATGCTCCATAAAGGTAGCTAGATTTGGCTACAAGGTCCCTTTTCCATGGGTAGGCCCTATACCAGGCTGGTTTAGTGCCCATTAGAAGTTGCACTTTATCACCGAGATGCTACCCTAGATCACAATGTGGATAGAGCTAATGGAGGCTCATAAATCTAGCACGTGGTAATCTTGTCAATGAGGCAACTTTGCATTACCATCTTACAGCCCTCCTATTCCTCCATGCCAACCTATATCATCTCAACCCATTGTTCATGTTCCCACTTTCACATGCGTTGCCCCCATTAAGAATTCCTCTCCTCCATTTATCTTCCTTAATTCCCTTCGTGCGTGACTCCACTCCTTTAGCACATGCGCCCTTCATTCCTTCCAAACACATCCCTCCACCTTCTTACAAGTCCCCTCTATCTAGTTGTGCTAAAAATGAATAGCCCCATACATACGCGTCATCCCCAACCAATCTCATCATGTTCGCGATCGCATAATAGTTGGAGAATGGTGTGACTCGATTGGGATGATGAAATATTTGGGCACCTATTTAAGAAGAGGATCAGTTAGTTTGAGAGGGCACAATACTGAAGGTGACCAAGTTTCTTTTAGAAGCGTAACCACACACGATCCAAACCTGTAAGCATCCACTTTGAGGAAAAGGGTATTTAAGATAATCCCATCTGCGAGATTGAGCTTCAAAACAGTGGGCACATCATAAGAATCAGACCTTACCCTACTAAATACTTGGCTAGTCTAGAGTCAAAAACAGAGTTACCTCAGGTCATGCTCACTTTAGAGCATGAGGTAGAGATTGAACGTGCCAAAGGTCAACAGCAGTGCCTCCCGGATACGAGTGTAGATCAAATTCAGGAGGTATTTTTTTTGGTGATACTTTGAGGAGGGTGAAATACTTTTTGCAAGTTGGTTTTTAGCTCTTGTTCCTGACCATGTTTAGCGCAAAATTGGTTACATGGTCATAATTTCTGAGGAAGGGAAGCTACTTATCTTTGGCTATTGTAGGTTCTACTTGAGTTCCCTTTGCCTTTGGTTAATTTAGGTTAGTTTAGGTTTACTTTCAAGAATACAAGTGCTCGCAAGCACACTCTGCATGTTTCCTCTTGAAACATGTATGATTTTAATCTTTTATGCATAGTTATTGTATTTCTATTTTGTCGTGCCCCTTCTCGGCATTGTCTCCTTTCTTGTTGCGTGTCATGCACCATTTTTTTGCTTGGGATGGTAGTTTAGTTTTCGAAAGAGGCGCCCAATATTCCACACACAACTTTCAACTCTCATGAATCCAAGTCGAACATCATTATATGAGAGCATAGTTCGATTCAAAGTTCAAATGGTGCTTCAATAACTCCAAGGGTGTTCTTCAAGTTGTAGATAAGTTCTTTTAGTTTCCAGGCTTAGCTCATGCCCAATGGATGCTTCTAAGGCTACTTGGTATCTTCATCTAGTAGGTAGATGGCCCCGAAAGTCACCAAAATGTTGTCCCAAATAACTCCCCAAGTTATTTTGATAACTTATATTTTATTCGACTACGATATGTTACATTTTAGGTTGTGCACACTCAATTTTGTTCCATTGGCATAATTCACTTAGTTGCAGTTCTTCCACACGCCTTGCTTCCTTCTTACTTCGATCCCCTTTCCTTTTACTTCCTCTTACGCTTCCCCTTCCCTTTGCATTCTTCTATCTCCTTAATTCTTGCTTTGTGCCTTCCTTTTGTGCACCTGATTTCATTCCTATCATGTCGTGCAATCCTTATGTGCACCTCTACATATTTTCCTTCTTAATCAGCCTAAGTCCCCGACATTCCCCCGCTCGCATACTTGTCTCCTATAAGTATGTGTCCTTTTCTTCCATGTGCGTCACCTTCATGTACTGCCTTCCGACTTCCCTTTTGCACCTCGTTCTTCCGCACGCATAGCTTTTCTCCTTATTTTGTACCATTTCATGCCACATCATCTTCTGTCAGACTTGAGTGTGCTACATGTAACCAACCAAAGCATGCCAATTGGGTATGAATCCTTGTAATGAACCAATGTGTGACACGTGGTAGAAAAGACAAAACAAATGAATAGTTGGCCAATTTCTTCAGTCAATTAGCGCACGCCATGTGTCTTGCGTGTTCGGTTTACATCAGTAGATCTTCGACAACTATAACTTCTGCTATAGTGCTCAAATTCTAGTGTGTCGGGCCTTGTTTGAAAGATACCGACATCAACTCCATGTTGGACTTTTCAAAATCAGATTTAGGTAGGATTTGGTAGGTGGAAAATAGGAAACATATTTTTGATCATTAATGCACACATCCAATTGATTCAACCACTAGATTTCTTTTATATTTTACCTGCTTCCTTCTTCTACATGCCAAGCAAACATGGTGAGGCATATTTCAGACACTCTGTAAGTGGATTTTCAGGCATTTATCACTTATTGTTGGTGGTTGAAGATTTGAATCCAAGTTTCCCTCTCTTTTCTCCTTCTTCTATAAATTGTAGAGCTCTGCTCATAAAAATGGATGTCTCTTTGTTCTAACAAAGCACCATGCCAAAATGTGGTGGCCTAATTCTCATGAGTTTTAGACCATGCAATGTGTTCTCACCTCCTGCCATGAATGTATATGAATGTGCATCCCTTGAGCAATAAAATCATGTTTTGTGGAACTCTTGTCTTCCATTTCTCATTTTATTTGCACCTCACCTCTCTGTTTGCATCTCTTGGTATGTTGTGTGTCTCGTTTACTTACATATCCCATGTTTATGTGTTGTGCATGCTGGAAGGCCAAGCCTACATGTTGATTTGTGGTATGCGTCGTCCACCCTCTTCTCGCATGCCTCCTCTATTTCCTTCGCTACTCGTGGAGAGTGATCGACCCTTTCCCTATCGCTATCTCCTTCCTTTTAGCTTAGGGTTTCCCCTTCGCACATCCTTCTATCCCTGGTCCATTGGCATTTTTGCTTAGTTTTCCCTTCTAGAATTAGGAGTGGCGGTAGCATTAGAGATAGGTAGAGAAACTAGCCTTCTTCGAGAGGTCCATATCCGCGCGCAAGGTCCCACAACCACGGAGATAATTCCCATTGTTGCCTCTCGAATTCCAGATCCATAGGGATCACATCGAGGGTGCAATTTTGAGCACTAATAGTATAAGCAATAATAAACAACACTAACACATTACGATAACAAAATTCATAATATGACTAAGTCGCAAATACGGTGAAGCGACACCAAACCACTTAAGCATATAAAACAAGGTGAGATATAATTAAAATTTACACCATTTCGACCGTGTCGCAATTATGACATTAGAATGTGTGAAGATGGTGTAACATCATTTACTTGATTTTGGCATTAAAAATTGATTTTAATTTTCAACAATAATTTAATCGTGATGGAGTGCTATAGCTACTTTATAAAGTGGTGATTATATTTATCGCATTGGGAGAGTTTACATAGGATTAATTGATCACGTCAATTATAAACGTTTTGAAAATGATAAAGTGGTGGCGCGAAGCCCATTAGTGGCTAAATGGTCATGGGTCCAATTTAGTTCCCTAAATGGAATCGTGCCTTTAAAATATTATTTACACAAGGTAAAAATGGTTCAAATTAATTAAATTCAAAAGCAATGGCCACACCTCATATTACTTAAGTTGAAACTAGAATGAAAGAGATCCCTTAGATTAGGAGAGATCTCCACCATTGGATGATAAAACCCTAAAATTACTTTATTCTTTTCACTTTCTCTCCATTCATTTGGTTATAAGTTTTATTTGTTTTTTTAGGTTGCGAGGTTGTCAAGGATGAAGCTCACATGGAGCTAAAACATGATGATTTAGAATGGTTTCTCTTCAATTCGTATTATCATTTCATTTTAAACCCATGAGGGTTTGATGAAAAGGTTGTTTTTTTGGATTAGAAATCCATTTTTTCTCCTTTATTTTTGTGATCCATGTAAGGATCTGCATGTTTCTTATTTTATTTTGAAAATGGGTCTTCTTCTGAGCAGAAATCTTGAATGTAAGATATGTTTATTGGTAGATAAAATCTACATTTATATTTTTGTATATATATGATTTAATCTATATGTAATTAAATATAATTTCATAGTAAATTTTACCATACTTGATACACAAGTGATAAAATATAGTAAGACACAAGAAAATAAGCATGTAAAATATAAAACCCTAATTAATGGAGAGAGAGAGAGAGAGAGAATGACTTAGTTGATTTTGCACAATCTAGAGATGATATTGGTAGGATAAATGTTAAAAGGGTAAGAAGTGTCATTAAGGCTCACTAGAGGTTCTAGAACTCAGAAATGTGCAAGATAGAAGTGCCCACGGGAGGACAAGAGCATCGAGTGCTATTGACTGATTTGGGAACTAGTGTCCAATTAAGTGCTCATGTTTTGTCCTTTTCGTACATGAGGAGCTTCGTTGTTGAATTTATTTTTTCATTCGGATCGGGTGCTAGATCATGAATTGTACATGTAATCTAAAAAATAATTATCTACCTACACACATGTACACAAACCACATAAAATCTAATAAAACAAGATGCAAAATGTGGAGTCAAACTAATCCCAAAGAGTGAACTTACAACCAAGCATTACACTACATCTCAAACTCCACGTAGTTCTATGTGAATGTGTGTGTAATGATGCATTGGGTTTCCCTTGTGCAAGTTATAGTATGATAGCGGGCTAGATCTAGAATGCTCCACGTATACAAATGTGTGAGATGGAGTAGAATGAACTTCACATCCTATGATATGTATGTAAAGTGATGCAGTCCTTGTCCCTTGTATGGATTTACTAGATGTATTCCTTTGAAATGCTCTTGTGTCTTTGGATGTAAGCTTAAGTGATAGTAGATCATGCTTATTGTTTGGCCCTTTATTTGAGAGCTAAAATTGCGTATATATATGATCCACTTGTTTGAATTTTTTAATTGACAACTAAAAGGCTGACCCAAAGTTGTAAAAGATGACCAAAATTAAATTAGACCCAAAATGACTAAGAGGAAGGCAAAGAGGGTCAGAAGTGCCTAGGCACTTCTGTCCTAAATGGGTGCCGATGTCTGAGGCCATAAAAGATAAATAAAAAAAGTAGCGATAGGTTGTAAGGTGTGTAAGGTCAATAAAAGTATAAGAGATAAAACGAAAAGGCCCAAAAGACATTGTCAACCACTAGTTTTCTTGCTTAGGAATCATGTATATATTAGTATGCTCTAGGACCTAAAAATGTACCCAAGTGTATAGATTTTGTGTCTACATTTTTCCCCACTTTATGTTATTGAGTGAATACTTGATAGCATAAAGTAGATAGAAGATGCATACCTTGTGATCTTGTAGAGAAGAGTGTAGCCGATAGCATGTCAAGTGGACAAGTGAAGCGTGAAGTGATCGTAAAGTGAAGCATGGAAACTAGGAAGGGGAGGTAGACCCTAGGGGTGGAGCATATGTGTTGGAGCTTGTGCTTGCTGATGTGAGCTTCTTCTTGTTGCGTTTAAGGATGAAGTGCCAAAGAAGAGCAAGTTTTTAGTCAAATTCTCGTATATGAAAAATTAAATTAACATGTGTATAAGTAAGTAAAAGTGTAAAAGTGTGTAAAAATAAAGTGTGCACCTAATGTATAAGAGAGTAAAAGATAGAAAATTGTCTTGATTTTGCTTGAAATTACCGCTGAATTTGTTGTTGAATGGGTGAGGTTTTTGGGTGATCTCACGCCAATAATGAGTTTTTTTGGGTGATCTCACGCCAAGGATGAGTTTTTTTGGCGATCTCATGCCAAGGATGATTTGTTTGGGAAATCTCATGCCAAGAATGAGTTTTTTGGGTGATCTCACGCAAAAATATGAGTGTTGGGGAGAGAGGTTTGTTTTACTCTCCATCCATGACGCTTCCCAAATAAATGCCACTAATGATGGCATGTCATCAGTATGAATGTATATAACTATTTCAGAATTGAATGTAAATAGAATTTTGAAATTGGAGTCAAGTGACTCGCCATGTAGAACCGTGTTGTGGAATCGTTGTTGATCTGAAAAAAAAATTTACCCTTGGGTACCATTTAAAAAAAATTGGATACTTTCAAATATGATTTTAATTGATCAAGATATGGTTATGGATTCACTTTTTAAGTGTTTTAAAATCCACTTAACTCAATTTTTCCTAATTCGATCAATTTATTTTTTAACTCCAACTTTTCGTGATTCAGAGAAAATAATTAAAAATCATTAACCATTGATTTTATCATTCCCCAATCTAATCAAAATTTGATTTAATAACGCACTCAATTTTATTTGTTCATCCAAAATTGTTTTTTTGCACACATTTGTCTATTATGGATAACTGATTCGAAATTCAACTTAATCATTTTTCTAGTTAATTTGTTTGTTTAAACATCTCTAGATTCACTTAATCGTGAATTGATCTATTTATTATCAATTGAAGTACAATTTTACCTTTAAAAATGACTAATAGATCAATAATACCTGTGTTTAGAGCTTAAAACATATTTATAGACTCTAATTACCTTTCGAATTCATCTATAGTTCACCTCCGGCTCTATAGGCTCTCCAAAGTGTGCTTTCCATGAAATAACATCAAAAATACACTTCCACCAGAAATCTATAATACGTAATGGAAAATAAATACATCATTGTTTTTGTCTCTAAATTTAGAACATTTCTCCGTTTACACCGAAGTCTAAAACCGACTCTAGGTTCTTCAAAAATGGAGTTTTCTACAAATTGATTATTATGTCCTCTTACACAGCTTCTAGAAAAAGTAATTTTAAATATAAGTTGGCTCACTTTATAGCTCGCGAGCCCCTATTGCTCAATAGAGAGGCAAGTATTTTAGAATCGAGCATTCATGGAGTTGAATCCCCTCCTCCTCATTCGCCACTTGTTTATACTATGTGGGGTATTAATCCCATATGCGTCAAGTATAGGATGTGGTTGGGTGTTTAAATATAGGTTGTCATTCCTATAGTGTCATGGCTTCGGCCCAACAACACCCATTTTTCTTGCCACATTGTGGTGCCGGTGTATAGTTTGAATTGCCAATAGGTGGACCGAATTGTGAGGAGCCATTTAGGTATGGCCTCATTGATATGCTTATCCCTTACCAAGGTGGAAGCATCGATTGTATGTTGATGTAGCTATTTGGAATTTTTAATGCCACGTTTGTGAGGGCTCTGCGTTGTTACCAAACAGATGAGCCGAGTTATAGGGATAAGCCCGAGTGTTGGGTGATGGTATAATGTTTGATCGGTGGGAAGTTGATCGGCCCACCAAATTGGTAGGATGTATGGTCAAAAAAGGTGGTGTATGTGACCGACTCGCCGAGTTGGGAATTAACTCAGTCCATAACAATTCAAAACCCTATATTACACAATTCAAACCTACAATAGAAATTCCACATACGGGATGCAAAATCATATAGTGGCATATATATATACAATATTAATACAATTGTAATATGAAGATTGGAGGCCAAGGCACCCCTCTACAAAAAGTGTGTCGACTCGACTGGCCGAGGGTCTCACCAAAGAAATAGTGGGGCCCACCTATCCGTAACCAAGTGTCGAAGACCGTAATCCAAAACCCAAATTTTTACTTCATACTAATTATGCCACTTATCTCAATGTGATTCATCCACTTGGCAAGTGTGCACACGTCCAAGTCAGCAGATTTGTGTGTAGTCCCTAATTTTGCCGGTTGGCAAAAATTTCAATGGATATTATCTTGAGCATACGAGCTTCGTTTTCAAGTTCTTTATATTGATGGAAAGCTCTCAAAATTCTCTTTCATTTTGTAATGGTTTAGGAGAAATGGGGATCATTTTCACTCAAAATATCCTCTAGATTAGATGGAAACTATGTTAAACTAATAAATTGACTATTTTTGCCCGAGACGCAAGCGCTAGGTAGGACACAAGCACTCATCGTTCCTATATGATATGGGCACCGGTGTTTGGTCTATCATTGTGACCCAAGTTTGATTTAGGGCCATCCTGTGGCTATTTTTGTTCTCAAATATGTACTTTTCTCTCGCTCCGATATGTAAATATGTGTTGTTATAAGGGTGATTTACTCACCCAAATGATGCCCCCTCGTTTGGGGTGCATGTGATTAAATTAGGATAAGGTTTCCCAAATGAGAGGTTTGGATATTGGTATGCATATATGATAATGGATTCCTTTGTGGGGTAGGGGATGTGTACGGTGGAAACCAAGGCACATGCAAACAAGATGGGATAGGAACAAGTGTTAGTATAACAATAGCTAGCATGTGATAGAAAATAATGTAACAAGAACCTATGAAGACAAGATGTACCATGAGAATCGGGTTTCATACATGGGACATCAATCACAATGGCATAAGAAAATCGGGGCTGAAGTGGCCAAAATCATATAATGATCAAACAAGACACATGGCATAGCACAAACAATAGCAAACAATAGGAATTAAGAAGTGTCGGGTAGTCATGGTTATATTGGATCCTGTAAAGCAAATGTTACATATGAAACACCTGTTAGCATGTTATAAAGATAAATAGTATATCAAATCATGTATATAGCGGTGAAGAGTAAGGTAATAGTAAAAATAAGTAGTAAGTAATAAAACAATAGGACCTGTGATGTATAGAGTGTGAGAGTGGCAAAGGTAGATGCCCCAAGAGCCTCGGTGGGATCGGTAAAGAGCGAGCGTCGAACATCATGCACCGTGTATGAATTTTTGAAAGGTCCTACATTCACCTCAAGATACCAAGTGAACACACATGTGTATATAGAAAAAGATAATGACATACTAAGTATCTAACTAGCATAGGAAACAAAGTGTAACATGTAAGTAAAATAAGCTAACAAGAGTAAATGTAACCGAGGTATGCAAACATTGTGCGAGTGTGATGGTGTATTTAGATGTGTAATATGTGAAGAGAGGAAGAGCCACATTTCCTCCCATCGTATGTACATGTGATGACATTCATTTACAAATTCTTCCTCAACCTGTTAAGAATGAACCATAGAATAAGAGTGTATCATCAGGAAATGAGTGTTATGTGTGTGATTAAGAGTAGATGCTAGAAAATATGTATAGTGAATTACTTTGAGTGTGAAGTATAGAAGGTGTGAGGTTCATTGATGAAAAATTCCCTCATCATTCAAGTGTGAACCATAGCACTAGAGTGCATCATTGGGATATGAGGATAAAGTGTGTGAAATAACGATGTGGTGATGCTCAGAAAGATAGTCATGAAGCTCGGAGTGAGAGAGTGAGAGAGAGAGAGTAGTAGATGCTAGGAAATATATATCGTGAAGTATTGAGCGTGAAATGTATTAAGAGTAGATGATGTGTGGTTCATTGATGAAGTGTGTCGCAACATTAAAGTGTGAATCTGTAACACTACAAAGTACATCATCAGGTAATGATGGTACAATTTGTGTACCAAAGATGTGAGAATGCTTAGATAGGTAGACATGAAGTGTGGAGCCTGAAATGTAGTAAAGAGACTATGAGTGAACACTAAAGACAACTAATAATGATGGAGGGGGGTGTGATTCCCCAAGTGTGCAAGTGATGGAGATCTATGTGATGATGTGAGAGAGCACTTGCCATGGTGGCAGAGTTTGAAATTTGTCTCATCCATCAATATAAACATTAGTTGAGTGAGAGGAGGGATTATGTGTTTAATTGGAGGAAGTTGGTGAGGGATCATAGCATGTGGTGAGGAAATTGGTGGTGCTTCCTTGGATGGTGGTTGCTTATTTAGAATTGGTAACATTATAGATGACTTGATATGAAGAGGTAATGGAGTAAGTATCTTTAAACATGGTATGGTACGAGGTTGGATAAGTGTCTCTTGACTTACCATATAAGAAACATTAGTAATTATGACATGATGTTCACTAGACTCGAGAGGATCTGATTTGGGAGCCCAATGAGATTTAGCAATTGGAGATGAGCATGTAGTAGAATGTTGTGTAGAAAATGAAATAAAAACTTGATGCTCAAGGTGCCCAATTCTTCATTTTAAAGCATAGCAATCATTGTCATGATGTCCATTAATTATGTGATAATTGCAAAATAGGTGACCTTTGTATTTTGTAAGGTCGATAAGGAGGGTAGTAATGAGTAAGTGGCAAGTTGATCAATTGGTGATTGAGGAGCTCAAGAATAATATCATTTTTCTTAGCATTTAGATCAAACTTGAGAGGTGTTGGTAGAGGTAAGAATTTGGCTTCACTTGTATAAGCACATGTAGTAGACATGGGATCAGGATGAGGTCTAGAAGAAGAACTAGCATGGGCATGAGAAACATCCTTGAGATGTTGGATTTCAACTTTGAGGGATGTAATCGTGGTATCCATAGCTTGAAATTTATCTTGAAAATCATGGTGTAAATATTGAATTGACTCTAAGATAGCTTGATAAAATGTGTTATTAGGATTAATAGGCGGGCCTAATATACGATTGAAAATGATAATTACTTATAAAGGTGGCATATCGCGAGGGATGTAAATTGTGTGCACATATTTTATGAGAGTGTCTTTACAAAGGGAGTGCTTTTGAATTAATTGGTACAAGGAGAGATTAGGAGCCTAAGATCCATGGTACAAATAGGGTTTGGATTTGGAGAGGAAAAAAACTAGTAGGATATGCAAAATAAGGATCCGGGTGTTCGATCAAGAGTGGGGTTCACCAAATGATTTAATCTAAATGCAATTAAATATAATTTCAAAGTAAATTTTACTTTCTTAATGATATACAAGTGATAAAATATAGTAAGACGCAATAAAATAAGCATGTACAATATAAAACCCTAAGAAATGGAAAGAGAGTGTGTGACTTAGTTGATTTTGCACAATCTAGAGATAATCGAGTAGGAAAACTGTTGAAGAAAATGTAAGTAGTTTCATTAAGGATCACTTTGGAGGTTCTAGAAATTAAAAATGTGCAGGACAAAAGAGCCCACGGGAGGATAGGAGCACCCATGCACTAGTGACTGATCTAGGCACTAATGTCCATCAAGTGCTCAAGTTCTCGTCCTTTTCGTACAAGAGGAGCTTCATTGTTGATGTCTTTTTGTCGCTCTATATCAAGTGTTATATCGTCAATTGTTACTGTAATCTACAAAAAAAAAATTACCTACACATGTCCACAAACCACATCAAATATAAGAAAACAAGATGTAAAATTTGGATTCAAACTAACCCCGACGGTCACCCAAAGAGTGAACTTACGACTAAGCATTTTACTACATATGAGACTCCATATAGTTCTGTGTGAATGTGTGTGTAATGATTCCATAGGTTTCCCTTATGCAACTTACATTATGATAGAGGGCTAGATCAAGAATGCTTCAAGCATGCAAATGTGTGAGATGGAATAGAATGAACTTCCCTCATATGTTATATATGTAGAGTGATGAATCCATTGTCTCTTGTATGGATTTGCTAGATGTATTCCTTTGAAATGATATTGTGCCTTTGGATGCAAGCTTAGGTGATAGTAGATAATGCTTAGTACTTGGCCCTTTATTTGAGAGCTATAAATATGTGTATATATGATTCCCTTGTTTGAATTTTGTAATTAAAAACTAAAAGGTCGACCCAAAGTTGTAAAAGATGACCAAAAGTAAAAGAGACCCAAAAAGAGTAAGAGGAAGGCAAAGAGGGTCAGGAACACCCAAAAGGGACAAGAGCACCTAGGTGCTTCTTTCCTAAATGGGTGCTAGTGTCTGAGGCCATAAAAGATAAATCAATAAAGTACCGATAGGCTATAAGGTGTGTAAGGTCAATAAAAATATAAGAGACAAAATGAAAAGGCCCAAAATAATTTGTCAACCACTAGTTTTATTGCTTAGGAATCATGCATATATTAGTATGATCTAGGGCCTAAAAATGTACCAAAGTGCATAGATTTTGTGTCTATAATGTGTGTGTGTGTGTGTGTGTGTGTGTGTGTGTGTGTGTGTGTGTGTGTGTGTGTGTGTGTGTGTGTGTGTGTTTACAAGGTCGAATAATGGAAGTGCCCAAATGGGAGAGTTGAAATTCTTGTGATGTCTTACGACTGGCCGAGCCGAGTTGGATGACTCTATTGATGTAGGGATGGTGCAAAGGGAGGGCCACAAACCTACCATGGCCGCAAAGGGGAATGGGAGGGTGGGTTGTGGAATATGTCACAACCCTTTGTTAGAGCCAAGGGAGTGGGGACGGATTGGGACAATCGTCCCACCCTCCCCACTCAAACATTGTTTTTTTAATCAAAACCTTTGATTATTAAAACCTTTTATACATTTTTTTCAAATGCTAGCCATTATCACATTTAATATTATATATACATATACATATACATATGGAATCATTCCATAGGTATAGTTTTATGAAAATCTTAATATTATAACAATAGTATAATTTTATTAAGGACAAGAAATTTTAAGATTCTAACTTTTATACTTAGTAAGTTTTCAATCGGTGAGATAGAGGAAAATCTCTCTCTCTCTCTCTCTCTCTCTCTCTCTCTCTCTCTCTCTCTCTCTCTCTCTCTCTCTCTCTCTCTCTCTCTCTCTCTCTCTCTCTCTCTCTCTCTCTCTCTCTCTCTCTCTCTCTCTCTCTCTCTCTCTCTCTCTCTCTCTCTCTCTCTCTCTCTCTCTCTCTCTCTCTCTCTCTCTCTCTCTCTCTCTCTCTCTCTCTCTCTCTCTCTCTCTCTCTCTCTCTCTCTCTCTCTCTCTCTCTCTCTCTCTCTCTCTCTCTCTCTCTCTCTCTCTCTCTCTCTCTCTCTCTCTCTCTCTCTCTCTCTCTCTCTCTCTCTCTCTCTCTCTCTCTCTCTCTCTCTCTCTCTCTCTCTCTCTCTCTCTCTCTCTCTCTCTCTCTCTCTCTCTCTCTCTCTCTCTCTCTCTCTCTCTCTCTCTCTCTCTCTCTCTCTCTCTCTCTCTCTCTCTCTCTCTCTCTCTCTCTCTCTCTCTCTCTCTCTCTCTCTCTCTCTCTCTCTCTCTATATATATATATATATATATATATATATATATATATATATATATATATATATATATATAAATGACAATGATAAAACAAGCAAGTAAAATCAATTAATTTCAGCTACCACAATTACGGAATAGTGCAGAATACATATTTCAATAGGAACAATCTTAAAGAATTCAACTAAACTAAATATAAGTAACGTATACATGATCTTAGAAACTAAGTTTACAAAATGAAATATTACAGAGCTAAGTGTGTAACAACAAGTTTTTATACAAATTGAATCAGTAAAATGTAACTTGAACATAATTATTTCATTTTTTAACTTGATCAATTACAACAACAATTAATATGAGATTCTAAAACAAAGTACTCAACTTTTTCTCAATCCTTTAAAGGATAGTTTAAGTAAAGAATTCCAGATTTCAGTTATGAGAAGAAGAGAGAAGTAATCTCATTCCAAGTCTACCATAAAACATTCTAAATATATTTTCTTCCTTAAATTGGTTTATTTCATTTTCACTTTCAGAAGAAAGGCTTAAAGAGGAAACAAGGAATATTACATCAACTCATAACCTTTGAAAATCAAGGTGAAAACCCATTTTATAACAGCAAATAGAATGTTCTTTTGAACAACATAAATCAATCTTTTCATTATCTTTTCAAACACCATTTCAATAGTTCAGATTTGGAGGTCTAATTTATACATTTATCTTGAAATATATATAAGTAAAAAATAAATTAAAATGCAAGTTACAAGCCCTCCACTAAATTGGAGACAACATGGCAAAATTTTTCCAATTTAAACAACTTTCCAATAGCATTAAAAACATGCAATATGCTCCTAAAAACAACTCCACTCCAAGCTCCAAAACAGACATATGAATAAGCTTGGTTGACCACCCAACACAAATGGCATCATTACATGCCTTCAATAAAACCAAGAAATCATGTTAACCTCCCCCCAAGCCCATGTGAAAGAGCTAAACATAGATCCAATTAGCACTAAAGTGAAAAGAATTTATTGACACTCAAACAAGGCTTCAAGAATCACATTCAAAGAAAAAATACACCAATGAAGAACAACAAAGAGAAGCACCAAGCTTAATTCATGGGAAGAGGGGATAGAAGAATTCAAAATAAGAAATCCAAAACCTCCAAACGAGGCATTAATTATCTACTTATCTCTCCATACAAATTTCACCCCTTATCACTCTATTCCCCTCTCCATGAAGGATTTTCAAACTTTAAGTTTCCTTGAATGGAGATAGGGGTTGATTTCCAAACCAAATGGAAATCAACCCCTACCTACAAACCAAATGTAGTGGGGTGAATCAATATTCTTTCAAGTTTGACCAACAAGCATTAAAAGTGAATAAGGAAGGGATTCCTCCCTCTTCCCAAACAAGATCCAAAATCCACACCCCTCAAGGGTGGATGGAGTAAATTAAACCAAGATTTAAACATTCAAAATTTCCATTTCTTACAAGCAACATTTTCAAATGCAATAATTCAATTACATAACCAAGTAAGAAGCAAAAATGAGCAAGATCCTACCTTGCAATTCAAAGCCAAAATCCAATCCCAAGTTGGTGTTATCCCAAATTCGCCCCCGGAAAATTTGGTCACTTGACAACTCCAGGAACATAAGGAAATTATGGAGGAAATGACTCGACCTGCAAGCTCACATTCCAAGATGACAAACATGTTATAGGTGGGCTCAAAAATGAAGGAGCGGAGCCCGCAGAGAGAGCCACGTGTCCTTACGGTGCTTATCCAAAGATGAATCCAAAAAGGGAAGCTCAAACAAGTGCCGCATCTCCATGTGTCTCAAGACAAAATGGAGGCAGGAGCAAATGGTCAACCAAAGTCAAAAGGTGGAGCTTTGGGGCCGCGAGGGTTTTTCGAGTTTTGCATTTTTGAAAAGGGGAAAAGGTAATTTACTGAGACCCGAAACCTGATTTTTTCTCTAATCTGGATACCACGTGTCCCATATCAAAAGGGAAGCCCAAACGAGCGATAAGCTGCCACGTGGCCCTGGTAGGTGAAAATGGAGAAAAGTCTTCTAGGCCATTAACACATAATCTAATCTCTTCGACTACCAGATCTTATTAGATTCAATCCGCTAGGGAACAGAAGTGACATATTGTGGGTGGATTTGTAGAAGGCATTGATATTCAATGGTTGAACTTTCAAAGCGGGATTTAATGCATATCTCATGGTGGTTGGAGCAGGATTTGACTTTTCCCTCTTCTCTCTCTTTTCTTTCTATATATATTGTAACACTTCTCGTTTGAGAAGGAGAGACATTTTGGGCATAGAGAAACTCTGTCAAATTTGTTTCTCGATGCCATTTTTTAGCAAATGAACCTTCTCCTATGCCTAGAAAATGTATTTGTGCCTCTATTCCAGAAATGTAATGGTCTGTGCACCTTCTAGAGCAATAAAAACATGTTTTTGTGGTGTTCTTCAACCCTTTACATCGTATTGTTGTTTCTTTGTGCCTCTCCTTTTCAGTCTTGGTTTTTTATGCATGTATTTCACACTTGCAGGTGCAGGATGTTGTGTTTCATGGAGTTTAATGGATGATTTGCAGATCTGGGTCGTGTCACTTCTATTTAACCTCCCTCATCTCCATTTTTTCTGTTTCTTTCTCCCTCAACAAAATATCTCACTTCATTTACTGGTGTATCGCCGCTTTAGTGTAGGCTCTATTTTTTCCCTCTTTTTTCTCTCCTTGGTCCCTTGGAATGGTTATATTAGGTTAGATTTAGTTTGCTGCACTAGAGTAGCTCATGGTAGGTAGTTTAGGAAGAGGAACTAGCCTTCTCGGAGGATCATTCCCATTTGCAAGTCCCAGACTTGGGAATGATCCAATGTTATGTAAATCACACCAAATGACCCTACCTTAGAAAATCATATCCATAACTCATTTGGGGGTACTGTGATTTCACACTAACATTTGGTTCACCAATTCTCCACTTTCTCTCCAAGCTTTTCCAAAACACAATTATCTCCCCAAATTTTTGTAATAAACTAACCCCATAACCATAAACAAGAGGGATTATGAAGGAAAATGAACCACCGCACAAGCCAATGGGAGGGTGACACGTATCACCCTCCACCAAAAATTCAACCAATGCCAACCCTCAAAAATTGCATTCCAAAATTAAAAGAAAAAGGAAGGATTAAAATTTATGCACTCATGAGGATCCCCCAAATTCCCAAACATTCCCCAATTTCAAAAATCATTAAGAAAAGGGTGGGTGAATGGAGGAAAATTGGGCCAATAGGCTTCATTTACCTTGAAAATATCCCACCCACCCATAGGGTTAGGGCCAGGGCCTCTTTTCAAGGAAAATGAGGTCATTTTTTGCAATATACCCTTCCTAAATGGCACATCTTTCCCAAATCCGAGTTTGGGAAAGATGTGGAATTTAGGATGGGAAATTAGGCTCACCTAATCCAAGATTAGGTGTCTTAATCCCTCCTTAGCCCAATCACAACATCCTAAGTCAATAAAATTCCATAAGCCAAAAGGGGGTTAGCATAAAACACTATATCAACATTAAACAAGAGAGGTAAGCTTGAACCATAGAAACCATGTCAAGAGGTATACACACATTCCACATTGCAGAGAGATGGAATAATACAATCACATAGGTATAAAGGTCTAAAATAAACTAAGTTGTAAATAAGATGAATAGTGTCGTAATCATCAAGAAAGGGAAAGTTTAACCCCTTAAGATCTGTTGTGCTAGTTAGAGTATGTTTCCTGAATCCCACGTTTCTCACATGGCTAAACACCTGTCACTTGCACACTCAAGGAAAACATCATAAATTTCTAATACTAATAATAAAAAATATGATAACAGCTATATGCATCATAACAATCATCTGTACATAATCACAACTAGCTAAGAAGTATATCATAGTAACGAATCATTAAACATAGCAAGAAGGTTTACGAACATGCATCTAGGATGAATCTAATAACAATACATGATTGTGATCAAATATAATCATAACATCATCTTAACACATATAAATGATCAATAAATGTAAGTTTCATATGCCCCATCGATAACTTGACAACAACAGTTAGCATCCTAGTGCTAGAAAATAACCATATCATGAAGCAATGTCACATCAAAATAGTAGAACATAGTAGTAATATCCTTTTCAGCATAGAGAATCATGATATAATGAGTTGGTGAGATCAAAATAAGAATAAGAAAAATAGGTGGGTAATACATTCCCATCTCTAAAAATTGAATTCCTCCAGAATTCCTTTGAAAGAGGTAAGGATATCGGGCCCACAATGGTGTCACATCCTCCCAAGTAGCTACACTCTCATCATATATGTCCCACTAGACTCTAACTGGTCCAGGTCTCACTCCCAAAGGGCCAACCTCTTGTTCTCCAAAATACGCAGGCTCCAAAATCCATTGTGCTTTGGCAACCGGTTGCAAGGCCGACCAATCCAAAACATGAGATGTGTCAGGAACATACTTACACAACACTGAGACATGAAACACATCATGGCCATTGGATAGGCATGGTGAAAGAGCTATGTGATAGGCAACAAGGCCAACAACATCCAAAATCTCAAAAGTACCAATAAACTAAGGGGATAACTTAGAGCCCTTTCCATAACAGATTGGAATCTTGTGTGGATGCACTCTCAAAAATACATTATCACCCACAAGGAAGTGATATTCTACCCTCTTCGTGTCAACATACACCTTCTGGTGTGCATGAGCCTGCTCCAAATGCCTCCTAATGAGAATAAATTGTTTCTCCATATCCTAAAGATAAGTGAGGCCAAGAACAATCATTTCATCCAATATGTACCAACTTAATGTTATCCTGCGGGGTCTCCCATATAAGGCACGGTAAGGCGCCATGCCAATGGAACTATGAGCTGTTGTTATAAGAAAACTCAACCAGATACAGATAATTCTCCCACTTATTCTTTTGATCCATCACATACATCCAAAGCATATCCTCTAGAACCTGGTTCACCCTCTCTATCTAGCCATATGTCCGAGGGTGATGCATTTGAACTAAAATTAATCTGAGTTTCCAAGGTTATCTAAAGGATATCTAAAACTCAAAAGTGTAAATTGTGTCATGATCACAAATGATTGTCCTCGGAATACCATGAAGTCTCACCACATCATCCATAAAAACCTGTGTAATGGCAATCGCATTATACATGATCTTCGTTGGAGAAAAGTGGGCAACCTTGGTCAAGTTGTCCATCGTCACCATGATGGAGTTATGATGATATGATGAAGTGGGAATACCAAAAATAAAATCCATAGACACCACGTCCCACTTCCACTCTAAAATATCATGTGGTTAACTAATGCATGTAGGGTGAGAATGCTCACCTTCACTCTTTGGCACTCAAAAAAGTGGGCTCCTAAATCTACAATATCACGACGCAACACGGGATAAAAGTATAACTATCTCAAGTCCACATGCATCTTTTTAACTCCTGGATGAGTCATATAAGAAGCTTGATGTACCTTTGAAAGAACAAAAGTGCACAAATATCTAGCTTTAGGCACAAAGATATGTCTCTAGAATTGAATAATACCATTTGAATCTAAGGTACAACCCACATACTTGTCATCCAAGGTCCCCTAAGACTCTACCACTTGTCATGCACCCTCATAGAATTTGTCACACGAAAGATGTTGAAGTATCCCGCCTCCGAGGTTTGATCGCAAGGCCAAGGCCAAAATCTCATGTCACCACCTACTCAAAGCATCTATAATTACATTCTCCTTCCCTTGATGTATTGGATGTCCATATCGTACTCACAGAGGAACTTCATCCAACTTCGTTGTTGGGCATTGAGGTTGGGTTGTGTAAAGATATGTTGAAGGCTCAAATGATCTATCCTCAAAACAAATGGCCTACCCAAAAGAAATGCCTCCAATGAACCAATGCATGAACTACTGCTGCAAGATCAAGATCATGGGTAGGATAGTTAATTTCATAATCCTTGAGCTTGTGAGACTCAAAATAAATGACGTGATGCTCCTACATGAGAACCGCTCCAAGTCCCTCTATCAATGCATATATACAAACCAAAAAATTTGCTAAAGGATTAGGAACTATAAGGATGGGTGCAGTCATCAATCACTCCTTGAGTAGCTAAAAATCCTACACACACTTATCTAACAATGAAAACTCTTCCCTTTGCATTGAAGGGAAGTGATAGGATTATCAATCCTATAAAAACATGTACAAACTTGTGGTAATAACCAGCTAACCCCGTGAAACTCATAACCTTAGTCATTATGGTGGGGGATGGTAAATCAATGATAGCTCATATCTTCAAGGGATCTACAGAGATACCCTTACTTATGATGATATGACCCAAATATTGAATCTCAATCTAAAATAAGGAACACTTCTCCAAATTCTTGAAAATTTGATTCTCCCTCAAAACATGCAATACATGTCTTAAGTGTGCCTAGTGCTCCTCTACTGAGCGTGAATAAATAAAAATGTAGATCAAAAACACAATGATAATTTTTTCTTAAAATTTCCTTAAAACCCCATTCATGAGGCTAATAAAAATTACATGTGCATTTATCAAACTGAAAGGGACCATTGTGAACTCGTAATGCCCATACTGAGTCTAAAAAGTTGTCTCATGAATATATGTCTCTACGATCCACATGTGATGGTAACTCCTGACTTTAGATCTATCCTACAAAACATGTTGGATCTCCTCATTTGATAAAAAAATCATCTATATGGGGAAGAGGATAATGGTTCTTCACCTTTGTTAACTTGTTCACATGTCTGAATTCAATGCATAAACGAAGGGATTTGTCGTTCCTCTTCACAAAAAGCATTGGTGCACCCAAAGGAGACACACTAGGTCGAGATAAGTCCCTTCGTAATAGCTCCTCTAACTAAACCTTGAGCTCATGAAGCTTGAGGGTTTTCATCATGTATAGAGAACAAGAGACAGGTGTAGAACTTGAAACAAGGTCAATCAAAAATTCCACCTCACGACATGGTGGCATACTAAGGAGCTCACAAAGAAATTTTTTTGCAAACTCTCACAAAATGGGAAACTCATCTAGAGGTGAGCTCATTATATTTTCCTCAGATCTATCATTGATCATGATAGCAAACATCTGACACCCCTTGCGCATGCTCCGCTTGAGCTGCATAGCAGAGATCATACACAAGGAAATGGGTCTCGAACCCCAAAAATCACTACAGAACTACCCAAGTCATCCAAACACTCTATAATCTTATTTCTACAATCAACCTTGGCTTGATGGAAATCAAGCCAATCCATACCTATAACGACCTCATAGGATCCCAATGAGAATGTACAGAGGTTTAAGGTAGTGGAGAAAACTCCAAGGTCAAGGATACAACTCTCCACATATGTGTCTACAATGAGCTTGGCCCCATTTTTCAACTCTACATGCCATTTATCAGTCTTCTTAGAAGCCACCAAACCACACCTATCCACTAAAGAGGGTGATATGAAGGATTCAGGAGATCATCAATCAAATAAAATAGTAATAGGTGTACCTCTAATCATACATGTAGCCTCAATGACCATGGCACGGTGCTCAACCTAATAGTTCTCTACTACGGTGTAGATGTGATGAGATTAACCTATGTCACCTGTGATGCAACTCGGAAATAGACACCTTTTTCCTTTCAATAAAAGAGGGTCTTTGAGGATAGAAATGAGTGTAATGATCATGGGCTCCACATATGAGAATTCCTAGTGCATCCCTCATGAAGGAGACCCTCTTATACTCGGTGTACTTATCTTGTGGGTCCTACCCTGCAAGCTGTTGAGAATGAGTCAAATAAGGCTACTAACTACCGGGCCTCCTGTTTCTACCAAAAATATGGCCACCATAACCCCTACCTCTATAACTATCATGGCTTGGCCTACTCCTCTGTTCTTAAGGAACCCGATGTTGAGAGGGTTTTTGTGGGGTGTGGAGGGGCTCACGAAGCTAAATGAACTAGTTTGAAACCTCCTCTCGGGGTGGGTTAAATCTAAGTGATTTGAGATTATGTAAAGTATGAACCCTCTCCTATAATTTACCTTGGTTCCTATCCCGAGACATATGTTCCCCTGCTCCTATTTTCCTATACTAAATATGCATTCTCCACCACCTTCTCCAAGGTTGGGGAGATAATATACTAAATGCTCGACCAATTCTACATTCAAGCCCCTAATGAACCTTTTGATCCAGTAACTTTTCCTCCTGGAGATAATCCACATACCGCAAAAGATCCAAAAATCAGCACTCATCTTTGGCTACTTATGTGGACCCTATCATAGATCATGGAACTCATCAATCCTCCTCTGTATGAAATGCTCTGACATATAATGAGCCCAAACTCCACTCAAACAACACATAAGTAGCAATCTCTTATATCAAATGGAGCTTACGCTTTCGTCATTCCTCCACTATATGCCTACTATGTCTCAAATGAGGTGTCTGATAAGGTGATCCTTGATGTTCCTCTCATAAGGATCTGCAAGCGAAATCAACTATCAAAGCTTAGGATCCATGACTCATCCCTAAAACCATCAATTGTGCCTCCATACGTGGGTGGCTAAAGTTGAAAAAGATCTTGAATAGCACCACATGTTGTCTTTCCATAAGGGTGTGTCACTACACCTCTCTGTATCTCGAATTGTAGGGTTTTGAGACATCTCTCACTATAAAGGACTTTGAACGTGGATGGCAGAATATGTGCCCTCATCTAAGTGTGCCTCACTTTCATGTTGACTAGCCTCCTCAAGCGGCTCATGCTTTGCGAGGAGTGGATCTTAAAGGACTCCCATCATATGATGAAGTACATCCAAGATCTGTGGCCCGATATCAGCTCTAGGAATCTCTAGAGGTGACCACTCATGACCTCAAGTCATTTTTACACCTCGCCTAGTTTCGTACCCGTCATCCTACAAGAGGGAAAATGGTACATTATACTTTTGTAGAAATGATTAAACATAATGGTCTTACTGACTTAAGCTACCAAAATCTTAAAAAAATAACCCCGGAGCGTCGGTGTAAAACCAAGCTTTGATACTAGACGTAGTACCCCATTCGGCGCGAGGTCCAAAACATCCAAAAGATAATGATAATATCTCGAGCAATCATATTAATAGTAATAAAAATGGTAGTATTTTTTTAAATTATAAGAAAGAATAAATAACACTAACACATTGCGATAACAAACTTCATAATGCGGCTAAGTCACAAATATGGTGAAGTGACACCAAACCACTTAAGCATATAAGACAAGGTGAGATATAATTAAAATTTACGCCATTCGACTACATCACAATTACGACATTAAAAGGCACAGAGATGGCGTAACATCATTTACATGATTTTAACGCAATAAAGTGATTTTAATTATTGGTGATAATTTAATCATGATGGAGTGTTTTTTTATATCAGGTAAAAGAGGGTTGAGGGGACCCTACCCCGTACAATATGTAGCTCCTATATTGAGCATATATTTAGGAAAATAATAGTCAAAATAAAAAATAATACTAATAAAATAGTACTACACCATCTAGCCTTGTAAACTAATAGCAAATATGAGCATGAAACAAATAGCCAAAAACAACAAACTAATAGCAGCCATCACTCATCCTTCTTCTCATAGTTAGCCAATGAAGTGGCCCATTCCTTTGATAGGGACTCAATTTTTGTGCCTAGACTAATGAGATATTCCTCGAGACATTCCCCTCATCCTCTTCTTTGATGTCTCTTTATCCTCACACTGTCTATAAGCATTGACCAACTGCCCTAGAATATGGAGGTGTTGAATCGTAGTCTTGACATTCATAATACTCCACTCAGTGAACTCTTTGAAACATGACCTTTAAGCGATACATGTCACTTTCCAGACCCTTGCATTTTTCTTTCAGAATCTCAATACTGCCACCACTTAGAACCTGAGCCACATCCTCCACTTTCATCTTCATAGCATGCCAATCATTAAGGATGAATTGAATAGTAATTTTAGTGAGACGGGTATCACTCTTCACATTCTCAAGGTCTTCAATCAATTTGTCAAAAATCACTCCCTGCTCTACACCTTTAGATTCCACTTGAGTTTTTCCCTAGGAGTTATCAATGACATGTTTCTCCTGTTGACTTGTCTCTCCCTTCTCATCCTCTTTCATAGTCAATTCCTTCACTTCTTTCTTCTTGAGGTCTTAGAGACCTTATACAGCTTCAACCTCTTCAACATTTTGCTCTTCCCCTTCACTCGAGGAGGGTGGTTCACTTGATTCCTCATCCTCTAAATTAGAGTTATCCTCACAAGTATAATCCTCCGAACTTTTAACAACACACTCACCCCTTTAACATTTTTGTCCATATCCATAGCAGATATCCTCACAATAGCCATGATAAACCCTTGGTGTAAGGGCACGCTGATTTTCTTTTTGTAAACTGATCCAGAGTAGCACAGAGAGAGCAACATATAATATGGAAAACTATAGTTGTGCCCATGCTTAAGAAAATTTAACATAGGGAGATGGTATGCAAAGATGCACTTATGGCAGCCTTCTAAAGTGAAAAATTGTATTAAGTTTAGAGCGACCTCATTGAAAGGGGTGGGAAGAGAGTTCCTTAAGAAGCCAACAAAATGATTGGTGAGTTTTTCCTTACCTTACAAGAAAAACTTCAATTCTTCAATGAATCCTTCTTAGGTTTGTAAATTTCATGCCCCTCCTTTTCCATACCCATAACATATGCCATCATGTTGATAGAAATATCAATCTTAACACCATATAACACCGCACTTCCCCGTCCACTTCTTAGCGGGCTCCTAAGAAAACCCAAAATCTTTCTTTGAGTTGAACATTGTGGCCTTGAAAACTATTAGGAAAGGGTTCATCCCCATTCTTTCAAACACCTCCATCGCCTTGGGTTTGATGTGGATGGTATCCCATGGCTCTGTGAATACCATGTCACCCCCATTTTCTTGTTAACAAACACGTTAACCTGGCCAATACTTCTCTTTTCACCACTTCACAGACATGGTTCCAAAGTTATAATTCTTTTGTGTTGATTAAGAGCACTTGGGATAATAAAATACTTATAAAAGTGAAGCCCCTCTTATCATTATTAAAATAGACCCTACACAATTTACCAAATATCCCAAAAATCTTTCCCATAAATGCATAATTATTCAAGTTCACCTTCCTAGTCATGTCACAAAAATCAAGTAATGATGTTTGTATCACCATATTATTTTTCCAATTGGGTTCTCACTAAAGGATCAATATCAACAAAATTGGAAATCAATTTCATGCCCTCACTCAAGACCCCTTTATTGGAAAAATGATCAGCTATACTATTAGTTTCCGATAAATGTGTTTGAAATTAATTCCTTCAAAGTTAGCTACCATTTCCTTAATGCTAGCAATAGAGTCCTGAATTGAGATAGAGGTGGTACCCTTATTTAAGATGTTATTTATAATATTAAGAGAGTCACCTTCTACCTCCAACCTCTAAAATTTTCTCTACGAACAAAAATAATGACTCCCAGGAAGGTAGTGGCGGCCTCTATGTGGTTAGATTAAATCCCCAAATTGCAATAGTACCCAAGAATGAATTTTCCATTATGATCTCTAGAGACTTCCCACAACCTACTTTACCAAGATTTACTTTAGAAGCCCCGTCAAAATTTAGTTTGACCCATTCCTTACTAGGATTTTTTCATCCTTTCGAGTCTAGGGTTTAGATTAGGGGGCTCAACTTAGGCCTTCATCAAACCCCAATTTTTAGAAAACTTTCTTTCAGTCTCAAGAATTGTCTTCTTATACTTCTGAATAATAGTAAATTTATCATTTATTAAGTTGCAGCATCAAGCTACAATTCTCTTCTCCAGCTCCTTCTTACCCTTAAAGATTCGCCTATTCCTCTCCTTCCAATTTCCCAACAAAGGTGCATGAGGGTGAGAATCCACAAGTGCTTAATTCCTAGCTTCTAAAAGGGCAGCACCACTGATTCCATAGCATTTTTAAAGAAAAGGAAAAATATAATTTATCTCAAATAGATTTAGTAAAGTGTTTCTGACCTTTTCAAGAAAAGAGCATTCAAGGAACAAGTGAGCAGAGTCTTCAACCTCCTTTTCACATAACACACACCTATTAACCATATGGAAGTTCCTTTTATTGAGGTTGGCCACCGTTAGTATTTTTCATGTAATACCAACCACCAAAACATATTAACTTTTGGAATGACTTCCTTTATCCAAACACTATCCCATTTAAAGCTTCCAGATTCAATCTCATTTTCAAAGTAAGTATAATAGGCACTTTTAACTGAAAAAGTACCATTTACTTCCTTTGACCAATATATACTATTTGGTTCATTTCTCTTGGCAACTATAACCCCACACAACTAGTTATTAAGAGAATCAACCTCACTACTGATAAGACCCTCTAGTTGTATGTTTTTCCATAAATTGTACGAATCCTCCAAATTAAAATAATTGTTCACCTTAGTTCCATATTTCTCAGTAGTAACCTTTTGAATATTGGGAAAGGAGTCTTTGAGAGGACAATATCCCAACCATTTGTCTTCCCAGAATTTAACAAAGTGCACCCATCACCAATTTTCCACTTGCATCCTCCTGAGACAATGTGCTTGGCCCAATTAATAGATTTCTAGAAGGTAGATCCTTCAAAATCAGTTATATTGAAGCACCACTCAACAACACTAAGGTTTCTCCAATATTTATTCCTAACAATTGAGGTCCATACACTCACTTCCTTGACAAGTCTCCACACCATTTTGGAAAGGAGTGCTTTGTTCATCTTTTCCCAGTCTCTTATACCAAGACCTCCTAACTTCTTTGGCTTACATATCTTTTCCCAAGCTATAAGAGGTATTTTAGATTTATCTTCTGACCCACTCCACAAGAACCTCTTTTGAATACTTTCCAAACTTACTAGAAATTGCTCTAGGAATTTTGTAAATGGACATGATAACCAAAATAAGCTCCCTCTTATTTTGGGTTAACTAGCTTCCTTTTGTGCATAAATCAAATTTTTACACATTTCAGGCACTCAAAAATTTTTGGGTATTGCTTCATCAGATAGAGAATTTTTCCCCTTTCCAGAAAGGTAAGGAAGTCCTCCTAACTCCTTGTATTTTTCAAGTTATGGACTAGTGGAGTTTAGATGGAAAATTTACCACAGGTGGGGCCGCGAAGGTAAGGAGGAATTTCCAGGGAATCTCGGGGAGGCGGAGTGGGGAAAGAAACTTTGCCAAGGAAAATTGGCGGAGTGGTAAAGGCACAAAGACAAATTTTGGCACGTGGGCCCGATGAAGGAAGGAAGCGGACTCGCGGGGCTAAGGAGAAATTGTTGACACTTAGCCTCTTTGGCTAAAAACTCAAAAGTCCAAAATCAGCCCGCAAGCCCGCAAAGGAAAAAATGGAGAAAATCGGTTAAGGCCCGTGGATCAATCACGATGCCACGTGTCTCAAGCAGCGAGGTCATGGAGGATTTTTGGAAACTTTCCAATTTTGCGAAAAGGGGCAAAATGTTGTTTTGAGCCACGGATCAACCAGAAGGTGCCACGTGTCATCGGAGAAGCGGGATGCGAGAGATTTTTGGAAAAATTTCCCAATTTGAAAAAAGAGGGAAAAGGTCAAATTTTGGCTTCACGACCCGATTTTTAACCTAATTTTGCCATTTTTCACCCAAATCTTCAAAGGGCATATCTTTCGCACCATAGCTCAGATTTTCACGATTTTGGTGTCATTGGAAATCTTTTGAAATTATCCACACGATGGACTCTTCAATTTTAAATTTTGATGGAGTTTTACTAGAGAAAAATGGGAAAATGTCCCTGGCATGGGAAAAAATGTAGAACCGACCCCAACCACCAAAATTGATGAAGTATGGCGTCCGTTTTTTTCTCTAACATGACCGAATGCATCAAAAAATGGATTTGTGAGGGTGCCCTTACTGTTTTAATAAATCTTGTTGGTGGTTGGAGATGTCAAATCAAATTTTCCCACATTTTCTCATTTCCTTCATTTTATTCGAGCGATAAAAGCCAGTTTTGGCTCATTTGTAAAAATTTGTTCATCATTCTTCTCTGCCTCTCCCTTATTTTCTTCCCTAGGGTTGAAAATGGAGTTTATGACCTCCTCCCTAATTTGTAATGGCATTTTTTCCTCTTACCCATGAAATGATGTTTTGTGCAAACTTCTGGAGCAATAAAAACATGTTTTGTGATGCATTTGTCCATCCTTTCTCATTTTTGGTTGTTTTCTTCTTGCCTCTCTTCATTGCAGGTATTTGTGCATGTTTGGATGTTCATTACAGGTTTTGGAGCTATGTTCATGGAGTTTTGGAACATTTTCTATGTGAAATCCATCTTTGGTCTGTGATGCACTTGTCCATCCTTTCCATTGCTCACCTCTTCTTGTTCCATGGTAGTTTTGATAGATGATCAACATTTTCCTTCTCTGGTGTATCACCGTTTTAGTGTAGGCTCTATTTTTCCTTGTTTTCTTCCTCTCCTTGTCTCCTTGGAAGTTAGATTAGGTTAGATTAGCTTGCTTACATTGGAATAGCTTGTGGTAGGTAGTTTAGGAAGAGGAACCAGCCTTCTCTGGAGATCTTTCCCCATTTACAAAGGTCCCACACTTTAGGAAAGCTCAATGTTGTGCAATCACACCAAATTACTTTGCCTTAGAAAAGTAGATCCATAACTCATTTGGGGGTGTTGTGATTTTGCACTAACAGTTTTGGCATGCCCAATGGGACACTTGGGTTAGATATTTCATCTTCTCTTAGTGTCTCATGCAAACAACAACATATCTTACACCACCATGTGCCACTAACAGTTTTGGCATGCCCGGTGGGACCCAAGAGGTCTTCCACTTCATTTTTGCATGTTGATGTGTTCCTGTTTAAAATTTTAGCCTTTGGAGGCACTTGCAAACACATCTGGTGACTCCATCTGATCAGCAACCCATCTCTGAAGTTGCAGACCTTCTTTCCATTCATTTTCTTTCATTTTTCATTCCATCTCTTCATTCTTCTTTCATCCCATGAAGTTGTGCAATCATGACTTCATTTTCCCCATGGAATTTGCATTTACAGCAGAGCAGTACATTCCACCTCCAATGTGCTTTACAACTCCTTCAAATCAGCATTTTGAGCAAAGGCAAAATCAATATGTCTACCCCTATGAGCAATAATGCCAAAATCAGTTTGGCTATGGAGCTTTGGAAGAGCAAGGGTATGCAAGCAATGAAGACAATCAAATGCAAGATGCTGGTCTGCTGGAAAAAATCCAAAAAATGGAGGCAAACATGGTGCAGTCAAGAGCTACACTCAAATGGAGGCGTTCGGGGTGGTTGTAGGTAACCTTGTCCATGGGTTGGCCCTTTTCCAAGACACTACAGCCCTCAAGAGAAGCTAGACTTCATGGTGGAGATGTTGCCCCAACTTGCACAATGGAAAGTGGAGATATAGGCCTATGAACTTGGTGTCAGGAAGCCTTGTCAATGGGTAAGTTCTACACCATCATCTAGTTTTTCTCTTTCCATTCCTCAAGCAGCACCATCTCATTTTGATTGCCAAATTCCAAATCCATCCAATGATGCCCCAAGTGTTGATTTCATTTCTCAATTCCCTAGTCTTCCACCTCATCTCAATTCTTATGTCCTTTTCCCTCCAAGATCCAAGTCCCCTCCATAAGAGACAAAAACAATACCTCCCCCTCCACCACAAATAATAGCAAAACCGGTTGAATCCCAACCCATCACTCCTCTTGTGTTCCCAAATCCATGTTGGGAAAATGAAAATCAGAAAATCAGTCATGAAGGACAGCAAGAGGAAGAACCAAGCAAAGAAGGAATGATTAAGAGCTTAGTAAGCTTGGCTCTTAGATATGGGATTGAGAAAATTCCTTTGTTGGTGAAGCCTACAAAGGAGGCCAAAGATGAAGAGTCAATGGTGGTTAGGACTGATTTTGTTGCAGCAAAAGAAGAGCAAAAAGAAGAAGCAGATCAACAATCAGTTTTCTCATAATGTAGTGTCTATGTTGGCACTTTGTTTGAAAAGAATGTTGATCCAATTCAAGTTGCACAATCAGCCATGGAAAGGAGCTCTAAAGAAGATCTTGCAGTCCCAACTTGTCCTCTAGAGCAACAGATTGAAGAGTTTGATTTGACAAACTTCATGCTAGAGGAAGAGTTCAATCAAGAGCAAGATGGTCTTCAAGCAGCAGAGGAAGGAGAAGCTACTCCAAATCCAAAAGAAGAGGAGCACATTCCAGCTATGGAGGAGAAAAATGCAGGTCCAAGAGCTTTGAACTCAAAATAGGCTATAGAAGAACCTTCAGTTCTTCCTTCTACTTCATTCTCTTCAAGCTCCAACGTTGAAGAAGATTTTGATCTTTCAAACTTCATCTTTGAGAATGAAGATAACCATGGTGATCAAGTTGCAGATCAAAATAACACCATGGAAGAGGTTGAGCATTTGCAGTAGGACAACAAGGAGGCAGTTTATCTATCAGATTTGGAGGACTATTTTGATGGAGAGGAACTAGTTGAAATCACATTGTTTTCTCCTTCATCATCCATCTTCCAAACACAAGAACCTGCTACCATGAAGGAGAGCATTCATTTGCAGCAGCCTGCATTTTATAGCAGCTCTTTGGAATCAAGGTTGGAAGATATTAATCTTCCATGTTCTTCATTGGAGGAAGAAGAGAAACAACAGAAGAGTTCCACCATTCCTTCCACACCATTCACCTAAGGAGGTCTGCAAGAAGACTCCATTTTTGGAGGATAATTTCAGAGCTATGGGCATATCAAATGGATCAGACCTTGCCCAATAAGGTATTTGGCTTCATTAGAACCAAAGGAGAAGCCAAAACTAGTCATGCTTGCTTCTAAGCATGAGTATGAGCATCAAAGTGTTAAGGATCAACTGCAATGCCTCTTTAATCCAAATGCAGAGCAACTAAAAGAGGTATCTAATTTGTTTTCAATTGACACCTTGCTAATTTGGGTAGAAGACCAACTTCTTGTTGATTTTCCACTCATTCAATCAGCCATAATCAGCTCCAAATCATTTGCATGGCTGTCCATTTTGAAAAAAGGAAGCTATTTTGCACAACCAATTGCAGGGTTTGTTTAGCCCACCTTTGCTTCAGTTAGAGTAGAGTTGTTGTGTACCTTGTGATATAATATTATAATGTATGTGAGTTGATGGAGATGCCGACATGTGGCACACATCCCCTTAGTTATATGTATGGGTTCACATGGGATATAATGTTATGATATATATGTATTGATGGAGTGCCACATGTCGGCATCTCCATCAATACATATACATCATAACATTATATCCCAAGTGAACCCATACATATAACTAAGGGGATGTGTGCCACATGTCAAGCATCTCCATCAACTCATATACATTATAATATTATATCCCAAGGTACATAGCAAGAGTAGGTAGGTTTGCTTTCAGCAGAAGAAGTGTTTTTGCACACTCTGCATGTTCCATTTGGAGCATTTATAATTTTCAGTTTTGTACATAGTTGTTTGTTGTTGTTTTGGTTACTCTTCTTGCAAAGGTGCATTCGGTGGCTTTTGGTGAAGATCAACTCCAAGTTTTAGTGGGTTTCCAAGTGGCTCAAAGGTCATATTTTCATAGTTCAGATCAGATTTGGTTATCAGGCTTGACTCCATGCCCAATGGATGCAACAAAGGCCACTGATCATTCATCTAGTAGGTAGATGACCCCTGAGAGTCGCCAAATTGTTAACCAAAATAAGCTCCCTCTTATTTTGGGTTAACTAGCTTCCTTTTGTGCCTCAGTCAAATTTTTACACATTTCAGGCACTCAAAATTTTCTAGGTATTGCTTCATTAGATAGAGAATTTTTCCCCTTTCCAGAAAGGTAAGGAAATCCTCCTAACTCCTTGTATTTTTCAAGTTATGGACCGGCGAAGTTTAGAGGGAAAATTTTCCTTGGGCAGTCCCGTGGAGGTAAGGAGGAAATTTTACTAGGGAATCTTGGGGCAGCGGAGCGGGGAAAGAAATTTTACCAAGGAAACTTAGCGAAAGCGGTGGCAAAGGCACAAAGACAAATTTTGGCCCGCGGGCCTGATGAAGGAAGGAAGCGAACTCACGGGGCCAGGGAGAAATTGTTGACACTTAGCCTCTTTGGCTAAAAACTCAAAAGTCCAAAATCAGCCCGCAAGCCCACAAAGGAGAAAATTAGTTAAGACATGCAGATCAATCAAACAATGCCACGTGTCTCGGAGCAGCGAGGTTGCGAAGGATTTTTGGAAACTTTCCAATTTCGTGAAAAGGGGCAAAATGTTGTTTTGAAGCCGCGGATCAACCAGAAGGTGCCATGTGTCATCAGAGAAGCGGGACATGGAGATTTTTGGAAAAACTTCCCAATTTGAAAAAAGAGGAAAAAGGTCAAATTTTGGCCCGTCGACCCGATTTTTGCCCTAATTTTTCCTTTTTCACCCAAATCTTCAGAAGGGCATATCTTTCACACCAGAGCTCAGATTTTCATGATTTTGGTGTCATTGGAAAGCTGTTGAAATTATCCACACGATGGACTCTTCAATTTTAAATTTTGATGGATTTTTGTGGGAGAAAATGGGAAAATGTCTCTGGCATGGGAAAAAATGCAGAACCAACCCCAACCACCAAAATTGATGAAGTATGGCATCTGTTTCTTCTCCATCATGGCCAAATGCATCGAAAAATGGATTTGTGAGTGTGCCCTTACTGTTTTAATGAATCTTGTCGGTGGTTGGAGATGTCAAATCAAATTTTCCTGCATTTTCTCATTTCCTTCATTCTATTCGAGTGATAAAAGCTAGTTTTGGCTCATTTGTGTTCATCATTCTTCTCTACCTCTCCCTTCTTTTCTTCCCTAGGGTCAAAAATGGAGTTAGAACCTCCTCCCCTACTCGTAATGGAACTTTTGCCTCTTACCCGTGAAATGATGTTCAGTGCAAACTTACGGAGCAATTTAAAACATGTTTTGTGATGCATTTGTCCATCCTTGCTCATTTTTAGATGTTTTCTTCTTGCCTCTCTTCATTACTGTGTTTTGGAGTTGTTTTCATGGAGTTTTGGAACGTTTTCTGTGTGAAATCCATCTTTGGTCTATGATGCACTTGTCCATCCTTTCCATTGCTCACCTCTTCTTGTTCCATGGTAGTTTTGATAGATGATCAACATTTTCCTTCTCTGGTGTATCACCGTTTTAGTGTAGGCTCCTTTTTTTCCTTGTTTTCTTCCTCTCCTTGTCTCCTGGAAGTTAGATTAGGTTAGATTAGCTTTTCTGCACTTTGGAATAGCTTGTGGGCAAGTAGTTTAGGAAGAGGAACCAACCTTCTCTCGGGAGAGCTTTCCCCATTTGTAAAGGTCCCAAGCTTTGAGAAAGCTCAATGTTGTGCAATCACACCAAATGAATTTACCTTAAAAAGTAGATCCATAACTCATTTAAGGGTGCTATTTTGAATGGGACATTTAAGGAGGGTGGCCTTACCATCTTGAGAAATAAGGGATCCCTTCCATCCATCCAATTTTTGATAAATCTGTCAATAAGGAAGTTCCGGTTTGAGTTTTGGGTCTTTCAGTCCCAATGAGCATCCCTAAATACCTTGTAGGAAAGGTTTTTATATCACATGACCCTAAGATACGTGATATCTTGGACATCTCTCCTCGGGGTATTGACAAAAAACCGAACTCCGATGGAGTGTTTTATCTACTTTATAAAGTGGCAATAAAAATTACCACGTCGTGAGAGTCTACATAAGATTAATTAATCATGACAATGTTGAAAGGTTGTCATTGATGTCAAGATGATGTCATCGATGTCTTGCTAAAGAAGGAAAAGTACATTGAGAAGTCTAGTTATAGCATGAAGAGACATAGTGAAGGTATAAGCATGTTCATGGTTTCTTAGTGAAGATGGATGAAGCATGGACAAAGGTATGACATGTTAATTCAGATATCTTGATGAAGTTTTGAGTGTTAGTTTGAAGGATTTTGTAATATATGTCATTTTTGGTCTTATCAAGTTTACAAAATGGAAAACCCAGCCAAAAACCAGCCAAAGCGCAGCCCAAGTGTAGCCAGTGTGGTGTACCCAGATTTCATCCTGAAATCTATGACTACCCTATTCGAAAAAATTTCGTACTTTTAAAATAATGGGTCATTTTGTGTTTTTATTGCCTGAAAGTTCTTGTATTGTGTCAGGATATTCCCAAAGAGCCATATTAGCCTTTTACGCCAAATACCCAGATGCCCAAAATTGTTATATTCTGTCGTCGGGATTTGTCTGCAAGAAATTTGTATTTAATTATTTTAAGCCCCGTTTGAGGCTATTTGCGCTCCGTTTTAACTCTGTTATGATCGAACATATCATTATTACCTTGTACCAGAAGGATTTTAACTAGGAATAAGTTTTGGGCTTTATTTGTAACTTTTGGCAATTTTTCGTGTTTTTGTGTTTTCCGTTTCGTTTTCTGTGAAATTTCTCTAACAATTCCTTTCACGGAGTAAGCCTGATTTTTGGCTTGGAGCAGCTGGAGAACATATACGCACGTTGTGCCCAGAGGAAGTCACCATCGAGGTCCGGTTCACTAGGAAAAGCGAAGTCGCACACGGAAAAGCCCTGCGGGATGGCGCATTTTGGAAAACAAAGGATTTAAACTGCAATGGGAAAAATACAAGCAGCAGGCAAGGTGGGAATTTTATACCTGCCTAGCAGGGTACTTTTTCCCGTGTTATAAAATTCACTTAAGCTGCAGTGGGAAAGTTAGAGGCGCAGGCAGGGGGGTGATTGCCTACCTTACAGGTAAAAATTCCCATGGTGAAATAAAGAAAAGTGACTTAAGTGAAATCACGGGATTTTATCACCTACCTTGTAGGGTAAATAATCCCATTGTCAAAGTCAAATCACTTAAGTGGATCATAGGATTTCGTGGCTGCCTAGTCTCACAGATTCTGCCTTCGGGGTTGGGATCTCATCCCGGTAGAGTATTCCAGGCTGCGAAAAGAAAGGAATGAAAGAGGGAGAAGAGAAAGAACAGATCCGAAGGGAGAAAAGAAATGAATTCCAAAGCAGAAAGGTCAGAAGATTTATGTTTTTAGTTTGGTAGTAAACAGAGCCAAACCTACTTGCATAAATAAACAAAGCAATACTGATAAACAAATGACGGAAAAGTAGATATGAATCTAACAGATTAAACACATATAGATCTAACGTAAGGAAGATCTAATGTATAACACAGCTATTGAGCACAAAGTCTGAATAATTGTATTATGTTTCTTTTTCACATAAGAAAGCTCAAAGTCTTTCTCTCCTCACTTCTATTTCTATCTGAAAAATGTTCACCCTTGAATACAACAAGTATTCTAGTATTTATAGAATATGAGGGAGAGAGAAGACAAAATGGAGCCAACCACTTATTTACAAAGATATTTACAAAATATCTAAAAGTCATGTTGACTTTGACAACTTTGATGGATGACATCATCCCATGATGCAACATGGATGATGTCATCATTTGTGCCAACACTTTTAGACATTACGAAAGAAAGCCTGAGAATAGAGAGAGAGAAGAAGAAGAAGAAGAAGAAGAAGCTACTCATCATCATCATCCCGCGGCCGAAAAGGGGTTGCTGTTTCGATGTCTTTGTCGCCAGTGATGATATGTGGAACCGAGCGCGTATTCCAAAACTTGCCGATCATGGCCCAAATTGATCCCGTGATGGATCCTTGTGCCGTTCACCGATGGCTTCGCAAGTCTCCCGCTCATCTATGAGCTTTTCCGGGAGTTTGGAATAATCTTTCTCCGCCTCGATAAGGAACCCGATGAAGTCCCTACAGGCCAGGAGGTTGTTGATAGATTCAGTGTCGAACGTGACCTCCGGCCCCCGTCCTCGAGAAGCTATCTCCTGAAAACCCGGATAGTGTCATCAGCTGATCTCAAGGTAAGGGAAGGAGTGAGCAACCCTGGAGTCATGGCGAGGACAATTTTCTCCATTTGATGCATTGCATCCAGGGCCTCTTCCTTTACCTTGTCTATCTTTTCTAAAACAAATTCCAGCTGATCTATCCGATAGTCCAAAGTGGACATAGTTTTGTTGAGGGCCCTTGGATGGCCGAATACTCCGAACTTGACCAGATCTTCGACTGAACAGTCGAACATTTGTTGGAAGGTCTCGTGGCTTTGGAGTCTAGCATGCTCTAACTCTTCGATATTGGGCCCGCAATGTTTGGAGTTCCTTGTTCGCCTTCTCGATGTTCAGGTATAAACTGATATACTCGGCGATTACTTTTTCACTATCCTTGAGGATTTGGCTCCTCCAAGCAGAAACGGCCATACCTTGCTCGCCGATTTTTGAATACTCATTAATCTTCTCCTGACTGAGCAGCTCAGGAGTTTCGGCGGCAGTTGTGGGAGGTGCACTTCCCATCTTCTGTAAGGCCCGAAGTGTATATTCTCGCTCCTTCGCAGCCTTTTTTCCTCTTTCGTTTCCTGAAGCTTCTTGCAGAGTGCATCCACTGCGGAAAGAGCTTCCCCCTGGAGACTTTCTGAGGATGTCCCCATTGTGACTTGGGTCACGGTGAAATCTGTTGGAGACAGATCTTCTTTCTCTTTGAGGGGGTTGGGGTATGCTATTTCCATGACTCTCTCACCTGCAGCGCTCTTTGAGAAGCGTGTAACCGGCTTGTGCTTCTTCACTCCTTTAGCCGGAATGACCGAAAAGTCCATCGGAGCGATGGGAACTTTCCTCTTTTGTTGGCTCAGCTGCTGAGAGATCCAAGCTGGTCCTATAGAAGAAGGACCAGAGACAGAGGGGGAAGCAACAACGGTAGAAGAGGGGAAAACGTGGAGACACGGCGGCGGCGCATTGAAAGAACAGCCGAGGAAGTGCCCACGGGAGGAAGGGAAACCGCAACCGCAGAAGACATAGGAAGGGAAGGGAGCTCGGAGATGAGGGAAGAAATGGAAGAAGACAAATCAGCGAGGGAGGAGAAGATAGATGAAGAGGCGGGGGAAAGAGTAGAAGAAGGGGCAGAGGACACAACCAAAGGAGTGGTTGCTTGAGTCACTCGAGGAGGGGAAGGAAGAGAAGAAGAAGGGATAGAAGGGACCTCTGAAGTTGTAGCGACGCCGACATCCTGGGTGGATGGGCATATAGGACTATCCTCTGTCAATTCTTTCTCCGCGAATCCAGAGTTATTACTTGTTCAGCTCAAGGAAGAGGACTTTCAGGGGCTTCCTCCTGAATGGTGCTAGGTTCACCTTCGGCACCTTTACCTTTCAGCAGCTTCTTTGACCTCGGAGGTGCGTTGCCCAAAGGGGAAGTTGTGAAATCTACCCCGAGGTAGATTAGTCCGTTCATGCGGCACCAATGCTCTGTTCTCCGCATAGTCTCCTTGACTCTCTCCTCAATTGTTTGAGGAGCCTTGCTTCGCCAATGTCCGGAAGGGCCAATCATCCCCTTCTGTGTCATTATACACTTTGTCTACTTCGTCTTCCGTGGTTTGGAAGCCTTTGGGGACAATGGCCACTCCGTATTGGATGATTTCCGTTAATGCCAAGCGAGAGTGATCCTTTCTTCTGAGTTCCACCTCATGGAGAACGTCAATGTAAATATCCTCAATTTGAGGGACATGGATCGGATCAAGCTTAGCCCTGGCGGCAGCCTCCTAGATCGAAGGTAGGCCTGGCTGGGAAGTCATGTTTCAAGTTTAGCAATTCCAGCTCTGCGAACATTTCCTTCGCCTTGTGATAGGAGGAGCATGTGTACCGGCCCACTGTGAGGGGGAAAGGAGTTCCGCCCTTCTTTCTTTTGAGGCACTTTTCATGGTATGTGACCAGCTGCCTTGATAACTCCAGTAGAATCAACTTTGGTCCAGCATACCTTGGTAGCCTGGTTGGCTCTCCCAAAAAGTTGACAGCCCTTAGATAGGTGAACGTGGGAAATTGGGTGAACAAGGCTCCCCATTTCTCTGTGACTGCCACTATGTTCTTTGTCGTCCGGCTATGAGTCATGTTGGGCCTCAGCAGGCAGATGACGTGATAGAAGAATGCATCGTTAACTTTGGCAAATTGAGGGATACTATTCTCCAGCCTCAGCTCTGGATAGTAATCAAATATCTTGGCTTGAGGCCACACTCCACTTCGGTTGAGCCCTGGGTAATCCCTTGCCGATGCTGCAGCATAGACTACATAGGAGTTCATATGGAACACTCCCGTTGTGGCAAGCGAAGTCAGTAGCTGCCGAGATGGTGTCGCTTGATTATTTCACCCCAGCAAAAGCGCTGATCGGGCAAATTCTTATTCATTGTTTCTAGGTACCGCAGCATCCACTTATGGAAATAGTGGGCATCTGAAAGCCCGAAGACTCTGCTCAGGAAGGTGATAGAATCACTGAGTTCCTCTGAGAAATCACTTCGGTGGATAGTCTGAGGCCACCGGGTCACCACCTTCTTGTTCTTTAGGTAGACCTCATTCATTAACTGCATGCACTGGTCCTCGTTGTCTTCCCAGGCCTTGATGCATTCTTGCTGGCTAACAGCCACGTAGTTCCGGTGGTGAGGGATGCCAAGCATTAACTCAAAATGACGGGCAGTGAGGTTTATGACTACCTCGCCCTTGCTATTCTCGACACATCTTGTGTCCTTGTTGAAAGATTGCGCAACT
The DNA here is from genome assembly GCA_018340775.1 of Taxus wallichiana var. yunnanensis. Classification (NCBI taxonomy): domain Eukaryota; kingdom Viridiplantae; phylum Streptophyta; class Pinopsida; order Cupressales; family Taxaceae; genus Taxus; species Taxus wallichiana. Next base: position 96,034,571 of record CM031236.1, read on the forward strand.
ACCATCATGAACTCATTGTTCACATGGCCTGACAGGGATTCCTCCGGCAAAGTGCAGGGCACTGCCTATTAGCTTGTCCATCCATGGACTTCAGAACCTTCTCGAGTTCTAACCGTAACTCATCCATGTCAATGTGACCCAATTCAGAGTCTCTGACATCCATACTGCACTCAGCCTGTGATTCGGGCATCCTGACCCTCTGATATTTGTATTTCATTTCTTCTTCTGTTAGCTTAGCCTTTCCTCTTGGTTTGGTGGGTTTCTTGCTTGACGTAGACATGTGTTCTTTCGAACTCAGTTGCTGATCTGCATGAAGAAGAAGAGAGACCCAATCCAAAAAGGTTGAATTAGTCATTTGATCTTCCATGGAAAGCTAGCAGTAAGAAAGAGTTAGAGATTTAAAGGCTCAGGCGCATGAAAATGCAATGTCGATAGTGCCAAATAGATAAGGCGCACAGAAAAGGAATGTCGCAGAGGTTAAACTGGCGCCAAAGGCGCATGGCGCATGGATGAAGCAGGTTGCATTTTATAGCAGGGCGCACAGGAAATGCGTGTTACATTGGGGTTCGGTGCGCCTTTTGGCGCATGGAAAGATTGTGTAACATGGATAAATGATGCGCCAAAGGAATATGGCGCGGCGCATGGAGGGTTTACACAACATCATGTTACTGCAATGGAGGGTGCGCCCGCGCCTTTGTAATCTTTATACTTGCGCGCAGAAGGCTTGTGTTGCATGAAAGCTGAGTGCGCCCTTTGGCGCATGAAAACATTATGTAGCATGGAGAATAGGTGCGCCAAAGGTTTAAAGGAGGCGCAGGTTTTAAGCTTGTAACAGGCAAAAAGGGTGCGCTTAGGGGCGCATGAATTTCAACTGCAGCAGGATGGAAAGGTGCGCCATTTGGCGCGGATCTTGAGTATGTTGCATGGCGGGTAGATGCGCCAAAGGGCGCGATTGCATTAAGTGCAACATGACGCGCCAGTGCGCCATGGAAAATACACTTGATCACTCAATATAACTGATTCTTATTTCCTTCAAAGGATGCTTGGTGCAACAGGGTTTTTATAAAAGATCCAGCAGACCAAGAAATTACAAAACAGCCCCCCTTTTTTCCAACAAATCCGGAAAGAGGGAGAGGAAGGGGGGAGGAAAAGAAGAAAGGGAGACGGGAAACCAGGCAGCACAGGGGGGAAGCTAGCCTAAACATAAACATACTTCGATGAAAACCGTCCAGCAAGCAAGCGCACAACAAAACCGGACAAAAAACAAGCTCAAAGAACAGAAAACATAAAACAGGGAAGGGGAAGAACCTCTTACCTTAAAATTATAGCGAAAATTCCTTGAGCGGGTCCACAACACGATGAAAGTGACAGAGCAGGGGCTGACAAGTCCAGAAATATCACGTGCTTCGAAAATAGGAATGAAAATGACATGGGCGCGCACTGATATTTATAGGAAAACCTGTCATTAATGCGCCACCAACCTTTGAAATGGCGCATGAAAACTGCTGTCGACAGAGGAAAGCGTGCGCCCTTTGGCGCATGGAAGTATCTGACGACAGGAGAAAGGGTGCGCCTTTTGGCGCATGAAATACGTTGTCGGTCATGAATTTATGTGCGCCCTTTGGCGCACCAAAACTTGGTGTAACATAGAGATTACGTGCGCCCTATGGCGCACCAAAAACTGACTCAACATCCTTTGGCGCACCGAAAGGAGTGACAACATGGAAAACCATGCGCCAAAGGCTTTTAAGGGGGCGCATCAAAACTTGGTGTTACAAGGAAAATCCATGCGCCCAGCCAAAAAAGGCTCGAAAAGACTAAGTTCAAAAACTAGATTTCCCGGGGAGGGATTTTGCAATGTTTCGAACGCGAAGGATCCCTAACGAGGGATCGAAACAAAATTTTCGGTATGGTTATCGGTAAAATTGCCCTTGTCAATTTTACGGGATAACAGCTGGCTCTTTCTGGGGACTATCCCTGAGCAAACTCGGGGGTAGAGAATCCCAGATCACATGTGCCTATCCATTGGGTACGGAGTCAAAAACAAGGGGGACCGGAGGGAGAACAAAGGAAACACAAACAAACCGAAAGCAAACACACGACAAAAGCAAACACACAACAAAAAGCAAACTGTACAAAGAAGAGAGCAAGCTCTACTTCCTGAAGATCTTGAGATGTTGCCCGCTATAGGGAAGCGGGAGCTCAGCTCCATCCAGATACGAGAGATAGAAACTATTCTCTCCATTGAGTTGCTTGATTTTGAAGGGCCCTCTCCATAGGGAATCAAACTTTCCGTGCATGCCCTTTGGTTCTCTTCGCTTGTCCCAAAGAAGGACGAGATCTCCCACTTGAAAATTCCTCTGCTTGGCTTTCTTATCAAAAAGCCTCTTTACTTGATTCTGATGTTCAGTGATCCTGTCGACCACCCTTACTCTCTTTTCTTCAAGTTCCGCAAGATACATGATTCTCTTTTCTAGAGAATTCTGAAAAGTTTCATCTTCGATTACTCGTGCCAAGCGTAGAGCAGGAAGTTCAGCAGAAATGGGAAGTTCGGCATCAGTGCCATATAACACTTGAAAAGGTGACATGCCGAGAGATCTCTTGGGAGTAATGCGGTCCGCCCACAAAGCGTCGTACAAAGACTTGTGCCACATCCGCTGATTTTCATCTACTAATTTCCGTATGATGGTCACCAAGTTCTTATTACTGGATTCCGCCTGACCATTTCCCTGAGGGTAATAATCCGAGGCATGTGCTAAAGTTATTCCATATTCATAGCAAAAACTAATAACTTCTGGGAGGAGAAGTTAGAAGCATTATCAGCAACGATTTTGTTTGGAACGCCGAACCTGACAATGATATTTTCTTTGATAAAACTGCACACCGCCTCAGAAGTGGCGTGCTTGACAGGTATGGCTTCCACCCACTTGGTGAAGTAATCCGTTGCTGTAAGGACATAGCTATGTCCGGCACTCGATTGAGGATTGAGTGCGCCAATAAAATCGATTCCCCATTGCCTGAATGGTTCATTGATGATGACCGGCCTAAGGGGAAGGGCAGCCAACTTGGGCTTGCCGACGAATTGCTGACAGGGTTCACACTTTGCCACCCAGGTAGCCGCATCTTGAAAAAGCGTTGGCCAATAGTACCTGGCTCGGATGATCTTGTGTGCTGTCACGGAAGAAGAAAAATGACCTCCACAGGCTGAATTGTGAAAACTTTCCAGCAGTTTTACTTGCTGGGGCTTGTCAACACATCGCAGAAAGACACCGTCTATCCCGCGCTTATATAAACCATCATCCCAGATGACATATCTGGCCGCTCTGAGCTTTATAGTACGCTTTTCCTTCGCAGTTAGGTGCATTGGGCATTCGCCGTAGGTAAGGAAGAAAGCAATGTCGGAGTACCACTCGTCGCTAGTTGCAATAAATAAAACCAGAGGCAGAGAATCAGGTTCCTCCTGAGGGCTTTGCTCTTTGTCGATACAATCCTTTTTTCCTTTAGGATCTTCTAAATTTTCATTTTCAGCCATTAACTGACACAGGCCCTTACCCCTCACCAGCTTTGTGGGCTTAATATCCAGGTCATATTCCTGGACCTTTGCGATCCAATTCCCTCTCAAGCTTCCTAACTCCTGCTGAGTTAGAATTGATTTCACTGCGGTGTCGGGAACCAGCACCACCGTATGCGAGTTCAGAATGTAATACCTGAAATTCTTCACCGCTTTGACAACGGCAAAGGCATGCTTTTCCAATTGAGTCATTTTCAGTTCGTGAGGCTTGAGAGGAGAACTCATGAACGCGATTGGAGATTCAATATCCTCCGAGTTCTTTTGCATTAGGATTGCAGACACAGTATGTTCGGAGGCGTAGCTATACATAATGAAGTCTTTGGAGAAATCCGGACATACCAGGACCGGTGCATGAGCAACAGAAGTTTTTATCTCCTCAAACGACCTTTTCCCCTCTTCACTCCATCTGAAAGTGGGTGACCCTTTCATCATGTTCAGTATGTGGCGGGTCTTCTCAGCAAAATCAGGACAAAACGCCTGAGAAAGTTCACCTTTCCGAAGAAAGAATGAACACCATTCTTGCTTGTAGGCAGAGTAAGGCTTTGGATAGCCTTAACTCTTTCGGCATCAATCTTCGTTCCTTCTTTGCTAACCACATGGCCTAGCAATTTCCCTTCCGTAACCCCAAAAACAGACTTTTTTGGGTTAAGGGAAATCCCATGTTCTCGGCACCTGGCCAGTACTTGCTCCAAGTGACCACAATGATCACTTCGTTGTTTAGAGAACACGGTTAAGTCATCTAGATAAACTACAATGACTTTTCCCATCATGCCTTTAAATGCGAAATCCATGGCCCGCTGAAAAGTGGCACCAGCGTTAGTTAGGCCGAAAGGCATCCTGTTATAGGCAAATGTACCCCATGGAGTAGTGAATGCTGTTTTGAATTGATCTTCAGGCGAGACTTCAATCTGATTGTAGCCTGAAAAACCATCAAGCATAGACAGCATTTCTGATCCAGTTACTGCTTGCAGAACTTGATCCATTATCGGGAGAGGGTAGTTGTCTTTCAGCGAAGCTTGATTCAAGTTTCGGAAGTCCACGCATATGCGTATCTCACCGTTTTTCTTGCGTACTGGCACAATGTTCGCCACCCAAGTGCTGTGATGGATAGGGAAGATGATTCTCGCATCCAGCATCTTCTGAATTTCGGCTTGAATGGTGCCCGAAATCTTGGGATTATAATGCCTTTGCTTCTGGCGAAAGGCTTTGGCATCTTCTTTCAGCGGTATATCATGCTGAACGTCCTTTGGCTTGAAGGACTTTAAATCGGCGTAGGACCATGCCAATACATCCATATATCTTTTCAGCAACTTGACAAATTTCCGCTTTTCTTGGCGTGCAACATTTCCCGATGTTCACAAATTGCGGATGTGCCTCAGAACCTATATTGACTGGTTCTGTCTCTGGGGATGAGCAAGGATCATCCCGCTTCTTCTTTTTCATAAAACGGTCATGCCTGTCAAACAAGCGCTCCAGAGAAACCAGGCCCTTCGGAATTTTATTTCCTTTGAGCTGACATATGCCGTCTTTCTCCTCTGATTCATGGTTTTGACTGTTGATTGATTCGCGGCATGTTGAGGTGGATCCTTCAAAATACAACTCATCAAAATTTTCTGATTTTTCTAGAAAGGCAATGAGGTGATTATCATCGTTGAATACCTGCCAATGCTGAGAGTTGTCTGGCACGCTCGGGCGGAAAACCACTTCAATGGTGTATTTGTTCGTTTTCAAACCCAAAAGGGAGCATGAGAGATGCTGAAACAGCCAATGAATCGGCCATATCATTCTGAGCCCTTGGAATTGTTCCTATTGAAAAAGCATCAAATTCTTCGATGCTGTCCCATACTGCATTACGGTAGTGCCTGAGCCTTTCATTTTTCACTTGGTAAATCCTTTTGACCTGATTTACAACTAGCTCAGCATCACCTTGTACCTTTAGATTTTTAATTCCTCTTTCCTTCGCAGCTTGCATACCGAGCAAGAGAGACTCATACTCAGCAGTATTGTTAGTGTTGAAAAACTGCAATTTGAAAGAGAGAGGAATGACTTCTTCCTCAGGAGATATCAGCACAACCCCAGCGCCACATCCACTAGTTGCGCAGCTGCCATCAAATTGCAAGGTCCAGATCTCATTAAGATCCTTTTCTTGAACGAAAACATCCTTTGTATCCGCCTCGGTGGATAAGAAGTAATTCCCCAACCCTGATGATTCAAAAAGGATTTGGGCTTTGGGGTCTTCAGAGCTAGTGACCAAGTATTTCTTTTGGGATTCTGGCTCCAAAGTTTGCATTACGCCTTTGACTGGAATTCTAGCTTTAGACCAGTCCATGTGAATTTCTCCACCAACTTCGCTGCAAAAGCTCCTTCCTAGCAGAATTCCATAGGCTGCCGGAATGTCAGCGACAAGGACGGTCATCTTTACTCTTTTATCCGGGAAGGCTGCAAACGCAAATTGTGCGTCTTTGATTTGGCCAATCAACGGCACTTGCTTGGTCTCCAATGAGTAACATCTGCCGAAAGGTTTGGTAAGAGTGAGGCCCAAAGCATGGGTGACTTTCGCCGGCATAACGTTGTCAGAAGCTCCGGAATCAATTATACAAAGCTTGCTCAACTTATGGCCGTTGATTAGGAGAGAGAGATAGAAAGGTTCTATCTTGCCTGATGCGGATGTTGAAGCAACATTTATGTGGGATTCAGGAGGAGTGGAAAGGATTCCTTTTGGGGAAGACTGATTAGATATAACAAACTTGACTGACTCAATATATTTAGTTAATCTTATAAGCTGTTTGGGATTTGATCAAGATACTCAATTTTCTGCACATCCGGATCTTGGTCTTTTTGCATGATCTATTATATCAAATGCGGCCAAGGGTTGCGTTGGTGAGGGAATGAGTCCTTCACTTCGCGATGGTGGAACAGGGTTACTGATCTTAACAGGAACATGAGGGGACTGATTCGGAGGAGAGATGGGCGGAAAAGACTTCTTTGCAAAAGGCTTAACAGGGAGTTGAGTAGGAAGAGGATTACCTCTTTTAACAATGGTTGGAGGTGTGTTTGATACGACCTTCTCCTTCTGAACATGGGCAGCAACTTCCGCTTCCTTTCCTTGCGAGCGGGTAAAAACAGCATAGGATTGTCCGCTTGCATAGCCCTGAGTACTCTCTTCTTCATCAGATTGATCCTCATCAAATTCCATGTATCCAATAGTGGAGTCGCCAGTCGGCTCACCGACATCTTGATCATCTTCGCCTTGAGGCGAAGATTCTTCATAGTACTGCTCTTCCTCTTCAATTTCGGCCAAAGCATTGACCGGAGGAGCTTCAAGCGCCAACCGTGGAGCAGTTGCAGGTAAGCGCGGTCTTTGTGAAACATTGTTAGGAACAAAATTCCTCCGTGGGACATCCCGGTACGAGGAACTAGGAGAGGCCTGGGCCAACTGTTTTTTTAATGCGAGCAGATCGTTCGCCATCTTTTGGAATGCTGGATCAGACGAAGTAGCAGGCGAGGGGTCCGAAGATTTGGACTTTGATGATTCCTTTTTCAACTCGCCAGATATTATCAAATTGTCTTCTATCCGAATGGCGAGCACTGAGCGAGAGGTAGAGTAGCTACTCGCTCTTGAAGGAGCAAGAAGCTAACTTTTGAGCTCATGGCGTTCACGAAGAAACACTTCTGATTCTCCGGTGTTGGAAGCATGGCAGTAGGGACACGGTTGATTAATGCATTGAACCGGGCGACAAAATCGCGCATGGTCTCATTTGCCTCCTTCTTCAGGTGAGTGATTCGTGATAACAATGCAAATGCATCCTCTGAAGGCTTGTATCTGTCTTCGAAAGCATCCCGCAAGGTAGCCCAACTGGTGATAGATCCGGCTGGCAAATGCTGAAACCACTCGACTGCGGGCCCTTGTAGGGTTTCCAGAAAAAGGCGAACCGACACATCTTCGTGAGTCACGTCCAAAATACTGCATGACATAATGAAAGCAGATATGTGGGAATCCGTGCTTTGATTTCCACTCCCGTCGAATTTGGGAAAATTCTTTGTTTCCGTGAGGGAGCGCGTGAACTGGATGTGGCAGTGCGAGAGGACCCATAGCATTTCCCCATGGTACCGCCATTTGAAAGGCTGGAAAGAGCACACGAGCTGGGAGGGTGGTTCCACTGAGCAGCAAGGCACTACAAAGGGATGTAGATGCTCCTTGTAAAAGACTTTTTCTTCGTGGAGGTGAGACACTCCTGGATGACCACCTAGCCGAGCTTAACGCTGAAAAACGTGCCGGTGTTACGCTGAAATTGTGCCTTTGAAGCAGATCGAAAGTAGGATCAACTTCTCCACAGCTCTCCGCCGCGCGCGTAAAGGTTCACTTGCCAACAGTACCTTCCAGATCTGCAATGTTAAGGCGCAGATTTAAACTTTGTTTTTGGGTGTACTTGCTGATTTTCTGGTTTTTCTGACAAAAACCAGCAGCATGCACTTTTCTGAATATTTAAAAACTATCCTCCTCGAAAAACCGATTGCGGTTAATGACAAATAGCAGCGAGGATAAGATGGCAGGGAAGAATAGTAAGCTGATTTTCAGATCTGATTTTTACTTTTCAGAGGATTTCAAACTTTTTGGAAAATAGTCAAAAATCCAGATCTACGGAAAAATAATGATTTTGATAAAAACTCAGCGAACTAAAGATCTGTAACTAGGCCCGATCTATGACTCTCAGAAGGAAATTTTTCGATTTGAGCACTTTTGCAAATTTTTGGATTTTTATAAAAAATTCAGGTTTGCAAACAGGCAGAATCTTTTGATTTTTCTGATTTTATATTATACCACCACCATAGATCTGACAGATCTGTCCGTTCCCCAGCGGAGTCGCCAAAAACTGTTGGTCCGAAAATCTGTCGCGTGGACAGATCTATGGATAGACGAGCCAACAGTGTGCAGGGCTTAGCCCCTCTTTGAGACAGCAAAGCGAAACTGGTTTATTGCTATTTCTACTAGCAGGAACCTATGCAAGTCTCAGATTCTCGCTTCGGGGTTGGGATCTCATCCCGGTAGAGTATTCCAGGCTGCGAAAAGAAAGGAATGAAAGAGGGAGAAGAGAAAGAACAGATCCGAAGGGAGAAAAGAAATGAATTCCAAAGCGTAAAGGTCGAAGATTTATGTTTTTAGTTTGGTAGAAATGTGAGCCAAACCTACTTGCATAAATAAACAAAGCAATACTGATAAACAAATGACGGAAAAGTAGATATGAATCTAACAGATTAAACACATATAGATCTAACGTAAGGAAGATCTAATGTATAACACAGCTATTGAGCACAAAGTCTGAATAATTGTATTACTGTTCTTTTCTGTTACAAGAAAGCTCAAAGTCTTTCTCTCCTCACTTCTATTTCTATCTGAAAAATGTTCACCCCTCGAATACAACAAGTATTCTCATATTTATAGAAGATGAGAGAGAGAGAAGGCAAAATGGAGCCAACCACTTATTTACAAAGATATTTACAAAATATCTAAAAGTCATGTTGACTTTGACAACTTTGATGGATGACATCATCCCATGATGCAACATGGATGATGTCATCATTTGTGCCAACACATTTTTAGACATTTCGAAAAGAAAGTCGGAGAATAGAGAGAAGAAGAAGAAGAAGAAGAAGAAGAAGCTATTCATCATCATCATCCTGCGGCCGAAAAGGGGTTGCTGCTTTCGATGTCGCTCAGTGATGATATGTGAATCGAGCGCGGTATTCCAAAACTTGCTCGATCATTGGCCCAAATTGATCCCGTGATGGATCCTCGTGCCGTTCACCGATGCTTCGCAAGTCTCCCGCTCGTCTATGAGCTTTTCCGGGAGTTTGGAATAATCTTTCTCCGCCTCGATAAGGAACCCGATGAAGTCCCTACAGGCCAGTAGGTTGTTGATAGATTCGGTGTCGAACGTGACTCGGCCCCCCGTCCCGAGAAGCTATCTCCTGAAAACCCGGATAGTATCATCAGCTGATCTCAAGGTGAGGGAAGGAGTGAGCAACCCTGGAGTCATAGCGAGGACAATTTTCTCCATTTGATGCATTGCATCCAGGGCCTCTTCCTTTACCTTGTCTATCTTTTCCAAAACAAATTCTAGCTGATCTATCCGATAGTCCAAAGTGGACATAGTTTTGTTGAGGGCCCTTGGATGGCCGAATACTCCGAACTTGACCAGATCTTCGACTGAACAGTCGAACATTTGTTGGAAGGTCTCGTGCTGGAGTCTAGCATGCTCTAACTCTTCTGATATTGGGCCTGCTAATGTTTGGAGTTCCTTGTTCGCCTTCTCGATGTTCAGGTATAAACTGATATACTCGGCGATTACTTTTTCACTATCCTTGAGGATTTGGCTCCTCCAAGCAGAAACGGCCATACCTTGCTCGCCGATTTTTGAATACTCATTAATCTTCTCCCGACCGAGCACTCAGAGTTTCTGGGTGTGATTGTGGGAGGTGCACTTCCCATCTTTTGTAAGGCCTGAAGCAGATATTTGTTCTGCTCCTTCAGTAGCCTTTTTCCTCTTTCGTTTCCTGAAGCTTCTTGCAGAGTGCATCCACTGCGGAAAGAGCTTCCCCCTGGAGACTTTCTGAGGATGTCCCCATTGTGACTTGGGTCACGGTGAAATCTGTTGGAGACAGATCTTCTTTCTCTTTGAGGGGGTTGGGGTATGCTATTTCCATGACTCTCTCACCTGCAGCGCTCTTCGAGAAGCGTGTAACCGGCTTGTGCTTCTTCACTCCTTTAGTTTAATGACCGAAAAGTCCATCTGAGCGATGGGAACTTTCCTCTTTGTTGGCTCACCGGGCCGAGAGATCCAAGCTGGTCCTATAGAAGAAGGACCAGAGAGAGGGGGAAGCAAAGCAACGGTAGAAGAGGGGAAAAACGTGGAGACACGCGGCGGCGGCATTGAAAGAACAAGAGGAAGTGCCCACGGGAGGAAGGGAAACCGCAACCGCAGAAGACATAGGAAGGGAAGGGAGCTCGGAGATGAGGGAAGAAATGGAAGAAGACAAATCAGCAAGGGAGGAGAAGATAGATGAAGAGGCGGGGGAAAGAGTAGAAGAAGGGGCAGAGGACACAACCAAAGGAGTGGTTGCTTGAGTCACTCGAGGAGGGGAAGGAAGAGAAGAAGAAGGGATAGAAGGGACCTCTCACGAAGTCAGTAGCGACGCCGACATCCCGGGTGGATGGGCATATAGGACTATCCTCTGTCAATTCTTTCTCTGGCGAATCCAGAGTTATTACTTGTTCAGGCTCTGAAGGAAGAGGACTTTCAGGGGCTTCCTCCTGAATGGTGCTAGGTTCACCTTCGGCACCTTTGCCTTTCAGCAGCTTCTTTGACCTTGGAGGTGCGTTGCCCAAAGGGGAAGTTGTGAAATCTACCCCGAGGTAGATTAGTCCGCTCATGCGGCACCAATGCTCTATTCTCCGCATAGTCTCTCGACCCTCTCCTCAATTGTTTGAGGAGCCTTGCTTCTCGCCAATGTCGGGAAGGGCCAATCATCCCCTTCGTGTCATTATACACTTTGTCTACTTCGCCTTCCGTGGTTTGGAAGCCTTTGGGGACAATGGCCACTCCGTATTGGATGATTTCCGTTAATGCCAAGCGAGAGTGATCCTTTCTTCTGAGTTCCACCTCATGGAGAACGTCAATGTAAATATCCTCAATTTGAGGGACATGGATCGGATCAAGCTTAGCCCTTGGCAGGCAGCTCCTAGGATCGAAGGTAGGCCTGGCTGGGAAGTCATGTTTCAAGTTTAGCAATTCCAGCTCTGCGAACATTTCCTTCGCCTTGTGATAGGAGGAGCATGTGTACCGGCCCACTGTGAGGGGGAAAGGAGTTCCGCCCTTCTTTCTTTTGAGGCACTTTTCATGGTATGTGACCAGCTGCCTTGATAACTCCAGTAGAATCAACTTTGGTCCAGCATACCTTGGTAGCCTGGTTGGCTCTCCCAAAAAGTTGACAGCCCTTAGATAGGTGAACGTGGGAAATTGGGTGAACAAGGCTCCCCATTTCTCTCGTGGATCGCCACTATGTTCTTTGTCGTCCGGCTATGAGTCATGTTGGGCCTCGGCAGCAGATGACGTGATAGAAGAATGCATCGTTAACTTTGGCAAATTGAGGGATACTATTCTCCGGCCTCGGCTCCGGATAGTAATCAAATATCTTGGCTTGAGGCCACACTCCACTTCGGTTGAGCCCGGGTAATCCCTTGCCGATGCTTTGCAAAGATAGACTACATAGGAGTTCATATGAAATACTCCGCGGTTGTGGCGAAGTGTTGTAGCCGCCGAGATGGTGTCGCTGATTATTTCACCCCAAAGAAAAGCGCCGATCGGGCAAATTCTTATTCATTGTTTCTAGGTACCGCAAAGATCCACTTATGGAAATAGTGGGCATCCAAAGCCCGAAGACTCGCTCAGAAGGTGATAGAATCACCGAGTTCCTCCGAGAAATCACTTGGTGGATAGTCCGAGGCCACCGGGTCACTACCTTCTTATTCTTTAGGTAGACCTCATTCATTAATCGCATGCACCGGTCCTCGTTGTCTTCCTGTGCCTTGATGCATTCTCTTGGCTAACACCACGTAGTTCCGGTGGTGAGGGATGCCAAGCATCAACTCAAAATGACGGCAAAGTGAGGTTTATGACTACCTCGCCCTTCTGTTCTCGACACATCTTGTGTCCTTGTTGAAAGATCGCGCAACTACCATCATGAACTCATTGTTCACACACAATGACAGGATTCCTCCCTCACAAAGTGCAGTGGCACCGCCTATTAGCTTGTCCATCCATGGACTTCTTCAGAACCTTCTCGAGTTCTAACCGTAACTCATCCATGTCAATGTGACCCATCTCGAGTCCCGACATCCATATCGCACTCACTCGTGATTCGGGCATTTCGACCCTCCGATATTTGTATTTCATTTCTTCTTCTCGTTAGCTTAGCCTTTCCTCTTGGTTTGGTGGGTTTCTTGCTGACGTAGACATGTGTTCTTTCGAACTCGATTGCTGATCCGCATGAAGAAGAAGTGAGACCCAATCCAAAAAGGTTGAATTAGTCATTTGATCTTCCATGGAAAGCTAGCGAAGAAGAAAGAGTTAGAGATTTATAAGGCTCAGGCGCATGAAAAATGCAATGTTACGATGTGCCAAATAGATAAGGCGCACAGAAAAGGAATGTCGCAGAGGTTAAACTGGCGCCAAAGGCGCATGGCGCATGGATGAAGCAGGTTGCATTTTATAGCAGGGCGCACAGGAAATGCGTGTTACAATGGGGTTTGGTGCGCCCTTTGGCGCATGGAAAGATTGTGTAACATGGATAAATGATGCGCCAAAGGAATATGGCGCGGCGCATGGAGGGTTTACACAACATTATGATACTGCAATGGAGGGTGCGCCCGCGCCTTTGTAATCTTTATACTTGCGCAGTAAGGCTTGTGTTGCATGAAAAATGAGTGCGCCCTTTGGCGCATGAAAACATGATGTAGCATGGAGAAAAGGCGCGCCAAAGGTTTAAAGGAGGCGCAGGTTTTAAGCTTGAACAAGCAAAAAGGGTGCGCTTAGGGCGCATGAATTTCAACCAGCAAAGCAGATGGAAAGGTGCGCCATTTGGCGCGGATCTTGAGTATGTCGCATGGCGGGTAGATGCGCCAAAGGGCGCGATTGCATTAAGTGCAACATGACGCGCCAAATGCGCCATGGGAAATAACTTGATCACTCAATATAACCGATTCTTATTTCCTTCAAAGGATGCTTGGTGCAACAGGTTTTTATAAAAGATCCAAGCAGACAAGAAATTATAAAAGCAGCCCCCTTTTTTCCAACAAATCCGAAAGAGGGAGAGGAAGGGGGAGGAAAAGAAGAAAGGAGACGGGAAACAGCAAAGACAGGGGGAAGCTAGCCTAAACATAAACATACTTCGATGAAAACCGTCCAAAGAAGCAAGCGCACAACAAAACGGACAAAAACAAGCTCAAAGAACAGAAAACATAAAACAGGGAAGGGGAAGAACCTCTTACCTTAAAATTATAGCGAAAATTCCTTGAGCGGGTCCACAACACGATGAAAGTGACAGAGAAGGGGCTGACAAGTCCAGAAATATCACGTGCTTCGAAAATAGGAATGAAAATGACATGGGCGCGCACTGATATTTATAGGAAAACCTGTCATTAATGCGCCACCAACCTTTGAAATGGCGCATGAAAACTGTCTGTCGACAGAGGAAAGCGTGCGCCCTTTGGCGCATGGAAGTATCTGACGACAGGAGAAAGGGTGCGCCTTTTGGCGCATGAAATACGTTGTCGGTCATGAATTTATGTGCGCCCTTTGGCGCACCAAAACTTGGTGTAACATAGAGATTACGTGCGCCCTTTGGCGCACCAAAAAGTGACTCAACATCCTTTGGCGCACCGAAAGGAGTGACAACATGGAAAACCATGCGCCAAAGGCTTTTAAGGGGGCGCATCAAAACTATGTGTTACAAGGAAAATCCATGCACCCAGCCAAAAAAGGCTCAAAAAGACTAAGTTCAAAAACTAGATTTCCCGGGGAGGGATTTTGCAATGTTTCGAACGCCAAGGATCCCTAACGAGGATCAAACAAAATTTTGAATTATTTAATTCACGGGAAAGAATTGCAACCAAGAGGAAAAGCGCCCCCATTTGAAGAAGGATTTTCTCGGGAAGGTGGCAACAAGGCTAAAAGCTTCCAAATTTGGTGCATGCTTTGAAGGAGGTTGATCTTTGTCTTCATAATTGTTTGCATAGGTGTTACAGGTGCTTTACAAAGGAAAAGGAGTTTTTATCAATGTCCAATACATTGCATATATCCTCCGAATCAAGAATTGTCCAGATCTGCACTAGTTTTGAAGAATTCCGATTAAATAAAAAGAAAAGAATTATTCAAACAAAGATAGACAAAGCTATGGCGAAAAAAGATGAAAAAGAAAGCGAGAATGGAGTCATGCATCACTTATTTTTTTTTACAGATATTGGAGACACGGATCTAGGCTCGGAACCTCTTCTTGAATTGATAGATTGCGAGATCAGAGTAGGAAAGACTTCACTCACGTGCGGGAAGAACTTCACTCATGCATATAGATTAAAAGCAGTGGAATTATTCGAGCTGCAGCTTTTCCATCCACATCCCAGTTGTCAGAGTTTGTTATGCAGGTGCAGATCCATATCCAGATGCAGATGCAGATGCAGATGCAAATCCATATGCAGATGCAGATCCAGATCTCATAGTTGCAAAAGCTTCCGGCACAAAGGCTTCATCCTCTTGTTTCGAATGCAGCCCGTGAAGAAGCTAGTGCATGGAAAATACCTTCCAAGATCTTGTGCAAATGCTCCCATCTTCCAGTTGAAGCCTTCATTGAATTTTCATTCACCCGAGTGTTTTCCAGAATTTTTAATTGGTCATATGTAATTGAAAATAAGGATGATGAGTTATCCACGGCCAACCTTGCACTGATGCATGTACAGCAGAAGAACTGCAAAAGCTTCAAGGATAAAAGAGAAGACAATGCGAAGGCAAAATTCTAGCTTGCTTCCAATTCTAACTGCATGCAATTCCAGCTTGTTTCTAGATCCAACTACTTCCAGATCCAGTTTGAATCAGCTGCATGCAGACATGAAAAAGGAAAAAGTCAGCTTTCCTCTTCCTTCTTCTTTCCTCTGAAAAATTAATTGAGTGATCAATTAAATTATACAACTTAAGTGATTGGTTTAAAAGCCATTACTTGAAGAAGTCAACTACTTGGAGATAGGTGGCACGTGCAAAGTAGAAGGTTCTATTTTCAGTTGCAAATCATACATGTCACGCAAAAAGGAATTCCAGGAGTAAGATTGTCAATTGTTTCTTTTCGACTTCCACATGTGCGGTTCAACTAAAGCTTTAACTTGTAATTGCCCCTCTACATTCTATAAGTAGAGGAAAAACCTTCCGGTTAATCGATTAGAATTTTAAGCAGCAATCTTGTGTTCTAGACTTTGTGTTGAACCCCTGAGAGCCACTTGGAGCAAAGGAATACAAAGGAGCAAGTTTCCAGAGAACTTTGTGTCACGGTGTACTGTGCTTATTGCTTTTAATCTTAGATCTCTTAATAAACTTTGTGTTATTTTAGATCTGGATCTAGAGCTTCCTTGGTTTATAATTTTGTGTGTTCGTATCTATTAAGTTTCTTCTATGTGCATGCAATTAGCTCTGCTATCTACTAATTGGGATGCACATCTTCCCCATTTCTTCTTTGTATTTCCTTTACTTCCTTCCTCTATAAAATACTTCCTTTCTTGAGCAATTGCTTACTTTTGCGAGAACTTCTTAGTTATGGTTCATGAACTAAGTGGTTAAAGTAAAACCCCGATAGATAATAACACATTTTTATTGACAAACGACACGGGAGCCTCACCGGTTAAATGAGGGAGATTTATCTCATGACTACCTAGGTTTGATGATATGCAGAGAATCTAGCCAAACACGATGTATAGCATGTGTGCAATAAATTAAGATGGAAGGCCAAAGGACACTAGTCAATGACAGATCTTTGAAGGGATAACGCATAAGAAATGAAGATTCTCATAATCGATTATAAATATGTTCTTATGGATATGGAATGGTCGACGTAGATGATTTTTGTGCGCATGATCTTGAGTCATGTATATAAGGGCAGTTTTAGGTGTTGTATTTAGATGATAGAATGAGCAAGCCATAGGTGCTAGAGAGATGTGTATGAGGTCTTAAAGACCATAAATAATGTATGTAATTTGAATATCTGAAGGTGTTTGAGCTTGTAAGTTTTGTTTTTCCATGACTATGTCAAAGTAAAGAAGATGATGGGTGAAGTAGTATGAGAAGCGCTTTTGTGTCTTCAAGAGTACCAGAGCGAGAGGTATAAAGAGAAGTTCATGTTTGAGGATCATAATATGTTAGAGGCCCTGAGTACATCATAGATAGAGAGAAGATCAAGAATAAGAAAGAAGAAGAGCAAAGAAGTCCATCATTTGTTGAGATAACAACAAGAAGAGGTGGAAAACATTCTTAGGTGGTTGAGTTGGTGTTTAGTCTTCCTTATGGAGTTGGTGCTTCACTAAAACCCTAGGGGGTTGGTGCCTCCTTGTAAGTTGGTACTTATTAAGTTATATCTGGTACTAGATAAATTAGGGGTTAGTACTCCTTGTGGAGTTGGTGCTTTACTAAATATTGAATTTTTATATATAAGCAAATTTCAGTGGGTTTTCTTCCCCTTTAGGGTTTCCCAACTATATTTTTTGTTCATGTGTGGTATCTCTTATTTCATGTTCTTTTGGATGGTTGTTTCATGCATAATAAGTCCATAATGGTTAATGAATGATAAATGGTTACTTTGATGGTTCATGTAAGTTATCATAATTAAATTTTAAGTTTTTTGAAGACATGGATCCACCCCGGTGATTATGATTTCAATAATTAGTATCGGAACATGTCCTTTGGTGTATCTTAATAGCTTGAAGGTGATCCTAGAAGCACATGTATGGCTAGTCAAGTTCAAGGAGGTTTCTCTATCAATAAGGCTCCTCTCTTTAATGGGAGTAATTATGCATTTTGGAATCTCAGGATGGTGATTTATTTGAATTCACTAGGGTTTGACATGTGGAAATCAATTGTTATTGGTTATATTATTCCTGCTACTCCTCCAGTGATGCAAAGAGGGAAAACATGCATATGAAAGAAACTTTAAAGCTATGAATGCTATCATATGTGGTATTTCAGAAGTTGAGTTTGTGAAGGTCATGTATTGTGATACAACCAAAGGTATGTGGGATAAGTTGAAGACCATTTATGAAGGAGACACCAAGGTTAAGTTATCTAAGTTGCAGACCTACAGAAGATAGTTTGAGCCTAAGAATGAAAGAAGATGAGAACATTGCAGCTTATCTATTGAGAGTTGATGAAGTTGTCAATATCATCAGAGGTCTTAGAGAGAATATGGAGGAAACAATAGTTGTTCAAAAGGTACTAAGGTCCTTGACACCCAAATTTGATCCTAAGGTCTCAGTTGTAGAAGAGGCAAAGGATTTGAGCACCTGTAGATGGATGAGCTTCATGGGATCTTGATAGCCTATGAGATGAGAACATATGATGGAAAACCTACCAAGAAGGATGTTTCTTTCAAGGTTAAAAAGAAGGCACAAGGTAAGAAAGTCAAAGAAATTTTTGATTCAGAGATTGATGATGAAAATCTAGAAGCCATGTTTGTTAGAAGGATAAGGAGAGGATCAGGAGGTACAAAGGTAAGCTACCTTTTAAATGTTTTGAATGTGGTAAGATTGTTCATTTTACAAATAGATGTCCTAACAAGAATAAGGATAAACATGATGACAAGAGAAGATCATCCAAGAACAAGAAGAATTTCTACTCCAAAGAAGACATTAATGACAAGGAGTTATGATGTAGTGATAGTGAAGAAAACAGTGATGATGAAGATGTCAAGGAAGAAAACAATGGAGTTATATTCATGGCCAAGGAAGTAGGTAATGAGTGTTTAAATTATTTCATGGAAGATTCAGAAAATGAAGAGACTAAGGAAGACTTAGAGGTAGAATTGATGAGTGCCCTAGATGAGCTGAAGAACCAAAGAAAGAATAAGAAGCTGAATTCCTTGATCAAGGAGTATGAGGATCAAATCAGTTGCATGGATAGTGAATATGATAAGATCATCAAGGAGATGGAATCTCATATTAAAGGCATGTCAACTAGTCTCAAGGCCAAAGAAGAAGAGTGCATCAAGTTCAAAACTGAAATGGAGTCTTTGAAAAAAGAGTTTGATCAGGAATCTAGCAAGTTGAATTCATTTGAGAAGTTTAAGAAGAGAATTGAGGCTCTAAATGATATGTTGAGAAGTCAAAAGTCTACTGGTGACATGGCAGGTCTTGGATTCAATGGAGACCTCAAGAAGAGCAATGGAGATGACAATGTTGGTCCTAGTTTCCATGAATATCAAAAGGAGAACATGAAGGATGATGACATGAACAAGAAGAACAAATTCAAGAGCAATAGAAGGACAAACCTAGCTAGATGACCAAATGCTATAAGGTATGCTAATTCTTTTCATGGTCATTATTACTCATGCAATGAATTTGGTCATAGAGCAAGAGAATGTAGAAGGTATTCAAGGAATGATTATTCATGGGAATATGAAAGTTCTTTCAAAGGATATTATTATTCATGTAATGAATATGGACATAGGGATATGGATTGTAGAAGGAAACTTAGTTCATATCAATCAAGAGGTAAGAGAAGTGTTTTTCTAAATCTGTCAAAATATCTGGTCATATTGCAAAGTTTTGTTATCATGAGCCATCAATACAAGGAAAGAAGTTTCTAGATCCTATTTCTCAAGAA
This sequence comes from Taxus wallichiana var. yunnanensis, assembly GCA_018340775.1. NCBI lineage: Eukaryota > Viridiplantae > Streptophyta > Pinopsida > Cupressales > Taxaceae > Taxus > Taxus wallichiana. Next base: position 96,053,552 of record CM031236.1, read on the forward strand.
GGAATACAAGACAAGAAGGTGTATGTTAAAAAGTAATATTATGAAGAAAAAGTGAAGGAAAAGGAGACAGTCAAGCCTAGTTTTGATTTGTATACAAGAAAAAATGGAATGTTTTCCATGATAGAGCATGAATCAAAATCTAAAGAGTTCCCAGAGTGCCAAGTGTCCTTGACATAAATTGAGATAGAGAATAAGAAGGATGATAAATCATCAAGCCGGTTGTACTAATCAAGAGAAAATGGATCCTAAAAGAATATTATCATCCCCACGAGAGAAAGTTAGTTGAGAAAGATATGGAGATTTATGAATCTTGTGAGTTTATGATGTTTTAGGACCCTAAGGAGTAGGGGTGTCTCTATTATGCTTCATAGAGGAATTCATCATTTAAATAATCACCATGGAGTGTGTTCGGGAGTATTGTCATGTTGAAAGATTTGAATCAACTAAGAAGGTTAGTAAGGATAGGTTTGTTGGTATAAAAGGACTCAAGACAACTATGAAAGATGATTTCAGTGATGAAGTAGGCTTGTATGAAGACTTGGTTTTCTATAACAAGAGTATGGACTCGGGGGAGATTGTTTTCTCTAAGAATCAGATGAACAAGGTATGCCAAGTTTTCTTGTTTCATTATTTCATGCATAAGGTTTGAGAGTTTATAGTTGATGAGCACATTATGAAGACAATGGAGGTGTCCTTGTACTATTTTTGAGAAATCCTATCTTATTTGCATCAAAAACATGGCAGATTAGTGAGGTTTGCATGAGTTCAGTTGGTTCTTAGCAGTCATTAAAGGATGCATGATCTAAAGGGGAGCCTATTAGTTTATTCATCAGTCCTATAAGTAAGTAAGAAGTGTCAAGAATCTATGATGAGTCGTGAAAATAGGTTTAAGCATGAGAAGTGTTGTTGAAAGGTAAGCATGTTATTTCTAATCAAGTTGGTAGCAGTTAAGCATTGATATTTTTTGATGATAAAGTGGTATTGGTAACAAGTGCTTGATCAAAGGTGTGAGTCATATTTGTCATGTTACGGTGGTCTTGTGAGATTATTTCAATTGAATAAGGTATGTATTGAGTAAGGAGGAGCTTGTGATGTGTGGTTGATGTATGGTGAGTTATAAGTGTGATTTCATGGGAGGAGAATATAGAAGTTGAAGGTATCTCCTTTTTCATTAATGTCAAAGGGAAGAAGATTTACAAAAGGGAGAGAATTTTGTCATAGCGTTTCTTATTATGGTTGCCATTAATGAAAAGAGGGAGATTGTTGAAAGTTTTTCATTGATGTTGTTTATGCCTTGTTAAAGAAGGACAAGTACATTGAGAAGTCCAGTCATAGCATGAAGAGACATAGTGAAGGTATAAGCATGGTCATGGTTGCTTGGTGAAGATGGATGAAGCATGGACAGAGGTATGCATGTTAATTCATGTATGTTGATGAATTTTGGAGTGTTAGTTTGAAGGATTTTGTAAGATATAGCATTTTTGGTCTTATCAAGTTCACATAATGGAAAACCTAGCCAAATAGTAGCATGTGTGTAAAAATTAAGATGGAAGGCCAAAGGACACTAGTCAATGAAAAAATATTTGAAGGGTTGACTCATAAGAAATGATCACATAATCAGTTCTAAATATGTTCTTATACATATGGAATGGCCGACCTAGATGATTTTTTGTGGGCATGATCTTGAGTCATGTATATAAGGGAAATTTTAGGAGTTATAGTTAGATGAGAGAATGAGCAAGCCATAGGTGCTATAGAGAGGTGTATGAGGTCTTAAAGACCATGAAGCATGTATGTAATTTGAATATATTAAGGTGTTTGAGATTGTAAGGTCTGTTTGTCCATGACCATGTCAAAGTAAATAAGATGATGAGCGAAGTAGTATGAGAGGCAGTTTTGTGAGTCTTCAAGAGCAGCAGATCAGAGGTATAAAGAGAAGTTGATGTTTGAGGATAAGAATATGTTAGTGGCCCGAGTACATCAGAGATAGAGATAAGATCAAGAAGAAGAAGACAAGAAGAGCAAATAATTATATCATTTGTTGAGATAGTAACAAGAAGAGGTGGAAAACATTCTTAGGTGGTGAGTTGGTGCTTAGTCTTCCTTGTGGAATTGGTGATTCACTAAAACTATAGGGGGTTGGTGCCTCCTTCCAAGTTGGTGCTTGTTAAAGTATAGTTGGTGCTAGATAAATTAGGGTATGTTCTCCTTATGGAGTTGGTGCTTCACTAAATCTTGAATTTTTTTTATTTAAGAAAATTTCAATGAGTTTTCTTCCCTTAAGGATCTGCGGTGTTTTTATTTTATTTTGAAAATGGATCTTCTTCATATCAAGAAATCTTGAATGTAATATTTATTTATTGGTAGATAAAAATCTACACACACACACACACACACACACACACACACACACACACACACACACACACACACACACACACACACACACACACACACACACACACACACACACACACACGCACGCACGCACGCACGCACGCACGCACGCACGCACGCACGCACGCACGCACGCACGCACGCACGCACGCGCAAATATATATATATATATATATATATATATTTGTTTACATGGTTGAATGGTGGAAGCACTCAAATGGGCAAGTTGAAATGCTTGTGATGCCTTACGGCTGGATGAGTTTGTAGCTCTATTGATTGTGGGAATGGTGTAAAGGAGGGCTACGGCCCTACCGTAGGCTGGGAAGGGGAATGGGATAGGATGGGTTATGGCATATACCATAGCTGCATGTCACGACCCTTTGTTGGAGCTAGAGGAGTGGGGATGGGTTGGGACAGTCGTCCCACCCTCCCCACTCAAACATTATTTTTTAAAATCAGATTTTTTTATTATTAAAACCTTAGATACAATACTTTTTTTTTCAAATGATAACTCAAGTATCACATTTAATATGTGTGTGTGTGTGTGCACGTGTGGAATCATTCCACAAGTATAGTTCTATGAAAATCTTAATATTAGAATAGCAGTATAATTTCATTAATTAGAGGAAATTTTAAGAGTTCTAACTCTTATACTTAGTAAATTTCAATGAGTGAGATACATGAAAATAACTATATATATATATATATATATATATATATATATATATATGCACGCACACACACATACACACACATATTTTTATATATACAATTGATAAATGATAAAAACAAGCAAGTAAAATTAACTAATTTCAGCTACCACAATTCTAGAATAGTGCAAAATACATATTTCAATAAGAACAATCTTAACGCATTTGGCTAAAAGAAATATAATTAACTTCTACATGATCTTAGAAACTAAGTTGGCAAAATGAAATCCTACAGACCTAAGTGTGTAAAGAAAGCTTTTTACATATTGAATCAACAAAATGTAACTTGAATATAAGTATTTGATTTTATGACTTGATCAATACAACAACAATTATTATGAGATGCTAAAACAAAGTATGCAACTTTTTCTCAATCCTTTGAAGGAAAGTTTAAGTGAATAAATTCTATATTTTAGTTATGAGAAGAAGAGATATGTAATTTCATTCCATGTCTACCATAAAACATTCTAAATATATTTTCTTTCTTAAATTGGTTTATTTCACTTTCACTTTCAAAAGAAATACATAAAGAGGAAATAAGGAATATTACATTAACTCATAACCTTGAAAATCAAGGTGAAAACCCATTTTATAATAGTAAACAAAATGTACTTTTAAACAACATAAATCAATCTTTTCATGAGTTTTTCAAACACCATTTCAACATGATTCAGATTTGGAGGTCTAATTCATACATTTAGCTTTAAATATAAAGGAAAAAACTTAAAATTCAAGTTACAAGCCCTCCACTAAAGTGGAGATAACATGGAAATTTTTTTCCAATTCAAACAACTTTCCAACAACAAGAAAAACGTACAATATGCTCCCAAAAATAGCTTCACTTTGAGCTTTAAAACTACACAAGAAAAACTCCAAAATAACTATAGGAATAAGTTTGGTTGACCACCCAACCAAATGGCATCATTACATGCCTCCAAGGAAACCAAGAAAGCATGTTAGCCTCCCCCCAAGCCCATGGGAAAGAGGCAAACATAGCTCTAACCAGCACTAAGGTGAAAATAATTTCTTCACACTCAAACAAGGTTTCAATAATTGCATTCAAATCCAAAATACACCAAGGTAAAACAACAAAGAGAAGCACCAAGCTTCATTCATGGGAAGAGGGGATGGAAGAATCCCAAATAATATAGCAAAAAACCTCCAAATTAAGCACCAATTATCTACTTATCTCTCCATACAAATTTCACCCCTTATCACTCCATAATACACCCCTTATCACTCCATTCCCTCTCCATTAAGGATTTTCAAACTTCAAGTTTCCTTGAATGGATATTTTCCAAACCAAATGGAAATCAATCCCTACCTATAAACCAAATGTAGCGTGGTGAATCAATATTATTTCAAGATTGACCAAGTAAGGATTGAAATTAGATAAAGAAGGGATTCCTTGCTCTTCCCAAACAAGCTCCAAAATCCACACCCCTCAAGGGTGGATGGAGTAAATTAAACCAAGATTTAAACATTCAAAATTTCCATTTCTTACAAGAAACATTTTCACATGCAACAATTCAATTACATAACCAAGTAAGAAGCAAAAATGAGCAAGATCTTACCTTTCAATTTAAAGCTAAAATCCAATCCCAAGTTGGTTCACCAATTCTCCACTTGCTCTCCAAGCTTTTACAAAACACAATGCTCTCCCCAATTTTTTTAAGAAAATAACCCCATAACCATAAAAAGAGAGATTATGAAGGAAAAGGAACCACCACACAAGCCAATGGGAGGGTGACAAGTGTCACCCTCCACCAAAACTTCAACCAATGCCAACCCTCCAAAATTACGTTCCAAAATTCCATGCACTCATGACGATCCCTCAAATTCCCAAACATTCCCCAATTTCAAAAATCATTAAGAAAAGGGTGGGTAAATAGAGGAAAATTAGACCAATAGGCTTCATTTACCTTAAAAATATCCCACCCACTCATAGGGTTAGGGCCTAGGGCCTCTTTTCAAGACAAATGAGGTCATTTGCTTGCATTATATCCTTCTAAATGACACATCTTTCCAAAATCCGAGTTTGGAAAAGATGTGGCATTTAGGAGGGGAAATTAGGCTCACCTAATCCAAGATTAGGTGTCCTAATCCCTCCTTAGACCAAGCAAAACATCCCAAGTCAATAAAATACCATAAGACAAAAGTGGGTTAGCATAAAACACTAAATCAACTTTAAACAAGAGAGGTAAGCTTAAACCATAGAAACTATGTCAAGAGGTGTACATGAATTCCATATTACAAAGAGATGGAATAATACAATCACATAGGTATGAAGGTCTAAAAATGAGCCAAGGTTTAAACAAGATAAATAGTGTCGCAATCATCAAGAAAGGGAAAGTTTGACCCCTTAATGCATGTCGTGCTAGTTGGAGTATGTTTCATGAATCCCATGTTTCTCACGTTGATAAACACCCTACTAGCTACACACTCAAGGTAAACATCATACATGTCCAATACCAATAATCAAAAATACAATAACAACTCTATGCATCATAACAATCATCCATTCACAATCGCAACTAGCTAAATAGTATATCATAATAACGAATCATCAAACATAGTAAATGACCATGTATCTAGGATGAATCCAATAAAAATACAAGATCATGATCAAATCTAAGCATAACATCATCTTAGCACATATAAATTATCAATTAACTTAGGTATCATATGCCCCATCGATAACTTATCAGCAAGATTTAGCATTCTAGTGCTAGTAAATAACCATATCATGAAGCAATGTCACATCAAAATAGTATAACATGGTAGTAATGTCCCTCTCAACATAGAGAATCATAATACAATGAGTCGGTACAACAAAAAATGAGAATAAGAAAACTAAGTGGGCACTACAAGTGCTCCTCTAAATACATCCACCTCTGGACCACGAACTTGCAATAAAGCTCAAGAAGAGGTAAATTTTACTTTTATGAGTAAATTTTTGAAACTATTGAGCCCTCTACTTTCTAGGAATCCCTATAGTTGAAAGCTTAGAAAGATGCCATGGATGTTGAGTATCATTTAATGATGAAAAATAGCACCTAACAACTTGTTGATCTTCCACCAGGGAAGAAACCCATTAATTGCAGATGTATATTCAAAATAAAGTAAAAAGCAGATGGGACGATAGACAAGTACAAAGAGATACTAGTAGAAAAGGGTATGCACAAAAGACAACTAAGATCAAAATGATTAGAATGATCTTTGCTCTAGCTGCACAGTTAGGTTGGAAAGTCCATTAGATGGACGTGAAAAGTGCCTTTCTGAATAGATATCTACATGAGGAAGTCTACATGACTCAACCTGAGGGTTTTGTCGTACTTGGAGAAGAAACAAAGATATGTAGACTCAAAAATCTATGTATGGCGTTAAACAGCACCCCGAGTATGGTACATCAAGATTGATGAGAATATCATTTAACATGGATTTGTGAGAAATTCATATGATCCCAATATCTACCTCAAGAGGTAAGGAGGAGAGATTGTGATAGTTGTTTTATATGTCGATGATCTAGTCATCACTAGCAAGACAGTGAAGATGATCGATGTTACAAAGAAATATTTTAATCGATCGTTTGAAATGACACATCTTAGGATCATGCACTATTTTCTTAGATTGGAAGTATGGCAGAAAGAGAATCATGTCTATTTTTCTCAATTGAAGACAACGTTTGATAAATTTAGGATGATGAATTGTATACCGATTACTACGCCCATGGAGATGAGACTTCAGCTATCTCGTACAGATCCATCTCCTTAAGTAAATACAATTTTTTATCAACAGTTGATTTGGAGTCTCATTTACCAAACATATAATAGATCAGATATCAAATTTGCAGTTAACTATCTTTCCAAGTTCATATAGGAACCCAGAGTTTTTCATTGGAAAGAATCAAAGGCAAATCTTGATATATCTCAAGGGTATTATGGATCTTGGTCTAGAGTACAAGAAGAATGAGCAATTCTTCTTGACCAGATATACATATTCAGATAATGTAGGTAACTTTGATAACAAGAAATCCACTTCTGGATTCGTATTTTTTGGGATCTGGACCAATATCATGGGGAAGTAAGAAACAAAACTTTGTTTCTTACTCTTCTATAGAGGCTGAATATCATGTTATAGGTGGAAATGTCTGCAAAGCGATATGGATACGTCACATACTTGAGGGTTTTGTAGTACCATGGGAGAAATCCAATAAGCGTATTTTTTTGACAATGAGGGTGTTCTCAAACTTGTTTGCAATCTAGTGTTTCATGAGAGAACCAAGCATATTAAGGTATAAGTTCATTTCATACACGAGCATGTTTTGAAACACAATATACAACTTTAGTTTTTCCCAATAGCTAAACAACAAGAAGATATTTTCACGAAGTCACTTACACGTGACAAATTCAAATTATTCATAGAGATTCTCTCTTCATCACTTGAGGAAATGTAAAATTAAGCGGGTGAATGTTAGGTAAAACCTTGTTTACTATAGGTAATTTATGTATTTACCTTATTTATTTTTACCATTAGTAAATAGTTAGTTTATATCATGGTTATATTGTTATATAGTTTGTAACCATATTTGTTTTGTGTATTCCCGTATGATTGTTGTAACAACACGTAAGTCGATTCAACCTATACAACAATGAGTTTGTTTGTATTATGGTTGTTCAAAGTGTATATAAAAATTGTAACACTCCATAATTTGTAATATATTTATTTCATACCAATAAAATTCTCACAGTCGCCTCCCGGTTTCCTCTGTCTCCTTAACAGAGTATAGGTCCTCTCGACGAAGAATCTAAAATTTGAAGCATGAGGATCATGTGGGATAACGTGAACATCGACCAAGTTACACTTTGGTAGCGTGAAAAGGTTGTATAGGGAGCAAGCATCAACCATGAAGTGCATGCAAAGAGATGAAAAGGGTCACAAGAATCTCATTAACTCCTCATTCCACCACATAGATCTAAAAAGGATAAGGGTTTAAAATAAGGGGTGATGTGTAACCCTCAATGCCTGTAATCATACCTCCTTAAGTGGAGAAGGGGAGTTACATTCTGAAATGGAAAGTAACTCCCATATGATGCACTAATGTGTAATGACAGGCAAAGAATCTAATGATGACCCTATTATAACCCATGTGACACTTAGACCTATGACCTCACCTAAGTGAGATGACTTGTCGCATGATGTGGAAAATGACTCACACCAACACCTCCCTTCATTGTAACTTGGGATGAGGGGGAAATTCAGAAATGATAAATAGGTCCTAGCACTAAATCCTCGATGAGGCACACATGAACAACAAGGATCTCAAAAAAGGGAGGAAACCCCAGTTTGAAAACATCCACCACAAGAGATGAAAACACTCTCTAATAATCTAAGAAATATGCCACAAATGGGCCTTGCTAACTGATGCCTAATAAGGTACCCATGTAAAAGAGGGCATTATCTCTGGAAGAAGAAGAAGAGAGGAGAAGAAGGAGACGAGAGGAATGCAGAAGATGCCATAGATGGATCTAAACTTTGCAACTCTAGGAAGTCTCCAAGAAGAGTGTCGATGACGTGGTCCTCTACCTCTAGATCAAGACGAGCCACCTACACCAAACTATATGCCTGCCCTTATGAGGGACGTAAATCGAGAAATCTTGGAAGTCCCCACTCTGTGAAAGAAGCCGAAAGTAGTAGTACAAAGAACTCTGAATCTAGTCCATGGAAGTGTGTCATAGGTCTATCAAATGAGCACCAAGGAACCAAAGGTAATGCTACAAGCGTAGAAGCGTCGAGTAAAAGGAGGAACATCCGTCGAAAGGATTCCTAAGTGAAGTGAATTCAATGCACCAACCCCCACAACCAAAAGAGAATCCATAAGAAAAGGTGGATCAAGGATGATCTCCTGAAAAGTGGAAGTGATGAAAGACCCAAAGGGGAACTCCCAACAAAGGAGATGAAGGAATCCTCCAAAACACTTGTACAAGGATGAGGAACTTGTACTACATCACAAGTAGGCACTGCGAAAAGACTGAGCCAAGGTCTAGAAGATACTTGTCCCAAGAAGGGGGCTCAAAAATAGAAGAGTGATGTTTGACAAGTATGAATCATCAACCAAAGGAAGAGGAGTGGAAAGGGCCTCACACACTAGAAGTGGAAAGAAGGTAGATGCAATGATTGTATGAGTATGATAATGGGACTTCGCGATGTTTGATGGGAAATGAGCACTATTGACATACTCTGGAAAGGTGAGAGGAGTCATCGTAACACTCTCTCATCATCAAAACTAGAAGCATAATCCTTGTCATCAGAAATGGAAGTAAGCAAGTTTGTGTCAACCAAGATTTATCATCACTTGAATTAGAAGAGGATACAATTATATCAACAAGATGAGCAAGCAATGGTGGCGGTATGTGAAGGGTCTCCAAACAAGGACTGAAAGATGCTCCAGATGGTGTGGGGAGGATCTAAATATGCCACTTGAAAATAGAGACGTTTGGTGATATTCAACATCAAATGACTAATAATAAGGTTGCATGTGTTGACATAGTCTTCAAAATGATTGGAATCGGTGAGTTTAGGAACTGGCCCATGTAGAAAGTGTGTAAGACCCTCGTAGGAAAAGTAGTGTTCCATAGAAGAGCACCATGATGTGTAGTTCTCTCTCCCAAGAAGAAGTGGCATAGGCTGTAAAGTGATCCTATGATGCTCAAGTCTGGAAAGAGCATCCTCCATGATGTGGAAGCAAGAAGTGTAAGGTGCATGAGAAGAGGGTGTGTGGATACAAGCAAGGTTGCAAGATGTCGAACTTAGTTGAGAATACGTCTGCGTGTAATACAACACCTAAGAATAGTAATAACCCCCATGTTTTGCGGTATTTTATAAAGAGTACGTGATTACAATAGGGTGTGTTCATGAGACGTCGATAATTGATCACTCACCTTGACCGGGAGATGAATCATGCAAGAGTGGAGGCCACAATAATTCCTAATTTGAAGAAGAGTAATGACATGCAATCAATCACAAAAGGGCATAAGCACGACAAGGGTAAAACATTGTTCGGTGTGAAAGAAGGCATCTCGCATCGCAAAAAAGAAGGATCTCTTACTAAAAGGTTGTCAGGCGGGTGCGCTCACTAGCCACAAGAGAAGAGGAGCACTACAATGCAAAAATCTAGAAAATTGGCCTGGAAATCCCAATAACCCTATACAAAGATCCAGGAAAAAGGTACTCCCCTATACAATGATGAATTTTAATTAATTTCACCTTAAATTATTTGAACAATGTGAAAAAAGGAGAAAACGGAAAAAAAAAAGGTGAAGGGAACTCCTGGGCCCGAAGGAGGGTGAGTTGGTAGGTAGCCAAGCCAAGCTGCTCGATGAGTTGGTGGGAGGAACTCGGTGGGTTATATGGGAGCAACTCAACAAGTTACGGGTGAGCCACCAATGAGTTAAATCAGTTTAGCGAGCATGGGAGGTGAGTCGCGTTGGATGAGTTATGTGTCAAGGTCGGGTACATGTGGAGCACGCGTCAAGTGGGTAGCGGTATTGATGGCAAGTCCAGAGATTGAGTCATTGAATGATGAGTCGTGATTCTACGAGGTTTTGGTGAGCAAAGTATCAAATTGAGTGTCAAGGGTCCGAGAAATGCATCGTGTGGAGGGCATGCACGAGGATCGCCGAGGACATTCCGAGCTCATTGGGAGCACCGAGATGGAGGTTGCAGAGTACACATCATCGTGGCAGTCGAGAGAGTGCAGAGGCGATGATGACAGATCTGGTCGAGTGTGTCGAGGCATGCATGGGGAACTCGACCCGAGGCAAACCATGTAGATGAAAAACCACATGTGGACACAAAACCAAGATTCTAGGGGATGAAACCCCAAAATATTACATGAGCCAAACAAATGTAATTAGGGGTGTTTAACACATAAGAAGTGAGATGGATGCAATGTAAGCAAAAAAAATATGAACGCAGAATAGAATGGCGAGCCAATTTTGTGCGGCGAGGAGTAATCCAATGATGAGCCCGAGAACCATGAGTGGTCAAGCTAGAGTGGAGCATAGATCCTAAGGATCGAGCATACAGGGGTCAATCAGAGCATGAAGAAAAATATCAAGCTCGGGGGAGGTCAAGTGGTCAAAGATCCAACTCAAAATTGAATGAAAAAACCAAACGCCTGAACCAATCGAATGCACTCGAGTTATAGAAGGTGAGTTGGGGAAGAGAGGGCCAAGTTGGGCTCAAAAATATCCAACCATTAAAAAATTCCAAATCAACTAGCACCAAATAATCTAGATCTACAACCCGAAACTACAAAACACTCCAAAACATGCATGTAAGGCGGTAAACCCCTGACATCCACAAATACTCAAAAACAAGCACCACAAACGAGATTTGAAACCTGAATCAATGTATTTGATGCACGAATGGAATAGCCATTACGACGCTTCACACGAAACCTAAAAATAGAGAACAAAGACCAAGAGGGAAACAGTAAACAATGAGTAGCACAAATCCTAACAACGTGTGCTCTAATACCATGACGAAGAATGCAAAAATGTGAAGCACAAGGATCATGTGGGATAATGCAAACAATGACCAAGTTGCACTCCTGCAATGTGATGAGGTTGCATGGAGAGCGATCATCAACCATGAAGTGCATGCAAAGGTTGGAAAATGGTTACAAGAATATCATTAACTCCTCATTCCACCACATCGGTCTTAAAAGGGTAAGGGCTACAAATAGAGGGTGTTGTGTAACCCTCGGTGCCTATAATCATACCTCCTCATGTGGAGAAGGGGAGTTACATTTTTTGGAAGCACAATGGACTGAGAGAGGGGGTGAATCAATCCTTACAAACTTTATTCAATTTCATATTTATTTACTTAAACCATAAATCAATTAATCATCCATTAATGTGTGCACAACATCATACATTTTTCATTCAAATAACCATGAACAAGAGAGAGAACACCATAATACAAGATATAAGTGGGAAACCCTCAAGGTGAAGAAAACCCACTGGAAATTCTGATTATATTACTCAAATCAAAAGTATTTAATAAAGCACCAACTTCACAAGGAGCACCAACCCCTAGTTTAGTAGAGCACCAACCCTATAAGGAGCACCAACCCCTAGTTTTGTAACGCCCAATGTTATAACAACTCGAGAATAAGGGATTTTTTTTAAACAAACCCCTTGATCCCCATTACATGCCTTCAATGATTTTATATTGCAGCAATAATAATCCAACAAGTAATCTAGTTTACAATCCATCGATAACATCATAACCATGTGCAATTGTAAAGGTCAATTAGATCTACTTGATCCCCTTTATCATCACTCTCTTGAGTGTACATATATTTTAGATCTACCCGATCTCCTTAATCATCACTATATCCAAGTGTACATATCTTGTATGTAATTGGTTAATAATTTTATTAGGTTTGTGAACTAATGCAGTTCCAAGTGTCTACTTGAAAATCAGTTTACTAAGTTTCATCGGTATCTCACACCATTTATGGAACTCGGTGAACTAACAATGTAACCATCTAGTACACTACTTAGGCCAAAGATTTCAAGTTATGCTTTGCATGCTTAGTTTCGTGACCACACATAAGTCACTTGAAACTTGTTCCATCATTGCATCGTCATTCCACACAATTATCTAGATCACATCTTGATAATTAAATGTTTTAAATTAATGTATTAAGAAGGCCTAAAATATAGGTCTCACCTCTCGACCTGAGTGTACGCTAACAGTCCCAGACTTAGGACCCCTATGGGAAAGATAATGATTAATTTTGACTCCTTAAAATTAATCACTACCCTTCATGTAGTCGTCCTAAGATGGTACGGTCATATTACATTCAACTCTATAGGCGGGACTTAGAGTCCATGCCTACTTAACACATAAGACGATTATAAGATTAACGACAAGTTATTATTAACACGTTAAATATTGTCGTTCTAGGTTTGCAAACTCAAGTGTCACTTTATGACTTCCATCATTAGGACTAGTTTCAAATAAATCATCATATTAAGATTAGGTAATTGTCCTAATACCAATTAGATAATGTCGTGTTTCCACCTTATCATTATCTAAGTTAAGTATCTCTTAAAAAGAGATATATATTCTTTTTAAACATTTGGATAAAATATAATATCAACATTATTCCGCAATGCTTTATTTTTGTTTAACATTTAATAATTGATTGCAGGTATTGTACTTTTGTACTTATTCATTATTATGTCGCTTAACAAATTAATAATATAAAGGTATAATTAGTCATTCATGTATTAATTGGGTATACGAGATAATGGAGAAATTATTAACTTTGTCCTCTTACGATCAAGTCCAAGATTTATAAATTCATTTCACGAATCTTGTTCTGCTGTCCAAAAACAACATTAATTGTTTACTTCATTAATTTATTCATTAAATAATGATGTTATGATTACCTTTGTAATATTTATCATTTAATAATTCAGATTAAATGATATCATAAGGTACAAATAAATCATTATTGGCCATTATGTGTTTGTGTTTTCATTGATGTCAATTCCATTGAAGTAAAAGGGTGTTATGAGGTCATTCACGGTCCATAAGGTGTGTTAGAGGTGTACATGTGTCCGGATGAGGTCAATAATGTTAGTTAATGTGAAGACATGGTTGATTCAGGTCATTTCGGGCCTATTCCTAGCCCCTGGAGGAAGCAGTAATGAGATGGAGGTATGAGTTTTCAAGTTGATTAGTCTTGTTGGAGCATGGTAGAAGCATGGTGAAATGATATAGGTGTATGGTGAGTTTTGTGTGATAACTCGGAGGTATGGTGCATGTTTGAGATCCTTGGGAAACAAGCGGTGAGAATAGGCAAGAAAACATGGGAAAATGAGATTGGATGGAGATTTTAAAATATATTTGAGCTATGAAAATAGTATAAACAGGTAGAGGATGTTGTCACAATGCTTTATGACAAATTTTAGGTCATTCGAAGAATGAATTACCATATACTTCATTTTTGGTAAAATTGGGTGTTTCACAAAGTGTGTTTTTGAGGTAAAAGTGGACCTTATGATGTTCATTTTGAGTTGTGCACTTTGCATGGGGACCTGATCTATTTTTCATATATTCTTAGGTCAGTTATGAAGGTTTCACAAAAATAATGATGTGGTTTGATCATCACATTTTTATGAATGATCGTTAATAAGGTAAGTTGCTTTGAAACTCTAGTTAAACCAGTAACTAGAAGTGACTTGGAGAGAAAGAGGTATGTTGAGTCTATTGTGATTATTTTTGAAAAATTTATGATTATATGTTGCAAAGGACTCTTTCATCTTTTTAGAAAGGTAAGTTAGAGCATGTGACTGTATGTGGGCCCCACCTGAAAATGCTTGTTTCTAAAGAAGTTCAGTTTAAGGTAAGATTGTCCAAAGAAGTCGAATAAATTGACATTGTTTTTAGCCCCTAAGTTTTTATATTTATTAATGATAGTTTCAGATCATGGTTGAAGTGAAAAGGGAAAAATGTGCCCTATTTATGAAGATTGGTTTTTGGGGCAGTTTGGAGCGGTCTTCACTAAAAGTGAAATTGTAATAGCTACAAGAGGAGTTAGGACTACATTTAAGTTTTGTTATGATGTTGGTTCAGATACATGTTCAGTGATATATCAAACTTGTGTTTTTTATATGCTATGAAAAATTTATGACCTATTCTTTGAGGGTCAAATTTGGAGGATGTTTGTTCTAAAGCAGGGTCTTGAGTGGCTTCATGAGGTAAGTGATTGTTCTGAGTTTTTCATGATTTTTAAATGTTTCTAAGTGCTTATACATCATGTATAAGGGTTTTCCATGCTTTGGCTAAGTGTGGAAGTTAGTTTTGAGGTGATGGAGTATGTTGAGCTCATGCTTAATTCTTGAGTCCTAAAAGGTTTAAGAAGTAGTTTTCGAGAGATGGACTGGTTGAAGGCCTTACGCTTGGATTTAGAAGGATTTATAATATATTCTGGAAATATGATTTAGATATATTTCCATTGGTATATGTTTTTTCTCGGTGAGTTGATTTGATGTGTCTTTCAAGTCATTTTGTGAAGAAGAAGGTATGTTGATTTTTAGGATAGGTTTGCTCAGGCTAGAAGATTGAGTTGGTTGAGGCATGAAATGGATTGATTGATGCTTTCTATAAGTTATAAAGTGAAGAGGGATGATTTTTTTTCCTATCAAAGGCATTTGGAGGTCTTGAAAGTGGCAGAAATGGTGCTAACTAGTTGATTTTGCAAAACTATTTTTCGGGCGGCTTGATTTGGTGAAGAGGAAAGTTGCTGTGGTTTGAGCATATGGATGTTTCAAGAGGTATAAAATGCATTTATGTTATTTAAATATTTCTAAGGATTCCATAGAGTGGTTACATGCCATATTTGAGTTGTTTTGGTGTAGTCTTGATGCTCAAAGGTGAAGACATGGTGTTGGAAGCATTGTTTGGTAAAGGTTATGAGCCTTTTGGCTTGTGTTATGAATTATTTGATTGGTCCAAGCTAATTAACGACCATGGATGATTTTTTTATGATATATTACACATTTTTATGAATTTTGGGGCTTTATTAATCATGGTTTGGGTATTAGTGGTTTTAGCTCATCCTAATGATGGGGTTTTGAGCTTGTTTTGTGCAAGTTGAGTGGTTTTGGGCATGGCCGACCTATATGGGTAAAATGTGAAAGTTTTAATGAAAATTTTGGGATGTTTTTTAAGTTTAATTGGTCAATATTATTGAGAATGACTGACCTTTAGTGAGTTTGAAAGAAGAAAATCATATTTAAGTGTTTGTTTAGTTTGAACTAGTGCTCTCGAAGGGAAAAGTGTGACCTATGTAGAAGTGTGTAACAAGTTTTAAGGCATGAATTGAGATTTGAAATATTTTTTATAGGTTGATTAAGGTTAGAGAGCATGTTTGAAAGGGTTTATAGCTAAGACAATTTGATAAGGAAGAAGATAGAGCAAGTTGAAGCAATGAGGGTTTTATTGTGATTGTGTGAGCTCAATTAGAGATCTCCATCAGTTGTGGCAAAAAAAAAATTCAAATATCATCATCTTTAGGTGGTTGAGTTTGTGCTTAGTCATCTAAGGGGTTTGTATCCTCCTTTTCAAGTGGGTGCTTCACTAAATTAGGGGTTTGTGCTCCTTGTAGAGTTGCTGCTCTACTAAACTAGGGGTTGGTGCTCCTTGTGGGGTTGGTGCTCCTTGTGGATTTTTTTCTTCATTAAATTTGTTTTCTTTATGTAATATAATCATATTTTTAGTGTATTTTCTTCCCCATGAGGGTTTCCCACAGATATATGGTGTTCATGTGTTGTCTTGTTGCATACTCTTATGATTGAATGTTACACATCTTAATAAGATCACATGGTTATGTATGATGAATGAACAATCTGAATGATGAATTTATGGTTTACTAAATTAATTAAAATTGTTGTATGACTGGTACACCCCCTCCATTCACTTTTCTTCCAACAATAATCAAGTTCAATTTGTTTCACAATCATTTTCAAGTACTACCACTTGATGAAATCAACGTACATCATTATTACATCACATAAGGATTTAGTCAAATAATAAAATATGTCATGAACTCATTTAGAAAAATCCTTATTCTAATAAGTAGAATAATAATTACATAATGATATAATTGGCCAACTGTCATTTACAACTTCACGAAACAATATATCGCTCAATAAGGATTACATGATCCAATTTAAAATATACATTAAATCAATGTTTACAAATCGATAAAAAAATTATCACATGATGAGCATGCATGTAAACAATCCAACTAACTCCTCGTAATACTTAATCCATCCTGATATCTGTAAGATAAAAATGATAATGTACATGGTCAGTTCTAAGAATTGACATGGATTTACATCTCTCTGCTAGATGTTTTATTACGAAATAATTGAACATAAACTGTTTGATTTAATGATAATAAAAAGTATTACTTAAGACAAGGCATAAGAACTCAAACACAATGCTCTATAAGTACTAACAAGTTCCTTTTATGATCATCATATATACATACTTCCAATTTATTTTATCTCAACAAGGTATAGTAAACTAAGTACATAATTCACTCAACAAACCATTAACAAAATAATGCTAATGTATTGTTCCCATTAGTATTTAACCTTCTTGCATGTTATTACTAATCAAGAGAACATGATAAGATTACTTATTACTATTCCAACCTTCCAAGTTCCACAAACAATCCAACAAGTAATACCACAAAAACTTCAACATTCAAGGGTATTCTCAATCCTTAACTAGTTAGGCCAAATTCATCTAACAAATTCTCACAACCTTATCTAATAAAAAAACATCAACATTTACCAAGAAATGTTTCATCATCTCTTCCTTAATGTGAATGCACCCAACATTACTCAAAGCAGGCTCAACAATGATAGAATCAATAAAATGCAAACATTACCTAGTTCAAATAGTTATTGAATCCAAGAATGACTGACAAAAACCTCTTTTAAATACCCATTGCAATAGTTCTTTACCATATCTTCATGGCACTCGATTTATACACACGGGAATACGAAGATAGATTACAACTATGCAAGCAATGGAAACCCAAACCAACTTTATTTAGAACCTCCATCTACACAAATCCCTAGTAAAATTTTGGCAAAGTTTCGTTCAGAGTAGGATCACATTTCATCACAAATCGAGATCATTCAAGATGTTATAGTCTTCGTTAAACATGATTCAATATTTAAAACAAGTGAACATAACATCCATGTTTGATAGTCATACTGATGAAAACATTCAAACCATATACTCAAAATAAAGTAGACAACACAACACTCACAACCGGTTGTATTAAATCACAACAAAGAAATTAGCAAACAATTGGGTTGAGTCAAACCCACTTATTTATTCAAACACACCGACTCCTAAGTCACTTTTTCTAACCGAAGCCCACTTCATAAATAATCATACCTAAAAACATCAAACTCTCAAGATATCATATACCCATACGGGTTGGATTTGCGAAGATGTTATTAACCCAACAAGTTTTTAAAACCCTCCTTGCTAGACTATGGTTTATATAAGCACAAAATGAAGTAGGGTTCAAATCGACCTATTTCAACCAAGAATAGTGACTCAAGTGTCACACCCTTCACAGAGGGGACAGTTATTTATTCCCACATTCATCATGGTGGTTTGAGTTAATAATCTCTTAACAAAAATAACATCCAAAACCTACATGCTCGGGTAATACCTACGCACAAAATGTAATCACACCATTCATTCATGGTTATAAAACAAGTAAATGGGTATCCAATACCCAACAATAATTTTTGCACAAATCTATTAGAAACACAATGCACAGTCTAGAAATTTGTATAAAAAGAACGTGCATAATAATACTTCTTAAATGTGAAATCAAGCACCCAAAACGGTGTGATAAACCCAAATCAAGAAATGACCAGATTTATATGACTCAAATAAGGTAAACAATATATTAAACTTCAACAATAAATAATCAATCAACTAGAGAATATTCCATCATTCGGTAATGAAATAACAAGACAGAGAGAGGTATTTTCATGCCTAGTAAAGCTTCTATAAAAATCCTCACAAAAATCCTTGCCATGATTTCCACGAAGTCATTCCACCAAAACATCTAATAGAAGCAATCTACCAACCCCTAGATTTAAATGCCTTCATTCCATGTTTACCAGCATGTAATATTTTGCTAAAAATATGCCATGGAAAACTCTAACTATAGCTATAACAAAAAAACGCATGCAAAGCTCTAAAGAGACGCGAAAAATGGCAAAGGAGTGAAAACCGAATTAACTCTCACGATAGCTTCTCCTAAAAGCTTCTCCCATTCCCGAGATCCATGGGGATTTCATTAAATGCATTTAATATTTATAGGTGCCACATAGTGGTAGTGGTTGACTTACCTACCTCCCTCCACCAACTCTAGTTTCCCTCCAATACTAACTAGAGATTTCGAGTGGTCCAAGATTAAAATATAAACCATATAATTTACATGGGTCGTGATTCGACCAATTTAATATATTAACCATTCAAACTAATTTTCATTTGAATATATTTGAATTGATATTAACTTCCAAACAAATTAAAACTCATAAATGTGGTGGTGATCCTTAAAACATCATACAATGCCCTCATATATGGTTATTCCATATTAACAATAATCTATGCCAATGTTTACGGTCTAAGACCACTATATTAACCATTTAATAAACCATACAAAATTGTTTTTTCAACATTTATACTTAACTCTTCCCAGCTAAGGGAATATCAACAAACTAATTTAAACCAATCATGCAAACCAATATAATCATTGATATAATCGATCATTCATCAATAGAGGAGTATCAATCATCAAAGATGATTTACCAACTCAACAAGTTAAATCAAAATGAATGACAATCATGACGAATACTTTACGATCATGCAATAAGACAGATTAGTAAATAATCATAATCAAGTAACTATACTAACATTTTTCTGTAATGAAGATACTCAAACCTATACCTTAATTAAACCAATGTTTTATTGCCTCGATTGAAGACCCTCTTATTGTTGTATGATCAATGATCATTAAAGTATCAAAATATTTAGTACCTTCAACATTCACCATTATTTTTACATAACGAAATAATACAATGCATTCATGTATAAATTCAATCTTAATTTTCAAGTTATTACTTCCAGCAAGAAAAGTAATCTACAATACCAAAAATAGGTACAAAAATCAAGAAAATAACTCAAACATGAAAATCATCAACTTAGCAAAGTAAGTAACTCAATGATCAAGTAAGCAAAATAAGGTATTTCGTGAGTGCTTGGTGACAAGCATCGTTATGTGGTTAGATTCTCAACTATGTGTAATCATGTTTATCCTTTTCGGTGGTAAACGTGCATACATCTAGCTATGACACTAGCCAAGTAATGCTTCTCGTCCCCAAATCCTCGTGATCCACTTCACACTAATAACCCTATCTTGCAACAACATGAAATGAAAATGCAGGATGTGACAATTTTAGTGAAGCACTAAATCCAAAAGGAGGCTAAAAACCCCTAAGATGGTCAAAAACCCATGCAACCACGTTTGGATGAAGATATTTGATGTCTTGTTGCTGCAACAACCGATGGAGATTGCCTATTCATCTCACACACCTTCAAACCCTTTCTTCTCCAACTCATTATATCTCCCACTTTATTCACTTCTCTTTACTTCAAACACTTGCACACACTCTCTCTAGAATCCCTCAACCTCTTTCATACTTCCTCATATTTGAATCAATGCCTTCATACCGTAAAAATACTCACATGTGTCGCACTTTTCCCTCTCAAAGAACTTGTTCAAATTTGAACTCAAACTTCACTTTTATACCCTTCTCATCTCATAAACAATGAAAGTTGGTCTCCCTCCTTTAGTTATACCAATACATATTAAATACATCCCAATACATTCATTAAAACATTCACATTTAACCCATATAGGTTGGTCATACCCAAAACCACTAAACATGCTCAAAACTAGCTCAAAATCCCATCACCTAGATGAGCTAAAACCACAAATGTCAAAACCATGATTATTAAAGCTCCAAAATTCATTACACATTTTTAATATGACATAACAACATCATCCATGGTCATTAATTATCTTTAACCAATCAAATTTATCATAACTAACTCAAGAATCTGTATATCCTTCACCAAATAATTAGTTCCAGCACCATGTCTTCACCTTTGGGCATCAAGGTCACCCAAGAACAACTCAACTGTATCATGTATCCACTACTTGGAATCCTCAAGATCTTTATATCACATAAATTCATGTTAGAGCTCATGAAATATCCATATGTGCAAACCACACCAACTTTCCTCTTCACCAAATAAAATTGCCCAAAAAGTAGTTTTACAAACACAACTATTTTACACCCACGTTGTCACTTACAAGGCCTTCACTAGAGAAAAATTAATACATCTTCACTTTCCAACTGATAGAAAACATCAACTAATCCATCTCATTCCTCATTCCCCTCAATATTTTAGCCTAAGTAATTATGTTGAAAACCAAACAACCTTCTTTCTCACAAACTGAGGTGGATGACCCATCAAATCTCATCATCATGAGACAAACCATATACCATTGGAAATTTCTTTGAATTATCTTTCAACAAAATATCACATTTTATCCAAAATCCAAGTGGAAGGCCTCCATCCAAGTCCATCTCAAAAATTGCTTGAAACTACCCCAAAACTGCCTTATAACCAGTCTTCACAAATAGGGCACACTTTTCCATTTAGAAGCTTCACCATTATCTTAAACCATCATGTTTGACATCAATTAAAATTCCATACTAAAAACAATGTCAATTTATTTTTAACTCCTTTGGATAATCCTTTCCCAAACTGGACTTCTTCAAAAAATCTTTTTAGGTGGGATCCAATCATCACCACATGCTCTATCATACCTTTCTTGAAATCTAAAGGATTCCTATACATAATAAAATCATAATACTAGCAAAAGAAATCAATTTTGGGAACTTATGAAGCAAAAACTCTCCTACCACTTTTGAGCTAGGGTTTCAAGCTCATAAAATGTTATTTACCTTCTTAATGTTTATTCATAAAAATGTGACGATGAAATGACCTCATTATTTTTTTGAAACCTTATTTAATCAATTTATAAACATACATAAAATCCACAAGGTCCCATGAAAAGCACATAATTTAGGGTGAGCATCAGAAGGTGCAATTCGAGCTGGAAAATGCTCTTTTGACAATGTTTCACATAAAACATCATAACTTGCAAAATATTCTTCAAAATGACTCCAAATTTTTCTCACACCTTAAGAAACCCCTATGCACCATCTCCAATCATTATCATGGCTCAAATATATCTCCATCTTCTCATCCCATCTCATTTACATGACTATCCCTTGGGGTTTTGCATGGTTTAGGCTAGGATCAACTAAACCAACATTGTAAATCATCATAAAACCTCTTCAAAAGG
Source organism: Taxus wallichiana var. yunnanensis (assembly GCA_018340775.1). Lineage (NCBI taxonomy): Eukaryota > Viridiplantae > Streptophyta > Pinopsida > Cupressales > Taxaceae > Taxus > Taxus wallichiana. The sequence continues at coordinate 96,075,725 of CM031236.1, forward strand.
TCCTAACAACCTTATTAAATCATTAATCACCCACCTTCAAGCATCCATGGGCTCACATGTCTCTACAACTCATCCTCATGCCTCCAAACACCTAGACTGGTTTAGATGAGCACTGTAACTAAGTCTTCAACTGTATTTGCACCCTGAAACTCATGTGAGTGCCTAAACACTCCCAAAACATGATCTCCATGATGCTACCATGATCTTCAAGCAACCAAGAAACTCAAATCACCATGCTCCATCACCTAGGATAGCTAGGTCACCTATTATGCTTGTTAGACCAAGCCAATCTCATTTAAACAACTCATACCACATGAAACCACCTGTAAGGTCATCTCTTGGTTAGAAACATCAACAAAAGTCTTCATACTAGCTCACAAACTATTAATTTCTCATTAAAATCTGATTTTACATTTGTCTTCTTTAAAAGCATTTATCTGTACCCCCTTTGCAAGATGCATAAAACACATGTTCTCCCCATTTTTACAATGATGAAAGACAAAGATAAGAATGTATTCACCTTTACCTCATTTGAGTGCAAACATCACACAACGTCATCATTAGGACATAAGAACTTTTTTTTTCACCTTCTACCCAGCTTGATTTTGATATTTTTTTCAACTTTGAGAGCATCAGAAGACCTTAAGTCAATGCATACAACTTGTGAACATGCCAACAAACATGACTTCAAGCCAAAGAACATCATTTTACCTTCTTGCTTGTCCTATCTCAACTTTGTCAATGCTCAAAATAGACTAGTTTTTCATACCTTGACTTCTCACCATTTTTAGGACTAAAATCCCTAAAACCAACTTTTAGAACATTTAGACAACATGACAAACCCTAGAAGCTCAAGCATCCCATGATAGACCTCCTTATGGCTCCCTTTGAACTCATACCATCTCATTCTAGTAAAAAACACAAAACTTGGATCCTTGCTTTGATTTCTTGCCGTAGAAAATACACAACCACTTTGACATTGCCATCCCTGAACCTTTTTCTCGGTGTTTTCATCCTCCTTTTGCATGTTAATTTGAACTTCTTTGAATCAAGACACCATTTACCTCTTGTAGGAACCTATACACACCACCACTCACACATACAAGCTTGTCTTCTTGAGTTTATACCATAGATCCATAGTACCATTTATCTTGAAGACCCTTACATGTCATGTGGCATACCATATACCTTTCTACAATACCAAATTCAACCTCAGAAGCATGCAATATTTAGTGTTCTAACATCATGAAGCATTCACTTATAAAGCCCAGAACCATACATACTTCTGTAATCACCATGATTTTTGCCAAATAAACTACTCTAACCACATTACACACCTAAATAACTAACAAAAGAGTCTCCCCTATCTTGAGACATTTCTGAGACTTTGTAGCTTCACATTTTAGAGAAAAATGACCACCATACTACATCATAACGCACTAGTTACCTTTTTCTTACAACTATGACTAGTGTCACCTTACTCATATAGCACTATCTTCTTAAAATGATGAAGATTACTTATGCTCATTCACAACATGTTTCACCATGGAACATCACCAATCCTCCTTTACACATACCGAGACAATACATTTAACTTTTTCTTATGACTATAGCAATTTTCAACATATGAGATGATAATACCTTGGATTGCAATGAGCTTTTGACAATTCCTTACACAAATCACTATTACACTTGCCTTCATACCTTCATGGCATCTGGGAACCCTAATGGATACCAAATATACTTGATCAAGATCAAATATGATCCCCCGACTCAATAAAATAACTTAGACTTGTATATGTCTTTTTCACTATTCACTATATAACCTTCACTCACACATCATGACTGCCATGCAACTTTTGATCACTCCTTTGGCTTCATATGAATAAACTTACACTTTATATATCATTTAAGACATGTCTAAGAGCATAATTTTACATATCATGTATTCATCATTTTACTTTTTGTATAAACTTTACCTTGTTGTTATTGATGTACTTATACTTAATCACAACATGACCTTACATCTTCATGTTGAGCTAAGGAGACATCTAACACCATCTCATTGTCCTTTTACCTTCTTAACACTATATCTTAGACTCGCAAAATGACCCAAACACAAATTATGAGCTTTTATTTCTCTATCTCTCTTTTTTATCCATGCTCACACATGCTACTAGCCTTATCTTAATAGGAAATCACCGATAGCTTTTGATATATTCACTTTATCAAAGAATATGTACCTATTTGAAGTACCCATTTGGCCATTTTAATATCTCCATTAACCTTGTAGCATGTCACTAAAATAGATTTGCTTAATTTGTAATTTACCTCTATCAATTAGGTCTCCTATCATTCTTCAAAGTCAAATATGAGAACTCATCCTAGATTCAACTGTTTGAAGTATTCTCATGGCATAAAACATCTTGAGTTATGATGTAGGCTTAGTTTAGATGCTTTTTTCCAAAAAAATCCTTCAACTCCTCCATTTGACCCCTTAAGCACAAGATTTCCTTCATACCGCTAAATATGACTCCTTAGAGCCCAGTTTAGGTAAAGATCACTCAAATTACACTAATTTTGGTTTTAAGATCTCAAATTCTACCAATCATCATTGTATCAACATCCTCTAAGGTTTTAGTAACCCTATCTTGGTATGGAGAAAAGGATAGAAACCACAAACACTTTCTTATATCCTCCTTAAGCATGACTTCAATCACCTTCCATGAACTTTGCCTCAAACTACCTTGTGATGATGGTATGATCAAGTCATCATATTTTATGACTCATACTCTCTTCATTTATTATTCATGGGGCATTATCATTCTTGACACCATAGTGAGAAAAACACAAAGATATGTAACCTGAATATCGGGACTTAGACAACTCTTGATGACAACATGACACCCTTGAAGAAAAAACATACTCTAGGATACTTTGGTCACTTTTATCAATCATTTGAGACCATTACATAGCTTCACACCCTAAATATACTCTTAGAAATACCAACAACACTCCATGCTCAGACTTAGATAATGACATGACATAATTTTGACTAGAACAACTTTGGAAGACACCATGCTTTGATTAAGACATTAGTTACACATAATATATCCAAAGTGCATACTCTAACCATACTTTTTAGAATTAAGATAGGACTATAGAAGGCTTCCATCATCAATGCACACACAACATGATAACACAAGCTCAATAACCTCCTTTGACACACATCTCCATGAGTTATCATAGCCTAGACTCGTGTTCTTTCAATGACAACTCATAATCTTCAGGACAACAAAAGACCTCAACCATTAAATATCCATGACAAACTTAAGACATAACTATATATCTTTAGAAGGACTGATAACTCTTCATACGAGGGAGATCATAGTTATACTTTGCATAATCAATACTTCAAGAGACTTAAATCATCAATTTTGACAACCACAAACTCACATAATGACAGTACATACTCAATATCCTTTTGATAGTGACCATAGAATTTTCACCATTTGACAACCAAGAAAGACAATAAGACACACTTTGGAGATATGAAAATATACCTTGACAACTTAGAGGAATCATACATCAACCTAGACATATCCCCCTCTTCTCAATACTTCATATGGATCAATACACCACTAAGAATCCTAGTAGAGGCATAGAACATCATAATAGATCTAGAAGGACCTGAAAAGGTCCCAAGCCTTCTTAGACACCTGAAAATCACCTCCATCAACTTTTTTTATGATTTGAGCTCTAAGTCATGCCTTGATTTGTATCAACACCTACTCTTGATGAGACACCATTATTCCTTCTAGGCTCACATGATTTGTTTTTCCTTTACATCATGCATTCTTGGAAAGCTTGAAAACTCCTCTCTTGAAATCTTTGATCTTTTCCTTGTAGTACTATAATAGTTCACTTCTAGAAACATGTCCAACCTTATTACAACTTAATCACACAATTGTTCTCTTACCTTTGTAGAGCCTTCAACTTGACTAGGTGGATAATATAGACAATATCTAACAACATGAAATTTCTCATTGCAATTGTAGCATACCACATTCTTAGCAGGAACACTCCTACTATCCCTCCAAGGGTGATCATCTCTAAAAAACCTTCTACACTCCTTAGATATATGACCAAAACCATTACAAGTGAAACAATAACCATTAAATGATCTCTCATACCTTGAAGCATTTGGTTTCCTTACTAATTTTGTCTTCACATTTTCTTTGGTGAAGATCTCCTTCTTTCCATCCTTGATACTTGGTTCTCCATCCTTATTTCTTAGAACATTATATTCTTGCATCTTCTCCTTGCCCTTGATGTTGTCACTAAACCCCAAACCTGCTCTATCACCTATTGATCTCTATTTTCCAAGAAGATCATCAATATCCTTGGCACTTTTCTCAAATTTATGAAAGGACATAGTTTTCTTACCAACCTCTAACAATTCTACCCTTAGAACTCTACATCCTCTTCAAATTTGGTGCACATGCTCTCTTTTTCTTGCAAACTTGTGACAAGAAACTTTACCTTTTCTTCTAGCATCTTGATAGACTCATTGAGCTTTCTTGTTTCAGACCTATGCTTTTCTTCTAGATCATGAATCTTATCCTCATACTCTTTGACCTGAGATCTCAGCTTCTTGTTCTTCTTTTCAACATGCCTTAACTCATTTTGGATACACTCAAGATCATCTTCAACATCATCTTCTTCTTCCTAATATCTGTAAGAACCTGATATGAAATCACCTAATAATGAAGAGCCATCACTAGAAGATCTCATGACATATTTAGTTCATGAAAAACACCTCATTTCCAACATCTTCATGATCATATTTAGACTCAAAATCTAAAACACCACTACTAGCATCAAGACAAGTAATCCTCTTCCTTTGTATAAAATCTTCTTTTTCCCTTCTTATAATCAAACCTCTTGAATTTCTTCTTACCTTTTCTAAACTTATGATTCTTCTTTTCATGATCATCCTCATGGTATCATCACCTTCCTTTTCATGCCTATGAGGACACTTAGCAAAAAAGTGACCTACTTCACCACAATTGAAACATTTAAAGGAAGTTTACCTTTGTACTTACCAGATCCAACATTCAATCTTCTAGCCACCATTGTAAAAGAGTTCTTCATCATCAATTTCAAAAGCATTATCATCATCATCCTTGGACTTTTTACATTTGTTCTTCATTTCATATTTGAAAGTAATCTCTTTCTTGGCTAGTTTGGAATCAACAATCCTCATTTTATAGGAATTAAAGTCCCATGCAACTCATCCATTTTCAAAGTAGTCAAATCCTTGGCTTCTTCAATGGTAGATACTTTGGAATCAAACTTAGATGTTAGATCTCAAAACCTTTTGAACTACAACTTCTTCCTTCACATCTTCACCTAACCCTTTCATGGTGTTGAAAATCTTGTCAACCCTAAGAAAATATGTAGCAATAGGTTCATCATCATTCATTTTTAGTCCTTCAAACTGATTTCTAAAAGTTTGTAACTTAGAAATTCTTACCTTGGAGTCTCCTTCATATAAACATAAAGTTTTCTCCCACATAGCCTTGGATGATTGGAAATGCATCACCTTCACAAGCTCATATTCACCTAGACCACACATGATAACATTCATAGCATTTGAATTATCACTACACAACTTCTTATCTGCATTACTAGTTGGTGGAGTAGGATCAGTATAACCATCCTCCACATATTTCCAAATATCAAACCCTAGGGACATGATGTGATTCCTCATCCTCAAACTCCAAAAATCATAGTTCACTCCATCAAACAAAGGTGCCTTGTTGGTAGAAGAACCACTCTATTGACTTTTTTTTTGTGCTTCAAAGGATCTCCTTTCAAGTGATAAAACTTATCAAAATAACCTGCTCTGATACCAATTGTTGGAAAAATGGACTCGAGAGGGGGTGAATCAGTCCTTATAAACTTTAATTCAATTTCATATTTGTTTACTTAAACCATAAACCAATTAACCATCCATTAATGTGTGCACAACATCATATAACATGCATTCAAATAACCATGAACAAGAGAGAGAACACCATAACACAAGATATAAGTGGGAAACCCTCAAGGGAAGAAAACCCACTAAAAACTTCTAATTATATTACTCAAATCAAAAGTATTTAGTGAAGCACCAACTTCACAAGGAGCATCAACCCCTAGTTTAGTAGAGCACCAACCCTACAAGGAACACTAACCCCTAGTTTAGTGAAGCACTCTAACTCCACAATAAGGATAAAACCCCTAAGATGATCAAACACCCACTAAACCACCTTTAGATTAAGATATTTGATGTATTATTTTTGCAACAACTAATGGAGATCACCTATTCAACTCACACACCTTCAAACCCTTATTCAAACCCCATCTCCAACTTGTTATATCTTTGGATTTCTTCACTTATATTTTCTTCAAACACTTGCACACACACACTCTATAATATCCTCAACCTCTCACACACACTTCTCAACTCTGAATCAATGCCTTCATACTTTACAAACACTCACATGGGTCACACTTTTTCCCTCTCAAAGAACTAGTTCAAATTTGAATTCAAACTTCACTTTTATACCCTTCTCATCTCATAAAAAAATAAAGTAGGTCTCCCTCCTTTAGTTCAACCAATACATCTTAAAAACATCCCAATAAATTCATTAAAACATTCACATTTTACCCATATAGGTTGGCCATGCCCAAAACCACTAAACATGCTCAAAACAAGCTCAAAACCCCATCACCTGGATGAGCTAAAACCACAAATGTAAAAACCATGATTATTCAATATCCAAATTTCATTACACATGTGTAATATGACATAAAACATCATCCATGGTAATTTTATTATCTTACACCAATCAAATTTATCATAACTAACTCAAGAAGGCTCATATCCTCTCAAAACAATTGTTTCCAACACCTATGTCTTCACCTTTGGGCATCAAGACCACCCAAAAAAACTCAAATATGACATGTAACCACTATATGGAATCCTAGAGACCTTATATCACATCACATGCATTCTTGTATATAGCTCATGAAACATCCATATGTGCAAACCACACCAACTTTCCTCTTCACCAAATCAAGTTACCCAGAAAGTAGTTTTACAAACTCAACTAGTGTTTCCCTTTCTGTCACTTTCCAAGACTCAAAAAAGGCCTTCAATAATAACAAAATTCATCCCTCTTCAACTCTATAACTGATATCAAACATCAAATAATCCATCTCATGCCTCATTTACCTCAATATTTCAACTTGAGCAATCTTGTCCTGAAAGCCAAGCAACCTTCTTTCTCACAAACTGACCTGGATGACCCATCAAATTTCATCATCATGAGACAAACAATATACCATGGGAAATATCTTTGAATTCTATTTCCATAATGTATCACATTTTCTCCAAACTCAAGCAAAATGCCTCCAACCAAGTCCATCTATGAAAATTACCCTAAAACGCCTTATGACCAATCTTCACAAATAGGACACACTTTTCATTTATAAGATTCACCATGATCTAAAACCATCATGGACATCAATTACAAGTCCCATAGTAAAAAAGTTTCACTTTATTTTTCATCTCCTTTAGACAATATTTTCCCAAACTATACTTCTTCATAAACTTACATTTCCATGTGGGGTCCACTCATCACCACATGCTCTATCATACCTTTTTATTGAAATATGGAGGATTACTATACATAATCAAATCATCATACTATCACAATCAATCAATTCTGGGAACTTAGGAAACAAATCTCTCCCACCACTTTTGAGCTAGGGTTTCAAGCTCATAAAATGTTGTTTACCTTCTTAACATTCATTCATAAAAATGTGACAATGAAATGACCTCATTATTTTTTGAAACCTTATTAACTTAATTTATAAAAAATTAAAAAGCAATAAGGTCCATGAAAATAATACAATTCATGGTGAGCATCAAAAGGTGCAATTCGAGCTGGAAAATGCTCTTTCTTGGACCTGTTTCACACAAAACATCATAACTTGCAAAATATTCTTCATAATGACTCAATTTTTTCTCAAACCTCTAGGAAACCCATGTGCACCATCTCCAATCATCAACATGTCTCAAATATATCTCCATATTCTCATCCCATCTCATTTTTATGACTATCCCTTGGGGTTTTACATGGTTTAGGATGGGATCAATCGAACCAACGCTATAACTCATCATAAAACCTCTTAAAAAGATCCTAAAACCTTATTACATCATTTTTCACTCACCTTCATTCATCCAAGAGATCACATGGCTCTACAACTCATTCTCATGCCTCCAAGCACCTAAACCTAGTCTAGATGAACACCTACAACTGAGTTTTCAACTTGTATCTGCACCCTAAAACTCATGTGAGTGCCTAAACAATCCCCAAAAATTCTCTCTTTGTTTCTACCATAATCTCCAAGCCATCAAGCAACTCAAATCACCATGCTCCATCACCTTGGCTAGTTAGGTCACATGACTAGGCTTGCTAGACCAAACCAATCTCATTGAATCAACTCATACCACCATGAAACCACCTGATACTCCATGTCATCATCCTACTGGGAATGCTCTAATTCTAATCCATCATGCTCTTTATCATTAATGGGATTTTACATCAACAACAACACCTAGAACATGTTGTGTCAACAACATTCCCGAAATGGAAAGTAACTCCCATATGATGCACTAACGCACTAACATGTACCGATGCGTAAGGAATCTAATGATGACACCTAGACCTATGACCTCACCTAAGTGAGATGACTTGCCGCATGATGTGGAAAATTACTCACACCAATACCCCCTTCGTCATAACTTAGGATGAGGTGACAAGTCAGAAATGAGAAATGGGTCCAAGAATAAAGCTTTGATGAGGCACCCATAAACAACAAGAATCTCAGCGGTGAAGGAAAACCTAGTGGGAAAAAAATCCACCACAAGATCTATGTTATTCATGGGTGCCTCATTTGGTGGATATTTTACCCCACCGGGTTTTCCTCTATCGCTTGAGATCCTTTTTGTTCATGGGTGCCTCATCATCGCTTTGTTTCTATTGTCATGCGGATCATGCACCCGTTGAATCCCTAAGTGATCCCATGCAACATTGGAACATCCCCAAGGTGTGGGACCTTGTCGCATTGGAATGAAGCTCCGAAGAAGGTCAGCTTCCTTTGAGACTTGGAGCACTTGATTTAAGATCAATATGCAAGGCTAAAACATTTGAAAATAACTCTAATCTACTCAACTTCGGGCTTAAAGTCGGAGGTAAACAAAAGAAAAATAAGGTGATGCACCAAGTATATTGAACAAATAGACCAATTTAAATGCACAATCAACTTCTCACAACAATATATGATATGCACATGTCTTGCAATCTTCCTCCATCCATGACTATAAATAATAATGTAACTTTATAACAGAAAGGAAATAGCTTTTCCACAACTTATATTCAAAGTAACTCTATCACTTTTCACATAGATTGAAATGAGATAACTAGGATAAAGGCACATTAACCAATCACATCAAAGAATTAAACATTCACAAGCTATAAATTGATCGATGATTAACACAATAAACCAAAATTTTCATAGCAAAATATTGTTTTGAATATAACTGAAAGGCTCAAATTATATGAAGCACTCTTCCAAGCTTGAAGAGTAACTTTTCAAATGATCTAAAAGGTCTACATAAACTTAATGCATTTAACTATTTATAAGTTCCAGAGGTTGAGCCATTACAAATTTGAACCTTAATTAACAAGTTACTAAAAATAGAGCATAATAAGTTCAAGAGGAACATGCTCCCATAAAATAGTAAATTTGTTGCAAAGGTTTGACTAAGTTAACCCGCAACTTTGGTCGATTCGAGCTTGGAACCATCCCAATCATGGCCGCATGGCTTAGCTTGGACCTGCAACATCTCTCTCTTATTCATTTTTCCCCTGATCTTCTTCCCACATAGCCATCCAGTGTTTATAATCAATGAAACATTTGATGATCCCATGTACCTCCTTCTCCTCTGGTCCACATGCATAATGATTTACCATGTCTGCTATATCAATCTCCTTCACAACTTCAAGTGAAACCTTTTCAAATTATTCAATACTTTCTTCACTAACTTAAGAAATTCTTGCATGAGACTAACTGTAAATTGAATTGATATTGAAATTTTTATTCACTTCATCATCCTTCTTCATCAAATCTTTGAATTTTGATTTAATTTGTCCAATAGGAAGAGCATCAATATTCTCATTAAAAACTTGCAATCGATATTTTCAAATTCTTCCGAAATATCATTTAGACCATCCATTATTTCCACATGTTTATCGTCCAATTTCTTGATCAAATCTCATAATACCTAAGATCTAAATTCCATAGATTTTTTAAATTCAAACAATTTAGAAGTATCATCAATTACTCCTTATTGGAGGAGTAAATCTAGGTCCACATCTCTAATCTCTCCCCATGTAGTCAAATTCATATTCAAATTATTATTGTCCTCAGAGAGGACTTCATCTATCTTGCGAATAGAATTTCTTTTAGTTTGTAAATCATTATACAATTCAATAGTTGTTTTGATCAAAGGATTAGCTTCCTGAAGCATGCATTCTATCCATCCATCTATTGATCTTCCATTTTGACCTATCTTCTCAATTTCATGATATGAAATATCATCCAAAACAGAAGAAACCGTTAAAGCAATGACTATAGTTGAAGGATCAGTAGTTGGAGTGGGTTGTGTTACTTTCCTTAAAAGAGCAGTAAGTTGTTCAACCTTTGACTTCAATTCATCTTTGGAAGCTTTATCTTTGTCATAATTCTCCAACAAATTTCCAAGGGCCACTTGAACATCCCGTTTGGCACCTTCATATGTTGTCTTTCCTAGTGAAAACCTAGAGATCGATAATTTTTTGTCATAATGGTTTCTTAAGCTTTCCCTTCAATAGGAGTAGCTACCTCCATGAACCTTTCTCCTAATTGGTTTATTGATAAATTAGATACGATCCTTGGTCATTTGGCCTGTCTCTTTGCAATAGGTTCTAGCACTCTCAGATCTATCACATCTATAGGGGCACCTTTTTCTTTTGCTTTGGGGTTTGGCGATATAGTCATTCAAGTATAGTAGATGCAGATAAAAGTGGCATGGTTGGTTCGGCACTTGGAGCACTAGATAAAACAATGGCACTGGTAATATTAGTTGACAATGAAATGGAAGTGGTTATGATAGATGGGGTGGAAGTGAGAATATCCTCGGGAGCGGATGTTACAGAGTTGGAAGTGGAAATGGAAAGCAATGAAAACAGCTAAGAAAATGGAGTGGAAACCGGATACCCAATCATTTCCCCTACTGAGAGAATAGGAAGGGATGAAAAAACTTGGGCCATGGATGGGGATGGAAAAGTAGAGATGAGTAGAGGAGCAGTGGATAATGATGGGAAAAGTGGAGCTGAAGATGGTAATAATGGTAGTGAAGAAGAGGGTGGCAAATCTTGTGATATAACTAGAGAATTACTAACTTCAACAACTTCTGATACTTTAGTTATAGAGGACACCACCTTGGTAATGGGAACTTTTGAAAGAGAGGAACTCCCAAAGAACAATGATATCTTCCTTAGAGTTATATAGGCCTTTTGGGTAGACCTCTTACCTTTCGTGGGTGTAAGGAGACTCGGTGTTGGTTAGGATTCTATCATTATAGATTAATCTAATCCTTTGGGTGAAATTCCCAAGGTAGAAAACCAATCATATGTTATTTGTAGAATGGGCCTCACCCTTTCCTTAGTATTGCAACGTTCTTCTTGGTACCAATCAATCCATGGCAAAGGTTGATTAGCAACATTATTGTTCTTGTAAATCGGATCCAATACTTCATCATCATCCTCTATTCCTTCGTAATATCTGTAATACCGAATTGTTTAACTTCATCTAAGGTCAACCTCTCATATTCTCATTGTCTAATAATAATCTCATCCCAACAAAGTGAATCCAAATATCCTCCAACTAAGGAACATGAGAACTAGCCAATCATGTTTCACTGAACTTACCCCAGTAATCAAAGTTAGTTATGGGATGGAAAGTTTGCAAGGTAACTTCAGACATTTCTCCATCCACATTCTTTACCTTGTAAATACTGGCACATCTATACCTTTCTATTGAAATAGGAAACTGTACTCCCATCTTATGTCGTTTATTTTGAATTTTGTGGTAATCCAACAATTTTCGAACCAATTCTAGCAAGACCCATTTATCGGTAGGACATCTTGGTAATTTTCTAGGGGCACCTAGAAAACTTAGAATCTGATGTATGTGAATGTCGAGAATTGAAGATAGATGGCTCCCCATTCCCTTACCTCTTTAAAAGCTTCATCAGAAATTATTCAATTATACAATTTTTATCAAAATGATAAAGGAGGACAACAAAAAAGGCATCATTGACCCTACGGAAATGTTTGTTTCCTTCTTCCATTGTAATTTGAGGATAAAATTGATAAATATGTGACACACTTCTAACACCTTTTATATTCAAACCATTGAATTCTCCCATGGTAGTTGCAACATAAACGAGGAAGGAATTCATGAAGAAATTTTTAGAAGTCAAGACATTGCTCAACTGAAAACAAATTGAAGCTGTTGATATGTTCCCCCCATCATATGAACTCCTTATTCTTCTTTTGATAGTAGAAATATAAAGGAACGTCCATTCTGAAATTCCCGCCGAAGCGAGACCGAAACTCTACTCAACAATACAATAAGATCATTTACTTCCTAGATGAAGTCTAAGCATAACAATGTTTTAGGAAGCTTGATGACATTCTTGGCCAAGTAACTCTTCATCATGATCTTTGTACGTTCGGTGTCTTTATGCCAAGTTCAATTACGGACCACGGTGAAATTGTTACATATCCTTCAACATCTGGAAATTTAAATAAATCTTGAAGAAATCGGTGTCTAGCCTAATCACAACCTTGTCATCATCGTCCTTTACCGATTCAGAATCCTTATCAAAGTGAGTTGTTGCAACCAAGACAAACTCAGGGCAATACATGGATGAAGAAAAACCCGCAGTGAGAGCAAGTCCACTATTAAATATTTTTTGCATCCAAGGTTTCTTATAAGGGGCCTTTAATATTTCCTAGAAGTCTGGCATATCCACTTGTCCAAGATCAGTATCTCCAATATTCCCCAAATCCGAAGATAGGCATGAGTGAGGAGCAACTCCTAAGAATGTGTACTTCATTTTTCCCTTGCCCTTTAATGAGGAAGTTGACATGAATTCAAAATTCAGAATCCAATTTATATTTGAAGACTTTATAAGAAACCTTAAAATTTCGAAATACCAAATTCTGAAAGTCCGAAAATAGAAACTTTGAAAAATCTTCAACTCCGAAGTACAAACCTTCTAAATTCAGAAAACTTGAAGTTCCAAAACCACAAAAGCGAACCTCGAAAACCCCAAACTACGAAACTCCAAAAGCACTCGCATGATTCAAACCCCAAAAATTAGACCTCTACGAAACTTGAAAATAATTGCTAACTTTGACTTTCAAAACTCTTAAACCCTCATGATTACGAAACCTAAAAGTGAACCTCTAAAACTCCGAAAGCACTACTAACTTTTAAATCGTTGAAAGGCACAGTTTTGAGAGAGTGAAAGTTAAATATTCTAGAGATCTGAAAGGAACTTGTTACACAATCCTTGGATTTGATGAGACTAGATGCCTACATGAATTGAAGCTTGCAGTGTTGAGAAAAGAATTGGACAACATGGTTAAAGATGAATAGTGGATGATAGGATCTTTCATGCCAAGCAAGAAAAGAAAAGAAGAACGGATAAAAAAGAAACAAACAAAAAAACCCTGATTAATCATAAACCAAAAAGAAGAAATAACCTAAAAAATTACCTTGAAAGCAATGCCTTGAAAGTATAAAATGGTGCGGTAAAATCAGGGTGTTAGAGAAAAAATCCAAGTGAAAATGACAGGTAAAATTTTAGTTTTATAGAGGGAACCCTGGAATTAATGCTCAGAAGCCAACACATGTGGGGGTAGCTAGAAATTGAATGTTTTGTGGAAGCTTCGAAATCGTAACCCCCAAAACTCGAAAGGCCGGCGACCATTACAATGCGAAACCCGAAGTCCAAAACTCTGGAAGGCCAAAGTTCTGAAATTTCAAAACTTTGAGAATGAAAATATCCACGAAGGTAACGTGATACTCGAAACCCAAAATTCCAAAATTTTGGAACTTTGGTGTTTCGGAGTTCGAGATCGCAGATGAAAATAACAAAAATGCCAAGGAGAACTCTAAAACCTGAAAGTCCGAAGTTCCAAAATTTTAGAACTTTGGGTTTTCGAAGTTCGAACTCTAAACAAAAATTGCATTTTGTATTCGACGTAAAACTCGAAATAAGAAGACCTCTCGAAGTCCAAAACTTCTAAATTTTGAAAACACCTTGAGCAATAAAACTCTACTGCGCAAGTTCAAGTAATTTGATAATTTTTTGAAAGCACCTTCCTATAGAGGTAATTTTTAAAGGTTAACAATTTCGGGACGATTTCTCATTTCTGAATTTCCACCTCATCCTAAGTTATGATGAAGGGGTTTTGGTGTGAGTCATTTTCCACATCATGTGGTGATTCATCTCACTTAAGTGAGGTCATAGGTCTAAGTGTCACATGGTCATCATTAGATTTCTTACACGTCATTATGCTTCAGTGCATCATATGGGAGTTACTTCCATTATGGGAATGTAACTCCCCTTCTCCACTTGAGGAGGTATGATTACTAGACATTGGGGGTTACACAACACCATCTATTTATACACCTTACCTTTTCCAAATCTATGAGATAAATTGAGATATATTAACCCTTTTGAATCTTGCATATATATTTTCATGGTTGATGCTTGCTCCCTCATGGAACCTTGTCACATTGTCAGAGTGCAACTTGGTTGATTTTCACGTTATCCCATAGATCCTTGTGTTATCACGTTTTTGCATTCTTCATCAGCTCCTCCAATTTCTCCTGAATTTCTTTTCCTTTCTCATCTCAAACAACCAACCTAACAATTGTTTCTTGAAAATTGTGAATATGCCCCTCATAACTTGATTCTTCAAGAGGGAGCCTAGTCATCTTATGATATGATTTCTACATCTCAATTTTATCTTTCTCAACCCTCAAATGAGAAATCTCAATGAATTAATAATCATAAGCATTTGACATTAGTCAAGAAGTGGCCTTAGCCTTCGAGAGGAATAGGCGTGAGTTGTCATAGCTCGGGAGAGATTTAGACCATTGGAGTCTTAGCCTTGAAAATGGTTCATTTCCTATCACTGATGAGATCCTAACCTAAGAGAAAATAAACCTTATGGAAGAAGTTAAAGCTCAAGATACAAAGATTATTGTGTACAAGAGAGGGACTATACCACACCGAGAATAAGAGATGATTCGTGAACATTTCCTATGAGAGATTACACAAAAAATTGCAGGAGACTTGGGATGAGAATATGTTGAAGGCTCGTGAGACCTATATTGGCTTAGCCGATTATGCGATGAATTATCCAGGATCGGTAACGGGAGTTTCTACCCTTCTTATTGTGACTTATTGTGAGAAGACTCGGCTTGAGGTACTATAAGTGAAACCTTTTGGGGAACTTGTACCTCTTAAAAAGTGCCTTCATCTTTGTGGACCTTTGGAATCTTGATATACACCTTGTTCCTTGTCTTCTTTGGCTGCCAACTAGAAGATAAAGTAGTATGGTGACCTTCAACAACAATGAATTCAACTACCTTCTTGAGAACACACCTCTTTGATTGTTGGAGAATTGTTTTTATTTGAATTGAAACATCTAAATTTTCTACTATTGACCAATTCATTAGTGGTAAAGGAGACTGTTATATGGATTCCATATAATCTAACTCATATGGGTCACTATCACCATCGAGTTAAGCTCTTAGTGACCCACTCTTATTAGTATTCTTTCATTTGTTTCATTGTCATCCTCATGCAGTCCCATTCCCAAACTTTCATCTCATCAACATAGTCTTCTCGAGTCTACCACCTAAGGTTGATGAGAAACACCAAGCCTTTTATGTTCATCCCTTGTATATCATATGTTGTCAAATAATTGTCATGTGAATTAAGCGTGTAAATTGAATGGACTCGAGGATGACTCAATATTATGGGCATGTAAATTCCTCCATGAGTATATGCCCATATGAATTAGGAATACCATTCCCTTAATATTTTTCTCTTTGCATTTAAGATGGACTCAAGACGATTTGCCGACATAACTCAATGAGAATAATCTTGTGACTTGGATACCATGGGAATCTCATGGGAACATCATCAAAGCCACCAACATGGATATATGACAAGGTTTTGAATTGTATGAAGTATCTTTCATACTTCTTCACCAATTTAAAATCCTTTCGTGAAAATATTTCATTGATATTACCCTCAAATATCTTAACGACAAACATGGTAAAAGTATCATTTTCCCTAATGTAGTGTCATTTTTACAAATGAAAAGTAAGTTACGAATGAACTTGATACATTAGGGCACTGTTGGAATATTTCTCTTGGTAGATATCCCAATTCAATTTATGCAATGTTAAATAAACATATACTAGATAAGAAATGGTGAAATTCTTGGTCCTCTCTAAATTGATTAGTTGAGAGTGCAAGTTGTCACTTATGATTTGAATCCAATCCATCTTTTGGGTACCCTCAGTAGAAATCAATATGAATTTATCCATACCCAAATAGAATTCCTTAGTAGATGTTTTTCCTATTAACCAGTTCAACCTAATGATGTAATTTGAGATGTCCTCTACGGAATTGGAGTGGGAGAAGGTTTTGGGGAAACAAGCGAATTTTCAAGAAGTTTTCATCCGACTTCCAATAGTCAATCCTTACAAGCATGAGTCTTTTATTTCTCATTCCAACAAGGCATTTTTTTCAATAAGATGACATTTCTAGGCTTAGGAATACCAAGGCATTGAGAGATTCCTTCTAGAGACAGTATAGCCGCATTGGGCTGTCATTTGTGATGATTGTCTAACTATTTGGTTTGTGGTTGTGGCAAAAGTATGAAAAAATTCAATGTTTTGAAAAGATAGTTGGAATCTTGTAGCTCGATAAAGACCACTACGATAAATCTTGTCCGCCATTACACTTTGGTTTCCCTCCATCCTTCTTATCTTCAAAGTCCATGTTATCCACGTTACTATCTCCCACCTTTGGATATTCCAAGATCAAAATATAAATAGGATCATAATTGGAGTAGTTGAACTTTATCATGATATATTTATGTATCAAAATGTTGTGAAATCGATACCACTCGAGAGAGGAGGAAAAATGATCTTTTTTAGTGTTTCCAAGGGTTTTCAATGGGGTTTCCAACTGAAACACAAATTTGGTCACCATGGATGAAATAATAAACCAAACCAAGCAATAATGGATTCAAATTAAATATATAGAGGAAATGAAGTTATGCTCCAAATTTGAGAGAGTTTTATCATCAGAATCAAGCGGGAAAATGTAAGAGTTTTTTTGTCACAAAGGGGTAAAAGCTGGTTATTTTAATGGAGTCTGGTTTGCAACACAAATTTTATCATAAAAATATAATAATACACATCAACAACCAATATAAGAATAAAATTAAAGGCATTTAGGAGAGGTATATTCAGTCAAAATTTCAAGCAATTTGATCTGTGGAGTCTCTTGGAATGAACAAAATGGTTTTTGGCTAACTACGGCAAAAATTATCTTTTCTAAATGATTTTTTTGTGTATTAAAAATGAATCGACCGTGTATGCACACAAGGTTAAAATCAAATTAAGGGTGTTTTGGAGAATAATATTTGGTCAACTTTTGGTAGATTTTTTCCCATAGAATCACTAGGAATGAGAAAAAATATGTTTTGGCAAACTAGGGCATAGAGCTGGTTTTCATGGAGTTTGAGGAGAAAAATGGTTGTTCCTCTTCTTTTTTTCCATTGATTTTCCTTTTTCCTTCATTACTTTCTTTTATTTTGTCATTGGGAAGTTTTGGAGGGGAAAATAATTTCAAAAATCACTTAAGTGGGCTTGTGGAGACTGGGAAATGCAAGAGAAAAGGATAAGTGTGCTTGGGTTTTGCAATCTTCCTACCCGAATACATGCCAATCAGGTGCATGCACACTTTAGAAGTCCATGAGGATGTTTGGAAGTGCACATATGCATCAACCTCTTCAAAAAATTGTGTTTTCCTAGATGAAAGTACATGAGGGGTCAAAACAATGAGGGGGAAGACTAACTTACTTTTTTGTTACATAAATTGGACCAATGGGAGAGGTGCATAGTTTTGGGTGTGGAAAAACATAACATCAAGTGTAAGCAAATTCATAGAGGAACTTCAAAGTGCACACATTCACTTAAGTGATTTTAAGTTGCTAACATCATCATCCAGACGGAGAATTAGAACAAAAGGTAACTTTCTCACACGGAGAAAATGTGGAATTTCATAAGGGTATGATATATGATTCTTTTTTGAAAAGGGCCAAAAAAATCCACAACCACAACTTTCAAGACATGAACATGATTCTATTTTGAGTTTCATGTCGAAAGCCATAAATGATTAAAATAACCACAAGGAGGTAGTGGCGGTTTTGGTTATCGGGAAAGACTGAGATGACCAAAATAAAAACTAATGCTTTGAATATGTAGAAGACTCCATGAGCCTTCATTTGACTGCTAGTAGGTATTTTGAATCCATTTAGAGCTCTTGCAATACCATATAATTCTTCTTTTGGGACTAAAACACCATATGCCATGACAAGCGTTAGAATGTTTTTGTTCCCAAAACATATCCAACAATCCCATAATTTGACTACGAGTAAACTAGGGTGAAGTAAACTCGAGTAATTTCCCATGATTGCATCTAGGACACCTAAAATCACATAGAACTCACACAATACCATTCACAAGTTGACACTCACAAAGGGACAACATTTGTAAATTTGGCCAAATTTCTCAACGGGAGACTTAATTTTGGGTTGTCAAGCAAAATGACTACCAACATTTTACATGCTAACAACTAGCTCTTACTTAGGAACTTGTCTTGGGTTGGCGGAGAGCACAAACAAGGCAAACCATTGCCTTATCCATTGGGCAAAATAGAATCGGAGGAAATGAACATGAAGCGAGACCAACACACCACCACACTTTGTGAGAAGGGAAACACACCAACACACAATAGGAAAGGAAGCACACCACACAATGGGAAGAGAAACACACCAACATACAATATGAAAGGAAACCCACCACACAACATAAACAAATCTAACTCACCTATGGTACATGTGAGGGACAACATGCTTTCTTTTCTTGTAAAACTTCAAGTATTACCTATTGCAAGGCGAGTTCAAGAGGGGTGTCATCCAAATATGACAAGTAAAAGTATTTTCTCCATAGAAATCCCTAATTTTAAATGGCCCTAGCCTCAAAGATTAAAATTTTCATGGCTACCCTTTGAATCTCATCTTTTGTCCCAAAGAAGAACCAGATTTCCCATATGAAATTCTCTCTTCTAGGATTTCTTGTCAAAAATATTTTTCAACTTCATTTATTACTCTTTGATTCTATTATCCATCATAACATGTTCCTCACTTAGTTTCTCTAGATATAAAATTTTATTATCAAAGAGTCTTGGAATTGACCATTTTTATTGCCTTTACCCGGTGCAAGGTGGGTAACTCAACTGAGATAGGCACTTCAACATTTATTCCACATATCAATTGGAATGTAGACATTCCAATAACCCTTTTGGAGTAATCCGATCAGCCCACAATGCATCGTGAGAGCTTCTTATGCCAATTCCCTTGACTTTGATCCACCAACTTGCAGGGCGATCATTACAATATTCTTATTATTGGATTCTATTTGGCCATTACCATGTGGATAATATTTAAATGGATGAGAAAGGGATATTCCATGCTCATGATAAAATTTATTCAATTCATGTTGGTGAAATAATTTGTCTTGTTACAAATTATTGAGTTTTCACACCTGTGAGTGTGGGGCTAAGCCCCTCCTTATGTATGGGGAGGCTCCCATTATTGAATGTAAACAAATCTAAATTTTTGAGGTCGCCAATAGGTTGGGATAACACAATAACACTCCACTAAACCTATGGAAAAGTGCTTGTACGAAGTACAAGGGAGGAAATTACAACAAAGATAGGTAAAGAGGAGTTGGGGAAATAAGGAGAGAGAGGGTTACTATTGTGAGTAGGCACTAGCAAATACCCAGAATAAGTCCACATCCAATTAGAATAACACAAAAATGTAAACCATGACAAGACATAACAAATCATAGAAACAAACTTCCATTGATTCATTTATTAAAGGTCTGAGACACCTTTCTTGGTTTTACAAGATTATCATATATGTAAAGTTGGAAAGAGAGAGTAGAGGAACATAAGACAAGAAATAGAAGAATTGTAGCTTTTATTGCTTGATGTAGAAGTGGTAATCTCAACAACATACATTTAATCAACAATTTCCAACCCCTTGGAATGGAGAAGCCATTCAATTTATAACATTAAAATATTTCCTTTCATCTACCCCCCACATGACTCTTCACCTATCCTCATCACTTGTGACCTTTCATATTCCTAGGAAGTGAGTCTTTTTCTTATTATTTGAAAAAGGAATCTTATAATGTTTAGATAAGGGTCACATAAGTGAATAGGATGAAATAGCAAAAGTACATTCTTAATGAGAAATTAGAACCTAGAGAGAGAAGGAAGGAGAGAGAGAGAGAGAGAAGGAAGGGTTGAATGATTTGATGAAGATGAAGCCTTGTATGATGGAAAAAAATTATTCATGATCCCAGGAATGATCTTTTATCCTTTGAAATCTTCATGGCTGAGCCATCGCATGTGCCACCTTATCCGCTTCTAGAATGCAAATGTAGCTCAACACTTTGATCCATGTCTTTGGAACATCACTTGATATCCTTGCAATGACTATACCATCTTTGTGTGATCTCTTACAATGTCGAAATAGAACCTCGATGTTGGTGAGGACTCTAAGGTATCTTCATTGAAGGAAAGAGGATCACCTACCTCTTTCTTGACTAACTCCTGAAAGGAGACAATGAGTTCTTCTAATGATGAATTATTGGTGAGTGGAGGGAATCCAAGTCTCTAAACACAGTTGTAGACCTCATTCAAAATCTCAAAAGCATTTTGTCCACTAGAGTCAAGTTCGGAGATGACATATTCGATCATACCATATCTAACATCCATGATGCGGACCCAAAATGGAGACAAAATTTTTAAGCTGATGCGAAACACATTTTTACTCACGAGGGTGTGAGAGTCGAGGGATATCATCTCAAACACAAGTGGGAACACCTCATCTAAGTGGATTTTCTCTTTTTCAATCTCCTCCCTTGTTTTCTTCACTTCTAACAAAGTGGCGAGAATATATCTAAAGCAGAGAGAACCTCAGAACAACCTCTTACCTTTCTCGATGATCTTCTCAATCCATCTCTTGTTATCCTTCCCTTACATCATATAACTTTGTGCTTTCTTGATCACCTCAAGGTCAAAGCTACTGATTAGAGGAATGTCTTCCACAAGAAGAGGAGGTGTTGAATTGGGCTCCAAGAAAGGTTGAATGTAAGCACTGAGATTTTTCACATGTTCCTCCAATTGCTTAATTATTCGTTTGTATTCTTCATTTCAAGCAAGTAGGCAGATAGAATATTCCTTGAACAAATGAGATTCACCCTCATGTGAAGTTTTACCCAATGAGATGCGAGTCAATTCATAGTCTAATGGAGTCATCTCCTCGACAAGATTTACATTTTTCTCGAGGAACTTCTACATATTGGTTTCTTGAGGCACCACGAAAGAAGTGGGTAGTTATCAGGCCTTCTTCTTCTTATTGGATCTCAAGATTTTGGTAATAGCTTCAAGATCAAGTATTACTGACTTGTTATGTTGTTCTTGATTCACTTTCAAGTGATTCTTGAACCCATGGAAATGGATCTTCAGGAGTAGACATGATATTGATCACCAAAGCACTTTTAGGATCTTGTTGTAGGATCACATCTTGTTCCTTGTGAGAAATTTATGCCATTGGGAAAGACATACTTGTATGCCCCTCGAAGATAAGGATGAGCTCTTGATTCTTTACAGGGGTGGCTTGAATACTTAGATGATTTTACCAACTCACTTTGATTTGCTTCTCAAATGTATGACGATGTCTTGATGCACGATGTTTCCAACTTGATGAATGAGTTATTTTATGTTATTTTAAGGTTTGAATGCATAAAAATGGTAGATGGTTGAATTGTGCAAAATGAGATAGCTCAAAACACTTTATTTTTCACTTTGTGCATCCATGTTAACTCTGATTCGACCATGGTTGAGTGACAACTAAACAGGGTTAAAATGGCTTGCACATGGGCACATTTTTTTCCCCTTTGTCCCCTTGGGAAAAGGGATAAGAGGTGCAAAAATTAGTGCCCTAGAAATATCATGTCATGTGTCACATACAGTCAGGTGTGTATATGGAGGGGTTAGCGGGTAAGCCCCAATGCAGCTAGAAATTTGGTCATATAGAGAACCACAAAGGGGATTGCATGGGGACACCATTTTTTTCCCTCTTGTCCCCTTTTCAAGAGGGATAAGAGGTGAAAAAATGGGCACCTTAGCGAGGATGGTTCCACTTGGAAAATATTTGTGCAATGTGCATGAGAAGAGGTTGGCCAAATAAGCCCGTGTGGAGCCGAGGAGGGTCATATGAGGAACCAAGAGAGTTGCTTACAGGGGGCACCATTTTTGTCCCCATATTCCCCTTAGGAAAGGGAAAAGAGGGAAAAAATGGGTGAAAATAGTAAAAATTTGACATGTGGCACTTGAAAATATGACTAAGTATGGGATCAACATACCTTGCACTAGAGGAAACTTGAAAACAACATTCCCCAAGATTGAATATGTCTTTTGAGATGAAATTTTATATGATTCTAACTCTAATGAACATTCTAATATCAATGACATAGGTTTCAGAACCTAATTCTACCTTAAACTTGTTGGTGAAATAATTTGTCGTGTTATAAATTATGTGTTTCCACCAACAGTCATGGGGCTAAGCCCCTCCTTCTTTGTGTATGGGAGGCTCCCATTATTAAATTTAAACTAAATAATAATTATGGATGGACATTAGTTTGGGTATCACGGGAACACTCCACTTGAACCTATGGCAAAGTGCTTATACGAAGATCTGAGGAGGAATTTGCAGTGAAGGGAGGTATATGGGAATATGAGAAATAAGGAGAGAGGGTTAATGTTGTGGGTAGGCTTGCAAAATCCACATACATCAACAGGATGGGTCCACATTCAATTAGAAGAATATAACTTATGTAAACAACAATGAGATCAACAAACTAAAGACACAAAGTTCCATTAATATATTCCTCAAAAGTACAAAGCCTTCTCAAAAGTACAAAGCTAGGAAATGGAGAGAATAGACGAAACCATAAGAAAAGAAGTGGAAGAAATGTAGCTATTCTTTATTGTATAGTGGTGATACAAATATCAACAACATATAACAATCCACAATTACTAGCCAAAAACTAAAACTTTAAAACTTCAACTCCTTGGAATGGAGAAACCATTCTAATTTGGTGCATTTTCTCACACAACCATGATCATGATTCTGTCACCATGAGAGCATTAATGGTGAATGAAGAATGAAGCCAAATCCTTTCGATATTAGAGTAAGGGAAGGATAAAGGGACCAAAATAAATGTCATCCATCTTATGATCATGCACTCCATGTGAGATGAAGTGAAATGGTTCTTAGGACAAAACTAGTAGTTTCCCATTTAGGCACTTTATGTTCACTGCATCAGGGAATGCGAGAATTTACTTAAGAATTAAGAGAAATACTCTGTGAGTGTCAGGATCATTAGAAAATTCTGAAGGAATGATATGTGATAATTTTGATCTCATTTCATCCATTTACTATTTTTAGCATGTTCATCATGATTGTCCAATTTTTTCCAGTTTCACCAATCTGCCTCTTTTTGAGTGCTTTACACTTGAAGGAATGGCTTGAGGTACCAGAAACTAAATTTTCCTTGGACTTACTATTTTTAGTAAGATATATAGTAGAGACTTACTAAAAATAGAAAGTGGCCCTTTAATGCTCCAATTTTCGAGAGGATTCTAATCGTCGGGTTTATGTAGATCTTAAAAAAAAAATTAGTAGAAAATTTCTCATGGATGTAGAAAATGGAAGGTATAATTAATGTATGCATGTAGATACTCCCCTTAAAGGTGTTTTTGCAAGGATTCTACTGATCTGGATTTCATGACAATCGGAGCAAGGGTTTGGGAGTAATGAGCAAATTTGTGTTTTGGAGCATGAGGGTTTTGGTAGCATAATAATAAGGGATCACGTGAAGACATATTTAAAATGACCAACAATTGATGAAAAATGACTAAGGACAACTTTTATACCATCCCTCCTTCATTTCCCCTCTTGAAACCTAGTTAACTCACCTTAAACCCAACTGGGTCAACCCAACCCAAGTGGAACCACACACTATGGTTTTTCCCCTTAATGTTGGGGTTCGCACACCAATTGTACTGAGATATATTAATCATATCTAAGCATAAAACAATCAAAACGAGAAATAAATAAGAAGAAATAATACACAAGATTTAACTTGGTTCACCCAGTGTGGGCTACATCCACCAAGAAACAACCAATTTATTATCACAGAGGAAATACAATGAAGATTTGCAATCTTACATACCTTCTTGGATGTCCTGTACTTTCTTCTCTACAAATTTCTCTTTTCTCTCGAAAAGGAAAAATCTCTCTATTCTCAATTGAATTCTCACTTTCTAAACCCTAGCTTTATGTTTATATATGCATCTACAATCTTAGGGCACTTTAGCTATGCAATTACAACCATTAGATTCACTTTACAACTAAAGATAGATCTAATTCCCACAACTTAATTATAGTAGTCACGCATAGGCAACCGATGCCGGTTAGCCTTAACCGATGTCGGTTAGCCCTAACCAATGTTGGTTCCTCCTTGCTGGCCTAATCGATACCGGTCCATGGGTGACCGACGATAGTTCGTCAACCGACATCGGTTACTATGTATTCCAACAAGTCTATAAAAGCATGCCAATGAAGTGATTAAGCTCCACAACTCAACAATCTCCCACTTAGAGATAAATTGTTGCACTATATCGTATAGTTCCATCCTCTAATCCTTTCCTTTAGCTTGTTTCTCCTTCTTCAAGTCTCAAACTCGAAGACCAAAAAAAGTGAAGTGTAGCTCCAAATTATCCTTTGCCAACGACTTCATTAGCATATCTATAGGGTTCTCCTTTGTATGAATTTTCTCCAACTTCAGTTGCCCATCCTCAATACCTGCCATATGAAGTGATATCTCAATTGAATGTGTTTCGTTCTAGAATGAAACATTGAGTTCTTTGTCAAATGAATTGTACTTTGACTATCTTTATCACTGCATAACTGTAATACTCTTTTTTTTCCCAACTCTTCCATGAACTTGTTCATCCATATCATCTCCTTGCTTAGCTTCGAGTTGTCTGTAGCATACCAAACCTCATAATGAGACGGGGCCACAACCTTCGCAATCTATAAATCCATCTAACTATCGTGCCACCTCTGTGAAAACATATCCACGGTGCTCCTCCTACCATCCAAATCACCAGCCATGTCGAATCCACATAGCCACATAAAGAAGTATCGACCCTCCATAGCATAACTACATGCTGGATGTCCTTCTCAAATACTTGAGAATCCATTGGACTGCTTTCTCATGCTCTTTACCTGGATTAGCCATAAATCTACTCACAACTCCCACTTTGCATGTGTAATGTTTGGTGCAGTACAAACCATAGCATACATCAAGCTCCCATTTCTTTGAAGAATACATAACTCATGTCATGTACTCAACATCCTTGTGTGATGTAGGACACGATCTTTTCTCAATTTGAAGTGTTTATCCATAGGTGTACTTACATGTTTTGAAATTTTTAAATTAAACCTTTCCCATACCTTATTGATATAATGTTCTGAGACAAATACAACTTCATGTTCTTCTGTCTCTATGAATTTGCATGCAAGGATTATCTTTGTAGCTCCCAAATCCTTCATTGAAAATGTGTGAGCTAGATTTTCATCAAGCTCAATAATGTCTTGCATACTAGATCTGCAATAAGCATATCATCCACATACAGTAACAAAATAATATAGCTCTCATTTCCAAGCATCTTGAAATAAACATAATGGTCATATTCACATCTCAAATAACCATGCTCATGCATGAAACTATCAAACCTCATATACCATTACCTTAGAGATTGTTTGAGCCCATATAGGCTCTTTTTCAATCTGCACACAAGTTTCTCCTTACTCTTGACTTCATACCCAAGCGGTTGATTCATATAAATCTCTTCCTCTAAATCACCATGAAGAAATGTTGTCTTGACATCAATTTTCTCTAAATGCAAATCCTCTACTACAACTAAACTCAATACAGTATGAATAGAAGTCATCTTAACAATAGAGAAAATATTTCACCAAAGTCAATACCTACTTTACTGTGTAAATCCCTTTACTACAAGCCTTGCCTTGTATCTCTTATGTCCACCCTCTTCTTCTTTGATCCTGTAAACCCACTTGTTCTGCAATGCTCTTTTACCCACTTACGCAACTTAACCAAATTCCATGTTTGGTTCTTCTCTAAGGAGTCCATCTCCTCATTCATGTCATGCTCCCACTACTTGTGGGCTTTATCTGTATTACTTCTTCAAATATTTCTAGTTCACCACTATCAGTCAATAATAAATAAGACAAGGAAGGTGAAAATCTTTTTGGAGGTCTACTTACCCTTTGTGACCTTCTCACTGAGATTTGGGGTGCCGGAGGCTCAATCTACTCATCCTGGATTTATATATACTTACGAAAATGACGGATGTTGGTCACCTTCTACCGACATCGGTTCGGCTTTACTGATGTCGATCTGTCTCTTTTGTAACCAAGGCTAGTACAAGTCTGGACCAATGTCGGTCAAGGGTAAACTGATATCGATTATTGTGTAAACTGTAGGTGTTAATTTTGAATCCGAGAGTTCATTTTCATCCACAAACTTCTCCACCAGTTCACCTTTGGGTACCAAAACTTGATCCCTATACATTCTCTTTTCATTTCAATCAATGTCATGACTCTTAATTATCTTATAACCTTCTAAATCCCAAAATCGGAATCCAAAATCACCAAAGCCATAACCAATGAAAGTACATATTTTGGATTTTACATCCAATTTCTTTATTTATTTTTATCAATATGCACAAAAGCTTCTAAGCTAAATACTCTAATAAAAGAAAGATCTACCTCTTTTCGAGTCCAAGCTTCTTTTGGTATTCCACCATTCAGTGCACTTGAAGGTCCACGATTAATCAAATAAACCGCCGTGTTTAATGCTTCCGCCCAAAACTGCAAGGTCAATCCAGCATGTATCCTCATGCTTCTAGCATGTTTCATGATTGTCCTATTCATTCTCTGCAACACCATTCTCTTGTGGTGTTCTAGGAACCATCCTTTCTCTGCGTATTCCATTTATTGAACAATAATCATTGAAATCCTTGTTGTAGTACTCACCACCATTGTCAAATCTAAGGCACTTTAACTTTGAATTTGATTCATTTTCACAAGGGATTTCCATCTTTTAAAAGTTTCAAAAACATCATATTTATGATTTATACAATAAACCCATACCTTTCTTGTGGCATCATTAATGAAAGTAACATAGTATTGGGATCCTCCATGAGAAGCTACATGGGTTGGTCCCCACACATCTGAGTGTACAAGCTCTAATTTATGCTTCTTCTTTATTTCCCCAACTTTGAGAAATCTCACTCTCTTCTACTTTCCAAAAATACAATGCTCACAAAAATCAAGATCTGCATGTTTCAGATATGATAACTTACCCTTTGCCTTTAATATCTGCATTCCCTTTTCACTCATATGGCCTAGCCAATTGTGCCACATAGTTGTATCTGAATATGAAGTAGATAGAACATAAAAGGAATCAGTAATATAGGTAGATAAATACAATGATCCTACCTTCTTGCCTCTTGCTACAACAAGAGATCCCTTGGTAACTTTCTAAGATTGGTGTGAGTGTAACCATGCAACCAGTTTCACATAATTGTCCTACAGAAATTAGATTTCTTTTAAGGCTTAAAACATGCCTCACATCTTTCAATATCCATGTATTTTCATTCTATAATTTAAGATGAACTTCACCTCTACCATTAATATTGCATGGTTCATCATCTCCTAAATAAACATGCCCAAAATTACCCTAGACATAATTTCTGAAATAACCCTTATTAGGGGTTGCATGGAAAGAATCTCTTGAATCTAAAACCCATTACTCAATTTTATTATCCAAGGAGAGAATTAGGTCATTTTGCATTACCTCTTTTGCTAGAACATTTTCCTCTTTACCTTTCTCTAGTACATTCTCTTTGTTTTCCTTGAACCAACAATCCTTCTTTATATGATCTTTCTTTCCACAATTCCAGCAATTTATACCTCTACCTCTGGATTTAGATCTACAATTCTTAGACTTTGATTTCCCATTATTCTTACTCTTTGATCTCTCTCCTTTTATCTTCCCTTGATTTTTACATTCAAAGCATTTACAGATGATGATTCTCCTATACTTTTCCTATGTATTTTTCATTCAAGATTAAACTAACCACATCATCAAACTTTAAAACATTAGTAGCAGACGTTGTATTACTAACAACTATTACCAAGTTATCCAAACTATCTCGGAATAGAGCATAATAATAAAATTTATTTCACTTCATCCTCAAATGGAATCTTGATTGATTTTAATTGATTTACAATTGACCGAAAATCATTCAAATGACTTGATGAGATCCACCTTCTTGCATCTTTAAATTAAACAATTTTTTCATCAAATAAACTTTATTTCAAGCACTAGGATTTTCATATAGATTTGCTAAAGATTTCATGAACTCTATTGTAGATCCTACTTCGGTAATATTCAAAGCCACAGATACTTTCAGGCTCAATCTTATAGATCCGGAGCCTTTCTATCAAGAATTTTCATTTTCATCGAGTCATTTTGAGTCTTGCCTTCTCATCCAACGGTAAGTATAAATCTTTCTGATACAAATACTCCTCCACCTGTATCTTCCATAATAGATAGTCATGGCCATAAAATTTATCTATTCTAAATTTTCCTTCTTCTCCCATTGTTTTTCTCCCACTCAATTAAAAATCCCTCTCGTGAGTAAATTTGTCAACACACACAACCCTCAAACAAAGATGCTCTTATACCGGTTGTACAACTATATTAATCATATCTAAGCATAAAACAATCAATGCGAGAAATAAAGAAGAAGAAATAATACACAAGATTTAATGTGGTTCACCGAGTGTGGGCTACTGACCACCAAGAAACAACCAATTTATCATCACAAAGGAAATCTGATGAAGATTTGCAATCTTCCACACCTTCTTGGATGTCTGTACTTTCTTCTCTACAAATTTCTCTTTTCTCTCAAAAGGAAACTTCTCTCTATTCTCAATTAAATTCTCACTTTCTAAACCGTAGCTTTATGCTTATATATGCATCTACAATCTTAGGGCACTTTAGCTATACAATTACAACCATTAGATTCACTTTAAAACTAAAGATAGATCTAATTCCTGTAACTTAATTATAGTAATCACGCATAGGTAACCAATGCCCGAGTAAGCCTTAACTAATGTCGGTTAGCCCTAATCGATGCCGATTCCTCCTTGCTGGACCGATACTAGGTCCATGGGTGGTGAGCGGCGGTTCGTCAACTAATGTCGGTTACTGTGTATTCTAGCAAGTCTGCAAAAGCATGCCAGTGAAGTGATTAAGCTCCAAAAATCAACACTTAAAAATAGGGGACAAAGTGACATGTGGATACCAACCTCTTCAAAAGGCAATAAAGGTGTGGGAAACATGAGAGGGGGACATGGAAAACTAAATTTGTGAGGGTGAAAACAACATGCCTAACCACCAAGGTTGTCATTTAAGTGACACAAGTTGAAATTCTCATTTGGGGGTACACTTTTGTGTACCCCATGTCCTTTTTGACTTATTCAAATGGAGAAAGGGATATAAGGGGTGAAAAGTTGCACTTTTACCTAAAATAGATGCCTACCTTCACCAAACACTGCCTAAAATAGCTATTTGAGCCCATTTTCTCGCCACTAGAGCTAGGAGTAGATTTCCAAGGGAAAACCTTATATGATTTTGAATCCAAAATGGATGATGAAAACATTACCACCATTTTTCAAGAGCCAATTATGCCTAAAAATTTTCATTTTGGCCCTTTTTCAATTATACCCAAGCCTGTGTGTCGATGAAAGAAACTACCACCAAAGTTCATGATGATCAAAAGAAGAACCAACACCTTGGATGTGAAGGGGGCTCACATATGTCACATTGGCCTTTGAATTAGCTTATAACTCTCCTTAGAACTCCCAGAATCCTCAGTTGAATCTTCACTAAGATCAAAGGTTTATCTGCACTTTCGAGCCAATATTTGAAAATCTGCTCCTCATAATCCCTTAAAACCTTTTACACAATGAAGTAGACATCCTTAGATTTCTAATGAGTATTTGATTGTTTTCCAACTCCTCTCAAGGCTTCGATATATCTAGAACAAGCCAAGTAGTTTTTTCACTGCTTTCATTTCCTTATACCATGCTAAAAATAGCTCGGTATTACATAACTTGTTCCTAGTCCTTATTTTTCTTCCAATTATTTCCTAAACTAGCTCGAGAAGATTACATAGCTTTTTCACACACTTTTTAGATGCTTTAACTTTTCCATGTATGTTCCCAGAGGTTGTTCACCAGGTGTAAAAAGGTAAAAAATAGCCCTTTTAGAGCCTCTACAAGCACTTATCTTATCTTGTATGTAGATATCTTCATGAATTATATTGAACAAGATCCCATGTACATGAAATGCACTTGTAAATCACATTAGCACATTCCTCCTAGCCATTATGAGGGTAACACAACTGAGTTAGTCGGAGGACATGGTTACATTAACTGGAGAGGGATTTCCAAATGTGGGTTAGGTTGTCATGACAATTTTTTTTTAAATCATGCTAGATATTTTGCATAACAACATAACTCCAAAATTGGCCCTGTGTTGATCGGGACAATGAGGTGTGTCTGCAGAAGTTGATATTTCTTGAGAAATGTTTAGGTCTTGTGTAAAATATGATTCTTACACCATGAAGAGGACTCTCTTAGATTTCTAATGCCTATTTGTTTGTCTTATAATCCCTTACGGAGCTCTCAAAATCATTTGGAGAAGCTTAGGTTGATTTTGACCATTCATTGCTTATACATGAAAAACTCGCTTTTGCACAATTTGTCCTTAAACCTCCAAATCTTCACTAAATATTCCTAAATCACTTCCAAAACATTATTGGCTCTCAATACCACCTCCGGATGATTATGAGATTTTGGAACCCTCCAGGAGGATGCACACCTGCATTGAAATGGCCAAAATTAGCCTTTCTAGACCTACAGGAGAGCTAGTCTTCGATTACACTTTTCAACATATTAGGAGAACTGCGAGGTTGGGATAATCATGACATGGAAGAAAAATTGAGTATGTGAGAGGGCTTTATGATGATTTTGAAGTAAATTTCCAATTTTAGCTTAGTTTTCATGACTTAAGTTTTTATTTTTGGGCTTGCAAAATTGCATGATAACTCCATAAAAGATAAATAAGAACCATTATCAACAACAATATACGTGGGACGAATCGAATCAAATGTACTCATTGAGAAAATTAAAAAGCAATTTGATCTCGTTGTTGACATGCTTAATTTTTACATGCTTAATTGGGATAACTTCTACCCACTTGGTGAAGTAATTTGTGGTGGTGAGCACATATGTATGACTTGTACTTGAAAGCGGGTGATTTAAATAAATATATAATTTATTACTAAACCCTAATATTACAAAGTCAAGCATGATAAATAAATACTAAAATATGTATTTGACACAAGCGATGAACTAAAGAAGTATGAAACCCTAAGTGCAAGAGAGAGGGAAAAAGACTTAGCTGATTTATGCCTAACATTGGGGTTTATGTCTGAGACTCGATAAAGCTGATAAACAAGAAAGGCGGACTATCGTAACTATGCTCAATAAATTCTAGAGCTATCAGATGAAACCGGACCGGGCGCCTGGGTGTCGAGAGACCTCTACTGGGCATCTATGACTATGTAAGATCAAGGAATATGGAATTCCTTGTGTCGCAAGATTATCATGATAGTCGTTGTTGGTCACCTGTATGTTGCACATTGATCACGAGAAGGTATCTGTAACCTCTACAAAGAGATGTTGACTGTATAACCCTTAAACTATATCAAATTCCAAAAAGAAAAGATGCAATATGGGGAGTTGGGTGACCCTATGATCACCATTTGTGTGAATAGAATAATGAACTTCCCCTCCTATGAGTCTATGCGAGAAAATGCAATCCCTTGTCCCTTGAAGAAAAGCTAGATGGATGCCTTTGATGCTCTTAGATGCCTTTGGATGCAAGCTTACGTGACGATAATAGATGCTTAGAGATTGGTCCCTTATTTTGGTCATATAGATTTTTATTTATATGAGTCCCTTAATTGAATTTCATAATTGACAACTATAAGGCTGACCCATAAGAAAATAAGATGCCCAAAAGATAAAAGAGGCCCAAAAGAGTGAGTAAAGTGGAAAGAGGTCGGGGGCACCCAGAGGGGACGAGGGCACATAGGCGGTGGTGTCGAAGTCATAAAAATGAGCAAGTAAAGTATTATTTGGGCCGTATGGTACAAAAGACTAGAAAGAAGACAAGAAACAAAGCAAAGAGGCCAAAGATAGCTTTTAATTACTAGTTTTCTCGCTTAGGAATCATATGAATGCAAGTATGCTTTTAGGACCTAGAAATTTACCCAAGTGTGTGATTTTGTGTCTACATTTACCCCCACCTTTGTGTTGTTGAGTGAATACTCTCGATAACATACGGTAGATAAATGTAGACACAAAATCACACACTTTGGGTAATTATCTAGTCCGATTACATACTAATATTCATATGATTCCTAAGTAAGAGAAGTATTAATTAACCCATGTCCTTTGCCATTTTTGCTTTCTTTCTATTGTTATTTTTGGTCATATACTCTTTATAGCTCAGTCGGCTTTTCACACCTTAGAATTTATCATCCTCAACACTAGCTCCTGAGTCGGGCAAACGTTAGGTGCTCTCATCCCCATGGGCGCCACGACCTCTGTATACTTTGTTCACATCTTTTGGGTCATTTCTAGTCATTTGAGCATCTTTTCTTTTGGTTAGTCAGCCTTTTTGGGGTTAATTACAAAATTAACACAAGGGAATCATATAAATATAAAGTTATGTGATCATAATAAAGGACCAAGCACTAAGCATTAGCTATCACCACCTAAGGTTACATCCAAAGGCTATTCAAGAGCATTAAAGCATCCATTCAATGGCAAGGGATTGCATTATTCTACATAGACTTTATAGGAGGGGAGTCTATTCTATTCCATGAACACATCTATTACATTTCTTTACATCTAGCTACTTTCTCTTTATCCAAGTGAGACACGCATAAAAGCCACCTAGGGTATGATTCCATACACACCCACAAAGAACTACATTGGGTCTTAAATGTAGTATAATGCTCGATCATAAGATCACTTGTTTGAAAACTAAGAATAATCTAACCCTTCATTTTTTTATATTTGTTTTTTATGATTTGATGACTCTTTGAGGGTTTTGTAGGTCATTATTTCATTGTAGGCTTTTAGCGACCTCAATGAACATAGCGCGGCATACTAGTGACCAAAGGCAAAGGACAACGAACACCTTACGACCAGTCAAAGATGGTTTTCTGAGCATTTTCATGGTCACAGGTGCCCATTGTCGATTTGTGGTACCCACTAGTGCCCTTGCCCCTTTTGGTGCCCCTCACTAGCGTTTTCCTCTAGATGTGCATTTTTCTAAGTTTTGTTACAACATTTTGTCCTTCAAATTTTCCAGTTTTCCATCTCTGTGCACTTTCGGGATTTTTGTGAATCAGCTAAGCTTTTCTATCTCCTCTTTGCACTTAGGGTTTCATATTTTCTAGCTTAGTTTGCTTGGGTTAATTTCGTATTTAATTGATTATTCATTTACTGCTACAATAATAGCAATCAGATTAAGCATTTTCATAGCATTTTATTCATATTTTTCTTAATCATTTTGGTGAACCCATCGCTCGAATCCACCTTATTTCTTAGGGTTTTTTCTTCTTATGCTTGTCACCCGTAGTGGTCGTTTTGGATCTTTTGAGTATCTTGGTCTTCTGTAAGGTCTCTAAATAAATGACTCGAGGTTTCTACATCGATGGTTGAACCGATAACCCCTTTTCCAACTCTTGTAATGTTCCTCTTAATGAACTCAAAACATATGATAGTGAAAAATCATATGATGAGGATACCAATGTTGATCAAGAATAATTAGACAAACTTACAAATTTTTGACAAGCTTTACGTGATAATCCTACACATATTCCACATATTCTCCATGCTTTGATTGTTGCTAAAAATACTCGTGATGTTGCTTCAACACCTCTTGTAGGTTCTTCCTCGGCTGTCATGGCCTCTACTCCACCCCTTCATATTCCAACTTCCATTCCTACTACTACCACCCCCATTAATCACCCTAATTCTCCCAATACTCAAAGCATGGATCCTCTTTGAATACTCTAATTTAACTTCTTTATATTAGGATATGCAGACACATATTCATCAACTTCAATTGGCTACTTCTAGGGCATCACCATCTTTGGATTCCACTACACTCCTTCACACCCCTTTTTCACCCACTATCTCCACTTATTCATTTTATCTTAATTTCGTCACCCCTAAGTTTCCCACTTTCAAAGGTCATGGTGACCCTCAAGAACATCTTCGAGCTTTTCATGTAGCATGCCTAGACTATGCGGATGACCATACTTTATCCAGAGGAAATTACGAAGAATAAAAGTTCCCTAAATATCCTAGGATCACTACGGTGCAAAATATGACTCAGAGATCTTTAGTTAACTATTTGAATGCCGACGGAGTCAGTATGTACATCGGTGGCTAGTCAAAGTTTGGTCAACGTTGGTCAATGGAAAAATAGATGATTTTGAAATCATCTAATGTTAGCACCATTACGTAGAGCTCACCAAGACCTTTCCAATACATTTTGAATGGACCAAATCTAAGTCGTATGCGAAAGTTATGATCGGTCAAAGTTCGGTTAATTGGTAGTCAACAACTGAAGGATATGCCAAATGGACAAATGACATGGTGACATGTGGCATAGCTACACAGTTGCATTTGACACGTGGAAAATCTGCATGTGACCACGTGGATTTATTATTTATACATGTGGCATTAAAGGTGGGTTTATGGTTTTTACCCACATAAAAGGTTTTATAATCTTTTATTAAAAAAGAGAGAGGAAAAGTCCACGTGAGAATAAATTTTGGTGGATAAAGCCTATTAAAAAGGCTTGCATATAATGTGGGATTTTTCCCCACATAAAGCTGCTCCATCCACATGAAGAGTGGATATTATTATGGGGTTGAGTTTTAAAAAAATATGGCTTAAGCTTATTTAAAAGCTTAAAAAGAATTAATCCCTTATAATCCACTCAAAGCCTATTAAGGCTATTATTTGAAGTGGATTAAATATTTGGTGGCTAAATTATTCTTATGCCATAGAGAATTTGGCTAAGCCTAATCCATTGAGGATTATTACGGGATCTTTTTAAAAAATAAGCCATGGATATTATCAAATATCCTTATATTTTGGGCTCCTAATCAATATAAATAGGGGACCCGGGTACATTGTAAAAACACACAACTCTAAGCTATTTTCTTGGAGCTCAAAGGAGGGGGAGAATATTTTGGAGAAATATTTATAAGTCCTATTATTATTATTTTAATAGGAAAATATGGTGGTGTTATAATGTGTGGCCATAATAAAATGTGAAGGCCCACATTTGTGAGAAAATAAGTCCTATATTATTATAGGCACATTTGGAGCTAAGGCCTATTATTATAGGCATGTAAATATGTAAGCCCTATCATTATAGGCATTATTATTATTTTTAATTATTATTTTTAATAGGTGAAATATTATTTTGTAGCTCTGAATTCCCTCCGAGAAGACATACTCTGAGCCCGAGCCGAGAAGGACGACTGGTGAAGTTCGATGGCGATCATGGCAACATTATGGAGATGTACAACCTATTTTAATATAGGCAATATGGAGAGAAAATAAGACCTATTTTAATAGGAAAAATTTTAATTGGGAGTTATTACAAAACTACCCAATAGGCCACATTTGAGCCACACTTTAGAATGTAGAGCCTGGAGAATCGACTGGGGAGCCATCGGAAGACCAATCGATAAACCAAAGGACATCGTGCCTAAAGGAGAATATTGGATCGAATTCTATCAGTCGGAGTCACTATTTGGTATAAATATTCTTGTTCTTATGTATTTGGTATTATCATTCTTAGATTGTATTATTTATTACAGTCATTTGAAGTTGATAATATATCGGTTCTATTAAGGAACCCGGAGACGTAGGCATTTTTCGAACTTTGTTATCAACCTATGTGTAGTGTACTTGAATTATTGCATTGTTTTAAGTTGATTTTAATGGGGTAAGTTTAGAAAATAATTTAATGCCTATAGGGGTCCGTGATCGAGGAAAAAAATTGGTCAATTTTCAAATCAAGTTGGTATCAGAAAGCAGGTGATCACACTTGCAAACTTGTTATTCTCGAGCAAGTTGATCAGTGCAGGATGAGTGGAAAGTGATGGCATCAACTTGTACTTGTGGAGTCCATATTGGTGGGATAGGCTAAGGGACAAGTTTAACATCCTTAGTAATTTTCTCACATTTATATTTGGATTATTCCACTATATCTCATATGCAAATGAGAGATCATTCGATGATCTGTAGGGCATTTATTGAGATTAGTCAAAGACCCAATTTTTGGGCAATGTTTGTACTCTTTTATACTTGCATTAGTAAGACCCCTTAGAGGGAAATTATTTTGGTAAATTGCTAATACCAGGAGATGTAGTATATTTGGTCCTTGTTGAGTTATTTGTCCAAGTAGGGAAGAGACAAACTAGGTCAATCCATGATTGCGATGCAGTGGAGAAGACCAAGTACATAAGCCACCGAGTAGGAGAAATTTTTGACAGGTTTATCATGCGAAGTTATTTCCTATAAAATTGGTATTTAAGCTTATTGTACAAGACTCCAAAAATGGAGCATTTTTACAACTAGTTTTGCATGATGTATTAGGAAATGTTTTCCCTTACACTTGTATTTAAAAGTTGTATAAAGACCATGTTAGGGGTGCATATCTCCTAATCAAATGTTTGAGTGACCATTACAGTTGGATACTCATATCTATGAGTTTGGAGATTTGTCAGCCATTTGTGCAGACAATGGAGCTCACAAATGTCAGCTCGAACTTCATTTTGTGTAGAGGCATTGTGACCATGTAATAGAATGGTAGTTGAATCACCATTGGCATTGATGTTGGGTCAAAACTGTTCTGTGAAGAGTCCATCATGGGAATCTAGCATAATGACACCTGATATTGTTTGTCAACAAAAGGAGCTCTCAAAAGATTAGCTCGAAACATCATTCGTGTCAAGGAATTGTGACCGCACATTCGAATGGTAGTTGATCATCAGACTTAGCATCATGCATTGGAGGCTTGAGGTCTTGAAAGAGGCTTAGCATCATGCATTGGAGGCATTGAAGTCTGAAAGGGACGTGACATCAAGTCGCAACTTCATTCTGTGTAGAGTCTCTTATGACCATGTAGCAGGATGGTACCTGACAAGTCATTGTCCATCACCGACATCGGATCAATCATAGCTCTAAGTAACATGGAGTTCCTTCAAACTAGTTTGGATTCTACAGAATCAACTAGGAGTTAGGAACTGTGTTATAGAGTCAAAGAAGATCCTTGTTGTCAGATATCTGGAAGCTTAGCACTGCACAAAGTGGGAGCGTTGAGGTTTCATTAGGAAACTTAGCACCATACAGTGAAGGCATGGAGGTCTTCTTCGGATATCAAAGTGGCGCAGCAAGAGGTAGTGAGCCCAAGTGCCACAGGTCCTAGAGTTTGATCCATCATTTTTGAATGTGGAGTTGGCAGAAAACTGCGATAATCTCTTCTCAGCAAGGTGATTTGGAGTTCACAAGCTTTTTGGGACAAAAAGTCTTTCCCATTGGGGAGGTGTGATTTGGAAGACATTATGAAGGACATAAGTTCCCTAAATCTCCCATGATCACTGTAGTGCAGAAGATGACTCTGAGAACTTTCCGTCGACTATTTGAATGTCAAAAAGAAGTCTGTATGCACATCTGGTGGCTAGTAAAGTTTGGTCAACAGTTGGTCAACATTGGTCAATGGAAAAATGGATGATTTTGAAATCATATAATGTTAGCACCATTACATAGAGCTCACCAAGAAATTTCCAACGCATTTTGAATGGACCAAATCCGAGTCCGTATGCGAAAGTTATGATTGGTCAAAGTTTAGTTAATTGGTAGTCAACAACTGAAGGATACTGCCAAATGGACAAATGACATGGTGACATGTGGCATAGCTGCACAGATTCATTTGACACATGGAAAATATGCATGTGACCATGTGGATTTATTATTTATACATGTGGCATTAAAGGTGGGTTTATGGTTTTTACCCACATAAAAGGTTTTATAATCTTTTATAAAAAAAGAGAGGAAAAGTCCACGTGAGAATAAATTTTGGTGGATAAAGCCTATTAAAAAGGCTTTGCATATAATGTGGAATTTTCCCCACATAAATTTTTTCCATCCATGTGAAGAGTGGATATTATTATGGGGTTGATTTTTAAAAAATATGGCTTAAACTTATTTAAAAGCTTAAAAATAATTAATCCCTTATAACCCGCTCAAAGCCTATTAAGGCTATTATTTGAAGTGGATTAAATATTTGGTGGCTAAATTATTCTTATGCCATGAGAATTTGGCTAAGCCTAATCCGTTGAGGATTATTACGGGATATTTTTAAAAATAAGCCATGGATATTATCAAATATCCTTATATTTTGGGCTCCTAATCAATATAAATAGGGGACTCGGGTACATTGTAAACACACACAACTCTAAGCTATTTTCTTGGAGCTCAAAGGAGGGGGAGAATATTTTGGAGAAATATTTATAATTCCTATTATTATTATTTTAATAGGAAAATATGGTGGTGTTATAATGTGTGGCCATAATAAAATGTGAAGGCCCACATTTGTGAGAAAATAAGTCCTATATTATTATAGGCACATTTGGAGCTAAGGCCTATTATTATAGGCATGTAAATATGTAAGCCCTATCATTATAGGCATTATTATTATTTTTAATTCCTATTATTTTTAATAGGTGAAATATTATTTTGTAGCTCTGAATTCCCTCAGAAGACATACTCTAAGCCCGAGCTGAGAAGGACGACTGGTGAAGTTCGATGGTGATCATGGCGACATTATGGAGATGTACAACCTATTTTAATATAGGAAATATGGAGATAAAATAAGACCTATTTTAATAGGAAAATTTTTAATTGGGAGTTATTACAAAACTACCCAATAGGCCACATTTGAGCCACACTTCAGAATGTAGAGCTTGGAGAATCGACTAGGGAGCCATCCAGGAAGACCAATCGACAAACCAAAGGACATCATGCCTAAAGGAGAATATTGGATCGAATCTATCAGCTGGGGTTCGCTACTTGGTATAAATATTCTTGTTCTTATGTATTCAGTATTATCATGCTTATATTGTATTATTTATTACAATCATTTGAAGTTGATAATATATCGGTTCTATTAAGGAACCCGGAGCGTAGGCATTTCTTTGAACTCTTCTATCAACTTTGTGTATAGCGTACTTGAATTATTGCATTGTTTTAGGTTGATTTTAATGGGGTAAGTTTGGAAAACAATTTAATGCCTATAGGGGTCCGTGATCGAGGGAAAATTTTCGATTCGATTTTCGGATCAATACTTTACTTGCAAAGCTTTTTCCTCATAGTCTCCAAGATTATGCAATGTGTTGGTTCTATGACCTACCTATCCACTCGTTAACATCTTTTACACATTTAGCTGATGATTTTATCTCTCATTTCTCAATCAATATTGGATTTAAGATCTCATATGCTCAACTTGCTCAACTTAAACAAGGATCTAACGAACATCTAGCAGATTATGTCTTACGGTATAAAAATAACTTAGCTAAGATGTTTAATGTACTTGCGGACTTTGAGCTTCAAGATTTATTTATTCAAAGTCTATTTCCACCTCTCCAGGAGAGTGTTCTCTTTGATACATCTCCATCATTTGATCAAATCTATCATACTCTTAAGCTTCATGAAACTATGCTATTATCTATAAATAAGATTAAGTTTCAAGAACAAGCTTCATCTTCTACACACTTTCAAAGTAAATCAACTTTCAAGCCATCAACTAAACCTACTGAAGCAAAAATCACTGTCAACGTTGTATCTAATACTAAAGAACTTCAATGGAAATTGTTATGCGAACATACACAAAGTTAATTGTCACTCCACATATTATACTACCGCAGACTTGTCAAAAGCAATATTATCACACTTCCTCTGCCACTTAAATTGATCCATCTCATCCTAAAGGTCATAATTATGATGAAAAACTCATATGTGACTATCATCAATGCGTAGGACATTCTACAGATTGTTGTTTCAAACTTTGCAATCTCATTCAAGATCTTGATTGATAACAATGCTATTGAGCTTCCAGAGCCTACGACTTCTACACCTATCAATGAAAATCATAAGCTCAAGATCTTCAACAATCCTCTTCCAAAACATGACAAAAAGTGGTTGATTCCTCGGCTAATCATACATATCACGTAGTGCCTCCTCCTGCATCGGGGGCTCTTGATTTCCTAGTTGCTGCTGAGATTTCTCCACCAATTATTTCTTTCTCCGATCATGATCATCATGTTACATTCTCTTCTGATCACTTGCACATTAGTGCTTCTATCGGATCCATTTCTATCAATAACACTAAAGTTGATCCATCATGGCACATCAACACATGTTCTATTGCACTTCTTATCACTATCGGTTATCCACTCTTGCAAATTTCATATCCAATCCCTAACTCATATGGGGTTATCAAGATTCGAGTCATTGTCGGTCTTCTCACCATGTTTGTACCTTTTCTTGTGGCACCAACAATTCAAGGGTGTGAAATGCTCTTAAGCCTCAATTGGATTTGATGCGGCCTAGAATCTCTTGTGAATAACCGGGCACGTTGGCGCATCACCCAACTCTGAGTTGAGTGCTCACCCAAAGCGCACAAAGGTACCAGGCCCCTCTTTAGATTTCCTTGTGCAGAATGTTAGTGTGATGGTGATAAAACATATTCAAATCCATAATTAAACATAAACATTCCACAATGTATAATCCAGATCTAGATCTTAGAGAATCATGAACTAAATAATGACTATAACAAGATTAACCATACATGAACCAGATTGAGTTACGTTTAACACCATTATCCAGCCAATATCATCCATTGCATTAAACATTTTAAAGCACAGAAGCTTCTTACATTATACAATATATCCATAAGTCATACGCGCATCAGATCCAGCAACATAACTCTATAATAATTCACACACACTAAACTACATAGTTCAATACATATTTATAGGGGTGGGGACTTGCCCTTCACTGCCTATGTACTTCTTGAAATAGGTTACATGATGATAATAGCCATGCACCTTTACAATAACATGCATACATGTAAGTGTTCTAATAATAGATGTCATATAGTTAACTAGAAGAAGCAATCCTATTATTAGCTAGAACCATGCATGGCACTTATCAGCCATTCGTTCCCAAAATACCATTGTGTGTCGCACAAGTCTTCATCCCTATGTGTGCTCTGCATGTTATCTCCAAAAATAGCCCTTATCCATTAAAATGGCTAAGTCTGAGCCAAATTGTTCTGGCACACATTTCCTTTCCTATCTTCACGCACCTTAAAATGCGTCTTGTTCCCTAGACGTATCTTTTGTGTGCCTTATCCTTAGAACAATATTATGTCTGCTCAACATTACCCCGCACTAAAGTACATTTTCGTCCCAGTAATGGGAATTATTTTTGATGTTCCCAAATAATAAAGAATAATTGATGAAAGAATTAAAGAATCACTATACAAAAGAATGAACCTTTACTCTGCAAGCATCCTCTTCTTCAACTGGGAGGATCAACTCTAGATATTCATTTTTGATCTCAGCCTCCAATGTCTGCTAGTCATTTAGCGCAATCCTTGTCTTTTCTAGAATATTTGTGGCTATGGCATCTAGTTCATCCTGAGTGATCTTTTCTTTCTCATTCTGTAGCACTCAAACAACATTGGCCATACCTGACATCATTCCTTCCAGAAGATCCATCTTCTATGCTATGAGCTTCCCAATCTCATATATCCTCTTCTTATGTGGGTCCTAGAGCTATTGCGAGGGCTTCGTGCTTTTGTTTCACCAGTGTCAATCTATCTGTGCACCCTAATGTCTCATCTTTCATTCTTTGCTGCGAACTTCATTACCTTGACTAAACTTATGATCCTTATTATTGCCTCTGGTGATGCACACAAATTAAGAGCTTGGTCTTCTTTCTTCAGCTCATCCTTTAAAGTTTGGAGCAAAGCCTCATAAGTTGAATTTTTACGATCATAGAGGCCCTTACTCTCTCTGCTTCTTGTTCAAGCATCTTTTGGTGCGGGCATTCGAATTGGTCTATCTTCTAACACCAAATTGACCAAAGTGCACACATAATGCATAAAAGAAGGAAACTTTTCATGTACCTTAGGCTCAAGATGAGGCCTTGCTTTCATAATATAATCACCAATTTCTTCCACCATGCTAACAAAAGCCTCATTCTTTTTCTATTCTCGTTCCTTCTCTTCCTTTAGGCACATTATCTTTGCAGTTTTATCCTTGTTGTCTTCCATCAGTGCTTGAATGGTGGCGGCCTTATCAACATTTCTCCGCGCCACCTCAGCAAATACCTTGACCAAGGCATTGCTGACCTACTCATCAGACATTAGAGTAGGCTTTATCGTCCGACCAATATCATCCATTGCATTAAACACTATAAAACACATAAGACTCTTACGTTATACGGTATATCCATAAGTCATACATGCATCGATCCAACAATATAACTCTATAATAATTCACACACACTAAATTACATAGTTCAATACATATTTATAGGGGTGGGGACTTGAGCGTCATTTCTATACACTTCTTGAAATAGATCACATGCGATAATAGCCATGCGCCTTTTACTGATAGCATGCATACATGTAAGTGTTCTAATAATAGATGTCCTATAGTTAACTGGAAGAAGCAATCCTATTATTAGCTCAAACCATGCATGGCGCTTATCAACTGCTCGTTCCCGAAATACCATTGCATTTTGCGTAAGTCTTCATCCCTATGTGTGCTTTGCACGTTATTTTCAAAAATAGCCATTATCCATAAAAATGGCTAAGTCTTGAGCTAAACTATTCTGGTGCACGTTTCCTTTCCTATCTTCCAGCGCCTTCAAATTTGTCTTGTTCCTACGCACGTATCTTTTGTGTGCCTTCTCCTTAGAACAATATTTTGTCTGCTCATTTGAATTCATAGATCTCATTATATCATATCCATGAATCAATTGCGTCTGAAATTAATTCACAACAACCAAGTCATCTCTATCAATGGTGTTCCAACATCCACTCCATGAATGACCTCCTCTTGAGGTTGTCATTACATCAGCTAGAGCGTCTAGGTCCCCGCATCCTATCAAAACTAAAACACAAACTCGCTCCTAGCTTTCTTGTTCACACATGGCCTATGCGGTCTCATCGATCTGCTAGTCCACCACATCAATCTAGGTCCATCACTATGATAGCTCCTTCATCTAGGCATACCTCACCACCAGGATATGTGGATCCTCGGACATATAGGAAATAGAATAGAGATGGACCAAGCTACTTGCGAATGTAACCACGATTAACATCACTACGGTCAGGCTATCAAACACAGGGTCGGAAGTGAATTCCGGGTCGAACCGAATCGAGCGAGCTCTGTTACCCATGGTCGATGTAGTAGTGTAACCCACTCAAATTTCTTTTCACTTCACATAGGTTTCCATCACCTTCGTGTTTCGTTTAACCTAGGTGTTCATCACCTCTGCACTTTGCTTCACATAAGTCTCCATCACCTTTGTACTCTCCTTCCCATAGGTATCCATCACCTCCATGTTCTATTTCACGTAAGCATCCATCACCTCCTTAGTATACTCATTAGTCGCATGCATATAGGCTTCATTCATCTACACATCATCTATCTCATATACCATAATTCTTAGAGCATGTTCACACACCTTCATCTCTACCAGCATTGGGTGTAGTACCCTCGTCTTTTAATTTCATCAGATAACATACCCATTATCACACAATTGATGGGGCATCACCCTTATTTCTCCCCCATAGCATCGACACGCGTCTTATCTTCACATCTAGTATCTCACTTACGACATGCACATCTTTCAACACTCTAAAGCATCGTCATT
Source organism: Taxus wallichiana var. yunnanensis (assembly GCA_018340775.1). Lineage (NCBI taxonomy): Eukaryota > Viridiplantae > Streptophyta > Pinopsida > Cupressales > Taxaceae > Taxus > Taxus wallichiana. The sequence continues at coordinate 96,120,622 of CM031236.1, forward strand.
TACGATGACGCACTCTTGTGATATGGTTCACACTTGACTATTGAGGGCATCCTATACACATGAACCTCACACACTACACACTGCACTACACATTACACACTACAGACTTCACATTTTCACGTATTCATCTCTTTCTACACAACATCTACTCTACGCATTCACAATATATATTTTTAGCATCTACTAATACACGTTGTGATCATTACCCTATGATGCAATCTAGTTCCACAATCTATACTTGACTACTAAGGGTCTACATCTCAAATAGACCTCAACACACTCCCACGTTCACTCACTCGCTCACACACACTTTATGCTTTGCAATTTGACAATCACATCTTTTTAGTACACACAATTCAAACCATTTCCTGATGACGCACTCTCATTTATGATTCATTCATGATGCTAAAGGGGAATTTATAAATGAACCTCATCTCATACATACACATCAATACTCATTCGGAGGGCATACGAGATCCTATCACACTCACTTTTCCTTCCATTCCATTTACACTCCACAACATATCGTGTATCTTGGTTGCATTTAGTCTTGCTTACATTTACTTGTTACATGTACACTCTTTTACACATGCTAGACATATATCGTGTATGTCATTATCTTTATTATACACACATGCACGTTCACTTTCTTTCTAGTTCTGACTTCACTTACTACTACATTAATACCGACGGGTATGTTATTTAATATATGGATCTTGTGTAATAAAAGTATTCACTAATGACTCATCCTTTGGTCTTGTTGTCAGTTAGTCAAGTGTCATTGTTGTTGTCTGGTTCAGTCGTCACTTGTCTCTGTAGTTTTGGGTGTCTTTTAGGAGGTCTTAGGTGTCATAATTTGCTCAGTTGTTGTCTCTAAGTCTATCTTGGGCGCTAGGGTTCAGACTTTGGGGCACCTCGGGGTACCCGGTCGGTGTCTTTAGGCACCCGTGTCCTCGTAATATATGGTCTTAATTTCTTTGTTTAAGGTCGGTCTTACTTGATTACCAGTGTATTCCCCTAGGTCGTAGTTGGCAGTTTCGGGTCGTTAGTGTCGAAATTTAAACAAGAGATCCCTATATAAACATAGCATACTCACTACATAATGGGCGGACATCTTACTATCAAGGGCAGTTATCTACTAAGGCAAGGGATTGCATTTGGGCATCTTCTACATCTGCATCACACAAGCATAGGGGAAAGGGTTGTATTCTTTCCATTCCATCCACCATTTGCATTTTACATCTAGTTATTGCCCCTACTACCGCGTCATTGGCGCTAGGGCACCCTAGGCACAAAATTGCACACACACGCACATAGAACTACATTGGGTCCGAAATGTAGTGCAATGCTTAGTCGTAAGACCACTAGTTTGGCAATTGAGGTCAATCCGACCTATTCATATGCATTTTTATTTTTAGGAATTGATGTTTTGGATAGGGTTTTATAGGTAGATCTTCATACAACATTTACAGTGATATTGACGACATTATTACGACACCCGTGCGACATGAGCAAAGGTATTACAAAGATATTGCGACACTGTCAAACTAAAGTTATGAGCTTTCCTACAGTCTACAATGCCTAGATTACAGACTAGGGTGCCCGGAGCACTCCAGTATCATCCCAGGTGCCTCAAGTATAGGAAAATATTCAGCTTATGCCCTTCCCGAGGCCATTCAATCACAACTTTCCCAATCTCGCATACCAATCTACTACAGTCCAACACACAGTGAGGTAAGTTAATTCAAGGTTAGTACCATATCCCTTTTATTTCCATTATTTTAATACATTCCAATATTAAAATAAAATATTTAGATCTTGCATTTCAATATAGCATTTAGTTTCTATTTAGATTAACTTATAAAATAGTTTTAAAATTCTCTATTTTTATGTAATCATTTTAAGTGAACGCGCGCAATACTTTGTTTTGAACATTTTACTTTTGGATCCTCTTTCATACCTTAGTGGTTAGTCATAGTTATTCTTTTTCCTCATCATGTCTCATTTTAGTGTTAACCCTATCTATGATGAGGTAGTCATAGCTGAGCTTAGGGATTTATATAGTGCTCTTATGATCTTACCTGATGATACTCAACAAGCCCTCCTGGAAGGCCAACAATGTGTGCCAACTAATCTTGTCAATTCTCTTATAGGTATATGCCTTGTTGATGACCCTGTTGCTTTCACTTGTTGTACGCCATGCCATCCGATTACATATGATCCTTCTTATCCTTCTTCTGATATGTCACTCGATGTTTTAGATCCCTTTATCATTGATTATTTATTAGGAATTGATTCACAATTCGGATTGTACCTCTGCCTCTCCTCTAGCTACTCCTCTAGCTACTCATATGTCTTCTACTGCTTCGATAGTCCTCCTCACACATCTCCTTCGAGCATGCATTCTCCTTCATATTACGTTGATGATCCCATTGATTCTTATGATGACCATAACATTATTTCTAGCACCCCATCTTCTATTGATCACCATCATGGATCTCCTTCTTTCCATATTGTTGCATGTGACTCTCTCGTTCCTTTGTTATCCTCTCCTGAGGTTTCCTCTACTATTGTCCATGACTCACCCCCCACCATTGCTTCTTCTTCTCCTATTCCCACATCCTCTACCCCTCCTATTGTATCTTCACCTATTGAGGTTTCCTCCTTGCTCACCACACCTACTAGGGTTTGTGTTGATACTAGTCATACTACCACTCCTATGTCCACATCTACCACTGCACCTTTAGCATTGGATTCCACTCTATCCCCTCTTGACATTCCCATGATCACCCATAATGGAAAACTTCAACCACTTAATACATTATTTCCATCTCCTACCACCATCCTCCTCAGGATATTCTCTCTCTCATGCATGTTATAGGACAACTCCAATCGCAAGTTCATACTCTTACTTTAGAACGTAGGGCCTATTATGCCTCTATTAACAACTCTTTACATGGCATTCCCACTCCTAAAAAGATCCATAATTCTGCTTTCCCAAAGACTTTTTCATGTCTAAATTTCACATGCTTCGATGGTATTCGGTGATCCTCATGCTCATATCCTACATTACCACACACTTATGGCTACTTACTCTAATGATCGATTGTTGCTTAAGGCCTTCCGTTATAGTCTTATTGATGAGGCACTCCAATAGTACACCCACTTACCCTTTGGGTCCATTAGTACTTTTTATGATATGGAGGACGCTTTCCTCCATCGCTTTATTCTTAACAATGGCCCTAGGGTTACATATGACCACATTCCTACATTACATCAAGGCTCCTCTGAACCTATTCAAGATTATATCTTATGATTCAATGCTTGCATACACTAGCTCATTTTCCAACCTAGTGACCTAGAAAAGCAATTTATCTTTTGTCATGGTCTTATTCCTCCACTTCAACAAAGGCTCCAATACTGACACTTGTGAGTCATTTATCCTCTTGTGCTATAAGGTTATCGACCTAGAACAAGATATTTCATCCTCACATGACATTGCACCCATGCATGCTCCTCCACCACTTCCATCTATTGCTCATCTACTCTCATCATCAGTTGAGCCTCCAAAGCAATCTCCACCATTGTCTAAAGTACATTCCACACAAGTTCAACCCACTTCTTCACCACCACCACATCCTTCTCCACTTCCATAACAAGCTCCTACTTCCACCACTCCACCCCCTTCACGTGAGCCTTTGTACTTCTCTCCTCACGCTCGCCACATGATGTGCTTCACACACTAATCAATGAGTTGTTGGTTCAATTACCCTCCAAGTGCTTTAGCACCAACCTTCACACCGCTTTATAACATCAGCGTGACCAACACTATTGCAATTATCATCACATTTCTAGCCATATGGACAATGATTGCCTTGCCTTACATGAAAGGATACAACAACTAGTGGATTTTGGCATCATCTCCTTTTCCTCTCGTGAGTGCTCATTATCTCCTTCACCCATCAGCGTCGACGTACCCCACTTTAGTCTTCTCCATCAGGTGCTCAGTTTGTTCATCGTGCTCCACCACCACATGTTTGTTCTCCACCTCATCCATCATATCCACCACCACATTCATTACATCCACTCCACCCACATTATCCACCACTTCATGCCACTCCATCTCATGGTTTTACGCAGTCTCTGCATACCCCATAGTCACTACACATGACATTCCATTTGGTTCATACACTCACACTGCATCCATTCCACATGTTTCCACCACCACCCGTCGTCTTGGTCTTTAGTAGGTGATTATTATCACCTTACCCCTCTTGTAAATATCTATGATTTAATCAAATAAAAACAAAACATTGCATGCGATAAAATAATAAAACCAAAGATATTGTAATTCATTTGGGACAAATTCCCAATGGAGAGATTACATATAAATAGCTCAATGAACTCCCATAAGGAGTCAAGGCCAATCCCAAGTCCTCTCAATATCCCAAATATCTCTAAACTATGAGTTGTGCATTATAACTATTTTGCACACTCATATATTATTTTATAAATATTAAAATTATTACTACCAAATAACCCTGACCCACTCCTAAGTGTTCACACTATGAACAATATTTACAGTAATAACCCATTTAGATGACGCGCATGTGTTCTTCTAGTTCTTACATGACTGTTGAGGGTTTAGTTCTAAGAACCTTTCATCACGCGCTCTGTCGTTCATCTAGCGCACCTCAATCTTCTCCGATGATGCACTCTTGCTTACGTGGCTCATACTTGACTGTTGAGGGGTCTTATTACATGAGCCTACTCATCCATATGTTTGGGGGCATCATTAATCCCCCTCTATTTTCATCATCTTTTCATTTTACTGTTACATTATGTTCTCATCTATTCATTACGATACATTTATCTATTTCCACATTTATTTTATCATCTTAATTACATTGCCTACGCACTACATATTTTATTCATGTACATGAATTAGTTATATACATTATTGTTTATCGCACATATTTCATCTACCATTACTCATATCATCATACTAATTTATATTCATCACATACATTACACTACACATGTTAGAACAATAACCATAGAACTATACCATATCCATTACATTGCAAATACCAAAACATCTCAACATAGATCTAATATATATCAAAAATAGGTGTCCATACATATATCGGTCATACAACCGTCATCCCAAAAACATGTTTCATCACTAGGGGAAAGGCCCCCTACAACATATACAATCATCACTATCAAACCTCATCATCACTATCACTATCGTGTAAAACGAGAGCCCTAGAACTAGATGCCTCGCCACCAATGCGATGCCGCATTTCGTGGCCCCATAACTTCTCATCCACCATACTGCGTAACATAGTCATCTCCATGTTCTCGCTCCGAGAAATGACGCTTTACAAAACTATGTATTATGTAAACACATCACGGGCAAGGGACCACCACGTCTACGCCTCTCGGGCACTCGAGTCTCCTCCAGTGCTTATATGGATACCAACTCAAATAAATGGATGTGCTCACCTGCAATATTGTCCACGTGCTTTAATATCCCTCTGCATAGCACATCACTTGGCACATTTCGTGTCAACGTGTGGATCGATGTGTCTACTATCAACGACTAATACGCGTCTCCTGCAAACACAACACATAACCCCATATTAGTCCACCGTGTACAAAAACAACATAAACAATTCATTAGTCACACTAAAAGCATACACAAATACTTACGATCTCGCCACCGCCACTTTCTACAGGTCGGGGACATCTCCTCACCCACTCCTCTGGCAGTAACTCCATAAGCACTGCGAATAGTGGATATAACAATACCCATTGATGTGATGCCCGCCATGCTTGATAATCCTTTGTGCATCTGCGTCATCTCCATCTACAACCATTATCATGGGTTCGCCTCATCATCGGCCCCTGGTGGTGTTAATTGCTCTCTGTTGTGGATCTTGGCCTAACACATGCCCTCCTAGGGGTCCTAATGGCTCGTAACCATATGTATGAAAGTGGTGGCATGTCCTGCGCGATCCCAAACTGTTGTGATACCCTCTCCACTTGAAACAACTCCACCACACCTGGAAATTAATCCTCTAGCCATATGGTCCTCTAAATACATCACAACTCTGTATCATCCTCAGGCCATCCCCCATAATCCCGATATGTCCTCCATATCACTGACTCAGCCCCATCATATCTATCGATTGCTCTCAAAACTATCTATGTCCACCTTCCACTTGCGAATATTAATTCAATGTCAAGCATATATCTTAGGTCGAGCCCACTCTCCACATGGCCTTGCAACTAGTCTCAATACGGATATATGCTCATATGCCCACACATGTAGCAGCGTGGTGGCCCCTATACCCCTACCGTGCTCATCCTGCATAAACCGATACAAATCCTTGTATAAATGGGCCAACATACACCGTGCCCACGCGTATCTCATCCCATCCTCCTCTATCTATTGGCATATGTCATGCATCTTATACAAGATGTCGAAACCTCCTCCCTCCACTACTATACATGACACTATCACCATTGTGATGAACTTCCGTAACCATGGAACCCTAGACTATAATATCACATCCAAACTAATATGGGCCTCGGTAGGCACCTAGGCCCCTGTAAAATATCATCTAGCCGAGCACATTTAGCATTGCATATCCGCTACTCGCCATCACTTGTACCCTCTCCCCAATAGCGCAATCGCGGTATGCGATACATATCCTCCAAGCTGCATCACCGTCATCTCCCGCAGGCAACCAAAATGTGCACATATCAACACACCACCTATCACATAATGTAGTCAACATGGGAATATTATGGGGCACATCCCCATCCGTGCTATATGTCACACAGGACGGCATGGTCCATCACATCCCAATCATCATCTGAAAAAACCCAATCCCAGTAATGTACTCAAGTGTCGACCACCATAGAACTCCCTTGAGTGGATATCCCTCTACACAACACCAAACAAACAACAAACAACACATTAACACACCTCCCACAGTCAAATATAACAATTCAACATACTAGAAACACATTCCCTAGCATTATCCATCAAATCAAAAATTTATGGACAAGGCGCCCAGATGCAGGACTGGGGTGCCCTAGAGTAGGACACTAGCGCCTGGTTCTAGGTGCTCCAGTCCCAGGGGTCACTAGCGCCTCACTGCTCTTGTTCGGGTCCTAAACGCCGAGAAATTCAAAAACACTAAATTTTCAAAAATTCAACTAAAATGCCTAGTACACCCTACATTTTTACAAAAATAACACACCAACTCCACAATAGTGCATGACACCACCACAGTCACCACTCTCTCAAACCAGCTAGGACGTAATGGTCTCACTTGAGGCATCTTTACTCACTCCGTATACACTCTCACACTCACGTAAAAGACAAATGAAGTGATGAGTTACCTTTTCACTTTACTATTTATAATCATAATGTCACCTTTACTATGGTCTATATTTAGCGCTTCTACCCATGACTAATGCATACTACACCGTTTCGCTCATATCTTGAGCATTTTTCCTCTGATTTACACCTCATTTGCAACATTCTTTTTAGAATTCCCCTACCACCATATTGTACACATTACACGTGCATTTTCTCCCTTCCTCACTTGATTCCTCTCCACTACACATGCATTTTTAACCTCTTGTTGTTATTTTCGGCTTAGAGTTTGTTCTTGTTCATCACTCCCTCTTTCACCAAAAGGGGGGCATATTATTGGGGGTCCCCTTATAATCCCCCTTGTGTCACCACATGTTTTGATATCATGAATTCAACTCCTCGCAATTTATACCATGAAATTTCACCATCAATCCCCCTAATGACCTAATATGGGGCAAAAACCATTTAACATTTCCCAAACATGATCACATGCCACAATCTATCAATTCCCCTAATGACCTAACTTAGGGGAAACAAGTGACTGAAAATCCTTTTACATGATATCTCATCAATTTCCACCGACTTCCCCCTAATCACCTAACACGAGGCAATTTGCAAAAAACCTCTCACAAGTAATCAATCAACCAATCAAAACTAACGCGTTCAAATCAAATCATTCAAATCCATGAGCGGTTCTCCCGGATGATTGAACTTGGGAGTTACATTCACCACTTCTTTCCCAGATGACCTAACTTGGGATTTTATTCTATTTTCGTGTTCATTCCCAAATGACTCAACTTGGAAGCCATTTCTTCCACTCTACATTTGTTTCCTGATAACCTAACTTGAAGCTATCTATTTCTATCGTGTTCGCTTTTAGATGACCTAACTTGGAAGTTGTCTCATTCTCTATCGTGTTTGCTTCTAGATGACCTAACTTGGAAGCCTACACATTGCGGTGACACCTGTGGAGTGGGGGCAAGAGTGCCTTCCTTTATCACTCCTATATGGGTCAATTGTTTAATCAAAATCATTTGGATCCAAAAATCACAACATTTTGAATTGAGTTCGTCTACATCGGCTAGATCTTGAGGATGTAGTTAAAGTTTGAAGAATAACACACTTTTCTCCCTACAGTCTTCCTCTGGCGATAGGATGCCCAAATCCTCTAATTATTTCATTCATATACAAGTGTTCGGGTTGGGAATTGATCACTCCCTACCCACCTATTTGTTATTGAACCACATTCGAAATCATCAAAAATCCTAATCATCATTTTCATTTCCCACACTTCATCACGATACTTACATTTTTACGTTGCATGGATCAACTCGTTGATCCATGGTTTGACACTCTTTTATAGTTTTATTTGCATTCTTCTACTACACATTTGTGTGTTCTTCTACATGATGGGCTTCTCTACATTTTTCGGGTGCACATCTCTATCTACTTTATGTTATCAAGATTTCCACTCACCAACATAAAGTGGGGGAAAATGTAGTCACAAAATCACGTACTTACTATTACATTAATATCATGGGTATGTTATTTTATATATGGATCTTACGTAATAAAAGTATTCACTAGTGACGATCCTTTGGTCTTGTTGTCAGTTAGTCAGGTGTCATTGTTGTTGTCTAGTTCATTCGTCACTTGTCTCTGTAGTTTTGGGTGTCTTTTAGGAGGTCTTAGGTGTCATAATTTTCTCGGTTATTGTCTTTAAGTCTATACTGGGGCACTTAGGGTTGTACTAGGGCGCCCGTGGTGCCCCATCTATGATTTTAGGCACCCATGTCATCATAATTTGTGGTCTTAATTTCTTTGTTTGAGGTCGGTCTTAACAGTTACCCCGTGTATTCCCCTAGGTCATAGTCGGCAGTTTCAGGTCACTAGTGTGAAATTTGAACAAGAGATCCCTATATAAACATAACATACTCACTACATTATGGGTGAACATCTTACTATCAAGGGCAATTATCTACTAAGGCAAGGGATTGCATTTGGGCATCTTCTACATCTGCATCACACAAACATAGGGGGAAAGGGTTGTATTCTTTCCATTCCATCCACCATTTGCATTTTACATCTAGTTATTGCCCCTTACTACCGTGTCATTGGGCTAGGGCACCCTAGGCACAAAATTGCACACACACGCACATAGAACTACATTGGGTCTGAAATGTAGTGCAACGCTCAGTCGTAAGACCACTAGTTTGGAAGTTGAGGCTAGTACGACCTATTCATATGCATTTTTATTTTTTAGGAATTGATGTTTTGGATAGGGTTTTGTAGGTAGATCTTCATACAACATTTACAATGATATAGGTGACATTATTGTGACACTTATGCAACATGAGTGAAGGTATTACAGAGATATTGCAACACTATCGAACTCAAGTTCTGAGCTTTCCTACAGTTTACAACGCCTAGATTAGAGACCAGGGTGCCCCAAGGTGCCCTAGTATCCTCCAGTGCCTCAGTAAAAGAAAATATTCAGCTTCTACCCTTCCCGAGGCCATTCAGTCACAACTTTCCCAGTCTACATAGCAAGAACTGCTATAGTCTAGCACACAGTGAGGTAAGTTAATTCAAGGTTAGTACCATATCCCTTTTATTTCCATTATTTCAATACATTCCAATATTAAAATAAAATATTTAGATCTTGCATTCCAATATAACATTTAGTTTCTATTTAAATTAACTTATAAAATAGTTTTAAAATTCTCTATTTTTAGTTAATCACTATTAAAGCCCACATCGACTCTGGGGAATCCACTTTCGTACACTACATGTGTTGTTGTTTCATTTTGTTTCATAGCACATTATTATCATATTATACACGCCTTGACATACCTTTTTTATCTTCCTAACATGTTAATGGGTGCTTCATGTGCAACATTTGTATTATAGGTCTATTTGCTTCCATGGTTGTCTGTTACATTGTTTGTCTTTGCTTGCCATTGTTTGCGGGCTTTGCCCTTTGTCTTGTGTGCACACTCTCTACTTTCAGCCATCTTGGCCTTGATTTTCTTGCAACATCGTGAGTGATGTCCCATGTTTGTAACCCTCTTTTCATAGTCTACATTGTCTTCTTGTGTCTTAGATTACACATTGTTTGTTTATTTACTAGCTTACATTTTACATGCATGTTTGCTTGTACTAACACTTGTCTCCTAACCACTTATTTTCGTGTGCCTTGGTTTTTACCAAGCACACTCCCTCCCCCTGTAGGGCACAATTTTTAGCATAATGATTGGTCCTCCTTTGGGCCGTATACTCCTCAATGTTGTCGCATGAACCCTAAACAATCCACATACACAATTCAAAGTCACAATTCAACTTAACATAAGACTGGTAAGTGACAACCTGGTCATCGGCATTGGACAAGGCTCATATCGACTTGGTTCCTTGACACAATCTGAGCCCAACGCCCAAACTTGAACAATAATGCTTGGGCGCCCTTAACCCTTCCTAGATGCCTGTGACCAGGGAAATTACATAAAATTCTTCAGTGTAGCACAATCTACATCACTCCACACAATGGATTTTACAGGATAGATAGTCATTAGCACACAACATACAACATTTTTATTTTTCAAGGTATTGTGTCGAAAATGGTTGGATCGGATTAGATTTTTACACACTATACGAAGTGGTGTTCTATATTGTGGGAAGCAGTTAAAGGTTGGAGGATGACACCAGATTTTTCCCTACACTTATTCCAGATCATTGGTGTGAGATTACACGAAAAACTCGCACCGACACAATTGGTGTGAGATCACCTAAAAACTCGGTCTTCTACGACATCTACAAGATTCCTTCTACACTCTTTCCTCAAATCACGGATCAGTCGACATGTTCCTTTTTCACATTTTTCATTTTACATACTTCTTTACATGTTTTTACACATATACATGTGTATTTGACTACTTTTTTGTTCTTCTCTTTTACAGGTCCGTCTGTATGGGAAGTGGTAGTCAACATCATTCATCACCATCCTACATCAACAAACAACATCAACAACATCAAACAGACAAGCATCGACATCAACAATAGGCACATTGACGACATCCACAACATGTGTTTCCCCTACAGGGTCATTATCTCACTTTTTGCACTTTCTCATCTTTAGTCTCCATGCTCCACCTTTTTATCACTCCACGCTTTTCCTTGTCTCTCAAAGACGTTTCTTACCATCTATCTACATGGTATCGGTACACATTTCTTATATACTTTATGTTATCAAGATTTCGCTCGATAACATAATTTAGGGGCAAATGTAGACACAAAATTATGCACTTTGGGTAATTATCTAGTCTTGATTACATACTACTATTCATATGATTCCTAAGTAAGAAAAGTACTAATTAACCCATGTCCTTGGCCATCTTTGCTTTCTTTCTTGCTACTTTTGGTCTTATACTCTTTATGGTTCATTTCTATCTTTTCACACCTCGATATTAATCATCCTAGACACCGATCTGCCGGTCGGGCGTCAACACAAGGTGTTCTGTCCCCTCCTGGGTGCCCCGACCTCTGTATACTTTGCTCACATCTTTTGGTTCATTTCTAGCCATTTGAGCATCTTATCTTTTTGTAGTCGACATTTTCGGGGTTAATTGCGAAATTCAAGTAAGGGAATCATATGAATATAAAGTTATGTGATCATAATAAGGGACCAAGAACTAAGTATTAACTATCACCACCTAAGGTTGTATCTAACAGATATTCAATAGCATTAAAGCATCCATTCTAGCATCCATTCAAGGGCAAGGGACTACATTATTCTGCATACACTTCATAGGAGGGGAGTCTATTTTATTCCATGCACACATCTATTACATTTCTTTACATCTAGCTACTTTCTTTTTGTCCAAGTGTGACATGCACAAGAGCCACTTAGGGCACGATTCCGCACACACACATAAAACTACATTGGGTATGAAATGTAATGCAACGCTCATTCGTAAGATCACTTGTTTGATGGTTGAGGATAGTCTGAACCCTCATTTTGCATCTTTATTTTTAGGATTTGATGTCTCTTTGAGGGTTTAGCAGGTTATTATTTCATTGCAGGTTTCTAGCTACCTCAACAAACATAGTGTGACACACTAATGACCAAAGGCAAAGGACAATGAACACCTTGCGACGGTCAAAGATGATTTTATAAGCACTTTTGCAATCACAGTGCCCATTGCCACTCTGTGACACCCGCAGTGCCCCTGCCCCTTTCGGGCGCCCCTGTCAGAGCGTGTTCCTCTAGATCCACATTTTTCTAAGTTTCGTTGCGACAGTCTATCCTTCAGATTTTCCAGTTTTCCACTCTATGCACTTTTTGGATTTTCGTGAATCAGCTAAGCTTTTCTATCTCCTCTTTGCACTTAGGATTCCATATTTTATAGCTTAGTTTGTTTGGGGTTGATTTATGTATTTAATTGATTATTTATTTATTGCTACAATAACAATCACATTAATGATTTTCATATCAATTTATTCATATTTTGCTTAATCATTTTGGTGAACCCATCACTCGAATCCACCTTCTTTCTTAGGGTTTTTCTTCTTATGCCCATCACCCGTAGTGGTTGTTTTGGATCTTTTGAGTATCTTGAGCTTCCTTTATCTTCTCATAAGGTCTCTAAATTGATGGTTGAGGTTTGAAATCAATGGATGCTGTTGTGACCCCTTTACCAACACTCGTAATGTTCCTCTTAATGAACTCGAAACATCTGAAAGTGAGAAATCATATGATGAGGATACCAATGTTAATCAAGAACAATTAGACAAACTCACAAATTTTCGACAAGATTTATGTGATAATCCTACACATCTTCCACATATTCTCCATGCTTTGATTGCTGCTAAAAATACTCGTGATGCTACTTTAGTGCCTCTTGTAGGTTCTTCCTCGGCTATCATGGCCTCTACTCCACCCCTTCATATTCCAGCTTCCATTCCTACTACTACCACCCCCATTAATCACCCTAATTCTCCCAATACTCAGCCTGGATCTTCTTCGAATACTCTTGATTTAACTTCTTTATATCAAGATCAATAGACACAAATTTGTCAACTTCAAATGGTTACTTCTCGGGCTTCACCATCTTTGGATTCCACCGCACTCTTGGACACCCCTTTCACACCTGTTATCTCGCTTATTTGTTTCCTCTCAATTTTGTCACCCCTAAGCTACCCACTTTCAAAGGCCATGGCGACCCTCAAGAACATCTTTGATATTTTCATGTAGCATGCCTACACTATGCGGATGACCATACTTGCAAATATTTTTCCTCGCAGTATTCAAGATTATGCGATGCATTGGTTCTATGACCTACCTATCCACTCGGTAACATCTATTACACATTTAATCGATGTTTTTCTCACTTATTTCTCGATCAATATCGACTCTAAGATTTCATATGCTCAACTTGTTGAACTTAAACAAGGATCCAATGAATATCTAGAGGATTATGTCTTATAGTATAAAGATAACTTAGTAAGATGTCTAATGTACTTTTGCACTCTGAGCTTCAAGATTTATTTATTCAAAGTCTATTGTCACCTCTTCAAGAGAGTGTTCTCTTTAAGACATCTCCATCATTTGATCAACTATGTCATACTCTTAAGCTTCGTGAAACTAAACTCTTATCTATAAGTAAGCTTAAGTATCAAGAACAAGCTTCATCTTCTACATGCTTTCAAAGTAAATCAACTTTCAAGCCATCAACCAAACCTGTTGAAGAAAAAATTATTGTCAATGTTGTATCTAATACTAAATAACTTCAATGACAACCGCCTAAGTAAACATACACAAAGTTAACTATCACTCCACATATTCTACTACATATTGTCAAAAGCAATCTTATCACACTTCCTTTTTGCTACTTAATTTAGATCCATCTCATCCTAAAGGTCGTAATTATGATGAAAACTCATATGTGACTATCATCAATGCGTAGGACATTCTACAGATCATTGTTTCAAACTTCACAATCTCATTCAAGATCTGATTGATAATGCTATTATTAAGATTCCAGAGCCCACAACTTCTCCACCCATCAATGAAAATCATAAGCCCAAGATTTTCATCAATCCTATTCTAAAACATGTCAAAAAAGGTTGATTCCTCGATTAATCATACACATCCCGCAATGCCTCCTCCTGCATCGAGGCTCTTGATTTCCTAGTTGCTTATGCTGAGATTTCTCCACCAATTATTTCTTTCTTCAATCATGAGAATCATGATACATTCTCATCGATCACTTCCACATTAGTGCTTCTATCGGATCCATTTCTATCAATAATACTAAAGTTGATCCATCATGGTGCATCAACGTGTGTTCTATTGCACTTCTTGTCGCTATCGGTTATCCACTCTCACAAATTTCATATCCAATCCCTAACTCATATGGGGTTGTCAAGCTTCAAATCCTTTGTCGGTCCTCTCACCATGCTAGTACCTTTTCTTGTGGCACCAATAATTCAAGGGCGTGACATGCTCTTAGGCCTCAATTAGATTCACATATCTCAGTCTTTCATATCTATAAATCACTTGTGTTTGAAATTCATTCAAAAAAACCAAGCCATCTCTATTAATGGTGTTCAACCATCCACACCATGGCCACAGACCTCCTCTTGAGGTTGTCATTGCGTCGACCAAAACGTCTGGTCCTGCGGCAGCCTATTGAAACTAAAGCACAAATTGCTCCCGACTCCCAACTTGCACGTGGTCTCATCGATATGCTAGTCCACCACATCAGTCTAGGTCCATCACTAGGAAAACTCCTTCATCTAGGCATACTTCACCACCTTGTTTCACTTCACATAGGTGTCCATCACTCCATGCTTTGCTTCACATAGGTGTTCATCACCTTCGCACTTTGCTTCACATAGGTGTCCATCACCTCAACACTCTCCTTTCCATAGGTATCCATCACCTTCGTGTTGTTGGGGTTAACATCTTTGGTTGTATAGATAATATATCGATCTAAGCATTGTTACCCCATTTTTGTGATTTCACTAAAATGAGGATAACCATAGAATTTTTTTGTAAAAATCTCCTAAAATGCCCTTTTAGAGAGATAGTCGGGTTTTCGGAACCTAGAAACATCAGAGCATGGTTTGCAAAAAGCATGCTATAACTGCATGTTTCCGAAACCCAAGTCTGATCCAAGTCCTTTGTGTTGGGTTTTCGAGTTTCCGGAGCATCGTAACATGCGTGGTCAAAAACATGTCATGTGTCGCATGTCTTCTAACTCCTGAAACCCGATTCACTCCTTTGTATCAGGTTTTCAGGTCTTCACAACATCGGAACAAGCCTTAGCCAAAACATGCTTCATGTCACATGTCTTCCGACTCCCGAAACCCGATTCGCTCCTTTGTGTCGGATTTCTAGACGCCCAAAGCATGATGACATGGCATTAATGCCAAGTTGTCAGGTAGTTGACACGCGTCAACTGATGTGTAATAAATGTGGAAATTTTTATAAATACTCATATTTACACGTCATTTTTTACCAGTTGTAATTTTTACCTCATGGATTTTTGTGCATGCTCTCCTGACCTTGAAACACGATTTGATCTCATGCTCGATTACATGGCTCGTTTTTATTATCTTTCGAGCTGGTTGAAGGTATTTCCTCTATTCTTTGTTTGTGAGGTCTGTTGGATGTATTGTTGTGATGATATTTCTAGCATTCTCCTTTCTTTCCTGCTAGGGTTAGGGTTTTTGGTTGTTTTATCCTTTGGGTTTTTGTTCTAATTGAGTTTGTGGTTTAGGGTTCACCCTTTATGGGTTTTCCTTTTCTTTATTTCTTAGAATATGCCTTCTTAATGTTATAAGACAAAGAGGAGAATATAATAAAAACCCATTGATTGAAGTGGAGGAGAATTTGAATGTCCTAACATCACAAAAACCCGATCCTCTATTTTCGGGTTTTGCAGGGTGTTATACAATTTCAGTGTGTCGGACATCCTCTAATTTCCAATAAGAGTTTCCATAGTTGATCGGGTTTTGCGGCGTGTCAGACATTCTAAGTCCTCTGACACCTCACAGTGTTGCAGGTTTTGCAGGGTGCTCTACATCTCTGATTTCCCCGCAGTGTGTCAGGTTTTTTTGACTACTCGACATCTCATATCTTCCAACATGTTCAGCTGATTGTCGGGACTTCCCAAGTGTCCGACACCGACTAATCTCTGATACTCTCTGTAGTGCTTCGGGCCTGTGGGATTGCTAAGTAGGCCTTCAAACCTGAAGTGTCCAAACCAGAGGTGATCAAGTATAATTCTTCTTCAAATTCCTCATGTCGGATCCTGGTTCATCACAGGATAAGTCAGATAAATCAGGGAGGATGAAATACAAATTTAGGAAGGTAGAATCCCCTTCTTACATTGATTGTAATTATGACATCTGGGATACAGAACTCGGAAATGTAGACATGGAAGACTTTTGGAATAGAGTCAAGAGTTCTTCCCAAACCTCCTGGATGAAGTCAATAGCTGGCAGTGGTCTCCCTCTTGCAGCAGGATTCCCCATGTCTGCTCAGTGCCCCGAGTTCATCTTGGCATGTGCTTCAAATTATGACTCTGCCTCTCGTTCAGTAAGAAATCAGGCGGGAGAAGTCATAGTCAAGTTAGATGGAGGTTACTTTGATGACCTTCTCAAGTTGCCTAACTTTGAGGAGTATGGGGACGTAGATCTCAAATCAGCCCAGAAAGCCTAGGACAAAGATCAGGAAGACTATATTAAACATGTGAATAAGAAGTTCCTGATCAAAGCCAAGCCGACTATTTCCAGATTTCCAAGACTTGTTCCTAGAAGTGATTTCATTCAAGAGATCAATGATATCATTACTCTGTTGAGTCGGGTTTTGGATTCCCTGAGTCAAACATTTTCCAAGGATGGATGTACCAATTCATGGTTGTCATTAAGAAGAATCAGCAGGGAATTGATTGGGGAAGTCTTATCAGTGATGAGATAGACTCCCAAATGAAAACAGTCTTGACTACGGGCAAGTTCTATATGTCCTCATATGTCATCTATGCAGCAGCTGGTATGAGAAATTATCTAGGCTTGGATACGAAGGGGAACAAGGCAGCCGAACATGTCTACCAACATTTTCCTCAACTAACAATAAAGGGGTCCGAGGACCAATTCAAGAGATTGAATGATGCTTTCTTCTACGAGAACATTTGCAGGATGAACCCCAAACTAAGGAAAACAAGAGTCTTTGATGAGGCATGGGCTGAAGTTTCAAAATGGGGCTGTGTCTTCTTACAATTTAAGAAGTTCACATATCTTTGAGTGGTCATGTACCCTAGGTGACCCTTTCCGACTACCCAGGTACCCAGGAGACAAGTTGATTCTAATGGAGTTGTGCAGGAAACTGTTGGATTTCCACAAGTTCCAACAAAGTAAACACAAGGCCGCCGTATCCTTTCCAATTTCTATTGGAAGATACACCTGCTCAACAGTGGTAAAGGCCAAGAATGTAGTGCATGAGCTTCAAGAGAAGCTAAAGAAGCACATGAAGCATAGAGATGGGTTTGACTTCTGGGGTGTCCTTAAAACATATGGAACCCTGTACCTGCATGTGCGAGCATAGAGGACATCTGGATTGATCTTCGTGATGAAGTCACCATCAGAAGAAAGGATTGTAGCAAGATGACACTTGAAGAAATTCATATGCTTGAGCTCGTTGATATCCTAGAGGGCACCACTGACAATGAAAGCATTCTAGATCTTTCATACAATGGACTGAATGAAGATCGATACGTTTCCCAGCTATTGATTGGTCCATCGGCGAAAAGGCCTCTATTGTGGATAGATCAACTCTAATTCTCGCACGCACCAAAGAGTGGCTCGCTTCTTGGGGAATGAGTTACAAGGAGGAAATTTTCTCAAAGTTGGTTGCTTTGGAAGCGGGGCCCTCCAAAAAAGAAAAGGACAAAAGCTCTTCAAAAGACCTATAAAGGTCAAATTTGTCAAAAAGGGAGGAGAACAAGTGACTACTTCCTCTACTACTCAAACTGAAACGGTGAATATACCAGATTCACCAACCCCACCTGAAATAGGAGAAATTTCTTTGGAGGTAGAGGGTAGCTAACCTTTGATTTCACCATTTCCGATTGCTCATCCAAGTGAGTTTCTCTGCTTCCCAAGCCTTAGCTTTAGTATTGGCGCCCCTCTCTTTCTGATCACTTCCACCTCCTCTTTCTCCATCCACATCAATAGTCATGGCCAACATCTTCTCTGGTCTCTCACCTCTCTCTCGCTGGAACAAAAGTGACTGTAGATATGCCTCCTCCTTCTGCACATCTTTTCACTAAACCCATCACCACACTTATGACTATCCCTACTCCACCAATAAGTCTTCCCCACCTACAAGTGCTACCCCAACTTTTGCAACGGTGGTAACTCTCTCTGACACTCCTCAATGGTTGAATGATCAAACGCCAAGAAAGAGGAAGGTGGTAGTTCCCCTACCAGCCTTCAATTTTAGTTCACTTAAAGTTCCTCTTGCTAAATCTACCAAGAAACCCAAAATAGTTTCTAGGGTTTCAGTGGATGCTTCGGGGAATAAATTTACAGAAATCGCAACTCCCACAGCTAACAAGACCAGAGAGGATGGGGTCTCGACTATCGAGATAACCGTAGAGTTGATCTCGGAAAGTGACGGCAGAGGGAGCCCAACAAGATGCATGGGATGCTATGAACGTGTTATGTCAAAAGTTAAAGGAAACAAAAGAAAGTAGGGATGAGCTTAAAGGGAAAGTGGAGCAGATGAATGAAGTGTTGCTCAAACTTTCAAAGCCCTCCGAATCAACGCCATCATCCTCCACTCCTATGCCTATACAGTTTGATTTCTCATCAGTGCCCATGATTGAAAAGATCAATGAAAAGGGGAGAACGGTTGATGAATGGGTGCAGAGGTTGCTCCTCCAAGGAAAGGAAGTCATTGAGGCTTCATCTGAGTTTCATAAGACCTTAAGGGATACTCAAAAGGAGGGATAAAAATGGATGAAGATTTTTCAGAGGAGATTGGAAACCTCGACCTAACCTTGGAAGCTCTTAATGCACTAAAACAGGTCCCATCCCGTATCCTGGTCAAAGAAGGGGTTATCCCTCACGTGGATAGGCATTTCCAGCTAACCAAGGCTATAAGATTTAGAGTGAAGATTCTCAACGAGGCCTGCAGCAAATTAAGGGAATCCAGAGATCAATTGGTGGATGTTGTCAGTGATATTGAAGAAGAACTTTCCAGGATCTTTCCCAAGGTATTGGGTGCAGGCTTTAGTCTTTTATCTGCTGATGAGTTCCACCAGCAATTTCAAAAGTCTATCTAGTAGGAATCAACTACCGTCTTCAGTCTAGAAATTATTAATAAACTTGTAAGGACTGAGCACGTCCTAGAGTCACTAAGGAAACTTAGTAAGAGACTGAAGAAACTTCCAGTCAAGCAAATGATATTCATGAGACCTGTGAAGTTTTGAATGACCATTCTAGTGTGCCTGAAGAAGCTGAAATGCAAGATGTGATCAAGAAATTTCAAGAGTTCCAAAATAAACAAGCACTGTTGGAGGAAAACAAAGATGACAGAACGGAGCAAGCTTAATGCTACATGTCTTTTTCATTTAGGAATTGACATGTCTTTTTCATTTTCATTTCGCCATGAAGGAAGCAAATTTTGACTTGGTCTCCTGCGTGAGAGTCAAGCAAAATAGGACTTTGATAAAATGACTATTTCATAGGGTTTTATCCTATTTTCTCTCTACTCTTTTTATTATAAATATAGAGCACATATGTATTCAAAAAGGGGGGGGTGATTTTTTATTAAGAAAGCTATCGTGAAAAGAAGAGAAACTTTGTGTTTTCTTTTATCCATTTGAAGAATAGAATCAAATGATATTATTACAGACTTTGTGTTGTGAGATTCATTTCCCTTAAGCACTTGTTCTTATGTTCAATGGTCTTAAGTTGTTCTTCATTAGCATTCTTGGTTATTTAATTGTTTCCAAGCATTACGTATATTTATCTAAAACTCATGTGTTTACTTCGTGATTTGTGTTTTCTCGAAGGAACATATGTTCTTCTCCTTCCTTTCAAAATTTTGTTTCTTCTATATCTTTCCAATCCACTTTATTCTGTAAACACTAAATATTTTCACCTCATGTTGATATGAGCTTCGGGATTGTATCCCAATCCCCAATGGTTAGAGTAGTGTGTATATTGTAAATATTCTTTCGTTGTGTTTTAGATTAGTAATAAATAGGCAGCCTCACCTGTCTTTGAGGAGGGATTTTATCCCATGTACTGTGGTTGAACCTCATATTTTGTCTTGAAAAAATATCCAACCAACAAGCATACATGCAAATAAAAGTGGATATTCTACCAGAAGAAATATACAAAACAAAAGATATAAATCAACACCAAATTTAACGTGGTTCACCCAGTGTGGGCTACGTCCACCAAGAAACAAGCCAATCTATTATCCAAAGCTTTGACAAGATATACAATTGAATATTTATAATCTTCTACACCTCTCAGATGTACAATACTATCTTTCTCTCAAGCTTTTTGCTTCTCCTCCAAGAATTCTCTCTCTCACCAACTTTTGCAAGTACTACTTGATTCTTACTTCTAAACACTAGTTTTCATGCCTATATAGTCATTTATAAACTTAGGGCACTTAGCCATGCAATTACAATCAATAGATCTGCTTTAATGCTAAAAATAGATATAATTCCCGAGAGTTAATTAAAACACTCACGCATAGGTAACCGATGTCAGTTCCTCCTTACTTGATCGATGTCGGTCCTGGGTCGATACACGGTTCCCCTAACCAATGTCGATTACTATATTTTCAAAGCAAGTTTCACATTACATGTTAAATCTGAAGTAATTAAGCTCCACAACTCAACAATCTCCCACTTGAAATTAATTATGCACCATACAGTACAACATCATTATTGGATCCTTCCTTAGCTTTGTTTCTTCCTCTTCAAGTCTCAAACTTGAAGACCAATAGAAGTGGAGTATAGCTCCAACTTCTCCTTTGCTAATGGCTTCATTAGCATATCTGCAAGGTTCTCACTTGTATGAATCTTTTCCAGATTCAATTGTCCATCCTCCAATACATGTCGTATGAAGTGATACCTCAACTGAATGTGTTTCATTCTTAAATGAAACGTTGAGTTCTTTACCAAATGAATTACACCGACTATCACTTTGAATAGTTTACAATCACATTTCTCATTTCCCAACTCTTCCATGAACCTACTCATCCATATCATTTCCTTGCTAGCCTTTATAATGTCAGCAACATACTCTGCCCTCGTAGTAGATAAAGCCACAACCTTCTGCTAATCTTGAAATCTAGCTAACTATTGTTCCACCTACTGTGAAAATATATCAAGTAGTGCTCCTCCTACCATCCAGATCTCCAGACATATCCGAATCAACATAGTCACATAATGAAATATCTAAACCTCCATAGCATAATTACATGCTAGACCTCCCTTTCAAATACCTGAGTATCCATTGGACTACTTTCCAATGCTCTTTACCTGGATTGGCCATATATCTACTCACAACTCCCACTTCATGTGTAATGTCTGGTTTGGTACAAACCATAACATATATGAGACTCCCAATTGCTGAAGCATATGGCACTCGTGTCATGTATTTGACCTCCTCATGTGATGAAGGACTCTAATCTTTACTTAATTTAAAGTTTCCAACCACAAGTACAATAATAGGTTTTGCATTCTGCATCTTGAACCTTTCTAACACCTTGTAGATATAATCCTCCTGAGACAAATACAATTTCTTATTTTTCCTATCTCTGTCTATTTGCATGTCAATGATTATTTTTGCAGCTCCTAAATCCTTCATAGTAAATGTGTGAGCTAAATTTTCCTTAAGCTCACCAATGTCCTACATACTAGATCCTGCAATAAGCATATCATCCACATACAAGTAAAAAAATAGTATAGCTCCCATTTTCAAGGTTCTTGAAATAAACACAATGGTTAGATTCAGATCTCAAGTAACCATTCTCTTGCATAAAACTATCAAACATCATATACCATTGCCTTGGAGCTTGTTTGAGCCTATAGAGGCTCTTTTTCAACCTACACACTAATTTCTCCCTTACCCTTGACTTCACACCCAAGCTATCTGCTACATATAAATCTCTTCATCCAAATCACCATGAAGGAAAGCCGTCTTCACATCTAGTTGTTCTAAATGTAAATCTTCTCTACCGCAACCAAACTCAATACAGTATGAATATAATTCATCTTAACAACAGGAGAAAATATTTCACCAAAGTCAATACCTGCTTTCTATGCAAATCCCTTTAATACAAGCCTTGCCTTGTACCTGTTTTGTCCACCATTTTCTTCCTTGATCCTGTAAACCCACTTGTTCTACAATATTCTCTTACCTATTGGAAACTTAACCAAATCCCAAGTCTGGTTTTGTTCTAAGGAGTCCATCTCCTCATCTATGTCATGCTCCTACAAGACGTGGATCTTATCTGCACCGCTTCTTCAAAGATTTCGGTTCACCATTATCGGTCAATAATAAATAAAATAGAGAAGGTGTAAATATTTCGAAGGTTTACTTACCCTTTGTGACCTTTTCACGAAGTTTGGGGTACTCGAAGGCACATTGTGGACCTCCTCGACATTCGTATCAAACCTTATAGTGACCGACGTTGGTCACCTGTAATCGACGTCGGCCTCTCGTTAACCGATGTTGGTTAAGATCTTCTGTAACCAATACCAAATCTATCGATGATGATGTCGGTCGGGGTAAACCGACACCAATTCTTGTGTAACCATGTTGGTGTTACTTTTGAATCCAAGAGTTCATTTTCATACGCAAACTTATCAACCAGTTCATCCTTGGGTACCAAAATTTAATCATTGTACATTCTTTTTCATTCCATTCAACATCACGACTCCTAATAATTTTAGAATTATCTAAATCCCAAAACAGAATCCGAAATCACCAGGATCCATAACCAATGAAAGTGCATATCTTAGATTTTACATCCAACTTTTTCCTATTTTCCTTATCAACATGCACAAAATCTTTTGAACCAAAACTTTAATAAAAGAAAGATCTACCTCTTTTAGGTCCAAGATTCCTCTGGTATTCCTCCATCTAGTGAACTTGAAGGCCCACGGTTAATCAAATAAATTATTGTATCAACCTGGTTCTACCCAAAATTGCTAGGACAATCCGGAATGTATCCTCATACTTCTAAGATGTTCTATGATTGTCTGTTCATTCTTTCGCAACACTATTCTTTTATGGTGTTCTTGGAACCGTTATTTCTCTACGTATCCCATTCACTAAACAACAATCATTGAAATCCTTGCTACAATATTCACCACCATTATCGGATCTAAGGCACTTTAACTTAGAATTTGATTCATTCTCAACAAGGGTTTTCCATCTTTTAAAAGTCTCAAAAACATCAAATTTACGTTTAATACAATAAGCCCATATCTTTCTTGTAGGATCATCAATGGAAGTAACATAATATTGAGATCCTCCATGAGAAGCTACCCGAGTGGTCCCCACACATCTAAGTGTACAAGCTTCAACTTCTGCTCCTTCTTAGTTGCCCTAACTTTGAGAAATCTTACTCTCTTTTGCTTTCCAAAGACACAATGCTCATAGAAATCAAGATTTGAATCTTCAAATCGATAACTTACCCTTAGCCTTTAAGATCTACATTCTTTTTTGACTCATATGGCCCAACTGGTTATGCCACATGCATGCATCTAAATCTGAAGTAGATAATGCAGAAAAGGAATCAGTAACATAGGTAGATAAATATAACGTTCCCACCTTCTTACCTCTTGCCACAACAAAAGCACCCTTGGTGACTTTCCAAAAGTCTTATGTAAAAGTAACCATGTAACCAAATTCACCTAGTTGCCCTACAAAAATAAGATTTCACCTGAGGCTTGGCACATGCCTCACATCTTTCAATACCCATGTATTTCCATTCTGCAATTTAAGATGAACTTCCCTTTACCAGTAATACTGCAAGGTTCATCATCAACCAAATAAACATGCCCAAAATTACCCTAGACATAATTTTTGAAATAACCCTTATTAGGGGTTACATGGAATGAAGCTCCTAAATCTAAAACCCATGATTCAATTTTATTATCTAAAGAAATAATAAGAGCATCTTGCATTACCTTTATTCAGTAAGATTTGTTTCTTTACCTTTGTCTGGTTGTTGGTTCTCTTCATCCTTTGACCAACAATATTTCTTTGCATGTCCTTTATTTCCACATTTCCAACAAGTAATTCCCTTACTTCTAGATTTAGATTTGTTATCTCTTGACTATGATTTCCCATTACTCTTACTCTTGGATCTTTCCTTCTACCTACCCTCGCTTTCTACATTCAAAGCATTCCCAGGATGATGATTCCTCTCGTACTCTTCCGTGAATTTCTTCATTCGAGATTATACTAACCACACCATCAAACTTCAAAATATTATTACCGGATGGTGTATTACTAATAACCATTACCAAGTTATCCCAACTATCAGAAGCAACGAACATAAGAATAAAAGTGCTTTTACTTCATCATCAAATGGTATAGCAATCGATTTTAACTCGATTTACAATAGATCGAAATCATTCAAATGACTAGATGTAAATCCACCTTTATGCATCTTAGAACTAAATAGTTTATTCGTCAAATAAATTTATTTGAAGCACTAAGTTTTTATATAAATTAGTAAGAGATTTCATTAACTCTACCGTAGAAGTCACTTCTGTAATATTGGAAGCCACGGATGCTGCTAGGCTCAATCTTATAGATCCCAAAGCCTTTCTATCAAGAATCTTCCATTCTTCATCAATCATCTTCGTAGGTCTAAACTTCTCATCCAATGGTAAATACAAATCTCTTTGATACAAATAATCCTCAATCTGCATCTTCTATAATTTATAATTTCGGTCATCAAACTTCTCTACCTTGTATTTTTTTTTTTCGCCATTGTTGTAGCTCTCACTCAATCGAAAAACCCTCGTGAGTAAATCACAACACACAAAACCCTCAAACAAAGCTCACGATACGGTTGTTAGGGTTAGCATACCAGTTGTACAGATAATATATCAGATCTAAGCATACATGTAAATAAAAGTGGATATTCTACCAGAAGAAATATACAAAACAAGATATATAAATCAACACCAGATTTAACGTGGTTCACCCAGTGTGGGCTACGTCCACCAAGAAACAAGTCAATCTATTATCTAAATCTTTGACAAGATATACAATTGAAGATTTATAATCTTCCGCGCCTCTCAGATGTACAGTACTTTCTTTCTCTCGAGTTTTTACTTCTCCAATAATTCTCTCTCACCAAGTTTTACAAGTACTTCTTAATTCTTACTTCTAAACCATAGTTTTCATGCCTATATAGTCATTTATAAACTTAGGGCACTTAGCCATGCAATTACAATCAATAGATATACTTTAATGCTAAAAATAGATCTAATTCCTCAGAGTTAATTAAAATACTCATGCACAGGTAACCAATGTCGGTTTGCCCTAACCGATGTCAGTTCCTCCTTGCCTGACCGATGTCGGTTCCCCATAACCGCGCGTCGATTCGTATTTTCCAACAAGTTTCACATTGCATGCTAAACTGAAGTAATTGAGCTCCATAACTCAACATGTGTTCGATTTCACGTAAGCATCCATCACCTTCGCAGTATACTCATCATTTACATGCATATAGGCTTCATTCACCTACACATGATCTATCTCCTATACCATAATTCTTAGAGCCTGTTCACACACCTTCATCTCCGCCAACATTGGGTGCAGGAACCTCATCTTTTACTTTCATTTGATAACGTACTCATTATCACACACTTGGGGGCATCACACCTATTTCTCCCCCCAAAGATCGACACACATCTTGTCTTCACATCATTTCACATCTAGTCTCTCACTTACGACACACACATCTTTCCACACTCTAAGCACCGTCATTGCCGATGACGCACTCTCGTGTTATGGTTTGAACTTAATTGTTGAGGGCATCCTATCGACATGAACCTCACACACTAAACACTACACTACACATTACACATTACACACTACACATTTCACACATTTTCACGTATTCATCTCTTTCTACGCAGGATCTCCTCGTGCATTCACAACATATCATTTTGGCATCTACTACTACACACCGCAATCATTACCCTATGACGCACCCTAGTTCCACGGTCCATACTCGACTACCGAGGGTCTACATCTTAAATGGACCTCATCACACTCTCACGTTCACTCACTCACTCACACACTTTACGCTTTACGATTTTACGGTCACATATTTTTAGTACACACAATTCAAACCATTTCCCAATGACACACTCTTTTTTATGGTTCATTCTTGACTACTAAGGGGGCATGTATAAATGAACCTCGTCTCATGCATACACATACATACTCACTCGAGGGGCACGTGACTCCTATCACACTCACTATGCATTATGTTCCGAGTTACACTCCACAACATACCGCATATCTTGGTCGCATTTAGTCTTGCTTATATTTACTTATTAAAGAATCGTGCATGAATCAACTAGGCTTTTTTATCTTCTCTTTGCACTTAGGGTTTCATATTTTCTAGATTAGTTTGTTTGGGTTAATTTATGTACTTAATTGATTATTCATTTACTACTATAATAACAATCAAATTAAGCATTTTCATAGCAATTTATTCATATTTCACTTAATCAATAAGAGAAGTGTACTTGATAACCATGTAGAGTGTGACAACAATGATAGCATGTCGAAAAGACAAGTGAAAGCGTGAAGTGATAGAAATGAAGCGTGGAAGTAAGAAAGAGGAAGTGACCCTAGGGTGAAGCATATTGTGTTGTACCATATTATACTTGTTGTGCTTGATGTAGGGTTGCTTCTTGTTGCATATTAAGGACATACCTACAAAATAAGAGCGAAAGAGTAGTCAAAGTCATGTATTATGAAAACTCTTGCAAAAGTTTGTAAAAATATGTAAATGTGTAAAAGTAGTAAAATGAAAGTGTGCACCTGATGAACATGAGTGTAAAAGGATAGAAAAATGTCCTGAAAATGTTGTGTATGGGCGATCTAATGCAAAAAGCGAGTTTTTGGGCGATCTCATGCCAAGAATAAGTTTTTTGGGCGATCTCATGCTAAGAATGAGTTTTTGGGTGATCTCACGCCACGACGAAGAAGAGTGTTGGGAGAGAGGTCTAGTGTTACTCTCCTTCCATGACTACTTCCCGATTATACACCATTGCATATGGTGTGATTTTTTTGTTTAGAGTCAGATCTTTGTATTAGTTCCGTATTTGTTCCCAATTAAAATGGAGAAAGAATGCATTATGCTTGTTGGAGGATTTGTGCACTGTCTTCATCAAACTGATTTGTGAACTACTATAAACTGTGTTGATATGAGAAAGTAGTTATATCTTCCCGTAGAACATAAGCACTCGGGAGCGCCCGAGACATTAGTGTCTCTGTATTTGGGCATTGGAGTTTATGCTAAACTAAGGACCCAAGTCAGATTCTAGGCCATTTTTGTAAATGTAGTTTGTTCTATTCATGTATTTTGCATGTATGTAATGAAAATTTGAGTTGTTGTATGGGGTAACTAATTCACCGAATGTATGCCCCCATTGTTTGGGGTGCATGCAACGTCATTTAGGAGTATGCAGCCCAAAGGAGAGAACCCGATGTTGGTATGAAATTGTACCCCCTGAGGGGAATGTGTATGGTAGAAACTAAGGTAAATGAAAATAAGAAGGCTAGTAACATATGTTAGTGCAAACAAAGCTAGTATGCATAACAAGATAATGTGACAAACAAGCAAGAAGACATGATAGACCAAAAAGAGGGTTTCAAACATGGGACATCACTCACAATGTCACACGACGATTAGGGCGAAGTGTCCAAAAGCATATAATGTGCATTAAAGACAAAGGGCATATCCAAAACAATGACATCCAATGAAAACAATGACAAGAAAAGTGTAACAAAAAACCATGGTGACAAATAGTCCCGTGAAGCAAATGTTGTACATGAGGCGCCCATTAACATGTTAGAAAGATAAAAGTATGTCAAAGCACATATGTTAGATAGAAAGCAATGTACTAGGAAGTAAACGTAGTAAATAATGAAACAATAACACTTGTGAAATGTGAGAGTAAAAATATAGATGCCCCTAGGAGCCTCGGTGGGACTCGTAATAGGTACGGTGCAAGCATCATCGTGGTGTGTAAAGATTTGTAGGAAGTCCTGCATTCACAACTAGAGAACAGTGGGAATTCACATGTGTATATAGAAAAGATATATGGACATACTAAGTATACATTTAACATGGGAAACAAAACATACATTTAAGTACGAGCAAACATGAATAAGTGTAACCAAGATATGTAATATGTTGTGTATGAGTGAGTGGAATGGTATGTGAAAGTGGATGTGATAGAGCAACGTGCCCCCTAGTGGATGTGAATGAGTATGAGACGAGGTTCATTTATAAAATACCCCTCAACAATCAAGAATGAACCATAGAACAAGAGTGCATCATCGGAAATGGTTTGAAAATGTGTGCTTAGAAAGATAGAACATGAGGTTCATCTTAGATTTAGACCCTCAGCAGTCGAGTATGAACTATGGAACTAGAGTGCATCATAGGGTAGTATGATGTGTGAGAATAGAATGCTAGAAAGATGTATCGTGAAGCATGAAGTGTGAAATGTGTAGTGTGTGAGGTTCATGGATGTAGTATGCCCTCAATAGTCAAGTGTGAACCTTAACATAAGAGTGCGTCATAGGGTAATGACGATACAAGTTATGTATCAATTTATGTAAGATTAATGCTTAGAAATAGGAAGTATGAAGCACATAGTGTAATAATAGAAATGATAGACACCGATAATGTTAGGAGGGGGGAAGAATGAGCATGATGCCCCTAAGTGTATGATGTAGAGAAGAATCAAGTAACATCATCTAAGAGATCATCATTGTCATGGTTGAAGCCAAACAAAGAAGCATCAAAGACCTGGTAAGCAATAGTATGGGGTTGATCATATAAAGAGCCATTACGACGTAAATTGTACATGCCCATTGTGTATTCTTCATTAGTGAAAGGTGGTAGTGGACAACCATGTGCATACCAGCAAGTAATATTTTGTGTATAATGAGAAATGAATCATTACAAATAGAAACATGAATGAAAGGCATGGGAAATGTGATATCAATATGATTAAGATCCAAAGTGCCACCAATGTAGTCAAGCCAAGAATGCCCAAGTGTAAGTGGAGAAGTGCGTGAAGTACGTGCAACAAAGACTAAGAGATGGAAGAAGCGGAGGGCATAAATAACAGTGATGCGAACATATCCGTGATATAGGTGAGGAGAATGAGGTGGAGGGAGGAAAGCATCTCGTGTGAATCCCAACCACGCTAAACCATCATGCATACAAATAGTGTTAGAACAAGTGCGATCAAATGGGATATGAGGCGAATAAGAATTATGTATGAAAAGTGTGCATGTAAAAGGAGGCAACGATAATGCAGAGTGCTCTTGGAGAGGAGATGGTATGATGTCCAGTGTATGGAAAGATCCTTGAAAAATTATCATAGCATTAGTGGAAGGAGGGGGTTCCTTGAAGTGAGGATATGAGGCCAAGAAGAATTATGTATGAAAAGTGTGCATGTAAAAGGATGCAACGATAATGCGAGTGCTCTTGGAGAGGATATGGTATCTTGTCTAGTGTATGGAAAGACCCCTGAAAAGTATCATAGCATTGGTGGAAGGAGGCGGTTTAGGGCTAACAACAACAAAAGTATCATTGAAGTAGGACTCATCTATATCAACGGGAGTAAAGTTAAGATTGTGTATAGTGTCATCATTAAGGTCTAAAACATCAACCTCATCACCAAAATCATCAGTGCTGACATTTTCATGTTGAATAAGAGTATCAAGGATATTGGTAGGAATGAAACCATATGTAGGAGCGAGAGGAGTCTCGGACGGGCGGAATGGTGGCGAGTGTTGGAGTAGACAAGATGGGTGAAATGATATCAATAGTGTGAGTGGGGATAGACGATATGCTTGTAGAGGTGGAAGAAGGTTACGAAGCACTCGGTTAACCAATATCACATATACCAATATTGTTATATGGAATAGGCTACGATGGAGGAATAAACATAATAAGTAATGTGGTCTATGTGACGAACTCAAATGGATCGGGGTGGTCGATAATGGTATGTTCATAACCATCATGTAAAAATTTAATGCACTCGATGAACTATAGATGGGACAACATGTATTGCATGAATCCAAGGTTTACCCAACAAGAGATTAAACTGAAATGAGGCATTGATAACGAAGAATACCGTAGGAACAATCTTAGGCCTAACTTGTATATGTAACGTGATAATGCCAGGCATGTGCGAGTAATGGAGTCGTAACCACAAATGAGAGTGGAATTTTTAGTAATTAGATTATCAGTAATGCCAATTTTCTTGAGAAGGGAGTGAACACATAGATTTATAGCATATGCATTGTCAATGAGTGCATGTTTGATACAAATGGCTTCGATCATAACAAAGTGTGTTGATAAACAAACGTGCAAATGGATTGTCAATAACGGGAGGAGGTATGCCCTTGTCACTAAATGATATAACATGTGGTATATTTTTGAGATATTGAATAAGATGTGTGAAGGCCACTAGTGAATTATTGCTTTCAATGTGGATAGAACGAAGGGTGACTTCTAATGTATGATGAAAATCGGGTGCACTAGCAAGAGATCATAAAGAGAAATTTTTGCAAGAGTATTCTTGAGTTGCTCAATGATGTCATAACCCTTAGAGGTGGTGGTGGGAACCGTGGAAGTAATGGGTGGTGTAATAGAGGCCGATGGAGAGGATGACGGGTGACTACATTGATGGTTGGATTAGCCATAGAAGTAATGAAACGAGGAGGACGCGTGATGAACTTGCATAAAATCAACAACAGTAGTAACCATGCCAAAAACCTTAGTTGGGGTGAAAGAAGGATAAGAAGATTGATCCATACATACAAAAGAAGGAGAAATACTTTGATACATGCTCAAAAGGTAGGGTGTGAATGTTCGAGGTCACCAAATGATTTAACAAAATATAGAATTTATTGCTAAACCCTAATATTACAGAGTCACATATGATAAATAAATGCTAAAATACATATTTGACACAAGCAATAAGCTAAAGAAGTATGAAACCCCAAGTGCAAGAGAGAATGAAAATACTTATCGATGTATGCTGATGTCGGGACTATATAAACTAGAGAAACCGATAAACACGAAGGGCAGATATTGTAACTATACTCAATAAATTATGGAGCTATCGAATGAAATTTGGACCAGTGGCGCTGGACTAGGCAAGGGCGCTGGCGCGAGACCTCTACTAGGTGCATGTGATTGCGCGGGAGCTCAAAATCTAGTTTTTCTCGGGTGCATTGATAGTCGTTGTTGGTTCTTTGTATATCACACCTTGAACGCATAAGTCACCAGTAGCCTGCAAAGAGATGTTGACCTACAAAACCCTCAAACTACATCAAATCCCAAAAAAAAAAAGATGCAATATGGGGAGTCGGACTGACCCCAAGTCACCCAACTAAGTGAACTTACGGCCGAGCGCTACACTACATCTCATACTCCATGTAGTTCTTGTGAGTGTGTGAAAGAATCGTGCCCTAGGAAGCCCTTGTGCAAACGCACTTGATAAAGATGTGATAGCTAGATGTATCAATGTAAATAGATGTGTGAATGGAATAATAAACTTCCCCTCCTATCCATGTATGCAAAAATGCAAGTCCACTTGTCCATTGAATGAAAGCTAGATGGATGCCTTTGATGCTCTTCGATGGTTTTTGATGCAAGTTTAGGTGATGATAATAAATGCTTAGAGCTTGGTTCCTTATTTTGGTCACATAGCTTTGTATTTATATGATTCCCTTGGTTGAATTTCACAATTGACAACTGGAAGGCCGACCCATAAGAAAATAAGATGCCTAAAAGATAAAAGAAGCCCAAAAAGAGTGAGTAAAGTGGAAAGAGGTCGGGGGCGCCCAGAGGGGACGAGGGCGCTGGCGCTTGAGCGTCACGAAGTCATAAAAGATAAGCAAGTAAAGTATCGATTGGGTTGTAGGGTGTAAAAGACCATAAAGAAGACAAGAAACAAAGCAAAAATGCCAAAGATAGTTGTCAATTACTAGTTTTCTCACTTAGGAATCATATGAATGCAAGTATGCTTTTAGGACCTAGAAATGTACCCAAGTGCATGATTTTGTGTCTCTGAGGGTTGAGAACACCTCAAAATTCAAACCCCATTGCAGAATGGTTCTTGATTATTGCATGCCTAAGAGGGAGTGCAACAAAATGGGGTCTACCAACAAATTGCAAACATTGTTCACACTTGGTTACCCATTCTTGAGCATCTCGAAACAAAGTGGGCCAATAGTACCTTCCTCTCAAAATCTTGTGAGCCATGACCAAAGATGAGAAATGACCACCGCATGTTTGATCATGATAGGATTTTATCAACTTCTCATATTGTTCTTTGTCAACACACCATAAGAAACAACCATCCAATCCTTTTTGTAAAGTATATGATTCCAAATTACATACCTTACTTCTCGTAACTTGAGATTTCTATCTCACTGTTACTTCTCATTCAAATGAGGTGGACAATCTCCATATGTCAAGAAATGAATAATATCTTAGTACCATTCAAAAGTACCACTAACCAAGAGTAACATAGGCAGTTCATTATATGAGACATCACTTTGAGAATCGGTTCATCTTCTTAATTTTAATCCACATTATTCTCGATAATTAGTTGACATTGCCTATCAGCGGAATAAGATCAATTAATAGGTGGTAAATAAAGATTAATCAATAGGCCCTACTACTTAGAACGAGCCCTACCTCTCCATTGGCGGGCTACCATCACTGTAGTGGGGGTCCCTATGGCCCAATAACCCATGCCCTACCGGACCAGCTAGAGACCCGACTCGTACACCATCTACTGCCTATTGGGGCCGACTAACTCCCTTTCATGGGCCTTTTCCTTGTAAGAGCTTTGTTGGCTAGATCTCAAGATCGCATTTCCTAAACTTTGGCAATCCAAATGCCTCTTTTGGATCTATTTTGAAACATGTCTAAGCATTGGTTATATTTTTTACTATAAATTTGTTTTCACTTATTTGGTCACACCTCCTTTGTTTGTAAGCTTTGTTTATGCTTCTTTATAACTGTTGCCCTCGCATGTGCTTTTCGACGCCTTAATATCCCCTAGTACCGTTTTGTATTTACGTATATTAGTTGTGATATCATTTCTCAGTGTGTTGAAGTACATTGTGATGACGAGTTGGTATTACGTGGGAGCCTTAGCTTCAATGGATATACAATTGTACATGTTTTGTAAGCTCCATATGGTTCAATGTTTTCTTTGATGATGATAGAGCTTGTTTGTGCACATGCTTGAACCCACTTTGGTGTTGTTGTATCATTTCTTGCTTCATTTATCTCGCTAGGCCATGTTTCCAAAAGGTTGAATATAAGATTCCCTAATTTCTTTGTGTGCATGTAGTGAGACCAACGAGTGTCCTATCATACCCTTGGGTGATATAACTATCTATGAGTGGACTATGTTTATGAAAATTAAACTTTATTGTTTTATGATCTTCAATTATAACAATAAAAATATAAACCACACTTTACAATAAGAATTAAAAGTGATTCGAACCAAAATATCCTTACATTTCGGGGATAACACTCAAATAGCAATAAGGTTTATAAATTTAATTTGAGAAAAAAAAAACCAAAAAAACTGGTGTAAATGGTGACTTGAGCACTGTTCATGTAAATCCATCGACACGACTCTAGTTCCAATTTGATTTTTTTTTAAGAAAACCCCACCCAAATATTCATGCTCTGGACTAAGAACCCAAATTATCTGAAACGAATTTTTTTACACATAACGACACCCAAATGACACCCAAAAGATCATAATCAGCAGTTATGAAACGACTTGGCAAGGCATATGCAATTAGAAACCCAGTTTTAAAAAAACAAGCCGCATTACAATCCAAAGCTGAAAGCCTAAGCCGTCTTTCGTTTCTTTTTCCTTTTCTGCTTGCCCTCAACCCGATGGCTGCTTAAAAAATCAAGCAGCATAACAATCCAAAACTGAAAGCCTAAGCCGACTTTTCGTTTCTTTTTCTTTTTCTGCCTGCCCTCAATCCGATGGCGGCTTCTTCTTCGAAGACCTGAGAAAAAACCAAGAAAAACTAACCAAACAGACCCACTGTTACTCCTTTAATAAGAAGTTATCTCGTCTCAGAAGAAGGGGCAAATAGCGATAGCTAAAACGGGTTCTCTTTGCTGTGTGGCCGCAAGGCCACATGAATCCACAAACAGCAGGGGCGGAGGAGAATGGTCTGTGGATCTGAATGACACCCACTGGAATGGAAGAACCAATGGGAGCTTCTCTCCACCCCTTTCGAGGAGGTGGGATATAAGGTATGGAGGCGGAGGACAACTGCCACGTGGACACGGGTCGTCGTATTCTTCTTCCAGTAGCAAGGGCAGCAGGATGAGCAGGATCAGTGGCAGTGCACATCATCAGTATTCTGTGTCTGATGGAATTGTTTCCTATTTCAGCAGTCCATCCGAGAGTTTCAACGCTCACCAGTATTGGAGTCCCATACCACAAGGAGGAGGGGGGGATTTGGTAGCTGCTGGTGCTGTTATAGTGTCAGGTACTTTTTGTTTATATTTTGTTTCTGGGTTTGATTTGAAGATTTTCTTTTTCGAGGGGACAAGAAAGATGTGGTTTTGAATTGAATTTCTGACTCCCATGTTGCCAATGATTTGTGGGTAAGATTTTGATGGCTCAGATTTGAGAACATATTGCTGCGAGATATATTTCTTTTGTCGGGTGTTGGAAGCAAACCTGAACTGCTTTTTGCTGAGAATGAATCATCATTCACATATCCACATTGCCTGTTATTTTGGGTAGCTGCGATTTTTGTTTTGCTTGGTAAAATTTGGGTGGCATTACAGGGTTCGGTATTTCCACATAGCCAATTATCTTGGGTATCACCGTTTTTCTCTTTTGGTTTGTAAAATTTGTGTGGGGTTCTAGGGCATGCTCGGAACCCATTCTTTAAGATTTGTAAGCATGGCTATTGCTGTACAGTATGCTTGGACAATGCTTTTAAGACTCTAAACATTGCTCATGCTGTGGAATATGTTCTTACAACATGGTTAATATTTGTAAACATGGGTCATGCTTAAAAGTATCCCAAAATTGGTACACTACAATTTGTAAACACTGGGTCACACTTAAATGCACCCCATAAGCATTACACTGCAACCGTGCCACATGTCCACTGGAGTTATGGGTTGCCTTATTGGTAGGTAGATTTGAACCTCTGTCTCGCTCTTGATTATATCAGGACCCCTTGCATTGATAGTACTGCTTTCCCACAATAATGCATTTGTTATTTTCTGTTTCTTTTCTTAGTGAATCTTTTACTGCAGGAAAATTAAAACTAACACTGACATAAAACCAGAGCCATTGTTTTGGGAGAGTTTTGCTTGGTGCCGAGGCATTCACATCAGAACTCTGACATACTATATTTTAGTTCAGAAGCCTGCATTTCAGGTTCTGTATTTTTACGGTTTGTGGATTTTGGAGCCATGTCTGTATTCTTGTGAAGTTGCACCAAGGGTCTGATGGGTATGCCAGTAAACGGTCATGCCCACTTGATACCATTTGCCAAAGAAGACCCATTGAAGAGGTGACTATTTCACCAAAGTTCACACTAAGCTTGCACTAAGCTTCCTCCAGAGGTTGGTCCTCAGTACAAGGGCTGTTTCAACAAGGCGAGCATGCCCAGCAGGGCTTGGGGCCACTATCATGACGTTGCTCTGCTTTACCACTAAATCATGACCCACTGGACATAGTTACAACTTACACTAATATTTACACTAATATTGATACATCCTAATTTCCAGTTATTCTAGATCATTTTTTTGTATTCAGGGTCTTTTTACATTGTAATGTATACTAAGCATGTAAAATAAATATGCCACAATGCTACAGTTTACCGAGGAACACTAAATAAAATTCAGCATCCTAAACCTTCTGAGATTACATCATAACACTTCATCAGATCAAGATGAACATAAGTTCAACACAATCTCAACCTCCCAAGACTACATACATCACTTAAAGTGTCCAGAGTGAAACTATAATCATGTCACAATGAGTACTAGTGTTGGTGCTAGCTTCTGGCTGGTTGTTCAAGACATCTGCCATTCTGATAAGATCTTCACATATAATAATAGAATAAACCAAATAATAAGTGTATATGATGAAGATCAGCACAACACAAGAGAGATTGGTGGGCAAATATGTCCTAGTATTCAATACATTCAGAAATAGAATGAATACCCTTGAGGTAGGGAAACACCATACAATACTCCTTTAGGAAGGAATAATTCCACAAGATCTCCCAATATGGGAATGCCACTTCGAGGGGCACCCTCTAATATCCTTCTAGTTCTACCAAATAGAAGACTCTTCACTTACTCGACGTCCTTCACAATGATATTCACCTCCTTTATATAGACCTCTATTAGTTTTAATCTAGGTAGCGAGTGCGTGGAGTGCGGTTCGGAGTGCAGTACGGGGATCCGGTACGTCGGTACGGCAATTTTTTGGAGGCCCGGGTACGGCACTTGGGTACGGCAGTACAATATACATATAAAATATTAAAAATATTTTGAAAAGTAACAAGATAAGCAAAATTCCAGCCTTACACATGCATAGATTAAACAAATCTGAAATATACATAGGTGAAATAGCGACAAAAGTTAAAACATATTGATAATTCATTGTTCGAACTTATAACCAGTACATTGTTCAAATCAAAATGTTACAATGTATTATCATTATCTGACATTGTAAACACAAAAATGAAGAATCAAGATACATCAACATTCTAATTTGTAATAGACTAATAGTCTAATGGCTCTGCATCTTCTCCAATGTCTTCAACGAGAGCATCACTACCATCATGTGGTTCATTGGAACCACAAGCCCCAGGAGTACAACCAGAACTATCAGCAATGCCGCTCCCGCTAGCCCCACTTTGCAGCTCACGCAAAGTACTATCTAGGTCCGGGTCTAGCAATGAAAGTTGGGCAATGGGAACATCCAAGTTTGGAGTCTCTGGGTCTATATCCCAACACTTTGTTGGCCCTTTCCTGTACTCATCCTTCTTATGTGATATAAGGCGCAGGTTAGAATGCACAAAGACCAAATCCTCCGCCTTTTTTGCTCCCAACTTGTTGCTTTGTTAATCGAGTGGATAAATGAATATGTACCCCAATTCCTCTCGGTGAAGAAGAACTCGCAACCTATTGAGGCAAGCATGCAAAGTCAATGCAAAATTAAAATTTTAAACTTATAAATATAAAGTAAAAAGAAAGAGTTAAGAAATTAAAAAAATTAAAATCTTACTTGTGATAAAACTTTTATTGTAAGTGGCATGAGGTAGGGGTATGCTTGTCCATGGAGGTACCACCACAAATAAGCATCCATTCACGTATTTGTCACGAAGAGCGCTAATGGAGTGATCCTGGAGGATATGAAATTCCCAAACTCGCCTCTAACCTGGTCTTCTACTTACGGATGCGGGAAGATTCTAGAAAATGCCGCCTTATACCCCTCACTAACTTCAACATCCCTATATGGTGGGACCCTCCTGGGCAAAGAAAGGATCTCTATGTTATAGTATTTTGGAGTCAAGGCAAAAGCAAGAAGATGCAATGGAGTAGTCATTTTGTTCCACCTTTCAATGAGATGTGAGTGCACTTCCTTGAAGAAGGTCTCTGTAGGATCTTGCTCTTTGGCATTTATGATGGTCTTAATTGACTCAATCATTGAGTCAATTCCATCATAAATCTCACCCATGCATGGATGATCCATATCAACAAATCTCAACATACTCACGATGGGCTCAGTAAAACTAAGCAAGTAATCCACACGATCCCACCATGTTTCATCCAGGATCAACAATTTCACATTTCTAGCCCTCTCACTGTTTGCTTGCCTCCATATACTCCAAAGGTCACTGATAACCATGCCACTCAATGCCTCTCGCACCTTCACAAGCCGTCTCAAGACGAGCGTGTGCGAGGCAAATCGAGTCTCAGCAACCTAATAAGAAATCAAAAGAAATAAAATTAAGACAAGTAAACTTAAAACATTCAAAATTCTACAAATTACAAACTTATAAAATTAATTTAATGAATTTTAAAAACTAATAATTATTTTTAAAAATAAAAAAGAATGTTACGGGTTACCTTCAATAGCTGCAATGTTGAGAATTTACGAAAGATCGCTTGGGACATGTGGTGGTTGCTGACAAACATTTGAATTTCATTTGCCTCCTCATATACTTGTTTGATCCAAGCAATTTTTGTGCCCAATTTTTGTAACATTAAGTTGAGGGAATGAACCGCACAAGGTGTCCAGAATATGTGTCCATACCGTGCCTCAACCAACAACCCTCGTAGCTCTACAATTTTGCATTGTCCGTTCTGACTTGGACAACATTTTGAGGCCCCACCGCCTCAATAGATTCTATGAGGATGTTGGCAATGAATTGGGCATCCTTCACTTGCCCCTCACAATCAATAGCCCTGAGAAACATTGCCCCTTTAGGACACACGGCAACCACATTGATCAATGGCCTATTTGTTGTATCTTTCCATCCGTCAGAAACGATGGACACTCCTGTTTCGAGCCATTGACTCTTGATGGGTAACAATGAGTCTTCAACTTTTTTTCTTTCTTTTGACAATAAGGTGGTGTGCACCTTTTCATACCCTAGGCTAATGTACCCTTGAGGGGCTTCATTAATACATCTCACCATATCTTGCCAGTATGGTGATCTAACAACATTAAATGGGACACCACATGCATAAATAAAGCGCCCAACACTTTGGTCAGCTACGTCCTCGCTTTCATTCGGAATGCCCTTTCCAATGGGCCTACATCTTTTGTTCTTTTGCGAGAAAGAGGTGAATCCTCTTCCCCTCCAGTTGCAATAGGTGTAGACAAAAATGGGTGATCTGGGGCCACAACATCAACAGAAGGAGAAACAGGTGGCTTGCTAATGGTATGTGATCTTCCTTTTCTTGCCATAGGATGATTGGATTTTAATGCCATTGTTGCATCTGCTTCCTCTTGCTCTTTGATGTATGCAAGGGTCTTTGCACGTGGCAACCCCTTTCCATCCAACCCTCCACATGTTCTGATTCCGTGGCCAATAGCCCCACACAAATGGGCTTTCACCCGACTGTAGGAGCTCTTAAATTGCATATTACATTGTGAGCAAACCCAAACAAAACCCCCTCCACCTGGTAATTGTTCTAGTTGTTTGACATGCCTCCAAAGGGGGGAGGATGGATCATTTTTGTGAAGGAGACCTTTACTACTTTGACCCACAGAACTAGAACTCGCAGCCATTTTAAGTTTTTAACTGCACAATGCATTTAAAAAAATGAAAACAAGTTTAGTCTTGAGAAAATGTTGGAAGTTTAAAATTTAAATTTAAATGAAATCAAATGTAGAAAAATGAAGCTTAAAAGTTAAAACAATAACAAAAAACAAACCAAAAAAACAACTAAAAAATAATAAAATATTAAATACAACTAACAAACTAAAACACTCTAAAAAAATCACAAAATACTTACCTCAATCCACCCAACACCAATAATACAAGCTCCTTGAACTCCTTGTCACTTGTTGCAAGCTCCTTCAACTATATGGCACTTGAAATCAACCCTAAGCAATTGAAAATAGTGGAAAAATTGAAGGTGAGAGTCAAATATGCAAATAAGAGGCAAGAATGAAAATGTGAGGTAAATGACTTGTTATTGTTGTTGTTATAGAGTTTGGGCGCACAAATTAGGGTTGAAAAGAATATTTTAATGTTTAGAAAGTCGGTTTGACCTTTGTTTTGACCAAAAAAAAAAAAAAATTAAAAAACGCGTCAAAAAAGGGTCGGTTGGCGCGGGTTGGCGAGGAGTTCTCCTGCAGGCCGAGAGTGCGGCCGGGTACGTCCACGAGCGTGCCGGCCGTGCCGACGGGCTGGAGAACCCTGGCCAACTCGCGCCAACCTGACCCGACCCGTGCCGCGTTGAACGGGACCCGAACCTGCCGCCCTTAGGGGCCGAACCGGCTACCTAGGTTTTAATGGATGGGTAGCACCTAATCCCAATGTAGGCAGACTCATTGCCCAATGTAATGATTTGAGGGGGATATGTGCCATGTTGGCATCTCCATCAACCCATATACATTATGATATCATATCCCTAGGTACATAACAAATTTAGTGCTGGACATTGATTTCTCTCGGTACTTAGATCTAGCCAGTTTCTGCAAACCCAAAGTATGTTTCTGCTAGTGTTGGGGTTCGATTACATAAATTTGCATATTATATTATCAATAACGCTGATTAATTCATATTATAGTACCTGTAAATGTTGGGCACTTCAACAACCAGCATTTAGACAGTGTTTGCCCCCTCCCCTTTTGAAAGCTGTTTTATTTCCACTCACAATCAACATTTATCAGATGCCTTCAAATATATGTACCAAAACCTTTCCATTTAAGCCTCGTAGACCTCAAAATTCCATTTTCACAAGCCACAATGTAGTATTTTTCATTTGAGTCTGCCAGTGCTTAAGTTGTTGATGCCCTGCAAATGGCTCAGGGAAAATCTTTTGTTGTTCACAAATAGAGTATGCCTCCTAGATTCCCCAAAGTTTGCATGAAGATTCACTTGCTGTCCGCTTTTTGGATCCATAGTACAATTTCAAGGCCATGGTTGAAACTTGAAAGCATATGCATAGCTAGTATGATCAATCATCTAAGAGTTGGAATCATTGCGCAAGTGTGATTTCAGATCCTATATTAACTGAATTGATGACTGGTCACAGGGCCCAATTTTTAATTAATAGTATGCATGTATATGCACGTGCTTTCATTCTCTATGGTCATGACATCCAAATCTTGTTTGGTCTGCCTCATATTAGTCCATTAGGCTCAATATTTTGACATTTATGGTGCTTATGTTTGTAAGCAAACAGATCTTTTTGAAAATGAATTGCTCTAATCTCTCTCTCTCTCTATATATACATATCGAATTGAGTTGAATCTACATACACATATTGTTTTGCCAAGTGAATATGGATTTTTCCTGATCTTACAACAAAACCAAAAATGAGGTCCGGCCTTGGAAATGAACCAAAGCAACATGTATTACTAAGATGACTGTCAGAGTTTCTACACATTGCACATTCCTGGGCATCTAGAGCCAGGACTCAGGTGGGAAAATACTGGAATTATGTGGTCTTACTGACCATAGGCCCAATAATCTAAGAGTCCATTTGGCCAAAGTCTTAAAACCAAAGCGTAGTTTTACTTGAAAGTTGAAACTATACATCATCATAAACAGAAAGAAAAACTCATAGAACTGTTATACCGTGCTTCCACCCCACATATATCTTCAAGGCCTGTATTTCCATCTTATTTCTCTTCTTCCATCCTTACTTTGATTATCCCCTTAATCTTTTTTATCATTAGATATTAAATATCTGATGCTATTTTTTGCATTTCTTTTTGTTCTTTTTTAAATCGCTTTTTTTCCTTCCAATCGCTTTTTTGTTTTTCAGTACGTAGTGATGACTATTGTCTATGGTATCAAGCCATATACTTTGTTTTGGGAAAACTTGTACTGTATTTTTATATTTGGATTTTGTATCGGGGTGCCATATTTTTGTTGAATTTGGCCTACTTTTAGCATACTTCTTGCACTTTGAGTAGATCAATCTAATGTTGAGTCACGTCAACTGTCTTTGGCTGACTTCAATGAGATTCACTTGTTATCTACGAGGTTTTCCACCTTTGTTTTGATTTCTGACATAATTCCTTTTTTTTGAAATTTATGATAAATAGTTTTTGCGTTTTCAATCAAGTCCTTGAGATTCAAATTCGTGCCTTTCCATTCTTCCTCAGCTAGTTTTGACACTGGTATGTAATCACCATTCAGAACCAAATCAGTTGTCCCCAGATAGAGGCAGAGATTGGTTTGTAAAAGCCTGCAAACATGTTCCGTGACTGGTCCATAAGTATTCAAAGCCCTCAACCAATAATAGATTTTTTTAGAAAAGGGTAAAAGTGAGGGTTTTGAAAGGACCCACAACCTTGTACAAAGAAGAAGGAAAAGGAGGAAAATTCGCGGAGAACTCCCGCCCAACATAAGGAGAAAAGAGGAAAGTACAACAAGAGGTAAAGGAGAAGCTGCTGAACTCACATTAGGAGCAGCAAAGAAGACCTAGGAAGAAAAGGAGGAAGAACACCCTCAGCTGTGATCGAAAGCAACAAGAAGAGTCAGCAAAGAGGGAAAGAGGAGATGCAGCCCAAAAGAAGCTGCAAAAAACGAAGTGGAGACTACCTGGAGATGTCCACAAAAGAAGCTGAAGAAGGGAAGAGAGGAAAAAGAGGATAGGAAATCAGTGCTTACCCTTCTTCCCCTTCTTTGAGCGCACCAACTGCCAATTTCCCAGTAAATGTTCTTCCCAAACCTAGGGCATTAGTTATAGCTAAGGTTGGAGGAGTGCAAGTTTGCAATTCCTTGTTCAAAGAAATGGGGCTG
Source organism: Taxus wallichiana var. yunnanensis (assembly GCA_018340775.1). Classification (NCBI taxonomy): domain Eukaryota; kingdom Viridiplantae; phylum Streptophyta; class Pinopsida; order Cupressales; family Taxaceae; genus Taxus; species Taxus wallichiana. The sequence continues at coordinate 96,163,847 of CM031236.1, forward strand.
TCCTTATCCGAATCAGAATGATCAAATTCATGAGGCCTCTTAATTCTCGGAATAGGTCTCTCCCCAGGGGGGAAAGCACCAAATGCTGACCCACCGTAGCACACTCAGCTGCTGCGGGTTGAGCAACAGCCGCGGATCTACTTCTTTAGCTTCTTGAACGTTCGAATCAGAATCCGAGTCATCTTCAAGATCTGGAATACTCCAACGTTCGGAAAACTTTTTCTTTGCAGCTTGGGTTTTCTTATGAGGGCAGGAAGACTGGAGATGGCCCGGAGTCTTGCAATTTCTGCATTTGAATGCTGTATTTTCATAGTCAAGAGACTGAACATGAGACACATCTCCCATCTTGAGGATCATTTTATCCGGCAGTCCTTTACTGAGGTCAACTTCAACACAAATTCTGACATAAGTGAGCAACCCACTATGAAATCGCATGTCATCCTGTTTTATGAACCTCCTTAAGCAATTTCTGATATCCTCCGTTGTGAGATAAAAATTGAGAGGAAGGTTGGGCAACCTCACCCATACAGGAACACGCGAGATGGAGTAAGAGCTCGGGTCAAATTGTGAGAACCATGGGGTTGTGAATAGTCCCTTGAACCCCAAAACCAAGGGCCCTCGTCAATGACCCTTTGATAATCCTCCTGATCAAAGAAATATATTATGAAAAAGCCTCTGACACAGAAGAAATGATCACAATTTTTTGTCCATGTGGAGTGAATCCACTGGATTAGAGCGTTTGATGAAGGCTAGATGCCATTAAATCTGCAGATGAGAGCCTTTTTTTCTAGATTATTTTTAAAGGCCAAAGATTCTGCACTTGTGATTTCCAGAGAAGGGGAATTCGAGGCTTGTTCCACAATATAGGTTGGGGAGGTGGGGTAGATGCTGCAGATGTGTGGAAGCGGCATTTTAAAACTGAGCCTCTTTAAATGTATCAGCGTTTCGTGTTCTGGCTCATCCCTTCAAAACCCCGACATGAAAATCATAGAATCCCTACTAATTCTATAAGAACTTAGCAGGGAGTTATCTTCCAAAGATTTGCCGCCAAAGTTAAGATCTATGAGGTCTAATCTACAACTCAGTTTGTGGGAAAGAGCAGATTTAAGATCCTTACCCCGGGCGAGCTGAGGGAGCTGAATGCAGAGAGTGGTCCCGTACTAAGTGCGGACGAGAACCTGGAAGACGAGGTCAAAACCCAACCCTGAAATCTGTGGGGTAGATCAAATCTGCGGCCCAATCCGCATCCATTCCTACCCAATCTTGGTTCACCATATTTCGATAGAGCCAACAAAGGTGCAGGGCAAAACCAGTGTCCTGAGGCGAGACCAAGGGCACTCCACTTTTGAAAGTCGACTTTGTAAAACCGTCACAGAGACTGCCATTTCCAATAGCGGCGCATGGGAATCCATTCCCACCTGCCTGCAAACAAAATCTGCCACCACGAGCTGCTGTCACGAGGCTAGGGTTAGGGCTCAAGGCTCGAAAACTCCATCTCCGTTTAAGTAATGCAATTTGACCAATAGTAGATGTTAATTAATACCATGTGTGGGTCTTTGTTGTGAAAAAATATACTACTTTGACAAGAATGGAAATTGGTCTAATTTTTGCAATCATTTGTCTACTTATTGTAAACAAGTTATCATTGCATTGCCATGTGCATGTTTGTTGTTGGAAAAAGAGACTAGTTTGGCACAAAAATCTCAATAGAGGAAGCTTGATCTCATTTTATCATTCATTCATTTGTTCATTGTAAACAAGGCATTATTACACTGTTTATTGTGTTTATGGGCAACAAATTTTATTTTACGATCTTGTTTTAAGGTGAAATTTGATTTATCTATTTTCTTAAAATGTTGATTTTTGAATCGAACTGTAGCCACTTCCCTTTTATTGTAGGGTTGTTTCCATTGATTCCATTTTTTGTGCCACATAAGGATTATTATTCTTTGAATTCTCAAGGAATGTGATGTGACTTGCATGAGTGCAGAAATCTGTGTGTATGGTAGAACCTCTCATACTTGCAGTTGTAGTATTTGGTGTTATGCCAATAACTATCAACAAAGAAAACTAAGCTATGGGAACATACCCATAATTGCACATAACATGAAATGAGATAGAAACTGTTATTTTATTTATATATCAAGTAGTGTACAATCATAGATATGGTGCATGGAGATATAACAATATGCGAGAGCTATCTTCCCTGATTGAGATCTTCCTACATAAAGATGGTTCAACTGAGAGATGTGCTGGCTGGACCACAACCATGTTGCTGCCGAACTATGCTAAACAAACCACTGCAGACCTATGCTAAACAAAACCCTGCCTCACTGCCTCACAAGGTTATCAACTCATTTATTAAGACAAAACCATGGTTGGTTCTCATTACAAAACACATCATAGAAAGAATTACAAACAACTGATTATAAATTGCTAACTACATCTATCACCCTCTTTTGGATAAGTTGGCATCCTTACTGACACTACTACAACTCAAGAAGCAAAATATGAGGAGGAAGGTGATGAGGAAACCCGCCCTGATGGAGGATGGGCTGATTTTGATAATTAGTTTCTGCAATCTGTTTTTTTCTACGAAATATTTAATCTGTAGTTTTTTCTGAAAACCCTTGAATCCAATAACTGTTTTCGCTGTTTGCTGAAACTTATCATAAAGCCCCAGCACTCACCAGGGAAGATTCTTATAAAAAGTACCCCCAATCTGCTTGTTCTGAAATTTGTCAGGAGATGGTTGATTGTTATAAAACAATTTCTTCATCAATTTGAATTTCTTCACACAAACCCTCACCTCTAATAACACCTACAATATTTTTGAAAAGCCTGCTTTGGCAGAATTTTATACAACAATCCTTCAACCCCACTAGCTGTTTCTTTCAATTCTTCTTCACCTTGCTCTGACACAGTAATATCCAGCTTGTCTTATGTCCAAATAAGATTCTTAATTTTTTTTGATATCTTTCGTTGGAGTGTTTTCAACTCCGTTTCTGTATGTCTGAAATACCACACTGATCATGTCTACGGGAAAAAGTTGCGTGTGGAGAAGTGTATGACTGAATGAAATGCTGATTGTTGTATGAATGGAGCTGCTGAGTGGCCATATGTTTCTGTAGGCTAGCCGCAGGATGGATTTTCTTCTTCCTTCTATGGAAGAGCCACTTTACGATGGTAAGAGGGAGTGCTGTATGTCAGCAGGCCTGCTGTTCATATGCCAGCCACATGTACAACCTGTTTAAGATTCTGGGGCGAATGTACCTTGGCCTGATGGGTAGGGGTATGGGTTGTCATATAGAAGTGAAGTGTACTGCAACTGCAATATTATGGGGCCGATTAGTACAAGATTGAAGCGTGCAGTTCGTGTGATGGTGGGGTGTCTGGGAGGGGTTACATTTGATGGTCATTCCTGCCTGTCAGGTAAATTTTGTATGATGGTTATCTATTCAACATTATCCTTAATATGTTAAAACAGATCATGGTAAGAGAAAACAATAAAATATTTATTTACTCTAAACCAATACAATCTTTTTGATAGTATGCGAAAATTTCACCTTGCGTGGGATATGGTCTTATAAAAGTTGACTGTATTGTTAGTGTAGGATATTAATTTTCGTTGTATTTGTTTATTTACTTGGAGCTTCCCTACACTCATGAGATATTTTTGCTTAGGTGTATCAGTTGTGTGTAGTCAATTCTACTTCAATATCAGTTAGTGAGAGTTATTCACCACTGATCTAGGTGGTAGTTGCACTTTCCTCCTTTTATACATGTACATAGAATGGAGCATTGAGTTGATTTGGAGCCATTCTTGCCTTGTGAGTTCTTGATCATATTGCATCTTATTGTTAGTTATTTCGATTTCTGCAATTACTTGTGCATTTGTTTTTTCATCAGAGATCCAAAAACTCTAATATGGTATCAGAGCGATTTTGGTGAAACATTTGCCATTACTGAGTTATTTGCAGTTTTTAAATACTTCGTTTGTGAAACTAACAGTTCATGTGCAAATAGATTTGACTCCGTCTTGGTTCAGTACGGTTGTGAGTTTTGGTGTTTGTAGATTGATAAGTTGAAGGTTTACAAATTATGGGGTTCCAAAATCACAAAATTTACAAATTTTTGTGGGGACTTTTCTAGGTGTTTTGTAGTTAAAGTAGCTATTTGTGGCTAACTCTGGTGGAACTACTATATTTAGTGGATTGTGTGGGTGTATGCTTCAGGTTGAGTGCCTTGTAGGTTTTTTTCACTGCCCATCTCTCTGCATTGGTTGTGGTGACTCGGATCTCCGAGCTTGGCATTGGTCCTTGATGACTCGGCTTGCATGCTTGCATAATCCTCTTCACAGGCCCAACTCAGCCTTGGCTCCACATCCAGCTTAGATACGGCTCCCATTGTGGTTTCAGACCCTGTGCAACATTTTTTTGATTCTAAGTGACATTTAGCCAGCCCATACTGGGTGTGAAGGCCCTTAGGAGGTCCAAACGCCCTAAGATTCACACCCAGGTTTAAAAATAGTCATTTATGCCCTAATACATGATAGATTTGTGTATCAAGCGTCCGAATTTGGGTATTTGCGGTTGAGATGTATTCTCAAGCTTGGATGCCAAAAACGTCTCACCAATCAAGTAAAACCACCAAACATTTGTTTTTTCTTTGGTCTGGATTGCATAAATATGGGATTTCAAACATATTGCACAACTTAGACGCCTTTTCAACCTCTTTGTAATTTGCTTAGGCTTGCATTTGGCTTTTGGACCTCTGCTGCTCCATTAAAGTCTGGAACGACCTCCTTTGGTGTATTTTTTGGATGGCGGCGCTCGTGACAACAAACAACAACAAACCATAATGTTTTTAGGTTTTCTTAAACCTAATTTAGCCCAACGCATTCTCCTTCCTTAGTGGACCCCACGTCCAAGTGGCAAAGTGGTGGTATTATCCAATTTGAACTTTTATTATTCCAAAAGTTAAGCCTTTATCACTTTGGAATGTAAGTCGATTTGGTTTTATTGCTTTAAGAAGGAATTTTAAGTGTTTAATTAAAGCTTGTATCTTTGCTTGTCGAAGATGAAGTGTGAGGCCTGGGTTGGCAGAATGCCAATTCTCCCTCACAAACTAAACCAATGCGTTCTTCATTCTTTTCCGATTGCAACGAGTATATGCATGACACCCTTTTCTCTCATTTAGGTGCTTTTTTAATTAGTTTGCAAAATTTTAATTAAATAAGCCATTATTTATGGGAAATTGTATTTGCTATAACTTTTGATCGGTGGCTCGGATTTGAGCATTTTTGGTCAAAAGTGAATGTTTTCTCATGCTCTACATGATGGCTTCATTTATTTTTATAAACACACTACTTTATAAAGTGCCGCATTTTGGGGGTTCTTGTAAAACTCTATGGGGACTTGTACTTTTCGCACTAAGTTATAAAGTGCCATTTGGGATAATTTTGGGGGTTTATCTACATTATGGAGTTTCACCGTTTTGTTGTTATGCTTGACTCGGAACTTTTTGTCTTGGAAGGCAGGCATTATCAATCATTGCACTATGCACGGTTTGCTGCCCTACCTCCATGGTCTTGTTCCTAAGCTTGATGAGCCTCTATAGAAGGATGAGTGGTTTAACCACAATGATGAGGTCTATGGCCTTCTCGGTCTTACTTGTTTCTAGGGATACATTGCGTTTGTTCGAGCACACTGAGTGCCCTTTCACTGCCTGGACCATTATCCGACAGTTGCATGGCGACCTTGTTTCACCATCTGAGAGCGACGCTTCCCTAGACCACTCTAGTGCCACCATAGATTCTCCCCCTTCTCACATCCCTTTCATTGTTGAGTGTTCTTCTGCACCTATTGCTACTCATGAGTCCCATGTTGACCATTCACCATAGGATCGGATCATGCTATTGAGCACTCTCCCCTATTGTTGCCTCCATAGAGCTCATTGTTGTCCATGTTCATGCTTCCATTCACTCTCCGCAGCAGTGTTCTATTGGAGAACCTTCCTTTGAGACAGATGTGACCATTGCCTCTCATGCTCCATTGCATCTTGATTGTTCAATTAACGACACTACACATACATCGGTTGCTTTACCTTTTGAAAGTGCGGTGTTGCTTCATCTCGGACTTCAAGCTTCTTCTTCAAGAGGCTCCTCCACCTACTTCATGTTGTGATGCTAATACATTCTTGTCAGACATTGCTCTCATTGAGCAACCCCATTGGGACAGTATCCGCCGACTTGAGTTGTCTATTTGCAGAATCCACGTGTGTTTCATTACAAGAATATGCTCCGATTGAGCCATCACACATTCTGGAGGACCCATTCATCTCTCTCATTGGGAGTGCCCGCCTTGGGACATTTGTCACTTCCACTATTTTCAGAGATGTTTCATGATCCACCTCTTCTTGTGGATCCCTTTGTGAGGGTTATTGGGCCCCCACCATTTTCTTTCTCTGACACGTATACTGTAGTGGCATTCCCATTGTCTTTTGTGCACACTTTTGCTAGACCTATGCCACCTTTCAGTTACAGACTAGATGCATAGATCAAAGTACTGCAGATTCTTCTTCATTTGTGGAGTGGGCCGACTTTCAGTGCTCCTTTTTTGTCCTTCCCAAGGGTAGGAACATTGTTCGGTGTAGGTGGATTCTCTTCAGTCTTTACGCAGAGGACCACATCATCGAAACTCTTCTTAGGGGACCTTCTTGTCCTCACTTCTTTCTCTCTCTACTCTAGGGATGATCATTGTACATGGGTACCTCATTAGGTCGAGTTACCATGACCCACTTCTTCTCCAGTTTTCTTGAGTGAGTTTCTTGTCTCTTTTGGAGGGGAGTTTTTTTCCACTGGGTTTTCTCCTTTTACTTTATCTTTATGAGAAATTTGCATTGTACGTGGGTACCTCATCAAGCCTTGTTGCCAAGACCCACTTTACTTTTTCACTGCCCACCTAAGCTCTGCTTATGGGGGGTGTTACTGTAGAATATTAATTTTCATTGTATTTATTTATTTACTTGGAGCTTTCCTACACTCATGGGATATGCTTGCTTAGGTGTATTAGTTGTGTTGAGTTAGCTTACTAGTTGTGTGGAGTCAACTCTGCTTCCAGTATCAATTAGTGAGAGTTATTCACCATTGATCTAGGTGGTAGTTGCACTTTCCTCCTCTTATACATGTACATCACTTGCATCATTCTATGATATGGAGCATTGAGTTGATTTGGAGCCATTCTTGCCTTGTGAGTTCTTGATCATATTGCATCTTATTGTTAGTTATTTCAATTTCTGCAATTACTTGTGCATTTATTTTTCATTAGAGATCCAGAAACTCTAATATGAATTTTATGAATAAAATTTAATCCCTACATACATAGAGGGGCAGTCGTCTGAAAGTCAATTTTAAGGGCGGTTGTATGATTTGTGAGAGAGGTGTATGATGGATAGAAGCACAAAGTGAACAAATAATTTTTCTTACATTGCCGTTGTATGATGCAATATATTCTACAATCCCATTAAAAAATAATGGAAGATTTTGAGCTTTTGGATTTTGAACTTGCTTTTTATTCTTATTGTTTTCTATGTTTTCAATAGGCAATACTTTATTATTATTATTTTATTGCTAAGGGTGTTAACACTATTTTGTTTTTGAAACTTCTTTCACTTTTATGATCAATAATTTGCTTACCTTTTTCTATTTTGAGCCATCTTTTCTTTTTGCTTGGCAAATTCCTCTTATGTGTCGTCCTTCCGCTTAGATGCCACAACAAAGGGGTATCTCCTCTGTCAAATTCACTTGGTACTTGCACTTGGTCTCGTCCGTTGGGGTACACCACACATAGAATTCAATGTGATAGTTTAATTGATTCATCACTAACATTTCTACCTTTTTAACATGTAACATGTCTCGTGGGAATTTGAACACGGGCCGCCACCATGAAAGGCCCGATGATTTACCACTTGAAGTCATCCCATTTGACGACTTGTGCTTTTAACTTTATTCACACTATTAAACTCAATATTAATCGTATTTACCGCCTCCATTCGAGGCCTATATAGCTTCAACGTCAACTTGTACATTACTGCTTTGCACATTGTGCTATATTCGTTTTCAACTTCACGCCCTTATTCATCATGTCATGTGTTTTAAATGGTCCCTTCGAGTGTTATACATTAACACAAGTGCCCTTGACTTGAAATTATTGCACCTCGAATGCTCATCATGTCCGCACTTTCTTTGCCTCTTCAACACAAGTGCCCTCGGTTTGAAACCAATGCCCTCAAATGTTTATTATTCGCAATGCATCCTCTGTCTTGACGTGACCTTGGTTGTCCATTGTGTCATGGGGCTCTCTTCATTGAGGCTGATTATATTCAAAGCCAACTATACTTGAGAACCAATCCTTCCTTTAGGAGGTCGTACTTCATCCTTCATTCTAGTTTGATGTTTGTCCTCGGATGTCACGTTCGGACTCATCGTAGTTCACTCGTTGATTTCATGTTGGCTATGCTCGGAGCTTAGGTGCATGCTTGTCCGTAAGCTTGGATTTTGCTGAACTTGTACTTGAGAGTAAGTCGAACGTGACATGGAAGGTTCGAAAGAACTTGACTTTACAAACTTCTTTATTTGGTCATCTCAATCCCGTTCTCTTGTGCTCTTTGCATGATCTCAACACAATTGAAAATTCTTAAAGATTTTGTTTTATCCTTATAACATGGGTGTAACTCTAATCTTCCATTGGTCTCTATTGTATCGCATTTTATATGAGTCATCTTTAGAGTATGTCTAAACAATCAAAGTCTGCTCCTCACCCACTACTTTCTTTTTGAGGTTGATCACATACCTCTTGTCCTTGTTCCTATAGAGAGAAGATTCATCTTCCAGTTGTGATTTGCCTTTGCCACTATCAACTAGTTGTGACGCAAAAACGCGTCATAAGCCTTCTTGGGGAGAGAACCAAAAAGTTCAACATGAACAGTTAGGTCCTAACAACTTTTCGACCCACGAACACACCCAAGACTTTGATCTATATTGATTTTCCCAAAAAGATAGAAGCTCGAGGCCAAATAATTGGATTATGGAGCTTTTGCCGCATCTTCTTATGGAGAACGTTCACACTCGAGCCTCCATCCATAATGTTGTTAGTCAAAGACATCATCCCCAACATTTTTGTGTATTCGAATTGGTTTCCTTACTGACTTAGGATTAGGTCAATTACTTGATCACTAGATGGCGGGGGTTTGGCAATTGGTTCCAACTTGCATTTTTATCTCTCTAATGTTCATAGTGGCTTGTTCTTTGCCGGGGTATTCTCATGTATTGGTGTAGTAGTAGTATTTGCATCTCTCAAATTAGTAATGCTCATCAACAAGTCAACTACCGTCGATGGTACTCTTGTTTACAAGACTCGTCTTACAATGTACTTGTCTGAAACATGTAGCTTTCTTCATTCTTTTGTTGTTCCTTTCTTTCGCCCCTATTGTTACTTCAATAAGCCTTGTCTTCTCTGTTCTTGGGTCAAGGTATTGTGCTTTCTTAACTTGGGACCAATTAATTTTCATTACTTAATCTTTTGCTACCTCAATCATGTTGACATTCTCTATTGAAACTTGCTTTAGGCCATTTGTCTTATTGTGATTCCCTAGCTCATACCACATTGTTCTTGGGAAATATTTTGGAAAAATGTCCCAATTTGTTGCACTTTTGTTACCGCACAATGAATCAATCTTTAGGGTTGTATTGAGTACATTTGCATCCACTATTATTGGTTTGTTTTCAATTATTATTCCTTTGGTTTTGACACTTAGGTTGTGTGGCGGATGGCATGTGGATTGTTCACCCCGTGTAAAGAGTACCTAAGCTATATGGGCAATCTTAGATAGAGTGGCTCACTTTTGGTAGATCTCACAAAACATATTCTTGGGGCGATTTGCTATGTCATATCCTTTTTTGTGCTTACTGGAAACATAAATGGATTGGAAACATGGAAACACCGATTTGCCAAGAACACTTGGGAACGAAATGACGCAAAATTATCGTATCATAAATTATAAAAATATATATTGCATGGTACTCATTTTAGTCTATAAAAGATATAACACTTAAAAAATAGAGTATGCATGAAAGTTCAATATAGTATTCATGAAAGTTCAAAACATTCAACATACTTAAAATTTCACATGTTCAAGTAACATATCATGTTTTGTAGTTTTAAACTTCAAAATGTAAACACAAACCTCAAATTAGTCAACTATGATGATTATAATGTAGATTAAATTATCTAGATTTTCCTCAAAATCATTTTCATTAGTAGTCGTGAACATCAACACTTAAAAATCACCTGCAGTATCAAAGTTGAATTAAAAATGATGTTGTACATGATGACATCAAAGCCAACAAAGGGTTATGCATAATTTCATGAGTTACACAACGAAATTTGTTATCTTTTTTAGCATGTCCTTCATGAGAGCCTCTACAAACATGGGTTCATCTTCATCACTTAAATCGAGACTGTAGAAACATGGGTTCATCTTCTTCGTGGTGGTTTGTGGTTGTGCCGCCCTCGTTTTGGGTTGTGGTTTGTCTGGATTTTTCCACTTCAGATTTGTGGTTCGTGATTCGTTTCTCTTATTCATGGTTTGTCTAGCTCTTTCCGCTTGATTTGTGGCCCGCTTCTATCTCGTGAATGTGCCCTCGTTTCCTCCTTTGAATCGTAGCTCCATGCCCTCGTTTTGAACCATGGCTTGCTTTCTGCGAACCTTCTCCTTCCGTGGTCGCAAGCATTGGGAATTCGACCCTCTGCCTTCTCATCGATGGTCAACTATGCCCTTTGAGTCATTTGTCGAGTTTTGGGTCCTTGTTGATTATTTAACCTCTTGGTTGCGAATTGTTTGGCTTTATGCCCACACCAACACTCAAACAACTCGGTCATTTGAGGACTCCCCTAGCTTTCCCCTCTCTTTAACTCCACTTCAGGTAGTCCATCCACCAACAGCCAATGTCTCCATCCAATTCAGTTGTGCAGGCAGGTTATATCGCAGGGAGAACAAAACAAGGACAACATGAGGGAGGACTACCCAACATAATTGAGGAACTATTACACAAAGTTGGAAATCGTTGAATCCTCCAACAGGGCTCTCCGAACGGAGGTCTTCGAGCTTACTTCGCGGATGGAGAAGGTGGAAGTAGATAATATCTCTACGGAGATCATTGCAGATACCACATCACACTCCACTCCCAGCATCGTCAACGACCAATTGCAAGCTGAGATATTGGACCTAAAACACAAACAAGAAGAGTTCAAAACCCACATGAAAATCTCAAACAACAAACAAACTCTTGGGCCAAGTGGTGAAGGGAAAGGGCACAATTCCTCCTCTGGGCGCAGTAGAAGAAGTGGTGCAGGAAAAGTTGGTAGAGGAACGAACTAGGCGGGCTAGGGAACTCAACCTCAAAGTGAGAGGGCTGCCCACACCTCCCCCTTCTTCGGACCCGATGGCCATTGGGTCTAACTTTCTCACTGAAAAATTGGAGCTTCCAGATGTGTAGCTTGACAGGGCATGGCTTGGGTTGGACTCAACACTTTTCCTTTGTTTTAAATCAGCGGAAGACAGGCTTAGGGCGCTCAGAGCCAAGCGTAAGCTATTCTCCCTTCCCAATAAGATCTTCCTTGATGAAGACCTCACCAGAGCCCAAGTTGCCGAACTCAAACAATCTCGTGAAGTGGTGATGGCAGCTAGGAAAGCAGGCAAGTGGGTTGTAATTCGTAATCTCAGACTTGTTATTCCGGGACTCTTTCCCTCCCGGTTGGGCTCGGGTCCGGTCCCAAATGACGGTCTCGTTGGGAGAAGCGACGGAACAAGGGCATTTCCATCGCATGTTGGAATGGTAATGGGTTATTTTGGTCTTCTCTAGGTGTACTATATGATGCTCTGGGTTTTCAGACCTCCTTTTTGTCACAGAGACTCATGAGAGCCCTGTTCGTCCTCTCCGGAGATTAGGGGGTATCATTGGCTTTTGTTTGTAGGCGGAGACTAGGAGTTCTGGTGGTGTCAGGGGATTAGGCGGGGTTGCTTGCTTGGTCAGAGACATTTTCCAGAAAAAAATTTCAGTGGTCATTGCGGATGAGTTTGCCCGCTTCCTTTGGGTCAGGATCAAACGGACTTCACCCCACCTCAGAGACTTTTTTATAGCGGTTTGCTATTTCCCCCTTCCTCTCCTTATGCCATTCATAATGGCCCAGACGGGGACCCTTTCTTCGACCTCTATATAGGTATTTCTCAGTTTTCAGTGGTTGGAGAGGTTTTCATTTTGGGGACTTCAATGTGTGGACCAAAAACCTCTAGGTCCCTTTGCACGACAGGATTGGTGATGTGCTTTGTGCTTTTGAGGTGGATCTTGACTCTATTGGTCTTCAGAGAGAGTCAGAGGACTTTGCGGGACCTTTGACGTCCTATGACCGACATCTCTTACAGATGGGAGAGTCTCATGAGCTGCTGATTTTGAATGGTATTTCGTGTTTTCCGACTCCAGGTTCTTCACTTGTACACCTCATTGTGGAGGGGCTAGCGTGGTGGACTACATCTTAACTACCCCTAACTTGGTTCCTTACATCCACCACTTGTCCGTCTCCCCCATCCCTCTTGTTGATCATGCTACCCTTTCCTTCTCTCTACATAGGTTGATCCCCCAGTCTGCCTCCCTTTCATTGTCCTCCACTACTATTCTGAAGTTTGATGAGGGTGACCCTGAAACCTTTTCCTCCCACCTTCGTCAACTTCTCCCCCTTGAGCCTCAGTTCACCTCGCTCTCCATAAACATGAAGTACAACCTCCTCTCTTCCATTATCCATGAGGCTGCCTCGAATTCCTACCCCCATATCACCCTCACCCTTCCTAACAAAAAAACTTGCCCCATGAACCAATGGTATGATGAGGACTGTAAAGCCCTTCACCGACAACTTCGCTTTGCTTCTGTTCATGCTCTCCCATCCTTTCCCTCTCTCAAGTCCGCTTATCGCCACCTCCTTCGCCACAAGAAACACATTTTCATCTCTCGACGGAGACGGGAGCTCGTGAGTCCCTTTTACACTCTCCTAAGTTTTCGGCATACCATTCTCCCCGACATTCCCCTCTTCTGCAAGACTTGGATCCTAGCTCCATGTATGCTCATACCTCCACTCTTTACGACGTCCCTGGCCAGCCCCAGATCCGGGTTGTGTCCCCACCTTTTGCTTGTCACATTTTCACCCACACGAATGTTAAAAATGCCAACCATGAATAGTAGTAAAGCAGCGGATGAGGAGGGCTTCAGGAAGAACTCTTCAAGTAGGGACTTGGCATCTGAACAACTATTTAGTGGATCTCTTCAACCAAGTGGTTTGTAAAGGTTTTTTGGGGTCTTGGTCCCACCACATTATTCACCCCATCCACAAATCGGGTCCTACCTCTGATCCCAACAACTACAAAACGATCATGGTGGGTCACACATTCGCCAAGCTATATGCTTACTGATGCTTCACATGCGGCTTTGAGTTTTGGACTAGAGTCACTGTAGAGCTAGGGGACAGGCGGGGTTTCGACCAACCTACCAGACCATTGACCACATCCTCACTCTTGGGCCATCATCGAGGAAGCACGCCACCGTTCTTCCAAGGTTTTTGTTGCTTTGTTGACTTTGGAAAGCCTTTGACTCTATTCTTGCGGGAAGCTCTCTTCCAAAGGCTCAGAGAGATTGGCATTTTCGAGACTCTTTTAGCTGCCATCATGCACCTTTATGAGGAGGTTTTGGGCCGTCTTTGCATACTGCTACTGGGTTCTCTGACTTCATTAGGAGTACCATTGGGGTCAAGTAGGGTTGCCCTTTGTCTCCTACCTTGTTCAATATTTATATTGATGAGTTGGAGGAGTTTCTCAGGGATCACATCTAGGAGGGGGACGATTGTCTTCTCCACCAGGTTTTGATCTATATTCTCTTTTTGCGGATGATGTGGTCCTTCTTGCCTCCTCTGCGGAGGGTTTACAGAGACAGTTGGATGCTTTAGCCCTCTTTTGTGACCAAACCAGCTAGCTGAGTTAGTTAACCTAGGTAAGACCAAAGTTATGATCTTGATACGAAGACATCGATTTTCATTTCTTCTACAGGGGGATGAGCTTGAGATCACCACTCTTACACTTACTTGGGAGTACTCTTTTTTTGGACCTCGCTTCAGTTTACGACCGACACTTCACCTCGGGTTAATAAGGGCTATGGCTCCTTGGTGATCTTGGAGAGACAATGCTTCCGCCATCACTTCCAGGACATCCTTGTCCAAGATGTCCCTCTCAGACTCTCTTGTTAGGCCCACGGTTCTTTATGGCTCGAGGTTTGGGGGCCCTCCTTACTTGAGTCGATTGGGCTGCAGTGGAGAGAGTTCAGATCCTTCTTCTCAGACGTATCATCAGATGCAAGGAGATGGTTCCCCATAATATCATCCTAGCAGAGTTTGGGGCTCGTCCCTTTAGGTTGGAAGCAATTTTTGGCCTTGTTTCCCTCTTGCATCACATTCGGAGACTTGTTGATTCTTTGCGGGAAGGGACAAGTATCCCTACCTTGCTTATTGCTCTCGAGGCCATTGCTTTACCGATCGTTTTGGTCGATCTCGTTGTTGGTATGCGAGTCTCACGACTACTTGAGTCTATTGGGATTAGGCAGATCACCTCCCACCATATAGTTATTCCTTGGACGCTCCCACCCATCTCCTTCCGGGAAAGCAGGATCTGAACAAAATCATCAGAGATGATATCTACAAGTAGTTCATTCAGTGCACCTGGACTAACCCCTAGGGTGGGTTACGTCCGAAGATGGCCTTCTATGTTGCACATTTTCTTGAGGTCAATAATGGTCTTATTTCTCGGCCCCAATATATTTCCCGACATTGGATGCACGCCCTTCGCATTTCCCTAGGTCAGTTCAGGGTTGGCTCTCATAGGCTCGGGTTGAGTGTGATCATCAGTTGACTGCTTGACTCGTACCCTCACGGGAGATCAAAATGCAAGAGCATTTCATCTTCGGTGTGGTTTGCCTCTCATAGGCTTCGAGTTGAGTGTGATCATCAGATTGACTGTTTCAAGTGGATTTGCCAGCTCTGTTCCCTCCAGGAGATCAAAATGGAAGAGCACTTCATCTTCCGGTGCCCCATCTACTACGAGATCAGAGGGAGATTTCACTGCTTGTTTAGAGAGCATCCAACATTTAGACTTCTTCAGATACTATGATCAGAGGTGCCTTGCTCTCTTTGCAGGAGGCTCTTAGGCTTCGGGAAGAGACCCTTCAACCTCCTTCTAGGTAGATGACTATTCGACATATCACTTCCTTTTTTACAGTGCTTTCCCTTAGGAGGGGCATTAAACGGAAGGGTGATACCAATCCTGATTCCTAGACAAGATCAGTCCGGACTGAGGCACTATTTCACAGACCAGGGACATCAGACATATACGAGGTCGAGGCCCTCTTCTCATAGATGGCCTTTGAGATCCACTAGACAAGCATGAAGAGTTCATCCTCCTCTGGGCATCAACACTCCAGATCTTCCACTGACTCGGATCGGGGCTTGACACATTACTAGCTTCTTTTAGTTGGCCTTGGATGTTAGATGAGGGGGTCTCCTCTTTTGCCTCTTCTTCTTTTCTTTTCTTCGTTTGCATGTTCGGGTTCTATTGACTTCTATAGGCTTTTTTGGCCTCTCTTTTTGCCCGTTCTTCTTTTCCTTCTCTTTTTAGTTGTTCTTGGGGACCTTTTGGTCCTCTGGCTTGGACTCTTGTTCTTTTTCTTTGTATGGGTGCATTCCCTTGACCTACTTTTGTGGTCATTCGTTGGACATTTAATATATTTATCTTATCTTTTATTCCCACTTTTTATGTTCAATGCTTGGTTGTAGGCATCTTCATATGATGAAGTTGGGACAACCTTCATCTTCCTTTGCTTGATGGGGTTTCACATTAGCTATGAACCATCATTTTTAAACCCCTTAGCCGGTTTTGTAAGAATCGAAATTCCAAACTTTTAGAAACTTTTCTTTTTAGGGAACAAAGACATCGCGATTCTTGTTCCCATGATTCATCTCAAGGGTCCATACTCATCATGTACTATGCACGCTAGAACAAAGATTATTTATACTAGATTACAACATGTACATGTGGAAGTAGAAAAGGGTCGAGTTTGACACATGGGCATTTGTGTTACATGAATGAACAAGACCTCAAGGGTTGTATTAAGAACCTGTCACCGGACTTATTACTATTCATACTAAACCTCTTTACTATATTGACCTGCCTCAGCCGTGTAGTTTCTCACATGTCCTCTAAGGGATTTTTGTTGAGCTAGTCCTGTCTTAGGAACACCAACATACACAACAAATACAAGGAGTCATGGTGAACTGTCAAGGTTTCGTACACTTTATCTAACGAGCAACCAAGTCTCATGTTCACGCTTAATCCATGTGCAATTTGATTTGGATCCTAGGTGGTCTAGGGGACAACACTATAGATGATGATCTAGATATGTTGTGTGCATGGAAGCAATACTATTGAGTTAAACAAAGGAGAGAGATAATAGAATTTGAACCATAATTGTACTTATTTCTCTATTTGATAAATAAGTGTCTTGTTCATGCTTAACCTATGTGCAATTTAATCCACATCCTAGGTGGTCAAGGGACAATGTTATAGATGAGGATCTATATATGTTGTGTATGTGGAAGCAATACTATTGGATTTGGAGGAGAGATAATAGAAGTTGAACAAAAAATGTATTTATTTATTTGTTCATTTTGGACACGACATACTCTTGAGAAAGATGTATAGATGTTTATTTTCTACATATTTGCTTGTTATCTAATGCTACATATGTGTATACATACACTACAAGTTGTGAAGCCAAAAAGAACTGTTTGGAAGTCAAAATGCTTGAGCTCCCATGTGTGACTCTTTGTCTTTCGACCATTATGTAGCTAGATTGCTAGGTGTGCATTGGTCATCAAGTCCTTTGGTATAACGCACGGTTGGAGGTGCCACTTGATATGGCGCAACATGATGCATCGTGTCCATGTGGCTTGATAGATTTTGGAGGTCTTTCACATGTGTTGGGCTGTGTGACACGTTTGCGAGGTGTTGTTGGTGCTTCTTAGTTTTGTGATGTGCGGTGAGGCACTTCGCAAGGTGTGAGATCTTGTGAATAGTGCACAACTTTGTGATGCTTCGTGAGGTGCTTCACAATACTACGTGTTGGTGTCTTCAGATTTGATCAACGTGTTACTTAGTATAGCGCTAGAAACATATGATGCAAAGTGTTGTGAGGTGATGATCGAAGTGCAAACGTCTTCGAGCCATAAAGCATGTTCCCTAGCATTGCGTAGGAAGCACATGATCAAGCGGCTGTTTGTAGGTGCTTATAATGTAGACATGCGCAAAGTTGCATAAGTTATGAAGGAACTCAAGGCAAGGTTGCGAGGATGTGCTCTTGCACAAAGATCATTTGCCTTTTCTTAAGAAGCAATCATCTTGATTGCGCTTAAGTCTTGGACAAGGGGATGATGCAATCTTCTTGAGAGTTCGTGCAACATGATTCGAGCGTGCAATCACTTCAGGAATAGGTACCTCGTGTTGTCGAATGAGATGATGATACTATGAGGATTGGCTATATACACACTATGGTGGTTATGCATGTATGCGCGCCCAATGATTATATGGCATGCATTGATTGGTACTACATCACAAACTAGTCCTCTTTGAAGGGATAGATAGCATATGTGAAGTGGCATTGCAAATGTGAAGTGGCATTGCTATGCAATATGTATACCTTGAGTGTCGTAGAAACTGATCTATCCCAAATGGTATGGATGCGGATGGGGCATGGTTAGTAGATTCAATTGTTTCATAGTTGCTTCGGAGATATGATCTTCATGCTTCCACCATTGAATATAAAATCTAGTGGCTGCCCTTGCACTCACATCTGAGAATGGAATAGGTGCTCTACTTCAACGTCCTACGTTGTTGTGGTTGTTGCATTATGGCAAGTAGCTTCGGGATGTGTTGTCTCCACTTCAGGAAATGACACGTCTTTAAGACCCTTTGCTCTTGTGCACGCAAACAAGTTCTTTTGCGCATGACACTTTATGTTAAAGGGCTGCGAGATTTGTGTTTGTTGCTACATTTACCGGTCTTAGATGGCTGGTTCTTGTTTGAAGAAGCTATCTTCCTTGGTTCGAACAATGTGTCCTACTTGCTCTTCATCTTTGACACTTCCATGATGATCACTACATAACGAAGGCTTTGCCCAATGTCTTGACCTTGGCTAGCTTTAGTTTGGATTGAATGAATGATCGTAGCGACAATGGTGCTTGAACTGTATGCTCCTCTTAGTCTAATGAGCCCAACTTTGCATACAGGTTGTGGAGAGTATCAGTGTAGGCTTGGAAAGATTGGTCGTGTCCTTGCTGCAATTGTTGCCATCGAATGTAGCAGTCCTCAAAAAACATCTTTAGGATAATATTCATCCTCGAAGGCTTCCGAGAATGTATCCCAGGTTGGCTCAAGATTTTTTGTTTTTTGGGCTTCTTATCTTAGAGTATGGGCTTAGGTGAAGAGACTTTCAACATTGTGATCTTGATTTTCTCTTCATTCAAAAAGTCATTCATAGAGAAGTATCAATTGTACTGATCTAACCAGTTGTTTATTGTTTTTGTATTTATGTTTCCTTCAAACACAAGTATGTCTAGATTTATTGGATTTTAGGAGGACATGACCACCAAAAGCTTTGCCTAATGTTAAAGTCGATGGAATTGCCCGTTCAAGGACTTTTGTGAACAGGTTGAACATAAACTTCCATTGTTCCATAAGTGCTGTGATTTTGTTCTTGATCATGGCGTGTATCTCGTCTTGTGTTGGTGCCATCAGAACTTTGTTGAAATGGTTCAAAGCTAGTCTGCTGGATTCCGTGGTTGATGTTGAGGCTCAAATACTTCAATCTTGTTTTGATGGGACATTTAAGATGAACCCCACTCTAGATGAGTTGCGGGCTTATGTGGAAGCAATATTATCAAATGGAACAAAGGAGAGAGATAATATGACTGAAACAATAAATGTTTTTATTTATCTGCTCGTTTTGTACATGGTATACTCTGGAGAAAGATGTATGGCTGCGTATCTTCTACCAATCTGCTTGCTATCTATTATGCTCCAAATTTGAATATATATACTACAAGTTGTGAAGGCACAAAACCCATTGTGAATTCGAAATGGTTGAGCTTCCATGTGTAGTGCCCCATAAAAATCACCGAATTAAAACTTGTGAACAGTAAAAATTACGGAACAAATTTTTAGGAGGGGTTAGAAAGGATTAATGAGAACTGATTTTCAAGTTCATGTTATTAAAATTCCAAAGTGTGTGTCGCTGCGCGACACCATTGGGTTTTGTGCACTTGCGGGTCATTGCATTGTGTGTTCGGGTGATGCGGATGTCGGTTAAATTGGTGAAGCCAATTACCTTGTCGACGATTAAATTTTAAGCAATGTTCAAGATAGAAGATGTGGGTTCGAAGGAAAGATAACGACTCAACTTGCGACAACAAGGCGGTGAAGGTGGTGGTCACTTGATTTCACTAGGATAGGGTCTCGATTGTATCTAATCATTAGAACAACATTAATTTATTAATGGAATAATGGTTTGATCGTTGTTTTTGAGTTTGCATTATCTTGTTATAGGTTTTGACTTTAAACGTATAATTTTCACTAGGGAACCTATTAACTAACTTATTATAGGTTTTAATTTTCAAACGTTAAATCTTCATTAAATGGCCGATTAATTTAACTTCCTAGCTTACCCAATTAGTGTCCCTTCTAAACTAACTTAATAATGTTAACATACCTAAGTTTCTTAAGCTTTCTTATAATGCTATAGAGAAACAATTATTTCGGCGTACCTAGGATGGTAAATCAAGTCAACTAAAGGGAACAAGGTGAGACGTTATTAGATTGACCTAGTGATTTACGTTTTTAGATTAAAGGGGTCTCATTTAAGTTGTAGAAATTGTAGCTTTTTGAATAATTTAGTGTTTACTAATTATCTTCATCTCATTATAAGAATATAACAATCATAACTTTTTGAATGGAGAATTTATTAATATTTAGTGTATAAAACTTTACCCGATTATACCATTTCCTAACTCAATTTGGTAACACAACTATTAAACAAAGCCTATTATAACACCACTAGATAGTTATCAATTAACTTAAAGTCACTTAGAAGGGTCAACTAAGGCATAAAGGAGACGAGTCAAATATGAAAGTAGGGTTAAATCTAAGTCATTGGATCAAATTAATTTCTACCATTAGATCTTTAGGTCATTCTACAACCCTAAAACCATCCTTATCACTATGAAACTTCATTTTCTTTTCTTCCTTCTTATTTCCCTCATTCTCTTTTGTCAATTTTGTTTTAGGTTTTGTAGGAGGCAACCGTGGAGGCTCCCAAATTTCATTCTCGTTACCTTTTCATCTTAGTTTGTTTATTTTATAATGATCTTAGTGAACACCACGATTAGGGTTTAAATATGGGAGGGTGTATAGGCACACCCACAAATGTATATATACTTATTTTGTTTTATTTATTTATATATGCATTTTTATTTATTTACTCTCTTCGATCAATGTCGAATGAGAGAATGTATTTACATATAAATATAAGTGAGTATATATATATATATATATATATATATATATATATATATATATATATGTATACACACACACACATATATACACCACACCTCTGCTAATTGGCTGTTATTTGACCCCGAGGGCATGTGTTTTTCATTGCAGAGTTGTGTTTTAGGCGCCTAAATGGGGAGGGTGTGAGGGGTGGCTTGTGGCCGCACTACGAAAGGTTTGGACAACACATGGCCGTGGTGAGGGGTTATAGGGGGTGCAGATGGGGCGGATTGGGGTCTGGTAGTGCCCAAGGGCTGTGTTTGGGTAAGGGCTCGCCCTAAGTGAGAATGGAGGGGGATGGGTTGGCCATGGCCGCCCGCCCCTCTTCCTTCTCAGATCGGCCCCACCCAAGCCGTGGCCTTATATTTTTGTTTTGTTTTGTTTTGTTTTTAAATAAATATACTAAATATTTATTTTTATATATATAAACACACACATATATAGAATTTATTTGATTTTATTATTATTATTTTATATAGTATATATTTATATATATAAATAAACATATATATATATATATATATATATATATATATTTCATTATACAAATATTTTTACTAACAATATGTATAAATACGTTTAAATTTATATATATATCTATATATATATTTGATTTTTACAAAGGAAATAAACTACATTGTTGGAGATAAAGAAATATAAGCAACAACACATTTTTTTGATACAAATACGTGTAAACAACTTTAACAAATGTTCCATTCAAGTAGAGGAGAGAGAGAGTTGAGATAAGAGGAGAATTCACTACAATAACATTTAATAAGTCTTACTGATGACTTTCCTTTTAACATTTGCAATATTGACCTTACATCTATCACCAAAATGGCTTCCACTCAAGCAAGAATGTCGCATAAGAGTTGACACCATTTTTTTATAACAGGTCAAATGATTTTACAATATTCCAAGAATGTACACTCTTTTCAAACAAGGAGAACAATACACAACATCCTTTCACAAGTAGCAGTTCATTCAACTCATAGCTCCTCCATAAATTCAACACTTTCCCATATCCAAAAATGAGGTGGGAGAAATTCCCTCTGCTGCAACCTACTCAATGGAAGGAGGGCTTCTCTTCTCGTTGACCCTCGAGCCCCAACAAAGGAGAAATAACATGTCTTAACCCACATTTGAGCAATAACAACCAAGAAAACAAACAAGATCTGCGATCATACAAACACATACTCGGGATACAAAAAATTGCCTCCCATGGAAGATGGAATAGACCTATGCTCTCCTTTGGACTCCCAAATGGGATGGCAACAAGCTCATAAACCCCCATTCACTCTTCCCATCCTACCACAATCCCCAAGCCCCATTTAACTTGCCCTTTTCCCTCCAACAAAGAGACCTATTGCCCATCGCACACTCCCTCCAAGTTAGTCTAAAATGACTAACTCAAAACCCTTTTCTATCCAACAACAAAAACACAAATTTTGCTATCTTCTTAACCTTTCCCCTCCAACAAATAATCATAGGCTATAACACCTCCCCGCACCATTCCCTAATGGCCATTCACTATGCTGATAAGCACCCAAATTCATTACAAAATACACAAAAATCAAGTAGTAACAAAAAATGTGAAAGAAAATAAGGCTCTACCTTGGGGGCATCTTGTCCTCTTGATAGTCCCACCAAACAAACCAAGCAAGCTCTCTTAAGTATTTTTCTAAAGCTCTCCCCAAAACCAAAAGCAACAAATGAACTTACAAAATAATCAAATAAAGTCTCTCTTACTTGTTTTAGAGATGTAAGATGAGGTGGAATCCACATGGAATTGCCAACAAGGCAAACCCATGTGCTCTCCCAAAGGTAGGTGTACACAAGTCAACATCCATAAATGAAAATGTAAGAGGGTTTAATGCAAATATTTTCCAAAATCAAGTCAAGTGTAAGGAAGTTTTCTTGCACACTCAAACCCCAAATCCCCAAAATAGACTCCTCTCAAAGCGATAATGTAACCACCCATATTAAAAGCAAGGAGTGAAAAGAGGAAAAATCTCATCATATGCAAGCAAATAATCAATTTTACCCCTTCAAAATATTACCTACCCCATAGGTATGGCCTTGGGGAATTTTGGGAGTGTGGAACAAGGTAAACCTCTTCCACACACTTCCCAAAATTGGCCTAAAGGCTAAATCCGAATTTTCCAAGTTGAAATCAACATAAATGCCAACACTCCAAAATTGGAAAATTCGGATTTAGCCTTTAGGCCAATTTTGGGAAGTGTGTGGAAGAGGGTTACCTTGCTCTACACTTCCAAAATTCTCCAAGGCCATACCTATGGGGTAGATATGATTTTGAAGGGGTAAAATTGATTATTTGCTTGCATATGATGAGATTTTTCCCTCTTTTTCACTCCTTGCTTTTAATATGGGTGGTTACATTATTGCTTTAGGGGAGGAGTCCTTTTGGGGATTTGGGGTGTCAATGTGCAAGGAAACTTCCTTAATATGGGTGGTTACATTATTGCTTGGTTTTTGTGTATTTTGTGATGAATTCGGGTGGTTGTTGGGTAGTGAATGGCCATTAGGGAATGGTATGGGGAAGTGTTAGTACTTATGCTTATTTGGTATAAGGGAAAATGTTAAGAAGATAGCCAAATCTATGTTTTTGTTGTTGGAGATAAAAGGGTTTTGAGTTAGTCATTTTAGACTAACTTGGAGGGAGTGTGGGATGGGCAATAGGTCTTTTTGTTGGAGATAAAAGGGCAAGCTAAATGTGGCTTGAGAGTTATAAGGATTGTGGTAGGATGGAAAGAGTGAATGGAGGTTTGAGCTTGTTGCCATCCCATTTGGGAGTGAAAAAGAGAGTATAGGTCTCTTTCATCTTCCATGGGAGGTAAAACTTTTGTATCCCAAGTATGTGTTTGTGGGATTGTAGCACATGTTTGTTTTTTCTTGGTTGTCATTGCTCGAATATGGGTTAAGACATGTTATGCCCCTTTTTGAGTCATCATTTGAAAAGAAGGAAATCACACAAACCCCAATAATATTAATGAAAAGAGTGAATGGAGGTTCATGAGCTTGTTGCCATCCCATTTGGGAGTCAAAAAGAGAGCATATGTCTATTTCATCTTCCATGGGAGGTAAATTTTTGTATCCCAAGTATGTGTTTGTGGGATTGTAGCTCTTGTTTGTTTTTTCTTGGTTGTCATTGCTCAAATATGGGTTAAAACATGTTATGTCCTTTTTTGAGATTTCATTTGAAAAAGAAGGAAATCACACAACCCCAATAATATTAATTCTGATTTTAGGACCAACAAACCGAAATTTATGACTGCTGAAAATCAGCAGTCTGATTTTTATAACAGCAGTTCGGAAATGAATGAAAAACACTTGAAACTTTTCAAATAACTCAACCAAAACGTAGATATATATCTCAGGAAATATTTATGCCATTTTCCAATATGAAATTTGGTGGAAAACACAGCTGGAAAATTAATTGAAACCAGCAGAAGTACAGCTCAAAAAAAATTATGAAATGAGGGTTTCCAAACCCCAAACTCCACAAAATATAGATATTTCCAGCCTTATAAATGATATCAAATCTGAATATGAAAGAAAATAGAAGTTATGTGCCCTAGAAGGCACCAAATGACACCCTAACACAAGTCGCTCCAACTAGGAGAGGCTTATCAATGCATGCAAATGATTGTAGATGACTTCCTTTCCTTTCCAATGCCCAAATTTGCAAGATGACTTCACTTCAATCAAGGATGGAGGGTTTTCGTCCTTGGAAAGAACCACACAAAATTTTCCATAATTTTAAGCTGTTCACATGTTTTAATTCGGTGATTTTTATGGGGGATTACAATATCTGCTACCAATCTGCTTGCTATCTAATACAAAAAATTTGAATATATATACTACAAGTTGTGAAGGCACAAAGAACCATTGTGAATTTGAAGCGATTGAACTTCCATGTGTAACTCTTCGTCTTCGACCTTTATGTGGTCGATTCCTAGGTGTGCAATGTGCGATGGTTGTCGGTGTTTTGGTATAGCGTGTGCCCTAGAGGTTGGCATGTCATAACGTGGTGCAAGTGTCCATGTGGTGGGAATTGGGATGGATGTTGATAGTCCTTTGAATGCGTTGAGTTGTGTGACACGTTTATGAGGTGTTGAAAGTGTTTCGCAATGATGTGATGCGTTATGAGATTGTTATCCAAAATACCCCACGGGTTATTTTGGCTTTAATAGAGCTTAAAAATGGACTTAGCCATTTTTTAAGGGCAAACGATGTTCAAATAGCTATCAATTTCCAATGCATTGGCCGTTGGCATTTAAAAACCCGCGGGAGACTTAGCGGCGGATTTTATCAAAAGCCGACAGGCGTTCATTTGGCCGTCAAAAGAGCTACACCGCCAAACAATTCAAGCGCCTACAATGCAAAGGACCATGTGGCGGCATTCTGGTAGTCTACAAAGCAAACATATTTCGCGGACCTCAAGTCCGCGGAATACACCAAGCTCAATAATTTGTTGGGTCCGGGCAAGTCAGCAAGGTCAAAAGGGCTATGTGGCAACATTTCTATAAAGCCAAAAGTTTCTAAGTTCAGGCAAGTTAAATGTTGTAACGTGAAGCCAATAACTTTGACAAGTTTGACACTGCGAAGAGCATGGAGCTTTCCTATTGGCTTGTTTTTCGTAGTTGTTAGTCAAGAGCTAAGAAGGGTTTGACAGTGCAAAAGGTGTGGGGATTCCCCATTGGCTAAGGTTTCGCAGCGGGCGAAGAAGATAAAAGAAAGATTGACATTGCGAAGTGTGTGGAGCTTTCTCATTGGCTCACACTTCGCAATTGTCAGATGAGACTATCAAGGAGCGCAACCCGAGGGGCGCGGAGCTTCCTTATTGCTCAAAGTTTCACAACCGCTGAGAGAAGGTCATCAAAAAGGCCCGACATTGCGAAGTGCGTGGAGCTTTTTATTGGCTCACACTTCGCAATGGTCGAGTCGGGGTCTAAGGCAAAAGGAAAATTGCAAAGCTACGTGTAGCCTTCCCATTGGCTTATGCTTCACAGTGAGTCAATGCGGGTTCAAAGACGGTCTGACATTGTAAAGAAACGTGGCAAGGTCTTATTGGCCCGTATTTCATAAAGGCAAAACCACTCACCAAGGCAAGGAAAAGGAAAAACAACGAAATAAAACCCGAACCCGTGAGCTAATAAAGGATTGACACATGGCAAAGGCGAAAGCAGTGCTAATCAAAAGCTGCCACGTGTCAAGTTCCTGTGCTCCCTAACATGCACATCTTTAAATGGCCATATCTTTCGATCAAAGCTCCAAATCAGACAAAATTTATATCGTTGGAAAGATCTCCTCGAGCTCTTTAATTTGATACAATCGATTTGAGCTTTAATGGTGTTCGGTGGGTCAAAAGGGCAAACACGGCCACGAGGGAGCAAGAGCGATTACGGGCACACAAGCGATCAAATCAGACGGTTTAACCACCAAAATTGAAGTATGGCTTCATTTCCTTCTGTAGGACAAAAATAGACATAGTAATGGCCTTGCAAGGTGTCCATGTGCTTTGCAAAAGGCTTGATCAATGTTGGTGGAAAGTTCAAAAGCCATGCCCCTTCTCCTTTTCTCTCTTCTCTCTCTTCCTTGATCTATATAATGTAAAATCTTTCATTTTTGTAAGGATGGCTCTTTGTTGTAATGGCACTATGCCCAAATGGTGGTCGACTTCCCACGAGTTTCAGACCTCTAATTTGGTCTCTGTAATGTATTTCTTGCCTTCTGCCATGACTGTAATGGAATTGTGCATATTTTAGGCAATATAGAATCTATTTTATGGCACATTTCTGCCCTAGCTTGTTTTATTTGCATTCTTGCCTTTCTATTCTATTTTGGCACGTTGTGTGTATCTCCTACTTGCAGGTTCCATTTTTTTGTGTTGTCAATGCGAAGCAAGGTTCAATCTACATGGTTCTTGTTTGTGGCACATCTGTCTGCCCTCTCTCCCATGTTTTCTCACTTTCCTTCCCCTTGTGGAGAGCAATCACCCCTTTTCTGGTGCTATCACCACCCCTTAGCTCAGGATTTCCCCTTTGTGCATCTTTTTAACACTTTCTCTCTCTCCACGATCCTTGGGATGCGTAGGTTAGGATTAGTTAGTTGCATTCCCTTTTTAGGAGTAAAGTGTTAGCATTAGATTTAGGTAGAGGAAGTCGGCCTTCTCGGAGGTTTGTCTCGGTTCATAAGTCCCACTGACTTGGAGACAGTCCCATGTTAGCAAAAAGTAGGGACCTGTAACAAGCAGATCCTAGGGTGCTACTTTTTTGTGATAACAAAGATATTGCGAGTGTTGCGCAATTTTGTGACGTCTTTATGACATGTTGTGAGGTGTTTCGTAGTGTTGTGAATTGGTGTCTTTGGAGTTGATTGACATGTTCCTTGGCATTATGCAAGAAGCACATATGATGTCTTACGAGTCGTGGGATATGTTCCTTGGCACCGGGCAGGAATCGTATGATGCGAGGTGTTGTTCGCAGAGCTCAAAGTGCGGACTTGCGCAGAGTTGCACAAGTTATGCGGGAAACTAAAGGCGAGGGTTTGAGGTGTGTCGTTGCACACTGAGATCACAATTATTAGCTTATCTTCACGTAGTGTACATAATGAATTGCAATAT
Source organism: Taxus wallichiana var. yunnanensis (assembly GCA_018340775.1). Lineage (NCBI taxonomy): Eukaryota > Viridiplantae > Streptophyta > Pinopsida > Cupressales > Taxaceae > Taxus > Taxus wallichiana. The sequence continues at coordinate 96,191,247 of CM031236.1, forward strand.
CCATACCAACATATCTAAATGAAGGACAAATTCACATTGACTTCGGTGTGAAACGGGTAGGTGGAAAAGGCCAAAAGAGGCATGGGAAGAGAGAGTTTGTGTCTTTTGCATCGATGGGGCAGTGGAATTAGAAAAACACTTTATTTTTGAGTGTAATGCTTACAATGACATTCGGGCCAAATATGCAAGTGTTTTAACGACAACCTTGTTACATGATATGTTCACCAAGGAGAGGGTGGAGAAAATTGGCAATTTTAGTATCAATTTGAACAACAGATGAGCAGAAATTCAAAAGCAAAAATGACATGGTTTACTGTCCCATAGGCTTCTCTTGGCCTCGTGGATGTTAAAAGATATATATCTATCATAAAACTCTCCACTCATAAGGGCAAGTATGAAATATCAATTGCTGCCCCAACACTCTTCAACATAAATCATGCCTCTTAATGTTTATGAAATACACCCATTCTTATTTGGGTTCTCTACGCAACCATTGTGCTACTCTAATACTCGTCAAGAGAGTTTTCTAGATCGCATTTCCTATTTATGTTCATCACTTTACTGCAATGGAGCCATTGCTAATTTCCATCATAGTTCTATAGTTTTATGAACCCAACAATTTGCTACCATGCTTAACAACCACATTAGCAAATGAAGACTACGATAAAGGTGATATTAAACCATGTTTAATAACCTTCTCCAAATATCATAACTATTATGATCCACCTACATGATAAATAGTAATAATGAAAACCCGATCTCATTAATCTAAGATGCCTACATATTTGCTCATCATAATTAGGGTCTTGTAGTTCTCATTTTTATTTAATTCTTTTTGGCAAAAAGCACAACCTTTGTGTTAGTTATAAGTTTGTAATCCGAGGAGAAACTATAGCTTCTCACTAGAAACCTCATTAACATCAGGCATGTAGAATTACAACAATCTTCGGAAATTACTTCGCTCTCACAAGAACCTTTAGCCACCCATGATCAGTTTTCATTTTATTTAATCAAGAATTAATAATTGGCACAATTAGATTTTGCTTGATCTTGCAAGATATGAAAATTAATAATCTCCCCGCAATTATGTTATATTTGCCTTTTAATCTGAAGTACTCATTCCCAATCGGATTTTTAGTTACCACATAGGCATTATGTGAATCTTTATTAATATTCACTATTTGGGCAACACATTCTTTATTCCAGTTGAACACGTGTTCATATTTACAATTTCCCTTACCTTGGCAATTTCCCTCTATTGTTCTTTGCCCTCAATTAACATTATCCCTCCATTGCAAATGCTACTAACCTTGATAGTATTTAAAGACTGTCATTCTAACCTATTAATTTGGTTTCATTTTCTAAGCTAAGCCAACAATAGGTTGTACCTATGAATTAACTTTATCAAGTTAATGAAAGCATACCAATGAATCAACTTTAACAAGTTAATGAAAGCATATTTGGATCTTTGGTAACTTAATTAAGCCATGTCCTAATTCAGCAAGTTTACTTACTTGGATTTCACAAAGCCATCTGCTTAAACATAATAAATACTCTAATCTACAAGAAGCCATTTGCTTTATTTAATGCTATAACAAGCCATCATACAAACAAGTCAAATGCTCTAATTTACAGGAAGCTATTTACTTAAACAAATTCAACTGCTCTATACTCTCCAAGAAGTGATTAAACAACAAGAACATTAAACCCAATATTATGATCTATAAGTAAACATTTGGTTTATCAAGCCACTTGTTATGACATTGAGAAATTGTTTACACAAACAAGCCAAATGCTCTAAACCTTAGGAAGTCATTTGCACTAACAATTCAAATTCATTTGCTCTCAATTTTGAAGTTCAATTGCTCTAACACACTATAGAGTCATTTACGTTATCATATTATGGAGCTACTCATTTTATTACAATATAGAGCTATTCACTCTACTTCAATGTAAAACCACTCACTACATGTTCAACAATTAATTTCCCTATTTTAAACAACATTATATATTCTATTTTTAGCAACCCCATGTTCTATGTTTAACAACCATGAGTTCTATCACACACAAAACACTTGCTTTATTACAATATAGAGCACTTGCTTTATTGCAATGTAGAGCTTCACACCATTTAAAACATAGCCATTTGCTCTATTAATATAAAATTATTTGCTCTATTTAACACATGGAACCCACTTGCCTTATGACAACATAGAGCGTTTGCCATAGCTTAATATGGAGTGCTTGTTCTGATACACTATAGAGTCAATTACTTCATCAAGTCAATGGCTCTAAAAAGGTAATTGTTCTTATTGTTATCAAACCAATTCTCTTTTTAATGTTTCCATTTGATTCTATGTTAACAACCATTACTCTTATGTTTAGCAATGATTTACTCAACTATGTCTCTTCATTTAATAACACAAGCTCTAGGTTTAATAACCATTACTTTATCACAACATAGAGCCACACGCTTCATTTACTATAGAGCCACACGCTCCATTTACTATAGAGCCACACGCTTAATCTGTAATAGAGCCATTTAATTTATTTAATTAATTGCTCTAACATTTACAACAGCATCACACATTTCTATTGGGTCTACTGACCCACCTAGCAATGTAAACACATTGCTATCATATGCAAGTGCTCAACTATAATGGAAGAATAATGAAATCATACTAAACTCAGGAAAGTATGAAAGGTAGTAATTGTTTTTCTTTCTCCTCTTCTAGCACGGAAGGTTCATAAAGATGCAAGTTCTCACAATTCTCAACTAAATACATTCTCATTAAAGAAGGTAAATCAAGCTTGAAAGCATTCTCTCCAACCTTCTCTAAGATGGTAAATGATCCACATTTCAATGGATTGAGCTTTCATGTTTGTCTTTGAAGCTTATCTTTGCTCAAGTAAAACAATATGTTATCTCTCACCTTGAAAGTGAGCTCTTGACAATTCTGGTCATGTCTTGCTTTGTACTCAGCTTGAGTTTTCTGTAGTTGTTCTTGAACTATGAGATGGATGTTCTTCATCTTCTCAACAAAACTTTTCTGCCCTTGTCACCTCTGAATTTTCTTCTTCTCCTTTTTGTTGTTATTCACATGCAACATCAAGTGGATTAGTAGGAGAATAAGTCAAAATGCTTTGAAAGGTGACTTATTTGTGGACGTATGAACTGCCCTAATATGAGAATGCTGAATATATATCAAAGATTCATTCCATGTTCTTGGATGCTTGTTGTTGAACCCCCTTATGAGTTGTACCAAGGTTCTATTGACCACTTCTTTTTGCTGATTGTTTTGAAGATGGAAAGTTGTGTTTCTCTTTAAATTGGTGTCCATTTTGCTCTAGAGTCTACAATATGGTCCAAAACTTCCTCACAAATCTTGAATCTAGAACAAGAGACTTAGACAGAGCCAAATGTACTCAAAACATTATTGAAGAATAATTTAGCTGCTTTGACATTGGTAAACCCTGACAAAATCCAGTGAAATATTTTGTCATGGCCTAGTAGGAACTGTTGTCACCCAGAAGTTGCACCCTGATAGAGAATGGTGTGTACACTCTTTCTCCTGTTGACAAAATTGGAACACCTCAAGGCTGTGGGTAACCTATGTCTGAGGTGAACCTCCAGAGAGGGCTGGTTCCCTTGTGAATCACCTAAAAAAATGAAAACTTTAACAAGGAAAAGGGAAAAGGAATGCGGAAAAGGGAAATAAGGGTGATACACCAATAATTTAACACATACATGTACTAAGGGAAATCAAAGATCCAAGGGTTTAGGAGAAAAGGACAGCGATAGAGGGAGTAAATTCCACACTAAAGCAATACAATATCCTATCAAACACAATGAAAAATCAGAAAACAGTATGAGAGGGCAAAATGGAGTTTTTTTATTCAGAGGTGCAAGTACAAGGCTAGGATTGCCAAAGCAAAACAGCCCACAGTGTGTATATCTTTTTTACAATGGAAAATCAGCTTATATCAAGGTGAATCAGCTTTGCCTTCCCAGAATAGACTGCTGCTGCTCAAAGTAGCTTGTCTGCATGCCGATTTCTTTTTATAATTTATTATTTCCTTTGCCTGCAGATTTGAACTGGGACACCAACTTTTTTGTCTGTTTATTTATCTCTTTCTTCACCTTTTTGCATGGGGACAGCATCTCTTTTGTCTTATCTACCTTATGCTCTTTGGCGCAGACTTCAGGGACAACATGCATGTTTTTTTATAAATTTATTTATCCATAACCCTGCATGCTGCTGCGCTGAGACTGTAGACACCAGTATGATTTTATTAATAAAACTCTCTTTTATCAGACTTGGTGCCAAACATAACAGCTTGCTAAAAATAACAAAAGCATGCTAATTTGATAAAAGCACTCCCTTTTTAGTGCCATGTCTATTTGGAGCAGCACTTCTGTTTTTAGCAAAAGCAAGCTATCTTCATCCATCCACTCATGCACTCCTAAAAATAGAATTGAACTTCTATTTTTAGATCTTATTTAGCACCTCTATCTTTAGCACTTCGCTATTTTTAACCAAACGCTTCCACTTCAATTGCTATTTTTAGCAAACTTCTATTTTAGGCCAAATGCTATTTTTAGCAAAACTAAAAATAGCCAATATTCCATAAAAACCAATCCTTTTCGCGAAAAATATAGTAACGGGAACATGTATAATCCTTTTTCCCAACTTTAGGCTTACTTGTACAACATTCCATACACCCTCTAATGAATTTAGAAACTTCTTGCATTTAGGCCAATACACATTCTTTTGCAAATTTGCCATTCTTTTGCCAACTCTAAAGTGACCTGAAGCTTTGGAAGTATCTACTTCCCTCATGACTCGAAGTCTATCCTCATTTGGTACATACAATTTGTCCAACTTGTAGGGTAGCCCATTTTGAGGTAGTCCTTACTTTAGGCTTCCTTGCAGAACATAACATACGCCCTCTAATTAATTTCAAAACTTCTTGCATTTAGGCCAATACACATTGTTTTGCCAACCCCAAAGTGATATATGAAATTATGGAAGTACATGCTTCTATCACGAGTAGACGTTTCTCCTCATTTGACACACACAATTTGTCCAACTTGTAGAGTAGTTCATTCTCAAGGTGGCAATTAGCCTCTTTTTCGTCATTTGATTTTCTTGTCTTCAATTACTCTATATCTCCCCAAAATCTGCTTCTTTGATAAATGCTTCCTCTTAAGACTCTTGTGTGAAAGGGTTGAGTTGTGATTTTTGACAAAACGGATTTGTTTTGTAATGGGTGCCCTAGATTGGTCCAAATCCCATGAGGTCTTGGGTAAAATTCTCTAAATATGAAATCAGATGTGTTATATGCATATGTAGAAAAGTATGAACAAGATTTAGAATGGAGGAAGAAAATAGAATTGGAACAAAAACTTTATTAATCTGTGCGTTTCGTGCATGGCAAACACGAGAGGGAGATACATGGTTGATTATCTTCTACATTCTACGATTGCTATCTAATGCTTCATATATGTATATATAGATTAGAAAGCTGCGAAGGCATAAAGAACTATTTGGGCTTCCATGTGTGACTCTTCACCTTCGATAGTTATGTGGCACGATCAAGATTCTAGGAGGTCTTGGAGACAATGCTCTAGAGACTAGATGTGTACATGCGTATTTGGAAGCAATAATATTTAGAGAAACAAAATAGGAAAATTATACAACTGGAACAAAAAATATATTAATCTATGTATATTGTACATAGCATATATTGAAGAAGATGAGCGACTTCTTCTTGTCTACTATCTGCATGCTATCTAATGCTACATATATCTCAAAGTTGAAAGGCATATAGAACCATTACAAAAGTTGAATTACTTGGGCTTCCATGTATGACTCTTCTCCTTCTAATCGTTACTTGGCTTGGCTGTTAGGTGCGTGGTATGTTGTCAAATGCTCTTGCATGCCACAAGCCTTGGATATGCCACTCGGAATGGCATTTGTTGCGGAGTGTCTACGTGGCCAGGTGAGTTTTGAAGGTTTTGCGAAGGAGTTTAGCTGTACGGTGCTGTGAGTGCTGTGTAGATTGTATGGTGTTGTGAAAAACGTGGAGTTGGGACAAACAATGTTGAGATTGAATCCAAAAATTTGGTGTGTGGATAAACTGAACTGCTGCTTTCTTATTTTTAATTCTTTCTACCTCCATGCACCTATTTTCTCTTTGGCGCTAATTACAAAAAACTTTTTAATTTTTATTTATTCATGCATGGGGCTGTTTTGATGTTACTTCTTTCCATGCATCTATTTCTCTTTTGGCACCAACTAGGACTGTTTCTTGCCTTCTATTCTTAGCATGCACATCCATTTTACACATCCTTTGGTGCAAATCTTTGGTGCATATTTTTGGCAACATTTTGGTGACATTACGGGATTGTTTGCTTGTTAAACAAAGAGATTAGTAGCCTTCTACATCCATTGGGCTATGGAGTCACATACCTTTGTCAACAACTTGTATCCTCTGAAACAAAACAACTGAAATACCCTCTCCAACAAAAGGAAAACATGTGCATGCAAACACTTCTTGAAAAGACAACTAAGAAAATTGGAAAAACAATGTGCATGCAAGCACTTATTGAAAGTAAACTACTCTAATGATGCTGAATCCTCAATAGCAAGCTTTGAGGAAAATCCCATTAACCGGGATTGGTAGTTCTTCGCCATGCAACCGAGATAACTGAAAAGCATTGTGAGGCTTGCACACTGAAATAACATATGGCCCACTCCAAATAGCATCAAATTTGGTGTGGTTTCCCGGTTTTGCTCTGTTTGCATCCCACTTAAGAACAAGATCACCTTCTTGAAAGACTCTTGCAATTGCTTTCTTATCAAAATTCTTCTTTACCTGAGCTTGGTGAGTTTCCATGGTGAGCATGGCTTCATGTCTCAACTCTTCCAACTGCATAAGTTCTGCATATCTTACCTCCATGGGACCTGCTTCCAATAACTCTAACTGATGAATAAGCTCTAAAGCGGGCAGCTCAAGAGAAATTGGAAGTCTTGCTTCCTTGCCATAAACCAACATGTATGGAGAGTTACCAATAGATCTTTTGGGAGTGATTCTGTCAGCCCACAAAGCGGTTTTGAGTTTGGTGTGCCAAGACCTTTGATTTTCATCTAGAACCCTTCTAATAATCTTCAACAATTTTTTGTTTGTAGACTCTGCAAGACCATTACCTTGTGGGTAATAATTTGATGAAGTACTCAGGTAAATACCATTCGGATAGCCCACTCTGTAATTTTAGCACCAACAAAAGCAAGACCATTATTTGAAATAATAGTAGCAGGAACTCCAAATCTAGTAATAATACCTTCATAGAAGTCAAACACACTAGTTTCATTCGCTTCTTTCAATACAATTGCTTCTGTCCATTTGGTAAAATAATTAGTGGTAGTAAGAATCCACTTGTGACCCAAACTGGATGGTGGATTTATCATTCCAATGAAGTCCAATCCCCACTGCATAAAGGGCTGATCTGCTGAAATAGGATGAAGAGGAAGGGCTGCAAGCTTTTCCTTACCCACGAAGAAGGCACACTTTTGACATCTTTTGACCCATGCATAACAATCTTTGAAAATAGTTATCATTCCAGAAGAGTGAACCTTTCGCACTTTCTGAGACTATTCTTAGAATTTGATCCATTGATGGTAATGGGTAATGATCTTTTAGTGAAGCCCTGTTTAGATCCCTGAAATTAACACACAACCTTATTTCTCCATTCTTCTTCCTCACGGGTACAAGATTTGCAACCCATGAAGAATGCTTGATAGGAAAGATAATACAAGACTCAATAAGCTTTGTTAGTTCATTTCTCATCAAAATTTCAATCTTTGGATTAACAGGGCTTTGCTTTTGCCTTACTGGTTTGGAATTAGGCTCAAGCTCAATGGTATGTTGAGTTAATCTTGGATCAAAACCTTTTAAATCCTCATACTTCCAAGCAAAAACATCAATGAATTCATTGCATAATTGAACAAAAGCTTGTTTTTCTTCCAAATTACATAACTTACCATGCTTCAAAAACTTGCCATCACTGATTGCTATGTCCTCATAGTTCTCTTGCTTAGTAGACATTATGATTTTGTCCCTTTTTAAGCTGATCATCGTTATTGAAAATATTCTCAAGGGTTACCAATCCTTGGGGCAACTTATTAGTCTTTAATTGCAAGATTAGTTCACCGTAATGCTGTTGCAATTTGGACTGATTTTTTGAAGAAAATTTAGTTTCTTCTTGAATAAAACATACAATCTGTTCATCATTCTCAAACACTTGCCAATTAGTATTGTTATTAAGAATTGATGGCCTTACAACCACCTTAATATGAGGTTGATTATCCTTTCTTTTCACTTCATTAGGAATATCAAATTCAGCCCCAACAATGCCAATCTATCTGCTTGTTTATTCTCAGACCTAGGTATTGATTGAACATTGAATGCATCAAAATCTTTTACAAGATCCCAAACTTGATGTCTATATGATTTCATCAAGGGATTCTTTGCAATGTTCAAATTTCTCACGATTTATGACCAATTCACTGTCACCAAATACCATAGGTACTTAATTCCCTTCATTCTAGCCCACTGTAAACCATTGATTAGTGTCTCATATTCAGCTGCATTGCATGTACAACTAAACTAAAAGCAAATAGAATAATAATACTTTTGACCTTTTGGTGATATTAGAACATTACCTACACCTGATCCATTCTTGCTTCTAGAGCCATCAAAGTATAAACTCCACAATCCTGTATCAATCTCATCAGTTTTAACCAACAATGGTAAAAAAACATCCTCTTGATGCATGCAATAAATTCCCAAACCAACATCTTTAATGTATGTTTCTTCAACATATTTATAAGGATAGTAAATCTGGTATGCTCTCAGAGTGGGTGTTTGTATCATGAACAATTGGATGATCTCCTTGGTCAAAAACAATACAATTTACATTGCATGCATTAGGTACATAAGGCTCAATATGAAACTTAGCAAGAGGCTCAAAATTAATTGTTACCTTCGTGCCATACCTTGTTCTGAAAAATAGATAAGACCAATCTGATGATAGATAACCTCCAATCTTAGCTGTAAAATCTCTAGATAAACACAAAGCGAAGTATGGAGGTAGATCTACTACCATAATATCTTGTAAGATTGGAAGGCTTGGACATGCATGCAAGCCTAACTTCAAATCTCTGATTATACCAACTATTTTAGTAGTTGTGCCATCCAACTGCAAAACCCCTTTGTCATGTGGCTCATATTTGAGTCTTAGCTTATCTGCTATCTGCTTAGGCATAACTGTACTGTTAGCACCACTGTCAACCATGCAATTATGGACCAAATTATCACCAGTAATCAAAGAAATGTAGAAAGGAGGAGGCTTACCAATCCTTTTTGCTTGAAAATCAGCTTTAGAGGGCTGATCTGTATTGGCAAGCGCTGCACTAATTCTATATGATAGTTTGGCCTACTCATCTTGTAACAAGCTTTTTTGACTCCGGAATAGTCAATGTATCCTACATGGATAAGGTCACATGAGCTTTCTTCATCTGATCTATGATATTAAGGGAAGAGTTGCCCCCTTTTGCTTGACCTTTTGGAACACTTTCAACCTCTTTTTCTTGATTCTTTTGTGCTTCCAAGCTGCCCTTCTAAATCTGATTTTTTTGTCTTTCTTTCTCATTAGGGACAACAACCTTATTAGTATTATCAAGAAATAAAGAAGATGAGCCATGCAAATTATTTACCTCTGTGGGTTCTCCCACTGCTCTTCTTTTGTATACCCTTGTATTAGCTGCATGTTGATCCTCTTGTTGCCAATTTACCAAATTTGCCTCTGGTGGCTTTGGTGCTTCTTTAGAATCCCCTTGAGGAGGAGCCTCAACTGCTGAAAGTTGTGGAATCATCCCTTGTGCAATCAAAGCTTGATTTAACATTCCATTAGCACAAGAAAAAGGATCATGTAAATGATTGCATGGAGCACACCAAAAGGTTCTGAATTAGATTAGTCTGCATTGGAACAAGAGCCATAAATGTAGGAGCATTAGGATCAACTTTAATGGCTGGTAGGCCTTGATATGGAGGCCTACTTGTAGGATATGCTGGAGATGAAGGTCTATCAGATTGAAAATGAGCTTGATACGGTCTGTAAGGTTGAGCAAGTTGTCTCTCAATAGATACACATTTATTCCCAAAAGCTTACAAAATATCTTTTATTTCACTCAACTTAGTGGGCAGATTTGGATTAATGCTTGCGCTTGGCTAGCTGCTACTGGAATTGGATTTATAGCTAAAGCTGGTGGTTAAATAGTTGGAAAGATAGGCATGGGAGGTCTAGGTGCAATTTTGCCAGCTTGTATGAGGTTATTTTCGATCGAAGGCAACAAGGATTGAATTACCCCCCATGGATTGAATTAGGACAACAATGTCATTGTTTAAGGATCTCAAATAATACAAGAATGCATGCTCTGTTGTAGGCTTGATGGCACAGGGAATTCTCTCCCAAGTTCTTTGGAATCTCAAATTAAAATCAGCCATGAACTCTTGAGGGGCTCTTTTGATTGTGCTCAATTGCTCAATCAGGGATAGGTGGTCGGATTTGTCCTCAAATTGGCTACAAAGGGCTGTTCCTAATTGATCCCAAGAATTGATAGAATTAATAGGTAGATTTCGGTACCATTGCAAGGCTTTATCTTTAAAGGAAGTTGCAAGAAGTCTCATGGCTACATTCTCTGAGTGATATTATAAACAGAGCAAAGATTTGCAACATCTCTAATATGCTCTATAGGAGTGGTTTGAGTTAAACCGGTAAAGAATGGTAAACTCTTTAATGCAGAAGCAAGGATATCATTGTATACGACAATATTCAAGGGGTTGCCATCATTAAAGGTCACAAAAGCTTCATTTCTAGGAAGAGCCATTAGGAAATTTGGATCGGAAGTTGTGGGATTTTGGGCAATTGATTTAGCTTGTTAGCTCGGGAAATATATGGGAAGATCTTGATTCTTTTAAAAAAATGTAAAGGTAGCTGAATAAATTCAAATAGAATACCTTTATCTTTTGACCTGGTGGTCACTTTTGGCATTAGCGTTGACTGGTTTGCAACCAGTATGTCTGTGAAAACTTAAGGAGTCGCCCATATACTTATTTTTTTAATGCCTTTTGCTTTGCAAACTGCTGAACCAACATCAATTCTTTGAATACTTTGTTCCATTGGGCGTGCCAGAAATTGTTGTCACCCGAAGTTGTACCACGATAGAGAATTGTTTGTGTACTCTTTCTTACGTTGAAAAATTGGAACACTTCAAGGCTGTGGATAACTTATGTCTAAGGTGAACCTCCAGAGAGGGCTGGTTCCCTTGTGAATCACCTAAAAATGAAAACTTTGACAAGGAAAAGGGAGAAGGAATGTGGGAAATGGGAAATAAGGGTGATACACCAATAATTTAACACATGCATGTAACTCTGCACACAGAGAAATCAAAGATCCACACACACTTGCACAACTCTAAGCTATTTTGCATAATAAATTCAAGGGTTTAGGAGAAAAGGACAGTGGTAGAGGGAGTAAATTCCACACTAAGGCAATACAATATCCTATCAAACACAATGAAAAATCAGAAAACAATGATATGAGAGGGCAAAAATAGAGCTTTTTATTCAGAGGTGCAAGTACAAGGCTAGAATTGCCAGAGCAAATCAGCCCAAGTGTGTTTGATGCTTCAATAATACAAAACTGAGCCTACATAGGCTCTTGTGTCCAAAAATAGCTTCCTGCATGCTATTTTTATTTATTTTATTTGTTTTCTAACTCCTGTGGCGCATGGGCAGCAACATGTCTTTTTAATTAATTTTTCCCTCCATCCTTGGTGCCAATTATCAAGTAGACTGATGCATGCATTGATTTTAATTTTTTTTATTCACCCTTCTCCTTTTTGGTGCCACAATCCAAACAGTCAGCTGCATGCTTTAAATTTAATTAAATCCATCTTCCATTCTTGGTGCCACATCTATTTTTGGAGCAGCAACATGCTTTTATTTAATTATTCTCTTTCTATCTTTGGCGCATGGCAAGACGCTAAAAATAGAACCACAGTTTGCTTTTTAATTATTCATTCATGCACTTCATCCAAACTCCTAAAAATAGAACTGGAACTCCTATTTTTATCTCTTCCATGCACCTCTTTTCCTTGTTCTTCCTTTGGCGCATGGGGCTGCTATTTTTAGCCAATTTCATTCTATGTTTGGCGCCAAAGATAAACTGAACTGCTGCTTTCTTATTTATTTTTAATTCTCTCTAACTCCATGCGCTTATTTTCTTTTTGGCGCTAAGTACAAAACAGCAGCTTCTTTTTTATTTTTATTTATTCATGCATGGGGCCGTTTTGACGTTTCTTCTTTCCATGCATCTATTTCTCTTTTGGCGCCAACTAGGACTGTCTTGCCTTTTATTCTTAGCACGCACATCCATTTTACACATCCTTTGGCGCAAATCTTTGGTGCATAATTTGTGGTAACAACACCTTGCCTTATGAAGTTTGGTATGGATTCAAACCAAGTATCAAACATTTTGAGTTTTTGGTTTTACCTGTTATGCCCTGATTCCGGATGAAAATAGAAATAAATTAGGTGCTAGAAGTAAGAAATATATATTTGTTGGTTATCAAAAATGAAAAGAAAGGTCATTGTTTGCTTGAACATGACACCAAAATTTCATTGTAAGTAGAGATATTGTCTTTGATGAAACAAAATCTTTGGATGCATCACAACTTAAAAACAAGGTTGTTAGGATTGTGAAGAAAAGAAAAAGGAAATGGAGAAAGAAAGTATCTGGAGCATTGAAGGAATTTTTCAATTTCATTATCTGTTGAAGAAGATAAGGAAAATGATTCAATCTCTAGAGGAACTAGTATCTTCTAAGCAATCTAATGATTCTCCAGCTCAGGTTTCTAAGTTGTTAGTGAGCAATTTAGAAGTGATGCTGATACATCCAAGTTAATCGCAGGATTCACGCTTGAAGATGGAAGGCCTGATGAGAAATGTACATGGACCTGAGGAAGACTGAAATATGAATTATGCTCTCGTGGTTGATGTTGCGAATGATCCTACTTGTTTTGCTGATCTTGCAGACATGAAAGAATGGAGAGATGTCATGCAAACAGAGTACGATGCGACTATAAAAAACAGCACATGGACTTTGTTTGCTTGTCCACCTGGTGTAAATCCTATTGGTTGTAAATGGGTTTAATCAAGTATAACGCAGATGGTTCCTTGGATAAATATAAAGCACAGTTGGTCCCTAAATGATATGCTTAATAAGAAGGAATAGATTACGAAGAAATTTTTTTCTCTCACTATTAAATGGAATAGTATTAAATTGGTAATTGCTCTCACTGCACAAGGGGTGTACACTTCATCAAATGATTGCAAAAAGTGCTTTCTGGAATGGTGACTTGACAAAATAGTCTGCATGCAACAACCTCCAGTTTTGATGTCAACGGTGAAGAACACAGTTTTTCAATAAGTAAAGATTTTATATGGTTTAAAAGAAGCACCTAGAGCAATGTATGCAAAAATCAATGAGTTTCTTCATCAAATGGTTTTGTACATAGTGATTCAAATGATACTTCTTATTCTAGGGTGCAAAGAAACAAAACTGGTATTATTGTTTTGTGCATTGATGATCTTTTCCTAACTAGCAATGATGAAAAACATAATGTAGAAGTCAAACACGAGTTGAAAGAAGGTTTTGAAATGAGTAATCGTGGTCCTTTACACTATTATAAAGGCACTGATGTGAAACAAGAAACAAATATGATTTTCATCTCACAAACCAAGTTTATCATCGAGTTGTTCAAGAAATTGAAATGAATGAATGTAAGCCTTCATCAACACCTTTGGAAGCTGATTTGAAGCTTTCAAAAGATGTTAAAGAACCTTTGGAAGTTTAATTTACTTGATGACTACTAAACCAAATATTTCTTTCGTAGTATGTGTACTTTCATGGATTATGTGTGAACCTCATGAAAATCATTGGTTAGCTGCAAAGAGAATTTTGAGGTATCTGCAAGGCACTAATTTTTTTCTCTAAAATATCAAAGAAAGAACTTAAAACTTTTCGATATTCAGATTCATATTTTGGGAACAATGTTGATGCCATGATATCCACCACAAGATACATGGTTCATCTTGGATCAGTAGCTGTAGCTTGGTCTTGCGAAAAACAGGACACAATGACCAATTCTTCAACAGGATCAGGGTACATTGAAGCATTGGGCGCTTTGAAAGAAATTGTCTACCTTCAACACATTCTAGAGGAACTTAAGGTTTCTCAAATTGCCACAACAGATCTTTGTATGAATGGTCAAAGCACTATCAAGATTTCCAGGAATCCAATTTTTCATGCAAGGACCAAGCATTGGGCATCAAATATCACCATCTCAGTATGTGGGTATCAAATAAGCTAATCAAGCTCAAGTATTGTCCCACAATAGATCAAATTGTCGATATTTTCACTTAGCCCTTAAATTGAATCTAGTTTGAAAAAATAGAAAATTTATTGGTGTATGTCACATATAAAACTTTGGATCACAAAGGGGAATGCTGGAATCTTTTAATCCAAAGTAATTAATTAGTTAGGGATTCTATTTAGGTTTTGATTGTATCAAATTTGGATACTGTGTTTTATGTTATGATTGTATCCCTAAGTTAGAAAAGTTGTTATGCAGATTTGTTGGAAACAAGTATTATAAATAGACGTTATATGAGACATGGAGGAATGACCCAATGCACCTCCGTTTATGCCTTTGTAAGCAATTTGTTGCCTTAATAAATAAAATGTTTCTTGTCAGCTAGGGTCTGATAGAAGGTTGCCTAGTGTGAAGTGATTGCTTGTTACAAGTTCTTCATTCAAAGGGTTTTCTTTTCTTATTGATTAAACATATTGTAGCCTTTGAGTGTCCAAATCAAACTCCATCCTCGAAGATGTCCCCAAGTCTACCTTGATGTCTGTTTCACTAGTCAGATCAACAGAGCCATATTGTAGAATCCACAACCCTTAGCACAAACCCCAAAATAAACATTGGTTTGCACTGCTTTCTTCATTTGTACCAAACCTTTGAACCAAGCCCTTGCTTGAGGATTTCCATCCACTATGGATGAATTTCAGCCAAAGAATCCTTCAAAGGTGTGACATTGCCTATTACCTTTGACCGTCAATGCTGCCAGGATACGGGTGTATGCCTAGATTTATATCACTGCAAAATGTGTTAGTCGATATAAAAATCCCCAAATCAATGGGCTTACGCTACCGCCATTGAGAATGAGGACAATCATGGGTTCTTTCAATGAATGAAGTGGGTAAACTTCTAGATCTGAATCTAAAACCTGCATGCAAACACTTGAAAAAGATTAGTTATTTTTGGTGGTTAGGGGACTTGCCTCGGTCATATCCCTAACCATTTAAGGAGATAAAAGACATTTTATTTGCAGAAAAATGACAAAACAATTTATAAAAATAAATGATATACACGACTAAATCGCAAATTAGTCGTGGCTACGATTTGCCGAAAATTGCAAGAAGGGTGTAGGCCATTCGCGGGTGTGACTTATGAAATATCGTCAAAACAATAATGTCACAAGTTGCACCAATCCTTTGTGATTTGCCTTCACCTCTCCAAAACTCGCAATACCAAAATATGTGAGCAAAGAAGGAAATCTTTGAAGTATGGGCTTAAGTGCACCAAGATTCAAGAAGATTGGAATGAGGGGGTGGATGTTATTTTATAGTTTTTGAGTGCATAGAAGATTGTGACACATATGGGTGCAATGTGTATAGATGGGTGAGATGATAAGGGTCTATAGTGCATTGGACATGCAAATAGGTAGGTGGGATGGATAAAATTAAATGTGAGTGGGTGAGGGTTAGTAAATAAGTGATGAGGTGTTTTTATCACCTTTTTGTGGGGTTTTATATTTTTTTATTTGTTTTTGTGGGATTATTTGGTTTTTGTGGGATTATTATGTTTTATATTTTTTTAGTATTTTTAGCTTAGGAGACCTTATGCGCAATGTGCGTTTTCTAGCATCTACATTTTGCTCCTTTTTACGTTGCATGTTGCAGCAGGTAGGATGCTGACACAAAAAATGACGATGAGATGGGGCTCGTCTAACCTTATGACAATGGTTGCCACATACACGGACTTAGGTGATTAACTAGATAGACAAGAACTTGGAAATGCGATCGATGAGCCATTTTAGGAGAGCCTATGAAGGGATTCATAGGTTGATTTCCTAAAGCGAGACTGTGGTTAATTGACTAGGATAAGTGATGATTGGATGTCATAAGATTTGACGAGAAGGGTTTGGACGTGATATCCTACCTCAAGTGACAGTTTTGGAGCTGCATATTGCCCCAACATAACACGGGGCAAAAAGTGGCAATTGATAAATGATAGAAAATGAACCTTGGCAAAGGCATGATGAGTGAAAGCGGGACAATGTTGCCCTGACCATGTGCATGTGACATGTGATGATGGATATGTACAAGAGTGGACATAAGTTATAGAGCATGAGAGTAGTGTTGGACATAAGTGATGAGAAATGATTGCAAGGTAAATGACATGAGACGTGATTATGCAAAATTGTGCAGAAGGCACCAAATGCCCATGGATGTTCAGTCCAAATGAGGTGGAATGCAATTGTGAAAATAACATGGTTAATGATGGAGTGCAATAGCTATGTAGGTGTATGAACATGGTTGTGTATTTGTATAGACAAGGTTTGAAACAAGATTATTGGTGAACATGTGATGAACTAGAAGGCACAAATCATGAGACAATGAGTGAGCTAAAACAAGAGTTTGAACAAGGTCTAAACATTACAAGGCCACACACTAGCCCAAAGTGTCTTGTTGAGATCTAGTGTGTGCACGTGAAAATTAATTGTTACTTCTAGTGAAGACCCGTAAGACAGTGAGTGAAAACACAATCCAAAGTGTAGGTGTGAGAGAAATAGGTGATTGGTGATTGATGAGATGAAAGGAAATTGTAAGCCATGCATTCCTCTGTTGCCGACAGACGTCTATAGCCTCGATGAAGATACATTTTATTTTAGTCGCAACATTGCTCTCTACTACTAGCCAGGAGTCCATAGCCTCGGTAGAGATCTTTGGAAAGATCCCAGAGAGACGGTTGATATTGCTTTGTTTTTTAGAATTTTGACTTTACTTTTGATTTTTTGATTTGTTTTTGACATGATATTCGGCTCTCTCGATTTGCCAAGGGTTTCAAAACCACTAGTGGCTTGGTGGAGGGAGTGGAAGTGTTTATAGAGAGGACATTGGCGAGAGTCAACAAATAATGTCATGGGGCCTTCTGATAAGTTGTTAAATGTGTAATAGTGTGCGGATCTCTAGGAGGACATCTATTCTTAATTCACCAAGTGGCGAGAGACCAAGTTCAAGCTATTTAGTAGAGACGATTGTCTCACAATACATGACGAAAAGCTAATCAAGAGTTCACCAAAAGTTGTGAAAGAAACCAAGATGTGGAATGTGAATGAGGCGAGAATTGGAATGAAGTATGAATGAATGGAGTAATAATGGTGGAAGAACATCCATGAGCAAGTGCTAGTTATTGCAATTTTGGGAGATCTATAGTTTTTTTGGATTTTGAAAGATGTTGAGCTATGTGTGGAATGTGTGTGTTTGTGTTTGAGTCAATGTTGATAGAATGTGTGGAGAATTAGGATGTGTTTTGATTCCAGGCCAGATGAAGAGAAGTGGAATGTATGGAGTGCATAAAATGCGGAAGTGAAGACAAGTGAAAGTCCCTTCAATCCTTATAGGGACTTGACGAATGAGGGACATGATGTATAGAAGGCGATAGAGGAGATAGATAATTGGATTGGATTGGATTGGATGAGATGGATGAAGAGTGAAGAAATGATACTGAATATAAGCCATAAGATGGTAGCGAGTGGAGCATGTGATTGTAGAGATGAAGTAAACAAGAAATATGCCGAGTGTGATGAATGTGTGATAATGTCGGGTATAGATGAGGACATGAAAAAATATCAATGGTAGGAGATAAAATGATATGAAGCATGGTGTTAGTGATGATGTTAGGTAAGCGAGAAGTAGAGAACAAATTAATGTCCGGAGGAAGCATGAGAGCTAAGGATGTGGTCATGTGATGAATGGGTGTGACGAGAGGAAGATTACATGGAATATGAGGGTATATGTAAGAGGTGAGGTTAAACGGATGAGTATGTGGAAGAAAATCAAAATGATGTGAAAGTGTACGTGGTTTTAGAGAATCCTTATGAGGAAAATGTGGAAGAATAAATGGTTGTTTGGTCATGATAGATGATGTGAAGGATGGTAACAAAAATGGTACCTGAATGAGCAATTGTAATGCCCCCTTTCTCGAATTAATTAAATTGGAGGACCCGAAGCCTATTTTTATTCCCCGTAGGCTAAGGGGGATTAAAAGGAAATAATATAATAATAATTCATTAAGTTGTCCAAAAAGGTACTTTAAGTTATAACTTGGAAAAATGACACTTAGTGTATTATTATTAAAAGGGACAAAAAGAAAATATTAATTACATGGCCAAAAGTAATTAATAATTATGAGGATGGAAAAAGGTGAATATCTAATTAAAAGTAATTTTAAGGACTTTTGGATGAAAAAGAACTTATTAAAAGAATTGATTGGAAAAATTGAATCATTGAATCATTCAAACAATTTCACAAACGCTTGTTTTGCAAGTTTGGGGCAACAACTTCCATTTTTAACATAAAGGATGAAAACCCTCATGTGTCAAGGCTTGGGGATGAAAACCTTCACACCCATTTGGTAATTCCATCTAGGGATTACACTAGAGCTTTCAGATTTAGAGGAAATCCATCACATAGGTCAAACATGTTGATTTATGATTTGTGTATGGGGTTGCAATAGTTCAAAATACTAATAAAATATTCTCGAAGTGACATTTTAGTGTGATATCACTATTCACATCACTATTCATTCGTCAATCACAATTCATTGATGTACCTGCAATTATAATCTGTTGTACCACTTGTAGCGCACTTCTAGCCTTGGCATCATTCTTTTCGGGAAAATTTTGCTGACATATTATTGCTGTTAGGTGTCCGTCATACCTTCCAGTAGGGTGCCGTACTTCCAAATTCCTCTTTCAGCTAGGGTTTAAGAGAAAATTCAGTTTTCATGCTTTCTATGCAGTTTCAAGTTAGGGTTTGATGTAATAAATTCATATTCAACATATTTGAATAAATATTGCAGTTGGGTATTTTCAGTTTTGCATATTTCAGTGATTTATTATTATTTAGGGTTTATATCAGCATTGATACTTAGAAAAATTACAAAAAATCAGAATATTGATTTTTTTTATAATAGGGATATTACAGTGGTATTAGAGCCAATTTTCTTGCCATCTTGTGGGTAATCAAAATTTTCAAAGTCATCTTCATCCACAAAAGTGATAGGGAATTTGGATATCGCCAGAGAGAGGAGAAAGGGCCCAGATCAGCCAGAGGACAGGTTAGGGCAGCAAGTTCTTGAAGTTGCCAGAAAAGAAAAAGAAGCTATAGGTATCAATAACAGGGATCTAGATGAGGCCCGTTTTGAGAGGCTTGTGAAAGGCCGAAACAATTAACTGACATGATGGCTCAGTTAGTCCACACCATGCAGAACACAAATATGCAAAAAGCTCACAATGGTGAAGGGAGTTCTTCAGGGGTGAACAATAATCAGCCCACTTAGAGGTCAACCATTGGTTTTATCGCTAGGCCCTTCCATCTTAGCTTCCTTCGTAGGGAAGTAGTTGCGAGAGTGGAAATTCAACCCTCCATAGTTGAAGATATTGCAGCCAATTATGAGGAATACAGGGTCCTTCTAGGTGAAATTAGGGAAGCTATATCTCTCACTAATTTCATGAATTTGAAGAAAAATAGAGGTGGACCAAGAGCTGAAACAAGGCCACAAACAAATCTAGAGAGACCTCCAACAGGCTTTAGGAAGTTGACACTTCCTACCTTTGATGGATCCAGTAAGTGTACAACTCGCTCTTGGATACAAAAGTTGGACACTTTCCTATCACTCAGGCCAATGATGGAAGATGAAGCCATCAAATTTGCCACCCTTCATCTTGAAGGCATAACACATGAGTGGTGGTACCATGGGCTAATCACACAAGGACACAATCACATCCACTCATATGGTGAGTTTAGTACTAGGTTAATTGAGAGATTTGATAGAATTGATCCAAAAATTAATTCAGTAGATGACTATGTGGCTGATTTTAAGAAGTTATCAATAATGGTACCAAATGTGGCAGAAAGGAGGCTTGTGGTATTGTTTATTGAGGGTTTAGCTGAACCA
Organism: Taxus wallichiana var. yunnanensis; assembly: GCA_018340775.1. Taxonomy (NCBI): domain Eukaryota; kingdom Viridiplantae; phylum Streptophyta; class Pinopsida; order Cupressales; family Taxaceae; genus Taxus; species Taxus wallichiana. The sequence continues at coordinate 96,211,682 of CM031236.1, forward strand.
CTTAGAGGATTAGTGAAAGCTTTCAGCCCTACTTCTCTTCAAGAAGCCATTAAAAAGGCTTTGGATCTAGAAACATCAGCCCCAAAAAGGAAGTTTCTGCCCTTAGGACAACAAAAGGCAACAACTTGTTGGGCAGCCAAAATCAGTACCTAATGAACAACAAGAGATATCAGCTGTAGAGCAGCAAAGAACACCTCCAAATGGGCAGCAAAGAAAGCCATTTCAACAAGCAGGGAATTCACAGAAAGAGCTGCCCTTGGGTTTAGGGAAGGATATTGAGACTAGAAATGAGCTTAGAAGGAAGAAACTTTGTTTTACTTGCAAGGATCCATGGGAATTAGGTCATATATGTCTTGGGCGAGGTCAGGTACACTACATAGAGGTGATATCAAATGATGAAATAGAAGCAGAGGAACCTGAATTGGAAAATAAAAAAGGAAGGAGGTAACTAAGGAGGCACCCTGGCCACTCTTATTTTGGGAGCACTTTTTGCTTCACTTTTAGGTACACCACAGTATCATCCTTTCAAAGTTCGTGGAGTGTTGCATGGGCACAAGATCACAAAGTGTTGATTGACAGTGGGGCAACCCACAATTTCATAGAGGGATTAGTAGCCAGAAGAGGATTGAAAACAAAGAACTTTGATGGGTTCAATGTTATGGTAGTTGATGGCTCTACTATTCCTTGCACTAGGAGAATTCAACAATTAGAGGTGACACTTGGTAGTCACATGATGCATGATGATTTCTATGTGGTGGGCATAAAACAACTTGTGATGGTCTTAGGTGTGTAGTGGTTACATTCCCTTGGGGAATTCACACAAAATTACCGGACTATGGAGCTGAAATTCCAATCAGATGGGGAGGAGGTAGTACTTTAGGGTATTGTTAATGGAGCCCTACAATTGTCACAACAAACGGAGAGTGTTGCGTTTGGTAGTATTCTCACTAGATCACAATTGATTCTTGATTTGGGTTCACTCATGGAGGTTGTTGGGGAAGCATCATTGGGTACAGGGCTTCCATTTCATCATTATATCAGAGTAGCGTAGCAGAAGCTAACTACCTCACATGGAGGACTAGAAGAGACAAAAAGGTTGGTTTGGGATCCTGGTCTTTTTGCACGATGGTTCAAGCATTGCTTGAGGGCAAGCAATTCTGGGAAGGGCGGACTGTAATGTCCCCTTTCTCAAATTAATTAAATCGGAGGACCCGAAGCCTATTTTTATTCCTTATAGGCTAAGGGGGATTAAAAAGGAAATAATATAATAATAATTCATTAAGTTGTCCAAAAAGGTACTTGAAGTTATAACTTGGAAAAATGACAGTGTATTATTATTAAAAGGGGCCAAAAGAAAATATTAATTACATGGCCAAAAGTAATTAATAATTATGAGGATGGAAAAAGGTGAATATCTAATTAAAAGTAATTTTAATTACTTTTAGGGTTTTGGATGAAAAAGAGTTTATTAAAAGAATTGATTGGAAAAATTGAATCATTTAATCATTCAAACTATGTCACAAACGCTGGGTTTGCAAGTTTGGGGCAACGACTTCCATTTTAACACATGACAAAAGCCCTCATTTGCTAGAGCTTGGGGACGAAAACCCTCACACCCATTTGGTAATTCCATCCAGGGATTACACCAGAGCTTTCAGATTCAGAGGAAATCCATCACACAAGTATAAACAAGCTGATTTATGGTTGTGTATGGGGCTGCAATAGTTTAGAAAATTAATAAAATATTCTCCAGAAGTGACATTTCAGCTTGATGTCACTATTCATGGCATCACTATTCATTGTTGTACTTGTAATTATAGTTTGTTGTACCACCTGCAGTACACTTCCAGCCTTGGCATCATTCTTTTTAGGGAAAATTCTGTTGACATCACACTCACAGGGATTTATTATTGCTGCCAGGGGTTTGCGTAGCTTCTACCAGGGTGCTGTACTCTAGAATTCCTCTTTCAGCTAGGGTTTTAGAGAAAATTCAGTTTTCATGCATTTTATGCAGTTTCAGGTTAGGGTTTGATGTAATAAATTCATATTCAATATATTTGAATAAACATTGTAGTTGGGTATTTTCAATTTTGCATATTTCAATGATTTATTATTATTTAGGGTTTATATCAGCATTGATACTCAGAAAAATTACAGAAAAATCAGAATATTGATTTTTTTATAATATATATTATAGGGATGATGGAGGCAAGAATGTGCATGTGGAAGAATGCTTTAAGAGAGGTGAAGCTATGAGAGGAAGTGTAGGTGACTTGCAAGGAAGAGATGGGAGATTGAGTGGATACAAATGATGGGGAATAGATTCAAGAGTGTGAATGAGTGTAATAGATGGTATAGGATGCGATGGGGGTGCAGGGAAGCAAGAAGGGTGCTTGAGTGAGTGAAGATGGAGGCATGAAGGTGTGTGTGGAAGAACGCTCCAAAATAGGTAAAGCGACAAGTGGCACGATATGTGATGAAGAGCATGCGGTAGATGTAGTGAGTTAATATGTGATAAGAGGCTTGTATATGACCAATGCTAGTGATGAAGTAGGGTCTTGGAAGCAAAAATTGGATCACATAATGGCATAGATGGTGGTGATGTTGAGGGATGTGGTGACAATGTGGAGGACTTTGGGGAAAAGCGATGATGAGGTCAGTGTGTCCAAAGTGGAAGCACATGATGAGCGTAGATGATGAGACACTATTGAAGCATGATGATTGGGTAATAGGGGGTAATGAGTCGACACACAATGAAGAAGTGGTAGTAGTAGTGTGTGAAATGATTAGATTATTGTTAAAAGGCGAGTAAAGGAGACGAAGGGTTGATAGCATGAATGTCACCCTTGTCCAAAAGGTCCGAATGATGTCGTGGAGTTGGGGACACAAATAAGTGGAATGGTCGTTAGTACAATGATTGACACACCTTTTATGGGAGATGTGCCATGATATGGCGGGGCAGTATGGGAGGGAGAGTGATGAGATGGGCAACGAGTAACTTATGGAGAATAGAAGAAAGCAAATCAGCCAATGGAGTGAACTTGCGAGGCGGTTGACGAAGCAATAAGCCCTAGTAGAACACGGCGAATGCAAAGATGGGCGAGTGTATAAGGCAATGAGATGTGAGGAGGATCTAGTTGGATGACATTGTGAACATGTAAGTGTGATGGCGAGAATAGATGGAGAAAGCTGAAACGCGTGGCAAGGAAGTAGGACCCCAACGTGGACATCCTCGAGACGTTGTGCCATGTGCACGTCCTCATTGAATGTGCACAATGGATGGATTTGAGTGGCATGAAATGTAGTGTACACAACGTCTTGAAAATAGGACAATGAGCTCGGGATTGTGGGAGCAAAAATGAGAGGTGATGGAGGAGCGCACACCAACGTGCGACAAAGGCAATGATGGATTCGTTATGAACTTGTCGAAGCATGTGAAGATCAACTAGTGTTGCTTTAGGCATAATATGGATGGAGAAGTGAGATAAGAATGTGTTAACAAGTTGGGCGAATGTGTAAAGTCTATGTTATGGGAGGCGGGAATACTAGTTAAGAGCTTGGTCGAGAGCGAAAGCAGAAAGGTGCGTAAGAGGAGCGCATCGTCATATTGGATTAGGTGGCATGCAAAGCGAAATAGATGCATGTGATGTTATGGGTTAGTGGTACCATTGCATTTTTCAAATGTAGGCGGTTTGAAATGCAAAGGATATGGGTGGTGTGGCACCATGGGGTGAATAGGCTCAATATAAATTTGGTGATAGGTCAAGGCGAGTGGAAGTCCCCCAGTGTTGGGACTCAAGCTTGGCGAGGCGTTCGATGAGGTGTTGGCAGAGCAAGTTAGAGTGAGAGTGAATGGCGGTCATGGGGAGGCTAATGAAGTGAGCTTGGCGAAATTTGTGACGAGTTGGGTGAGCTTGGTAGGCGAGATGGGCGGGCTAGGTGAGCGGGTGGATGGGCCGGACGAGTTGTATGAGCGAGTTGGGTGGGCTAGGTGAGCGATTTGGGCGGGCTAGGCGAGTTGTATGAGCGAGTTGGGTGAGCCGGGAGTTGGATGGGCGAGCTGGTGAATTTGGCGGGTGAGTTGCCTATGAGTTGCGCGCCACGTTGGCCGGGCAAGCTCACTAGGCGAGTTGGGTGAGCACGACAAGCAACCTTATGCGCAAGTGCATTTTTAGTGTTTACTGATGGGTACAGGTATTGGCTCGGTATGCGGATATGTCGATTTAAAAAAACCCTTGGGACGACACGTCTTGAGTACATTTGTACATATATAATAAAATACATGTATATATTATATATACTCATTCTACTCATTTTTAGTCCATAAGAAATACAAAACTTGACAAATGTAGTAAGATCAAGGTTCAAAACATTCAATATGCTTAAAATTTCCATATGCAACTGCAGAAATATGACAGATACCGCATTCAATATGCATGAGAAAAGTCCATTGGTGGATTTGTCTTTTGTTCTTTTCCATTTTTTTCTTATACAAACCATATTTTTCTTGTGTATTTCATCCCTGCTTTTGCAAGTAAGTAGTATATTTTCTGGGCATAGCATTTTGTTACATTATATTCACTCACTTGAAATACTGAAAATGCCCTGTGGCGCAAGTAATATATGATAGAGCTACTGAAAGAAGCTGGGATTTGCCTTAGTTGCAATGAGCACTGTGGAAGAAGTCGAAGCAGCCATTCAAAGGTTTAAGGGCTCTGTAAGTGAGGAGACTGCTTTGATATAAATACAGCTTATTTGTCTAGACTTTGTATTTATTTATTATTCAGGGATTAATTTGATTTCGTTTGATCAGTCTTGATATTTTTGCAGGATAGATCTAATAACCTTAAGCTAGTATAAATTGTGCTTGATATGGCTAGTATCAACATGCAGGAAATTTCCATTTTCAAGGTTCAAAATGACAGAAATATGAATGTTTTCAACTAACTGCAGCGACAAAAACGTATGGGTACGTCTTGGATATGTTTGTGACATACCGGGATGTATCCGTACCAGGAATGTATCAAGGGGGGTTCGTAGGGGTGGGGGACATACCCATGCTTCACAGTTGCTGAATGTGAATCAGATGTAAAAATTTAATTATTTTTTTCCATAAATTTTGAGTTTTAACCTTATCCCCAGCAAATGATCGTAAGGAAGACAAAAAGTCCCAGTCTCTTGCTTCCCACTTCATTGCATAGAAACCTTGATACACAAAGGTTGCTTGAACCATATGTTTAAGTTTTTAACTTCTTGCTTTTTGTTGGTGACAATGTTTACTTCGCATAAGTAGCCATCTTGGGGCTTACTGTGTGATACCTTATTAATCGCGTGAATGATTTTCCCCCTATTTGAGGGTCTTCAGAGTTGGTGCTGGTGTGTTCACAGTAGGCTTGTTCCCAACTAACTTAGTGTTGTCTCGGTTCATGCAAGAATAAAGGTAATCTTGAATTAGCTCAAGTTGTTAGTAGTTGTAAGATATTTGTGTGATTTGTTGTGCATGTATGATTATCCTCTCATGCATAATTAGGCTTTTCTCCAACCACTTGTAGCTGTGTAACAAACTCACCTTGGTTATTTACCAAGGTGACTATTGTATCATTATCACATCAATGAGAGAGATTTAGATTTGTCGCTGTTTATGGCTTTTTGCTTCTATTGTGGTAATAGTTTGCTGAAGAGATCCTATGGATGAGAAGTTTTCACTTCTTTAATATTCAACATGTAAACATTTTTTTAATGAATTTTCCTTTTCCCTAATTGAGGAATCATCCACATGTACTTATGCATTATTGTACTTGGCATGCTCCACTTGTACTTTTGCATGCTTATGGAGTCTTGTACTTTTATGCTACTCGTGCACGCTTTGATGGATCTTCCATAATGCACGCTGATGCAATTCCTCACTTCTTTTGTGCAAGGCTACTTGTTGAGAGCACATCAGAAATTTCCTCAGACAATTTATTTTCCTTTGCAATCCCCCTCAAAGAGGCATTCTTATCCCTCAGTTTTCTATAATGCTTCCTAGGAGACAATTAGATGATGAGACACAAATGCATGTAAACACCATGTAGTCTGCAATGGAGTCTTTTGGCGGTATGATGTTGAAATTCTAAGTTAGAATGCAGAACATGCCTCGATTGTTCACCGCACCTAAAGGAAAATGTGAAGTATTGCTGTTTTCAAACTATAACATTGAAATAATACTAATAATCAATGATTTTCAGACTGCTTAGAGTGAAATAAAAAAGACCACAGTTCTCTAACCTTTTGTCACCATTTCTATTTCTTTAACCCATTCTTCCAGAAGTGTGTAATGGATTGTAAGACCTTCCAAAGCCGCAGTCCTCTAACCTTTGTCACTGTTTCTATTTCCTTTGTTTACTTATACACCGTCGAACCCATTCTCTAACCTTTTTTACTGTTTCTATTTCCTTTGTTTACTTATACACTGTAGAACCCATTCTTCCAGAAGTGTGTAATGGATTGTAAGACCTTCCAAAGCCAAGGAAATTATTAAGCTTCATTTACCAGAATAGACGATGAGGCCTCTTGCAGCAACCCAGAAAGGTAACTTTAACAACTATGCTTCTCCATCCTCCAAACATTACTTCACTGTCAGCAACAGTGAAGTAATGTTTGGAGATAATGGCCAAACATATTAGAGAGCAAGCGCTTAAGCTTTACATAGTCGAATTTCATTGTAAGAAAATAAAATATACAAATTCATCCAGAAAAGTGTCCCTATTTATATGGTTTCACAGTTGTACTCCCTGAAACTTTTGGTCAGCATGTAGGAACTTAATAATTGCATCTCTTGCTTGGCATCTGGGCTGGACTTTAGGGAAAAACATAGATTTAAGAATACACAGATTTATGAAACCTCCTGTCCGTTAATTCCTGTAGTCTTTAAACCAAAAACCATGAATCCAGAACTTAATGAAAATTAGTACCCAACTGCCATACATGAAAATAGGCTGCAATCTTAATGTTCTGCTGCCCTAACATATGTTTTGTAGAACATCATATTCTGTAATAATGGAATACAAAAATTCCGTCAATTTGTTGATATCTGCATTGCATCTTAACAACCAAGCTCTTCTACATTTATTAAAATGCTTCTGAGCTTGCTTTGTTCCCATCTCAAATAAAAATTCCATTAACTGTGATCACTTTTTCCACAGGCCATAGTTATACCATGGGTAGACAGCTATAGCCAGAGGCATGTCAAAATTTGAGTTGTGGTATAGGAAAATGTGTAATAATAGTAATGGGCATGATAGCTTCAAAAGTTTGCTGAGAGGAAAAACCTAAGAGGAAATTGTTACCAAACTCTCAGAAACTAAATTTTACACTAAAACCCTGAGTACAGCTTCAAGTTTCAGCTTTGTTGCTTCTGTATTTTAATTTTTGATCTGCTGTTTTCTATGCTTAAACTATCTTTCTTCTTTGTATTGCTTATGATGCTTCATTAACTTTTCATTTTTAGTTTCATACATTTTCTTTTGCCTTTTTTTCCTTTTATATTTTTGGTATAAAATGCTTCTCAAGAATAACATGTAGCTGCATGCAAGGCACATGCTCTGGTGTTGTCAAACAAAACTTCAACCTCTCATACAATTTAGCTGGTGAGTGAAGTTGGTTTGTTGTCCCTCAATTAAATGCACCCCATCCCTCCTGTAGCATTGCCTGTATTTTTGGATGTTTCCACCTTGGAAATAGCAAGAGAGATCATGGAACATTTATCATTCCTCAGCTAAGCACTCTTTGCATAGTGGATATTGTCAGGTCTATGGTGTCCAGCAGATGGGCTTTCAATGTGGCATGTACAGCCCTTTCCTGCGGTGCTGCCATATACCTCAGAATTATCTCACCCCTTGAACTACTGGCACGTGGCCTTGGTCTGTTCTCACATGGTCTGTGAGGGCAGCCTTTGGAGAGAGGCCATTTTCACTTTTACGTTATACTTTTACATAGTGAAGGATACTGATTGGATGTATTGTGATTTATTTTTTCTGGAAGATGCATTTTACAGCTTGGGTGGGGGCAACTCCTTGTAACCTGACATTAGCCGACTCTTTCCAATGTGCTGGAGTTAAATTAATGAGTGAGCTGAATCCGATAATATAATGCACCTGGATTAAATATATGGGTGATATAATCCCTATGTTTTTGCACCCACAATCACACAATTCCCAAAATAACCACACCATGTGAGTGTGAGAACTTAAGATTCAATCTCAAGGCTTTCGGATATTATGTCATATCCCGAGTTACGATGGATCTGAAATATCCCTTGTGGGATACCACTTAAAAATGCACAAAATATTGAAAATTTGCAGCCAAATAAAATACTGATTTTTGCAGATTTTTAACAGTTAGGGCAGCGAACTAAAGAAAATTAATATCTCCCAAAATACCCACCCAAATCACTTGAAAATTTAAAGAGAGCTTGCTAATATTATAAAGAACATAAGAAAACTATTTTTGGAATTTTTCAGATAATAAAATGCTGCCAGAAAATTACAGCGTGCCCTAGACAGCTGGAAAACTTCTAAAATTCGTAACTCTCCGAATACAAGTGCAAAAATTATGAAACTTTGGAAATAACATTTACAAATATAGGAGATGATATTCCAACCTTCAAATCTGAATTCGTACCACTGGAAACCCCTCAAATAAAGGCTGCAATATTCCAAACAAGTCACCTAGCTTGGAAAAGGGTTGGAAATTGATGAAAAGGCCTTCAAAGTGATGCTAAACCCTGCTCAAATGGCTGCCGTAAATCTGATTTGAAAACCCTCTGATTATCTTCACCAAATGTCTCCAAAACCCTCAAAACCCTTCCTCTGAAACCTCTGAAAATATCTTTGTAAATCAGCCCTGAAAACAACTCCAAAATGACAAGCTAGGGTAGATCT